>JAVLUU010000053.1:1214454-2428908 GCA_032206185.1 Columba guinea | reverse complement strand
GCCCTGCAGAGGGATCTTGATAGACTGGAAAAATGGGCTGATTCCAATGGGATGAAGTTCAATAAGGCCAAATGCCGGGTGCTGCACTTTGGTCACAACAACCCCCTGCAGCGCTCCAGGCTGGGCGCAGAGTGGCTGGAGAGCAGTCAGACAGAAAGGGACCTGGGAGTACTAATTGATAGGAAGCTCAACATGAGCCATCAGTGTGCCCAGGTGGCCAAGTAGGCCAATGGTATCCTGTCCTGTATCAAAAATAGCGTGGTCAGCAGGACAAGGGAAGTGATCCTTCCCCTGTACTCTGCATTGGTGAGGCCACACCTGGAGTATTGTGTTCAGTTCTGGGCCCCTCAGTTCAGGAAAGACATTGAAGTGCTGGAGCGGGTCCAGAGAAGAGCAACACGACTGGTGAAAGGACTCGAACATAAGACCTATGAGGAGAGGCTGAAGGAGCTGGGGTTGTTTAGTCTAGAGAAGAGGAGGCTTAGAGGTGACCTCATCACTCTCTATAACTACCTGAAGGGAAGTTATAGCCAGGTGGAGATTGGTCTCTTCTCCCAGGCAGTTAGCAACAGGACAAGGGGGCATGGGCTTAAACTCTACCAGGGGAAATTTAGGCTGGATATTAGAAAGAAATTCTTTACAGAGAGAGTGGTCAGGCATTGGAATGGCCTGCCCAGGTAGGTAGTGGACTCGCCGTCCCTGGAGGTTTTTAAACTGAGATTGGACATGGCACTAAGTGCCATGATCTAGTAAATGGACTAGAGTTGGGCCAAGGGTTGGACTCGATGATCTCTGAGGTCTTTTCCAACCCAGCCGATTCTGTGATTCTGTGATTCTGTGAATCCCCATGCTACAGAGTGTGTATCACGAACCCCATTGGACAGCGTGGGTGTGACAAACCCCATTGGACAGCGTGTGTGTGTCGCAAACCCCATGGGACAGAGTACGGGTCACAAACCCAATTGGACAGCGTGTGTGTAATAAACCCCATTGGACAGCGTGTGTATGTCACAATCCCTATTGGACAGCGTGTGTGTCACAAACCCCATGTGATAGAGTGCGTGTGTCACAAACCCCATTAGAAAGTATGCGTGTCACAAACCCCATTGGTCAGCGTGTGTGTGTCACAAACCCCATTAGACAGCGTGTGTTTCACAAACCCCTTTGGACAGTGTGTGTGTCACAATCCCCATTGGACAGAGTGTGTGTGTCACAAAACCCACTGGACAGCGTGTGTGTAATGAACCCCATTGGACAGCGTGTGTGTCACAAGCACCGTTGGACAGAGTGTTGTGTCACAATCCCCATTAGACAGCGTGTGTGTCAAAAACCCCATTGGACAGTGCGTGGTGTCACAAAAACCATTGGACAGCGTGTGTGTCACAAACCCCATTGGACAGTGTGCGTGTGTCACAAACCCATTTGATAGAGTGTGTGTGTCACAAACCCTATTGAACAGTGTGTGTGTCACAAAACCCATTGGATAGAGTGTATTTGTCACAAACGCCATTGGACAGCGTGTGTGTCACGAACCCCATTGGACAGCGTGTGTGTCACAAGCCCCATTGGACAGAGTGTATTTGTCACAAAGCCCATTGGACAGCGTGTGTGTCACAATCCCAAATGGACAGCGTGTGTGTCACAAACCCCATTGGATAGGGTGTGTGTGTCACAATACCCATTGGACAGTGTGCGTGTCACAAACCCCATTGGACATCGTGTGTGTCACAAACCCCTTTGGACAGTGTGTGTGTCACAAACCCCATTAGACAGCGTGTTTGTGTCACAATCCCGATTGGACAGAGTGTGTGTCACAAACCGCGTGGGACAGAGTGTGTGTCACGAACCCCATTGGACAGCGTGTGTGTCACAAGCACCAGTGGAAACTGTATGTGTCACAAACCCCATTGGACAGCGTGTGTGTGTCGAAAACCCCATGGGACAGAGTGTGTGTCACAAACCCCATTGGACAGCGTGTGTGTAGAAACCCAAGTGGACAGCGTGTGTGTGTCGCAATCCCCATTGGACAGTGTGTGTGTCACATACCCCATGGGGCAGAGTGTGTGTCACAAACACTATTGGTCAGGGTGTGTGTGTCACAAGCCTATTGGACAGAGTGTGTGTGTTTCACAAAACCCACTGGACAGCGTGTGTGTCACAAACCCCATTGGAAAGTATATGTCACAAACCGCATTGGATAGCGTGTGTGTGTCAAAAACCCCATTAGAAAGTATGTGTGTCACAAACCCCATTGGTCAGCGTGTGTGTGTCACAAACCCCATTAGACAGCCTGTGTGTCACAAACCCCTTTGGACAGTGTAGTGTGTCACAAAACCCATTGGACAGCGTGTGTGTGTAAAAATCCCCATTGGACAGTGTGTGTGTCACAAACACTACTGGACAGAGTGTGTGTGTCACAAAACCCAATATACAGCGTGTGTGTCACGAACCCCATTGGACAGCGTGTGTGTCACAAACCCGATTAGACAGTGTGTGTGTCACAAGCCTCATTGGACAGCGTGTGTGTCAAAATCCCCACTGGACAGCGTGTGTGTCACAAACCCCATTGGACAGCATGTGTGTCACAAACCCTATTGGACACTGTGTGTGACAAAATCCCCATTCGACAGCGTCTTTGTCACAAACTCAATTGGATAGCGTGTGTGTGTCAGGAACCCTCCTGGTCAGTGTGCGTGTCACAAACACCATTGGACAGCGTGTGTGTGTCACAAAAACGATTGGAAAGTGTGTGTCACAAACCCCATTGGATAGCCTGTGTGTGTCAAAAACACCATTAGAATGTATGTGTGTCACAAACACCTTTGGATGGCATGTGTGTGTCACAAACCCTACTGGACAGTGTGTGTGTGTTGCAAACCCCATGGGACAGAGTGTGTGTCACAAACCTCATTGGACAGCATGTGTGTAATAAACCCCATTGGACAGCGTGTGTGTCACAAGCCCCATTGGACAGAGTGTATTTGTCACAAAGGCCATTGGACAGCGTGTGTGTCACGAACCCCATTGGACAGCGTGTGTGTCACAAACCCCATTGGATAGCATGTGTGTGTCACAAACCCTATTGTACACTGTGTGTGACAAAATCCCCATTGGACAGAGTCTTTGTCACAAACTCAATGGGACAGAGTGTTTGTCACAAACACTATAGGACAGCGTGTGCGTGTCACAAACCCAATGGACAGTGTGTGTCTGTCACAAAACACACTGGACAGCGTGTGTGTCACGAACCCCTTTGGACAGCGTGTGTGTCACAAGCACCATTGGACAGAGTGTGGTGTCACAAAACCTTTTGGATAGAGTGTGTGTGTCACAAACCCCATTAGAAAGTACGCGTGTCACAAACCCCACTGAAAGTGTGTGTGTCACAAACCCCATTGGATAGCTGGTGTGTGTCACAAACCCTATTGGACAGTGTGTGTGTCACAAAACCCACTGGATAGCGTGTGTGTCACAAACCCAATTGGACAGTGTATGTGTGTCACAAAGCCCATTGGACAGCGTGTGTGTGACAGAAACCCTATTGGACAGAGTGTGTGTTTCACAAACCCTATTGGATATCGTGTGTGTCACAAACCCCATTGGACAGTGTGTGTGTGTCACAAACCCCATTAGACAGCGTGTGTGTCACAAACCCCATTAGAAAATATGCGTGTCACAAACCCCATTGGATAGCGTGTGTGTCACAAACCCCATTGGACAGTGTGTGTGTGTCACAAAACCAACTGGATAGCATGTGTGTCACAAACCCCATTGGACAGCGTGTTTGTCACAAGCCCCATTGTACAGAGTGTAATTGTCACAAAGCACATTGGACAGCGTGTGTGTCACAAACCCCTTTGGACAGCGTGTGTGTCACAATCCCCATTGGACAGAGTGTGTGTGTCACAAACCCCATTGGATAGAGTGTGTGTGTCACAAACCCCATTAGAAAGTATCCGTGTCACAAACCCCATTGGATATCGTGTGTGTGTCACAAGCATCATCGGACAGAGTGCGGTGTCACAAACCCCACTGGAAAGTGTATGTGTCACAAACCCCATTGGATAGCGTGTGTGTGTAACAAACCCTATTGGACAGCGTGTGTGTCACAAAACCCACCTGACAGCGTGTGTGTCACAAGCCCCATTGCAGAGAGTGTATCTGTCACAAACCCCATTTGATAGAGTGTATCTGTGTCACAAACCCCATTAGAAAGTATGAGTGTCACAAACCCCATTGGACAGAGTGTGTGTGTCACAATCCCCATTAGACAGCGTGTGTGTCACAAACCCCATCGGACAGCGTGTGTGTGTCACAATACCCATTTGACAGTGTGTGTGTCACAAATCCGTTTCGAGAGAGTTTGTGTCACAAACCCCATTGGACAGTGTGTGTGTCACAAACCCCACTGGGCAGAGTGTGTGTAACAAACCCCATTGGACAGTGTATGTGTCCCAAATCCCATTGGTCAGCAAGTGTGACACAAGCACCATTGGACAGAGTGTGTGTGTCACAAAACACATTAGACAGTGTGTGTGTCACAAACCCCATTGGACAGCGTGTGTGTGTCACAAACCCTATTGGACAGTGTGTAGGTCACAATCCCCATTGGACAGTGTCTGTGTCACAAACCCCATTGGACATCGTGTGTATCACAAACACTATTTTACAGCGTGTGTGTGTCACAATCCCCACTAGACAGTGTGTGTGTCACAAAAACCATTGGATAGCGTATGTGTCACAAAATCCTTTTGAAAGTATGTGTGTCACAAAATCCTTTTGAAAGTATGTGTGTCACAAACCCTATTGGATAGCGTGTCTGTGTCACAAAACCTATTGGACAGTGTGTGTGTCACAAACCCCATTGGACAGTGTGTGAGTCACAAACCCCATTGGACAGCGTGTGTGTGTAACAATACGATTGGACAGTGTGTGTGTCACAAACCCCATTGGACAGCGTGGGTGTGTCACGAACCCCATTAGAAAGTGTGCATTTCACAAATCCCATTGCATAGGATGTGTGTGTCACAAACTTTGCTGGACAGAGTGTGTTTCACAATCTGCATTGGACAGCGTGAGTGTCACAATCCCCCCTGGACAACGTGTGTGACACAAGCACCATTGGACAGCGTGTGTGTAGTCACAATCCCCTTTGGACAGTGTGTGTGTCACAAAACCCATTGGATAGCGTGTGTGTCACAAACCCCATTAGAAAGTGTGTGTGTCACAAACCCCATTGGACAGCGTGTGTGACACAAACCCCATTGGACAGCGTGTGTGTGTCACAAACCCAATTGGATAGCGTGTGTGTGTCAAAAACCACATTAGAAAGTATGTGTTTCACAAACCCCATTGGAATGCATGCGTGTGTCACAAACCCTATTGGACAGTGTGTATGTCACAATCCCCATTGGACAGCGAGTGGGTCGCAAGCCCCTTTGGGCAGCGTGTGTGTCACAAACGCTATTGGACAGTGTGTGTTTATCAAAACCCTTTGGTCAGCGTGTGTGTGTCACAATCTTCTTTGGACAGTGTGTGTGTGTCACAAACCCCTTTGGACAGTGTGTGTGTCACAAACGCCATTGGACAGCATGTGTGTGTCACGAACCCCACTGGACAGAGTGTGTGTCAAAAGCACCATTGGACAGAGTGTGTGTCACAAACTCCATTGGAAAGTGTATGTGTCACAAACCCCACTGCACAGCGTGTGTGTCACAAACCCCATTGGACAGCGTATGTGTCACAAGCCCCATTAGACAGCGTGTGTGTCACAAACACCATTGGACAGCGTGTGTGTGTAACAATACCCATTGGACAGTGTGTGTGTCACAAACCCCATTGGACAGTGTGCGTGTCACAAACCCCTCTGGACAGCGTGTGTGTCACAGTCCCCATTGGAAAGCGTGTGTATCACAATCCCCATCGGACAGTGTGTGTGTCAGAAACCCCATTGGACAGAGTGTGTGTTTCACAAACCCCATTAGACACTGTGTGTGTCACAAACCCTTTTGGACAGTGTGTGTATCACAAACCCCACTGGACAGTGTGCGTGTCACTTAACCCATTGGTCAACGTGTGTGTCACAAACCCCTTTGGACAGTGTGTGTGTCACAAAGCCCATTGGACAGCGTGTGTGTCACAATCCCAATTGTACAGTGTGTATGTGTCACAAATGCCATTGGACAACGTTTGTGTCACAAACCCCTTTGGACATCGTGTTTGTCACAAACCCTTTTGGACATCGTGTGTGTCACAATCCCCATTGTACAGTGTTTGTGTGTCACAAACCCCACTGGACAGTGTGCGTGTCACACAACCCATTGGACATCGTGTGTGTCACAAACCACACTGGACAGCGTGTGTGTCACGAGCGCCATTGGACAGCTTGTGTGTCACAAGACACATTGGACAGAGTGTGTGTGTCACAAACCCCATTGGACAGCATGTGTGTCTCAAACCCCATTGGACAGAGTGTGTGTTTCACAAACCCCATTGGACAGCGTTTGTGTCACAATCCCTATTGGACAGCGTATGTGTCAGAAACCCCATTGCACAGAGTGTGCGTGTCACAAACGCCATTGGAAAGTGTGTGTGTCACAAACCCCATTGGATATCGTGTGTGTGTCACAAACTCTATTGGTCAGTGTGTGTGTCACAACCCCCATTGGACAGCGTGTGTGTGTAACAATAATCATTGGACTGTGTGTGTGTCACAAACCCCATTGGACAGCGTGTGTGTGTAACAATACCAATTGCACAGTGCGTGTGTCAGAAACCCCATGGGACAGAGTTTGTGTCACAAACCCTCCTGGTCAGTATTTGTGTCACAAACCCCATTGGACAGCGTGTAGTTTCAGAAACCCCATTGGACCGTGTGTGTTACAAATCCAATTGAACAGCGTGTCTGTGTCACAATCCCCATTGGACAGTGTGTATGTCACAATTCCCATTGGACAGTGTGTGTGTCACAAACGCCATTGGACAGCGTGTGTGTCACAAACCCCATTGGACAGAGTTTGTGTCACCAACCACCGTGGACACTGTGTGTGTCACAGACCACATTGGAGAGTGTGTGTGTCACAAACTCCACTGGACAGCGTGTGTGTCACAAACATCAATGGAAATTGTGCGTGTCAGAAACCCCATTGGACATCGTGTGTGTCACAAACCCCTTTGGACAGTGTGTGTGTCACAAACCCCATTGGACAGCGTGTGTGTCACAATCCCCACTGGACAGGTGTGTGTCACAAACGCCATTGGACAGTGTGTGTGTGTCACAATACCCATTGGACAGTGTGTGTGTGACAAACCCCATTGGACAGAGTTTGTGTCACCAACCCCCGTGGAAAGTGTGCTTGTCAGAAACCCCATTGGACATCGTGTGTGTCACAAACCCCTTTGGACAGTGTGTCTGTCACAAACACCCATGGACAGTGTGCGTGTCACAAACCCCATTCGACATAGTGTGTATCACAAGCCCCATTGGACAGAGTGTATGTGTCACAAACCCCATTGGACAGCGTGTCTGTCACAATCCCCATTGGACAGTGTCTGTGTCACAAACCCCATGGGACAGAGTGTGTGTCACGAACCCCATTGGAAAGTGTATGTGTGACAAAACCCATTGGATAGCCTGTGTGTGTCACAAACCCTAATGGTCAGTGTGTGTGTCACAAAACCCATTGGACAGCATGCGTGTCACAAACAGTATTGGACAGTCTGTGTGTAACAAACCCAATTGGTCAGCGTGTGTGTCACAAACCCCAATGGAAAGAGTGTGTGTCACAAACACCATTGGACAGCGCGTGTGTGTCTCAAACCCCATTGGAAAGAGTGTATGTCACAAACACCATTGGACAGAGTGTGTGTGTCACAATCCCCATTGGACAGTGTGTGTGTCACAAAACCCATTGGATAGCGTGTGTCACAAACCTCTTTTGAAAGAGTGTGTGTCACAAATCCCATTGGATAACGTGTGTGATGTCACAAAACCTATTGGACAGCATGTGTGTGTCACAATCCCCATTGGACAATGTGTGTGTCACAAACCCCATCGGACTAACTGTGTGTCACGAACGCCATTGGACAGCGTGTGTGTCACAAGCGCCATTGGACAGAGTGTGTGTGTCACTAACCCCATTGGAAAGTGTATGTGTCACAAACCCGATTGGATAGTGTGTGTGTGTCAAAAATCCCATTAGAACGTATGTCTGTCAGAAACCCCATTGGATAGCATGTGTGTGTCACAAACCCTATTTGACAGAGTGTAGGTCGCAATCCCCATTGGACAGCGTCTGTGTCACAAACCACATTGGACAGCGTGTGTGTCACAAACACCGTTGGACAGCTTGTGTGTGTCACAATCCCCATTGGACAATGTGTGTGTGTGTCAGAATCCCCATTGGACAATGTGTGTGTGTGTCACGAACGCCATTGGACAGCGTGTGTGTCAAAACCCCATTGGACTCTGTGTGTGTGAGAAAACCCACGGGACAGCGTGTATGTCACAAACACACCCATGGACAGTGTGAGTGTTTCAAGCCCCATTGGACAGCGTGTCTGTGTCACAATC
Source organism: Columba guinea (assembly GCA_032206185.1). Taxonomy (NCBI): domain Eukaryota; kingdom Metazoa; phylum Chordata; class Aves; order Columbiformes; family Columbidae; genus Columba; species Columba guinea. The sequence goes on along the minus strand of JAVLUU010000053.1, from coordinate 2,420,336 downwards.
CCCATTGGACAGTGTGTGTGTCACAAACACCATTGGACAGCGTGAGTGTCACGAACTGCATTGGACAGCGTGTGTGTCACAAGCACCATTGGACAGATTTTGTGTCACCAACCACCGTGGACACTGTGTGTGTCACAAACCCCTTTGGACAGTGTGTGTGTCACAAACTCCACTGGATAGTGTGTGTGTCACAAGCCCCATTTGACAGCGTGTGTGATGTCACAAACAGTATTAGACACTGTGTGTGTCACAAACCCCTTGGGACAGCGTGTGTGTGTCACAAACCCCATTAGAAATTGTGCGTGTCACAAACCCCCTTGGAAAGTGTGTGTATCACAAAACCCATTGGATAGCGTGTGTGTCAGAAACCCCATTAGAAAGAGTGTGTGTCTCAAACCCCATTTGATAGCGTGTGTGTGTCAGAAAGCCTATTGGACAGTGTGTAGGTCACAATCCCCATTGGACAGCGTCTGTGTCACAAACCCCATTGGACAGCTTGTGAGTCACAAACACCATTGGACAGCGTGTGTGTGCCACAATCCTCATTGGACAGTGTGTGTGACAGAAAACCCATTGGACAGTGTGTTTGTGTCACAAAACCCATTGGACAGTGTGTGTGTCACAAACCACAGTGGACAGCATGTTTGCCAAAAACCCATTGGACAGCGTGTGTGTCACAAACACCCATGGACAGTATGCGTGTCACAAACCCCATTGGAAAGTGCATGTGTCACAAACCCCACTGCACAGTGTGTGTGTTACAAACACCCATGGACAGTGTGCGTGTCACAAACCCCATTGTACATCGTGTGTGTCACAAACCCCATTGGACAGTGTGCGTGTCACAAACCCCATTGGACATCGTGTGTGTCACAAATCTCTTCGGACAATGTGTGTAGTCACAAACCCCATTGGATAGCGTGTGTGTGTCAAAAACCCCATATAGAAAGTATGTGTGTCACAAACCCCATTGTATAGCGTGTGTGTGTCACAATCCCTATTGGACAGTGTATGTGTCACAAACATCATTGGACAGCGTGTGTGTCACAAGCCCATTGGACAGAGTGTGTATGTTACAAAACACACTATACAGCATGTGTGTCAGTAACCCCATAGGACAGCGTGTGTTTCACAAACCCCATTGGACAGAGAGTGTGTGTCACAAACCCCATGGGAAAGTGTATGTTTCACAAACCTCATTGGATAGCGTGTGTCTCTCACAAACCCTTTAGGACAGTGTTTGTCACAAAACCCACTGGACAGCGTCTGTGTCACAAGCCCCATTGCACAGTGTGTGTGTCACAAACTCCACTGGACAGCGTGTGTGTCACAAACACCCATGGACAATGTCCGTGTCACAAACCCCATTGGACATCGTGTGTGTCACAAACCCCATTGGACAGCGTGTGTGTCACAAACCCCATTGGAAAACCTGTGTGTGTCACAAACCCCATTGGATAGTATGTGTCACAAAACCCATTGGACAGCGTGTGTGTCACAAACCCCATTGGACAGCGTGTGTGTCACAAACCCCATTGGAAAACCTGTGTGTGTCACAAACCCCATTGGATAGTATGTGTCACAAACCCTATTGGACAGCGTGTGTGTCACAAACACCATTGTACAGTGTGTGTGTCACAATCCCCATTGGACAGTGTGTGTGTCACAAACCCCATTGGATAGCGTGTGTGTCACAAGCACCATTGGACAGAGAGTGTGTTTCACAAACCCCATTGAACAGTGTGTGTGTATCACAAACCCCATTGCAAAGTGTATGGGTCACAAACCCCATTGGACATGTGTGTGTGTCACAAAGCCTATTGGAGAGTGTGTGTGTACAAAACCCACTGGAGAGCAAGTGTGTCAGAAACCCCATTGGACAGCGTGTGTGTAACAAACCTCTTTGGACAGCGTGTGTGCTTCACAATACCCTTTCGACAGTGTGTGTGTCAGAAACCCCATTGGACAGAGTTTGTTTCACAAACACCATTGGACAGCGTGTGTGTCACAAACACCATTGGACAGTGCGTGTGTCACAAACCCCACTGGACAGCGTGTGTGTGTCACAAACCTCCTGGTCAGTGTGTGTCACAATCCCAAGTGGACAGCGTGTGTGTCACAATACCCATTGGACAGTGTGTGTGTCACAAACCTGTTTGGAGAGAGTTTGTGTCACAAACCCCATTGTACAGCGTGTTTGTAACAAGCCCTTTGGGCAGAGTGTGTGTGTCACAAACCCCATTGTACAGCGTGTTGGTCACAATCCCCATTTTACAGCATGTGTGTCACAAACCCCATTGGACAGAGTGTGTGTGACAAACCCCTTTGGAGAGAGTGTGTGTCTCAAACCCCATTGGAGAGCGCGTGTGTCACAAACCCCCCTGGACAGTGTGTGTGTCACAATCCCAAGTGGACAGCGTGTGTGTCAAAACCCCATTGGACAGTGCGTGTGTGACAAAACCCACTGGACAGCGTGTGTGTCACAAACACCCATGGACACTGTGATTGTCACAAACACCTTTGGACAGCGTGTGTGTCACAAACCCCATTGGACAGAGTTTGTGTCACAAACCCCATTGTACAGTGTGTGTTTTACAAACACCCATGTACCGCGTGCGTGTAACAAACCCCATTGGACATAGTGTGTGTCACAAACCCCATTGGACAGCGTGTGTGTGTCACAATCCCCATTGGACAGTGTGTGTGTCACAAAAACCATTGGACAGCGTGTGTGTCACAAACACCCATGGACAGTGTAAGTGTCACAAACCCCATTGGATAGCGTGTGTGTCACAGACACCTTTGGACAGAGTGTGTGTCACAAACCCCATTGGACTGCGTGTGTGTGTCACAATCCCCATTGGACAGCGTGTGTGTCATAACCCAATTGGACAGTGTGTGTGCCACAAAACCCACTGGACAGCGTGTGTGTCACAAACACCCATGGACAGTGTAAGTGTCACAATCCCCATCGGATTGCGTGTGTGTCACAAACCCCAATGGACAGTGTATTTGTCACAAATCCCATTGTATAACATGTGTGTTCACAATCCCATTGGACAGATTGTTTTTCACAAGACCCATTGAACAGAGTGTGTGTTTCACAAAGCCCATTGGACAGCTTGTGTGTCACAAACCCCATTGGATAGCGTGTGTGTGTCACAAACCCTATTGGACAGTGTGTGTGTCACAAACCCCATTGAAATGTATGTGTGTCACGAACCCCATTGAACAGCGTGTGTGTCACAAGACCCATTGGACAGATTGTGTGTCATAAACCCCATTGGACAGCGTGTGTGTCAAAACCCAATTGGACAGTGTGTGTGTCACAAAAGCCACTGGGCAGCGTGTGTGTGTCACAATCCCCATTGGACAGTGTGTGTGTCACAAACACTATTGGACAGCGTGTGTGTGTCACAAACCCATTTTACAGGGTGCGTGTGTCACAAGCCTCATTGGACAGATTGTATGTGTCACAAACCCCATTGGACAATGTGTGTGTCACAATCCCCATTGCACAGAGTGTGTGTTTCACAAACCCCCCTAGTCAGTATGTGTGTCACAATCCCCAGTGGACAGCGTGTGTGTCAAAACCCCATTGGACAGTGTGTGTGTCACAAAACCCACTGGATAGCGTGTGTGTTCCAAACAACCATGGACAGTGTGAGTGTCAAAAACCCTATTGGATAGCGTGTGTGTCACACACCCCTTTGACCATCTGTGTTTCACAAACCTCTTTGGACAGCGTGTGTGTGTCACAATCCCCATTGGACAGTGTGTGTGTCACAAAAAGCATTGGACAGCGTGTGTGTCACAAGCACCACTGGACAGAGTGTGAGTGTCATAAACCCCATTGGATAGTGTGTGTGTCACAAACCCCTTTGGACAGTGTGTGTGTCACAAACCCCATTGGATAATGTGTGTGTGTCACAAACCCTATTGGACAGTGTGTGTGTCACAAACCCAATTGGATAGCGCGTGTGTGTCACAAACCCCATTAGAAAGTGTGCGTGTCACAAACCCCTTTGGAAAGTGTGTGTGCCACAAACCCCATTTGATAGCGTGTGTGTGTCGCAAACCCCATTAGATAGTGTGCGTGTCACAAACCCCATTTGATAGATTGTGTGTGTCAAAAACCCCAGTGGACAGTGTGTGTGTCACAAACCCAATTGGATAGAGCGTGTGTGTCACGAACCCTATTGGACAGTGTGTATGTTACAATCCCCATTGGACAGCATGTGTGTCACAAACACCACTGGACATCGTGTCTGTGTCACAATACCCAATGGACAGTGTGTGTAACTATCCCCATTGGACAGCGTGTGTGTCACAAACACCATTGGACAGCATGTGTGTGTCACATTCCCCATTGGACAGTGTATGTTCACAAAACCCATTGGATAGCGTGTGTGTCACAATCCCCATTGAACAGTGTGTGTGTCACAAAACGCATTGGACAGAGTTTGTGTCACAAACCCCATTGGACAGTGTGTGTGTCACAAAACGCATTGGATAGCGTGTGTGTCACAATCCCCATTGGACAGCGTGTGTGTCACAAGCGCCATTGGAAAGTGTGTGTGTCACAAACCCCAATGGAACGTGTGTGTGTCATAACCCCCATTTTACAGCGTGTGTGTGTCACAATCCTCATTGGACAGTGTGTATGTTACAATCCCCATTGGACAGCGTGTGTGTCACAAACACCACTGGACATCGTGTGTGTGTCACAAACCCAATTGGACATCGTGTGTATCACGATCCCCATTGGACCGCGTGTGTGTCACAAAGCCCATTGGACAGAGTGTGTGTGTGACAAACCACACTGGACATCGAGTGTGTCACAATCCCCATTGGACAGCGTTTGTGTCAGGAACCCCATTGGACAGCGAGTGTGTTGCAAGCGCCATTGGACATCGTATGTGTCATAAACACCATTGGACAGTGTGTGTGTCACAAACCCCATTGGACAGCGTGTGTGTGTCACAATCCCCATTGGTCAGCGTGTGTGTGTCACAAACTCCATTCTACAGTGAGTGTGTGTCACATTCCCCATTGGACAGCGTGTGTGTCACAATCCCCTTTGGACAGAGCGTGTGTGTCACAATCCCCATTGGACAGCGTGTGTGTCATGAATCCCATTAGACAGTGCGTCTGTGTGACAATACCCATTGGACAGTGTGTGTGTCACAATACCCATTCGACAGCATGTGTGTCACAAAACCCATTGGATAGCATGCGTGTCACAAACACCATTGGACAGTGTGTGTGTAACAAAACCAATTCGTCAGCGTGTGTGTCACAAACCCCATGGGACAGCGAGTGTGTGTCACAAACCCCATTTGAAAGTGTGTGTGTCACAATCCCCATTGGAGATTGTATGTGTCACAAAACCCATTGGATAGCGTGTGTGTGTCACAAACACCGTTGGACAGTGTGTGTGTCATAAACCACATTGGTCAGAGTGTGTGTGTCACATTCCCCATTGGACAGTGTGTGTGTCACAAACCCCATTGGACAGTGTGTGTGTCACAAAACCCACTGGAAAGTGTGTGTGTCACAAACTCCTTTGGACAGTGTGTGTGTCACAAACCCAACTGGACAGCGTGTGTGTCACAATCCCCATTGGACAGCGTGTGTGTCACAAACCCCATTGGACATATTGTGTGTGTTACAAACCCCATTGGACATTGAGTGTGTCACAATCCCCATTGGACAGCGTGTGTGTCACAGACCCCATTGGACAGAGTGTGTGTGTCACAATCCCCGTTGGGCAGCGTGTGTGTCAGGAACCCCATTGGACAGCGTGTGTGTCACAAGCGCCATTGGAAAGTGTGTGTTTCACAAACCCCATTGGAAAGTGTGTGTGTCATAACCCCCATTTTACAGAGTGTGTGTGTCACAATACTCATTGGACAGTGTGTGTGTGTCACCAACCCAATTGGACATCGTGTGTATCACCACCCCCATTGGACAGCGTGTGTGTCACAAACCCCATTGGACAGAGTGTGTGTGTGACAGACCCCGTTGGACATCGAGTTTGTCACAATCCCCGTTGGGCAGCGTGTGTGTCAGGAACCCCATTGGACAGCGTGTGTGTCACAAGCGCCATTGGAAAGTGTGTTGTCAAAAACCACATTGGAAAGTGTGTGAGTCATAACCCCCATTTTACAGTGTGTATGTGTCACAATCCTCATTGGACAGTGTGTGTGTGTCACAAACCCCATTGGACATCGTGTGTATCACAAACCCCTTTGGACAGTGTGTGTGTGTCACAAACCCCATTGGACAGAGTTTGTCTCACCAACCCCCGTGGACACTGTGTTTGTCACAAACCCCATTGGACAGTGGGTGTGTCACAAACTCCACTGGAAAGCGTATGTGTCACAAACACCCATGGACAGTTTGCGTGTCACAAACTCCATTGGACATCGTGTGTGTCACAATCCCCTTTGGACATTGTGTGTCACAAACCCCATTGCACAGCGTGTGTGTGTCACAATCCGCATTGGACACTGTGTGTGTCACAAACCCCATGGGACTAAGAGTGTGTCACGAAAGCCATTTTACAGTGTGTGTGTCACAAACATCCATGGACAGTGTGTGTGTCACAAACCCCATTGGATAGCGTGTGTGTCACAAGCGCCATTGGACAGAGTGTGTGTGTCACACACCCCATTGGCAGCGTGTGTGTCACAAACCTCTTCGGATAATGTGTGTGTAACAAACCCAATTGGTCAGCGTGTGTGTCACAAAACCCACTGGATAGCGTGTGTGTGTCACAAACCCCATTGGAAAGAGTGTGTGTCACGAACACCATTGGATAGCGTGTGTGTGTCACAATCCTCATTGGACAGTGTGTGTGTCTAAAAACCATTGGCTAGTGTGTGATGTCACAAACCCTATTGGACAGTGTGTGTGTGAAAAAACCCACTGGACAGCGTGTGTGTCACAAACACCCATGGACAGTGTGAGTGTCAGAAACACCATAGGACAGCGTGAGTGTCACGAACCCCATTGGACAGCGTGTGTGTCACAAACACCCATGGACAGTGTGAGTGTCACAAGCACCATTGGACAGCGTGTGTGTCACAAGGCTATTGGACAGAGTGCGCGTGTCACGAAACCCACTGGACAGCGTGTTTTTCACAAGACGCATTGGACAGAGTGTGTGTGTCACAAAGCCCATTGGACAGCGTGTGTGTCACAATCCCCATTGGACAGCGTGTGTGTCACAAACCCCCTTGGACAGTGTGTGTGTCACAAACTCCACTGGACAGTGTGTGTGTCACAAGCCCCATTGGACAGTGTGTGTGTCACAAACCCCATTGGACAGTTTGTGTGTCACAAGCTCCATTGGACAGCGTGTGTGTCACAAACCCCATTGGACAGTGTGTGTGTCACAAGCTCCATTGGACAGCGTGTGTGTCACAAACCCCATTGGACACCGTGTGTGTCACAAACCCTGTTGGACAGTGTAGAGGTCACAATCCCCATTGGACAGCGTCTGTGTCACGAACCCCATTGGACAGTGTGTGTGTCACAAACCCCATTGGACAGCGTGTGTGTGTCACAATCAACACTGGACAGTGTGTGTGTCACAAAACCTACTGGACAGCGTGTGTGTGTCACAAACCCCAGTGGACAGCCTGTGTGTCAAAACCACATTGGACAGCGGGTCTGTCACAAACACCCATGGAGAGTATGCGTGTCACAAACCCCATTGGAAAGTGTGTGTGTCACAAACCCCACTGGACAGCGTGTGTGTTACAAACACCCATGGACAGTGTGCGTGTCACAAGCCCCATTGTACATCGTGTGTGACACAAACCTCTTTGGACAGTGTGTGTGTCACAAACCCCATTGGACAGCGTGTGTTTTTCCCAGTGCCCTTTGGACAGTGTGTGTGTCACAAGCCCATTGGACAGAGTGTGTGTGTCACAAAACCCACTGGACAGCCTGTGTGTCACGAACCCCATTGGACAGCGTGTGTGTCACAACCACCATTGGACAGAGAGTGTGTGTCACAAACCCCATTGGAAAGTGTATGTTTCACAAACCCCATTGGATAGCGTGTGTCTGTCACAAACCCTTTAGGACAGTGTTTTTCACAAAACCCACTGGACACCGTGTTTGTCACAAACCTCATTGGAAAGTGTGTGTCACAAACCCCATTGGACAGTGTGTGTGTCACAAACACCATTGGACAGCATGTGGTTGTAACAATACCCATTGGACAGTGCGTGTGTCACAAACCCCATTGGACAGTTTGTGTGTCACAAACTCCACTGGAGAGAGTGTGTGTCACAAACACCCATGGACAATGTGCGTGTCACAATCTCCATTCGACATCGTGTGTGTCACAAACCTCTTTGGACAGTGTGTGTGTCACAAACCCCATTGGACAATGTGTGTGTGTCACAAACCCCATTGGAAAGTGTGTGTCACAAACCCCATTTGATAGCGTGTGTGTGTCATAAACCCTATTGGACAGCGTGTATGTCACAATCCCCACTGGACAGCGTCTGTGTCACAAACCCCATTGGACAGCGTGTGTGTCACAAACACCATTGGACAGCGTGTGTGTGTCACAATCCCCATTGGACAGTGTGTGTGTCTAAAAACCATTGGATAGCGTGTGATGTCACAAACCCTATTGGACAGTGTGTGTGTCACAAACCCCATGGGACAGAGTGTGTGTGAAAAAACCCACTGGACAGCGTTTGTGTCACAAACACCCATGGACAGTGTGAGTGTCAGAAACACCATAGGACAGCGTGAGTGTCACGAACCCCATTGGACAGCGTCTGTGTCACAAACACCCATGGACAGTGTGAGTGTCACAAGCACCATTGGACAGCGTGTGTGTCACAAGGCTATTGGACAGAGTGCGTGTGTCACGAAACCCACTGGACAGCCTGTTTTTCACAAGACCCATTGGACAGAGTGTGTGTGTCACAAAGCCCATTGGACAGCGTGTGTGTCACAAACCCCCTTGGACAGTGTATGTGTCACAAACTCCACTGGACAGTGTGTGTGTCACAAACCCCATTGGACAGTGTGTGAGTCACAAGCTCCATTGGACAGCGTGTGTGTCACAAACCCCATTGGACAGTGTGTGTGTCACAAGCTCCATTGGACAGCGTGTGTGTCACAAACACCATTGGACACCGTGTGTGTCACAAACCCCTTTGGGCAGCGTGTGTGTCACAAACCCCATTGGACAGTGTGTGTGTCACAAGCCCCATTGGACAGCATGTGTGTCACATACCCCATTGGACAGCGTGTGTGTGTCAAAAACCCCATTAGAAAGTATGTGTTTCACAAACCCCATTGGATAGCGTGTATGTGTCACAAACCCTGTTGGACAGTGTAGAGGTCACAATCCCCATTGGACAGCGTCTGTGTCACGAACCCCATTGGACAGTGTGTGTGTCACAGACCCCATTGGACAGCGTGTGTGTGTCACAATCAACATTGGACAGTGTGTGTGTCACAAAAGCCACTGGACAGCGTGTGTGTGTCACAAACCCCAGTGGACAGCGTGTGTGTCAAAACCACATTGGATAGCGGGTCTGTCACAAAAACCCATGGAGAGAGTACGTGTCACAAACCCCATTGGAAAGTGTGTGTGTCACAAACCCCACTGGACAGCGTGTGTGTTACAAACACCCATGGACAGTGTGCGTGTCACAAGCCCCATTGTACATCGTGTGTGTCACAAACCTCTTTGGACAGTGTGTGTGTCACAAACCCCATTGGACAGCGTGTGTGTTTCCCAATGCCCATTGGACAGTCTGTGTGTCACAATCCCCATTGGAAAGTGTATGTGTCACAAACCCCATTGGATAGCGTGTGTGTGTCACAAACCCCAGTGGACAGCGAGTGTGTCAAAACCCCATTGGACAGTGTGTGTGTCACAAAACCCACTGGACAGCGTGTGTGTCACAAACATCCATGGACAGTGTGAGTATCACAAACCCCATTGGATAGCGTGTGTGTCACAAACCACTTTGGACAGTGTGTGTGTCACAGACCCCATTGGACAGCGTGTGTGTGTCACAATCCCTATTGGACAGTGTATGTGTCACAAACATAATTGGACAGCGTGTGTGTCACAAGCCCATTGGACAGAGTGTGTGTGTCACAAAACCCACTGGACAGCCTGTGTGTCACGAACCCCATTGGACAGCGTGTGTGTCACAACCACCATTGGACAGAGAGTGTGTGTCACAAACCCCATTGGAAAGTGTGTGTCACAAACCCCATTGGATAGCGCGTGTGTGTCAAAAACCCCATTATAAAGTGTGCGTGTCACAAACCCCATTTGATAGCGTGTGTGTGTCATAAACCCTATTGGACAGCGTGTGTGTCACAATCCCCACTGGACAGCGTCTGTGTCACAAACCCCATTGGACAGCGTGTGTGTCACAAACACCATTGGACAGCGTGTGTGTGTCACAATCCCCATTGGACAGTGTGTGTGTCACAAAACCCATTGGACAACGAGTGTGTTACGAACCCTATTGGACAGCGTGTGTGTCACAAGCACCATTGGACAGAGAGTGTGTGTCACAAACCCCATTGGAAAGTGTATGTTTCACAAACCCCATTGGATAGCGTGTGTCTGTCACAAACCCTTTTGGACAGTGTTTGTCACAAAACCCACTGAACACCGTGTGTGTCACAAACCCCATTGGACAGCGTGTGTGTCACAAACACCATTGGACAGCGTGTGTGTGTCACAATCCCCATTGGACAGTCTGTGTGTCACATCCCCATTGGAAAGTGTATGTGTCACAAACCCCATTGGACACAGTGTGTGTCACAAACCCCTTTGGACAGTGTGTGTGTCACAAACCCAATTGGACAGCGTGTGTGTGTCCCAATTCCCTTTGGACAGTGTGTGTGTCTCAAGCACCATTGGAAAGTGTATGTATCACAAACCCCATTGGATAGAGTTTGTGTGTCACAAACCCTATTAGACAGTGTGTGTGTCACAAGCCCCATTGGACAGCCTGTGTGTCGCAAACACCATTGGACAGCGTCTGAGTGTAACAAACCCCATTGGACAGCGTGTGTGTCACAAACCCCATGGGACAGAGTGTGTGTCACGAACCCCATTGGACAGCGTGTGTGTGTCACAAACCCTCCTGGTCAGTGTGTGTGTCACAAAACCCATTGGACAGCATGCGTGTCACAAACACCCTTGGACACTGTGTGTGTAACAAAACCAATTGGTCAGCGTGTGTGTCACAAACACCATTGGAGAGAGTGTGTGTGTCACAAACCCCATTAGAAAGTTTGCATGTCACAAACACCATTGGACAGCGTGTGTGTGTCTCAATCACCATTGGACAGTGTGTGTGTCAAAAAACACATTGGATAGCGTGTGTTTCACAAACCCCATTAGAAAGAGTGTGTGTCAGAAACCCCATTGGATAGTGTGTGTGATGTCACAAACCCTATTGGACAGTGTGTGTGTCACAAACCCCAATGGACAGCCTGTGTGTTCACGAACCCCATTGGACAACGTGTGTGTCACAATACCCATTGGACACCATGTGGGTCACAAACCCCATTGGACAGGGTGTGTGTCTCAATCACCATTGGACAGAGTGTTTGTCTCACAAACCCCATTGGAAAGTGTATGTATCACAAACCCCATTGGATAGCGTGTGTGTCACAATCCCCATTAGACAGCGTGTGTGTCACAAACCCCATCGGACAGCGTGTGTGTGTCACAATACCCACTGGACAGTGTGTGTGTCAGAAACCCGTTTGGAGAGAGTTTGTGTCACAAACCCCATTGGACAGCGTGTGTGTCACAATCCCCATTGGAAAGTGTATGTGTCACAAAGCGCATTTTATAGCGTGTACGTGTCACAAACCACACTTGATGGCATGTGTGTGTCACAAACCCCATTGTACAGCATGTTTGTCACAAGCCCTTTGTACAGAGTGTGTGTGTTACAAACCCTATTGTACAGCGTGTTTGTCATAATCCCCGTTGGACAGCGTTTGTGTCACAAACCCCATTGGGCAGAGTGTGTGTGTCAAACCACATTGGACAGAGTGTGTGTCATAAACCCCGTTGGTCAGAGAGTGTGACACAAGCGCCACTGGACAGAGTGTGTGTATCACAAACCATATTGTACAGCGTGTTTGTCACAAGCCCTTTGGACAGAATGTGTGTGTCACAAACTCCATTGTACAGCGTGTTGGTCACAATCCCAATTTTACAGCGTGTGTGTCACAAACCCCATTGGACAGCGTGTGTGTGTCACAAACCCTCCTGGTCAGTTTGTGTGTCACAAAACCCACTGCACAGCGTGTGTGTCACGAATCCCATTGGACAGCGTGTGTGTCACAAACCCCGTTGGACAGCGTGTGTATCAAAAGCCACATTCGACAGAGTGTATGAGCCACAAAACCCATTGGACACGTGTGTGTCACAATACCCTTTGGACAGTGTGTGTGTCACAAACCCCATTGGACAGTGTGTGTGTCACAAACCCCATTGGACAGAGTTTGTGTGACAAACCCCATTGGACAGCGTGTGTGTCATAAACCCCATTGGAAATTGTATGTGTCACAAACCGCATTGGATAGCGTGTGTGTGTCACAAACCCCATTGGACAGCGTGTGTGTCACAAGCCCATTGGACAGAGTGTGTGTGTCAAAAAACCCACTAGACAGCATGTGTGTCATGAACCCCATTGGACAGCGTGTGTGTCTCAATCACCACTGGACAGAGTGTTTGTCTCACAAACCCCATTGGAAAGTGTATGTATCACAAACCCCATTGGACAGTGTGTGTGTCACAAATCCCATCAGACAATGTCTGTGTCACAATACCCATTGGACAGCGTGTGTGTAACAAAGTCACCTGGACAGCGTGTGTGTCACAAAACCCATTGGACAGCGTGTGTGTGTCACAATCCCCATTGGACAGTGTGTGTGTCACAAAACCCATTGGACAACGAGTGTGTTACGAACCCTATTGGACAGCGTGTGTGTCACAAGCACCATTGGACAGAGAGTGTGTGTCACAAACCCCATTGGAAAGTGTATGTTTCACAAACCCCATTGGATAGCGTGTGTCTGTCACAAACCCTTTTGGACAGTGTTTGTCACAAAACCCACTGAACACCGTGTGTGTCACAAACCCCATTGGACAGCGTGTGTGTCACAAACACCATTGGACAGCGTGTGTGTGTCACAATCCCCATTGGACAGTCTGTGTGTCACATCCCCATTGGAAAGTGTATGTGTCACAAACCCCATTGGACACAGTGTGTGTCACAAACCCCTTTGGACAGTGTGTGTGTCACAAACCCAATTGGACAGCGTGTGTGTGTCCCAATTCCCTTTGGACAGTGTGTGTGTCTCAAGCACCATTGGAAAGTGTATGTATCACAAACCCCATTGGATAGAGTTTGTGTGTCACAAACCCTATTAGACAGTGTGTGTGTCACAAGCCCCATTGGACAGCCTGTGTGTCGCAAACACCATTGGACAGCGTCTGAGTGTAACAAACCCCATTGGACAGCGTGTGTGTCACAAACCCCATGGGACAGAGTGTGTGTCACGAACCCCATTGGACAGCGTGTGTGTGTCACAAACCCTCCTGGTCAGTGTGTGTGTCACAAACCCCACTGGACAGCGTGTGTGTTACAAACACCCATGGACAGTGTGCGTGTCACAAGCCCCATTGTACATCGTGTGTGTCACAAACCTCTTTGGACAGTGTGTGTGTCACAAACCCCATTGGACAGCGTGTGTGTTTCCCAATGCCCATTGGACAGTCTGTGTGTCACAATCCCCATTGGAAAGTGTATGTGTCACAAACCCCATTGGATAGCGTGTGTGTGTCACAAACCCCAGTGGACAGCGAGTGTGTCAAAACCCCATTGGACAGTGTGTGTGTCACAAAACCCACTGGACAGCGTGTGTGTCACAAACATCCATGGACAGTGTGAGTATCACAAACCCCATTGGATAGCGTGTGTGTCACAAACCACTTTGGACAGTGTGTGTGTCACAGACCCCATTGGACAGCGTGTGTGTGTCACAATCCCTATTGGACAGTGTATGTGTCACAAACATAATTGGACAGCGTGTGTGTCACAAGCCCATTGGACAGAGTGTGTGTGTCACAAACCCCAATGGACAGCGTGTGTGTTCACGAACCCCATTGGACAGCGTGTGTGTCACAACCACCATTGGACAGAGAGTGTGTGTCACAAACCCCATTGGAAAGTGTGTGTCACAAACCCCATTGGATAGCGCGTGTGTGTCAAAAACCCCATTATAAAGTGTGCGTGTCACAAACCCCATTTGATAGCGTGTGTGTGTCATAAACCCTATTGGACAGCGTGTGTGTCACAATCCCCACTGGACAGCGTCTGTGTCACAAACCCCATTGGACAGCGTGTGTGTCACAAACACCATTGGACAGCGTGTGTGTGTCACAATCCCCATTGGAAAGTGTATGTGTCACAAAGCGCATTTTATAGCGTGTACGTGTCACAAACCACACTTGATGGCATGTGTGTGTCACAAACCCCATTGTACAGCATGTTTGTCACAAGCCCTTTGTACAGAGTGTGTGTGTTACAAACCCTATTGTACAGCGTGTTTGTCATAATCCCCGTTGGACAGCGTTTGTGTCACAAACCCCATTGGGCAGAGTGTGTGTGTCAAACCACATTGGACAGAGTGTGTGTCATAAACCCCGTTGGTCAGAGAGTGTGACACAAGCGCCACTGGACAGAGTGTGTGTATCACAAACCATATTGTACAGCGTGTTTGTCACAAGCCCTTTGGACAGAATGTGTGTGTCACAAACTCCATTGTACAGCGTGTTGGTCACAATCCCAATTTTACAGCGTGTGTGTCACAAACCCCATTGGACAGCGTGTGTGTGTCACAAACCCTCCTGGTCAGTTTGTGTGTCACAAAACCCACTGCACAGCGTGTGTGTCACGAATCCCATTGGACAGCGTGTGTGTCACAAACCCCGTTGGACAGCGTGTGTATCAAAAGCCACATTCGACAGAGTGTATGAGCCACAAAACCCATTGGACACGTGTGTGTCACAATACCCTTTGGACAGTGTGTGTGTCACAAACCCCATTGGACAGTGTGTGTGTCACAAACCCCATTGGACAGAGTTTGTGTGACAAACCCCATTGGACAGCGTGTGTGTCATAAACCCCATTGGAAATTGTATGTGTCACAAACCGCATTGGATAGCGTGTGTGTGTCACAAACCCCATTGGACAGCGTGTGTGTCACAAGCCCATTGGACAGAGTGTGTGTGTCAAAAAACCCACTAGACAGCATGTGTGTCATGAACCCCATTGGACAGCGTGTGTGTCTCAATCACCACTGGACAGAGTGTTTGTCTCACAAACCCCATTGGAAAGTGTATGTATCACAAACCCCATTGGACAGTGTGTGTGTCACAAATCCCATCAGACAATGTCTGTGTCACAATACCCATTGGACAGCGTGTGTGTAACAAAGTCACCTGGACAGCGTGTGTGTCACAAAACCCATTGGACAGCGTGTGTGTGTCACAATCCCCATTGGACAGTGTGTGTGTCACAAAACCCATTGGACAACGAGTGTGTTACGAACCCTATTGGACAGCGTGTGTGTCACAAGCACCATTGGACAGAGAGTGTGTGTCACAAACCCCATTGGAAAGTGTATGTTTCACAAACCCCATTGGATAGCGTGTGTCTGTCACAAACCCTTTTGGACAGTGTTTGTCACAAAACCCACTGAACACCGTGTGTGTCACAAACCCCATTGGACAGCGTGTGTGTCACAAACACCATTGGACAGCGTGTGTGTGTCACAATCCCCATTGGACAGTCTGTGTGTCACATCCCCATTGGAAAGTGTATGTGTCACAAACCCCATTGGACACAGTGTGTGTCACAAACCCCTTTGGACAGTGTGTGTGTCACAAACCCAATTGGACAGCGTGTGTGTGTCCCAATTCCCTTTGGACAGTGTGTGTGTCTCAAGCACCATTGGAAAGTGTATGTATCACAAACCCCATTGGATAGAGTTTGTGTGTCACAAACCCTATTAGACAGTGTGTGTGTCACAAGCCCCATTGGACAGCCTGTGTGTCGCAAACACCATTGGACAGCGTCTGAGTGTAACAAACCCCATTGGACAGCGTGTGTGTCACAAACCCCATGGGACAGAGTGTGTGTCACGAACCCCATTGGACAGCGTGTGTGTGTCACAAACCCTCCTGGTCAGTGTGTGTGTCACAAACCCCACTGGACAGCGTGTGTGTTACAAACACCCATGGACAGTGTGCGTGTCACAAGCCCCATTGTACATCGTGTGTGTCACAAACCTCTTTGGACAGTGTGTGTGTCACAAACCCCATTGGACAGCGTGTGTGTTTCCCAATGCCCATTGGACAGTCTGTGTGTCACAATCCCCATTGGAAAGTGTATGTGTCACAAACCCCATTGGATAGCGTGTGTGTGTCACAAACCCCAGTGGACAGCGAGTGTGTCAAAACCCCATTGGACAGTGTGTGTGTCACAAAACCCACTGGACAGCGTGTGTGTCACAAACATCCATGGACAGTGTGAGTATCACAAACCCCATTGGATAGCGTGTGTGTCACAAACCACTTTGGACAGTGTGTGTGTCACAGACCCCATTGGACAGCGTGTGTGTGTCACAATCCCTATTGGACAGTGTATGTGTCACAAACATAATTGGACAGCGTGTGTGTCACAAGCCCATTGGACAGAGTGTGTGTGTCACAAACCCCAATGGACAGCGTGTGTGTTCACGAACCCCATTGGACAGCGTGTGTGTCACAACCACCATTGGACAGAGAGTGTGTGTCACAAACCCCATTGGAAAGTGTGTGTCACAAACCCCATTGGATAGCGCGTGTGTGTCAAAAACCCCATTATAAAGTGTGCGTGTCACAAACCCCATTTGATAGCGTGTGTGTGTCATAAACCCTATTGGACAGCGTGTGTGTCACAATCCCCACTGGACAGCGTCTGTGTCACAAACCCCATTGGACAGCGTGTGTGTCACAAACACCATTGGACAGCGTGTGTGTGTCACAATCCCCATTGGACAGTGTGTGTGTCACAAAACCCATTGGACAACGAGTGTGTTACGAACCCTATTGGACAGCGTGTGTGTCACAAGCACCATTGGACAGAGAGTGTGTGTCACAAACCCCATTGGAAAGTGTATGTTTCACAAACCCCATTGGATAGCGTGTGTCTGTCACAAACCCTTTTGGACAGTGTTTGTCACAAAACCCACTGAACACCGTGTGTGTCACAAACCCCATTGGACAGCGTGTGTGTCACAAACACCATTGGACAGCGTGTGTGTGTCACAATCCCCATTGGACAGTCTGTGTGTCACATCCCCATTGGAAAGTGTATGTGTCACAAACCCCATTGGACACAGTGTGTGTCACAAACCCCTTTGGACAGTGTGTGTGTCACAAACCCAATTGGACAGCGTGTGTGTGTCCCAATTCCCTTTGGACAGTGTGTGTGTCTCAAGCACCATTGGAAAGTGTATGTATCACAAACCCCATTGGATAGAGTTTGTGTGTCACAAACCCTATTAGACAGTGTGTGTGTCACAAGCCCCATTGGACAGCCTGTGTGTCGCAAACACCATTGGACAGCGTCTGAGTGTAACAAACCCCATTGGACAGCGTGTGTGTCACAAACCCCATGGGACAGAGTGTGTGTCACGAACCCCATTGGACAGCGTGTGTGTGTCACAAACCCTCCTGGTCAGTGTGTGTGTCACAAAACCCATTGGACAGCATGCGTGTCACAAACACCCTTGGACACTCTGTGTGTAACAAAACCAATTGGTCAGCGTGTGTGTCACAAACACCATTGGAGAGAGTGTGTGTGTCACAAACCCCATTAGAAAGTTTGCATGTCACAAACACCATTGGACAGCGTGTGTGTGTCTCAATCACCATTGGACAGTGTGTGTGTCAAAAAACCCATTGGATAGCGTGTGTTTCACAAACCCCATTAGAAAGAGTGTGTGTCAGAAACCCCATTGGATAGTGTGTGTGATGTCACAAACCCTATTGGACAGTGTGTGTGTCACAAACCCCAATGGACAGCGTGTGTGTTCACGAACCCCATTGGACAACGTGTGTGTCACAATACCCATTGGACACCATGTGGGTCACAAACCCCATTGGACAGGGTGTGTGTCTCAATCACCATTGGACAGAGTGTTTGTCTCACAAACCCCATTGGAAAGTGTATGTATCACAAACCCCATTGGATAGCGTGTGTGTCACAATCCCCATTAGACAGCGTGTGTGTCACAAACCCCATCGGACAGCGTGTGTGTGTCACAATACCCACTGGACAGTGTGTGTGTCAGAAACCCGTTTGGAGAGAGTTTGTGTCACAAACCCCATTGGACAGCGTGTGTGTCACAATCCCCATTGGAAAGTGTATGTGTCACAAAGCGCATTTTATAGCGTGTACGTGTCACAAACCACACTTGATGGCATGTGTGTGTCACAAACCCCATTGTACAGCATGTTTGTCACAAGCCCTTTGTACAAAGTGTGTGTGTTACAAACCCTATTGTACAGCGTGTTTGTCATAATCCCCGTTGGACAGCGTTTGTGTCACAAACCCCATTGGGCAGAGTGTGTGTGTCAAACCACATTGGACAGAGTGTGTGTCATAAACCCCGTTGGTCAGAGAGTGTGACACAAGCGCCACTGGACAGAGTGTGTGTATCACAAACCATATTGTACAGCGTGTTTATCACAAGCCCTTTGGACAGAATGTGTGTGTCACAAACTCCATTGTACAGCGTGTTGGTCACAATCCCAATTTTACAGCGTGTGTGTCACAAACCCCATTGGACAGCGTGTGTGTGTCACAAACCCTCCTGGTCAGTTTGTGTGTCACAAAACCCACTGCACAGCGTGTGTGTCACGAATCCCATTGGACAGCGTGTGTGTCACAAACCCCGTTGGACAGCGTGTGTATCAAAAGCCACATTCGACAGAGTGTATGAGCCACAAAACCCATTGGACACGTGTGTGTCACAATACCCTTTGGACAGTGTGTGTGTCACAAACCCCATTGGACAGTGTGTGTGTCACAAACCCCATTGGACAGAGTTTGTGTGACAAACCCCATTGGACAGCGTGTGTGTCATAAACCCCATTGGAAATTGTATGTGTCACAAACCGCATTGGATAGCGTGTGTGTGTCACAAACCCCATTGGACAGCGTGTGTGTCACAAGCCCATTGGACAGAGTGTGTGTGTCAAAAAACCCACTAGACAGCATGTGTGTCATGAACCCCATTGGACAGCGTGTGTGTCTCAATCACCACTGGACAGAGTGTTTGTCTCACAAACCCCATTGGAAAGTGTATGTATCACAAACCCCATTGGACAGTGTGTGTGTCACAAATCCCATCAGACAATGTCTGTGTCACAATACCCATTGGACAGCGTGTGTGTAACAAAGTCACCTGGACAGCGTGTGTGTCACAAAACCCATTGGACAGCGTGTGTGTGTCACAATCCCCATTGGACAGTGTGTGTGTCACAAAACCCATTGGACAACGAGTGTGTTACGAACCCTATTGGACAGCGTGTGTGTCACAAGCACCATTGGACAGAGAGTGTGTGTCACAAACCCCATTGGAAAGTGTATGTTTCACAAACCCCATTGGATAGCGTGTGTCTGTCACAAACCCTTTTGGACAGTGTTTGTCACAAAACCCACTGAACACCGTGTGTGTCACAAACCCCATTGGACAGCGTGTGTGTCACAAACACCATTGGACAGCGTGTGTGTGTCACAATCCCCATTGGACAGTCTGTGTGTCACATCCCCTTTGGAAAGTGTATGTGTCACAAACCCCATTGGACACAGTGTGTGTCACAAACCCCTTTGGACAGTGTGTGTGTCACAAACCCAATTGGACAGCGTGTGTGTGTCCCAATTCCCTTTGGACAGTGTGTGTGTCTCAAGCACCATTGGAAAGTGTATGTATCACAAACCCCATTGGATAGAGTTTGTGTGTCACAAACCCTATTAGACAGTGTGTGTGTCACAAGCCCCATTGGACAGCCTGTGTGTCGCAAACACCATTGGACAGCGTCTGAGTGTAACAAACCCCATTGGACAGCGTGTGTGTCACAAACCCCATGGGACAGAGTGTGTGTCACGAACCCCATTGGACAGCGTGTGTGTGTCACAAACCCTCCTGGTCAGTGTGTGTGTCACAAACCCCACTGGACAGCGTGTGTGTTACAAACACCCATGGACAGTGTGCGTGTCACAAGCCCCATTGTACATCGTGTGTGTCACAAACCTCTTTGGACAGTGTGTGTGTCACAAACCCCATTGGACAGCGTGTGTGTTTCCCAATGCCCATTGGACAGTCTGTGTGTCACAATCCCCATTGGAAAGTGTATGTGTCACAAACCCCATTGGATAGCGTGTGTGTGTCACAAACCCCAGTGGACAGCGAGTGTGTCAAAACCCCATTGGACAGTGTGTGTGTCACAAAACCCACTGGACAGCGTGTGTGTCACAAACATCCATGGACAGTGTGAGTATCACAAACCCCATTGGATAGCGTGTGTGTCACAAACCACTTTGGACAGTGTGTGTGTCACAGACCCCATTGGACAGCGTGTGTGTGTCACAATCCCTATTGGACAGTGTATGTGTCACAAACATAATTGGACAGCGTGTGTGTCACAAGCCCATTGGACAGAGTGTGTGTGTCACAAACCCCAATGGACAGCGTGTGTGTTCACGAACCCCATTGGACAGCGTGTGTGTCACAACCACCATTGGACAGAGAGTGTGTGTCACAAACCCCATTGGAAAGTGTGTGTCACAAACCCCATTGGATAGCGCGTGTGTGTCAAAAACCCCATTATAAAGTGTGCGTGTCACAAACCCCATTTGATAGCGTGTGTGTGTCATAAACCCTATTGGACAGCGTGTGTGTCACAATCCCCACTGGACAGCGTCTGTGTCACAAACCCCATTGGACAGCGTGTGTGTCACAAACACCATTGGACAGCGTGTGTGTGTCACAATCCCCATTGGACAGTGTGTGTGTCACAAAACCCATTGGACAACGAGTGTGTTACGAACCCTATTGGACAGCGTGTGTGTCACAAGCACCATTGGACAGAGAGTGTGTGTCACAAACCCCATTGGAAAGTGTATGTTTCACAAACCCCATTGGATAGCGTGTGTCTGTCACAAACCCTTTTGGACAGTGTTTGTCACAAAACCCACTGAACACCGTGTGTGTCACAAACCCCATTGGACAGCGTGTGTGTCACAAACACCATTGGACAGCGTGTGTGTGTCACAATCCCCATTGGACAGTCTGTGTGTCACATCCCCATTGGAAAGTGTATGTGTCACAAACCCCATTGGACACAGTGTGTGTCACAAACCCCTTTGGACAGTGTGTGTGTCACAAACCCAATTGGACAGCGTGTGTGTGTCCCAATTCCCTTTGGACAGTGTGTGTGTCTCAAGCACCATTGGAAAGTGTATGTATCACAAACCCCATTGGATAGAGTTTGTGTGTCACAAACCCTATTAGACAGTGTGTGTGTCACAAGCCCCATTGGACAGCCTGTGTGTCGCAAACACCATTGGACAGTGTCTGAGTGTAACAAACCCCATTGGACAGCGTGTGTGTCACAAACCCCATGGGACAGAGTGTGTGTCACGAACCCCATTGGACAGCGTGTGTGTGTCACAAACCCTCCTGGTCAGTGTGTGTGTCACAAAACCCATTGGACAGCATGCGTGTCACAAACACCCTTGGACACTCTGTGTGTAACAAAACCAATTGGTCAGCGTGTGTGTCACAAACACCATTGGAGAGAGTGTGTGTGTCACAAACCCCATTAGAAAGTTTGCATGTCACAAACACCATTGGACAGCGTGTGTGTGTCTCAATCACCATTGGACAGTGTGTGTGTCAAAAAACCCATTGGATAGCGTGTGTTTCACAAACCCCATTAGAAAGAGTGTGTGTCAGAAACCCCATTGGATAGTGTGTGTGATGTCACAAACCCTATTGGACAGTGTGTGTGTCACAAACCCCAATGGACAGCGTGTGTGTTCACGAACCCCATTGGACAACGTGTGTGTCACAATACCCATTGGACACCATGTGGGTCACAAACCCCATTGGACAGGGTGTGTGTCTCAATCACCATTGGACAGAGTGTTTGTCTCACAAACCCCATTGGAAAGTGTATGTATCACAAACCCCATTGGATAGCGTGTGTGTCACAATCCCCATTAGACAGCGTGTGTGTCACAAACCCCATCGGACAGCGTGTGTGTGTCACAATACCCACTGGACAGTGTGTGTGTCAGAAACCCGTTTGGAGAGAGTTTGTGTCACAAACCCCATTGGACAGCGTGTGTGTCACAATCCCCATTGGAAAGTGTATGTGTCACAAAGCGCATTTTATAGCGTGTACGTGTCACAAACCACACTTGATGGCATGTGTGTGTCACAAACCCCATTGTACAGCATGTTTGTCACAAGCCCTTTGTACAGAGTGTGTGTGTTACAAACCCTATTGTACAGCGTGTTTGTCATAATCCCCGTTGGACAGCGTTTGTGTCACAAACCCCATTGGGCAGAGTGTGTGTGTCAAACCACATTGGACAGAGTGTGTGTCATAAACCCCGTTGGTCAGAGAGTGTGACACAAGCGCCACTGGACAGAGTGTGTGTATCACAAACCATATTGTACAGCGTGTTTATCACAAGCCCTTTGGACAGAATGTGTGTGTCACAAACTCCATTGTACAGCGTGTTGGTCACAATCCCAATTTTACAGCGTGTGTGTCACAAACCCCATTGGACAGCGTGTGTGTGTCACAAACCCTCCTGGTCAGTTTGTGTGTCACAAAACCCACTGCACAGCGTGTGTGTCACGAATCCCATTGGACAGCGTGTGTGTCACAAACCCCGTTGGACAGCGTGTGTATCAAAAGCCACATTCGACAGAGTGTATGAGCCACAAAACCCATTGGACACGTGTGTGTCACAATACCCTTTGGACAGTGTGTGTGTCACAAACCCCATTGGACAGTGTGTGTGTCACAAACCCCATTGGACAGAGTTTGTGTGACAAACCCCATTGGACAGCGTGTGTGTCATAAACCCCATTGGAAATTGTATGTGTCACAAACCGCATTGGATAGCGTGTGTGTGTCACAAACCCCATTGGACAGCGTGTGTGTCACAAGCCCATTGGACAGAGTGTGTGTGTCAAAAAACCCACTAGACAGCATGTGTGTCATGAACCCCATTGGACAGCGTGTGTGTCTCAATCACCACTGGACAGAGTGTTTGTCTCACAAACCCCATTGGAAAGTGTATGTATCACAAACCCCATTGGACAGTGTGTGTGTCACAAATCCCATCAGACAATGTCTGTGTCACAATACCCATTGGACAGCGTGTGTGTAACAAAGTCACCTGGACAGCGTGTGTGTCACAAAACCCATTGGACAGCGTGTGTGTCACAAACCCCATTGGAAATTGTGTGTGTCACAAACCCCACTGGATAGCGTGTGTGTCACAAAACCCACTGGATAGCGTGTGTGTCACAAACCCCATTGGATAGCGTGTGTGTGTCACAAACCCCATTGGAAATTGTGTGTGTCACAATCCCTGTTGGAGTGAGTCTGTGTCACAAACCCCATTGGACAGCTTGTCTGTCACAAACCCCATTAGACAGTGTGTGTGTCACAATCCCCTTGGACAGTGTGTTTATCACAAACACCCCTGGAGAGTCTCTGTGTAACAAACCCCATTGGACAGAGTGTGTGTCACAAAGTCACCTGGACAGTGTGTGTGTCGCAAACCCTACTGGACAGTGTGTGTGTCGCAAACCCCGTTGCACAGTGTGTGTGTCACAAACCCCATTGGACAGCGAGTGTGTGTCACATACCCCATTGGAAAGCGTGTGTGTAACAAACCACATTTTATAGCGTGTGTGTATCACTATGAAGGAAACAAATGTCCTGCAGCCTAGCCTTGCCTTGCCTGTCCTTGCCTGTCCTTGCCTTGCCTTATTTCCTTCTCATCCTGTTCTCTGTCCCATCCTCTCTCACTAACCCCTCGTCTGGATGCATGTCTCTTCTTTCCTTTTCTCTCACTCTCCTGCTTCCTGCCTCTTTCCTTTCAATTCCTCCATCTCACTCCTGCAGCCCAACACTACTTTTTATTCTTCCTTCCCTTTCTCCTGCTCCCTTCGCTTTCTCCCTCTGTCCCATATCTTTCTTCCCGACTTGTCTCTTGGAGACTTTGGGCCAAATTGGCCCCACGTCTTGGCATGGTTTGGCAAGTTTTCAGAGGCCTGGCTGGTGACAGCAGGGACAGCAGGCAGTGACAGGTCCCGGGCTGACAGGCTCCCTATACCCTAGGGGGCGCCTGGCTGCCACACCCAGCTGACATAGAACCTTTGTCACAATGCCCGCTATCGTGGCGAGGCTGCGGTGACTCTGCAGGTGACAGGGACACTGCAGGACTTGGTGTCATCTCAGCAATCTCTCAGTTCCCCAGAGAAGCGGAATTCTGCAAATTGCTGCCTTTGCTCTTGAAAGGATGTCATCAGGTGGGTGTTTTTGGTGTAATACACTGAAAACAGAGCAGAAACGGTGAAATATTCCCATGACATGCATGGTCCCTGCCCCAAAGAACCATGACTCAGCCTAAGGAGATATGCAGCTTATTTTTTTGTACTGCCAGCAGATTGTGGAAGTACAGTATAAAAACCATCCTTATGGAGAGATCTTCGTATTTTAGGCTTAGTCTAAGTGTCTCAGGTAGCTGGGGATTTTGCTTGGGCCTAATCCATACGGTCTTATGGCTTTCCTCGAAGTCTGAAGACGAATGTGCTAGAAACTATAAAGCAAAAAAATGTCCTGCAGCCTAGCCTTGCCTTGCCTGTCCTTGCCTGTGCTTGCCTTGTCTTATTTCCTTCTCATCCTGTTCTCTGTCCCATCCTCTCTCACTAACCCCTCGTCTGGCTGCATGTCTCTTCTTTCCTTTTCGCTCACTCTCCTGCTTCCTGCCTCTTTTCTTGCAATTCCTCCATCTCACTCCTGCAGCCCAACACTACTTTTTATTCTTCCTTCCCTTTCTCCTGCTCCCTTCGCTTTCTCCCTCTGTCCCATATCTTTCTTCCTGACTTGTCTGTTGGAGACTTTGGGCCAAAATTACCCCAAGTCTGGGCATGGTTTGACAAGTTTTCAGAGGCCTGGCTGGTGACAGCAGGGACAGCAGGCAGTGACAGGCCCGGGGCTGACAGGCTCCCCATCCCCTAGGGGGCGCCTGGCTGCCACACCCAGCTGACATAGAACCTTTGTCACAATGCCCGCTACCGTGGCGAGGATGCGGTGACGCTGCAGGTGACAGGGACACTGCAGGACTTGCTGTCAGCTCAGAAATTTCTCACTTCCCCAAAGAAGCGGAATTCTTCAAATTGCTGTCTTTGCTCTTGAAAGATGTCATCAGGTGGGTGTTTTGGTGTAATACACTGAAAACCAGAGCAGAAATGGCGAAATATTCCCATGATATGCATGGTCCCTGCCCCAAAGCACCATGACTCAGCCTAAGGAGTTCTGCAGCTTCTTTTTTTGTACTGCCAGCAGATTGTGGAAGTACAGTATAAAAACCATCCTTATGGAGAGATCTTCATATTTTAGGCTTAGTCTAAGTGTCTCAAGTAGCTGGGGTTTTTGCTTGGGCCTAATCCATACGGTCTCATGGCTTTCCTCCTAGTCTGAAGACGAATGTGCTAGAAGCTATACAGCAAAAAAATGTCCTGCAGCCCAGCCTTGCCTTGCCTGTCCTTGCCTTGCCTTATTTCCTTCTCATCCTGTTCTCTGTCCTATCCTCTCTCACTAACCCCTCGTCTGGCTGCATGTCTCTTCTTTACTTTTCTCTCACTCTCCTGCTTCCTGCCTCTTTTCTTGCGATTCCTCCATCTCACTCCTGCAGCCCAACACTACTTTTTATCCTTCCTTCCCTTTCTCCTGCTCCCTTCGCTTTCTCCCTCTGTCCCATATCTTTCTTCCCGACTTGTCTCTTGGAGACTTTGGGCCAAATTGGCCCCAACTCTGGGCATGGTTTGACAAGTTTTCAGAGGCCTGGCTGGAGACAGCACGGACAGCAGGCAGTGACAGGCCCGGGGCTGACTGGCACCCCATCCCCTAGGGGGCACCTGGCTGTCACACCCAGCTGACATAGAACCTTTGTCACAATGCCCGCTACCGAGGGGAGGATGCAGTGACTCTGCAGGTGACAGGGACACTGCAGGACTTGCTGTCAGCTCAGCAATTTCTCACTTCCCCAAAGAAGCGGAATTCTGCAAATTGCTGCCTTTGCTCTTGAAAGATGTCATCAGGTGGGTGTTTTGGTGTAATACACTGAAAACCAGAGCAGAAATGGCGAAATATTCCCATGATATGCATGGTCCCTGCCCCAAAGCACCATGACTCAGCCTAAGGAGATCTGCAGCTTCTTTTTTTGTACTGCCAGCAGATTGTGGAAGTACAGTATAAAAACCATCCTTATGGAGAGATCTTCATATTTTAGGCTTAGTCTAAGTGTCTCAAGTAGCTGGGGTTTTTGCTTGGGCCTAATCCATACGGTCTTAAGGCTTTCCTCCTACTCTGAAGATGAATGCGCCAAAAACTATAAATCAAAAAAATGTCCTGGTGCCTAGCCTGTCCCTGCCTGTCCTTGCCTGTCCTTGCCTTGCCTTATTTCTTTCTCATCCTGTTCTCTGTCCCATCCTCTCTCACTAACCCCTCGTTTGGCTGCATGTCTCTTCTTTCCTTTTCTCTCACTCTCCTGCTTCCTGCCTCTTTTCTTGCAGCTCCTCCATCTCACTCCTGCAGCCCAACACTACTTTTTATTCTTCCTTCCCTTTCTCCTGCTCCCTTCGCTTTCTCCCTCTGTCCCATATCCTTCTTCCCGTCTTGTCTCTTGGAGACTTTGGGCCAAATTGGCCCCATGTCTGGGCATGGTTTGACAAGTTTTCAGAAGCCTGGCTGGTGACAGCAGGGACAGCAGGCAGTGACAGGCCCCAGGGCTGACAGGCTCCCCATCCCCTAGGGGGCGCCTGGCTGCCACACCCAGCTGTCATAGAAACTTTTTCACAATGCCCGCCTCCGTGGCGAGGATGCGGTGACTCTGCAGGTGACAGGGACACTGCAGGACTTGCTGTCAGCTCAGCAATTTCTCACTTCCCCAAAGAAGCGGAATTCTGCAAATTGCTGCCTTTGCTCTTGAAAGATGTCATCAGGTGGGTGTTTTGGTGTAATACACTGAAAACCAGAGCAGAAATGGCAAAATATTCCCATGATATGCATGGTCCCTGCCCCAAAGCACCATGACTCAGCCTAAGGAGATCTGCAGCTTATTTTTTTGTACTGCCAGCAGATTGTGGAAGTACAGTATAAAAACCATCCTTATGGAGAGATCTTCGTATTTTAGGCTTAGTCTAAGTGTCTCAAGTAGCTGGGGATTTTGCTTGGGCCTAATCCATACTGTCTTAAGGCTTTCCTCCTAGTCTGAAGACGAATGTGCTAGAAACTATACAGCAAAAAAATGTCCTGCAGCCCAGCCTTGCCTTGCCTGTGCTTGCCTTGCCTTATTTCCTTCTCATCCTGTTCTCTGTCCCATCCTCTCTCACTAACCCCTCGTTTGGCTGCATGTCTCTTCTTTCCGTTTCTCTCACTCTCCTGCTTCCTGCCTCTTTTCTTGCAATTCCTCCACCTCACTCCTGCAGCCCAACACTACTTTTTATTCTTCCTTCCCTTCCTCCAGCTCCCTTTGCTTTCTCCCGCTGTATCATATCTTTCTTCCCGACTTGTCTCTTGGAGACTATGGGCCAAATTGGCCCCACGTCTGGGCATGGTTTGACAAGTTTTCAGAGGCCTGGCTGGTGACAGCAGGGACAGCAGGCAGTGACAGGCCCCGGGGCTGACAGGCTCCCCATCCCCTAGGGCATGCTTGGCTGCCACACCCACCTGACATAGAACCTTTGTCACAATGTCCGCTACCGTGGCGAGGATGCGGTGACTCTGCAGGTGACAGGGACACTGCAGGACTTGCTGTCAGCTCAGCAATTTCTCAGTTCTCCAAAGAAGCGGAATTCTGCAAATTGCTGCCTTTGCTCTTGAAAGATGTCATCAGGTGGGTGTTTTGGTGTAATACACTGAAAACCAGAGCAGAAATGGCAAAATATTCCCATGATATGCATGGTCCCTGCCCCAAAGCACCATGACTCAGCCTAAGTAGATCTACAGCTTCTTTTTTTGTACTGCCAGCAGATTGTGGAAGTACAGTATAAAAAACATCCTTATGGAGAGATCTTCGTATTTTAGGCTTAGTCTAAGTGTCTCAAGTAGCTGGGGATTCTGCTTGGGCCTAATCCATACGGTCTCATGGCTTTCCTCCTAGTCTGAAGACGAATGTGCTAGAAACTATAAATCAAAAAAATGCCCTGGTGCCTAGCCTGCCCTTGCCTGTCGTTGCCTGGCCTTATTTCCTTCTCATCCTGTTCTCTGTCCCATCCTCTCTCACTAACCCCTCGTCTGGCTGCATGTCTCTTCTTTCCTTTTCTCTCACTCTCCTGCTTCCTGCCTCTTTTCTTGCAATTCCTCCATCTCACTCCTGCAGCCCAACACTACTTTTTATTCTTCCTTCCCTTTCTCCTGCTCCCTTCGCTTTCTCCCTCTGTCCCATATCTTTCTTCCCGACTTGTCTGTTGGAGCGTTTGGGCCAAATTGGCCCCACGTCTGGGCATGGTTTGACAAGTTTTCAGAGGCCTGTATTGGCCCAAACTCTGGGCATGGTTTGACAAGTTTTCAGAGGCCTGGCTGGTGACAGCAGGGACAGCAGGCAGTGACAGGCCCGGGGCTGACAGGCTCCCCATCCCCTAGGGGGCGCCTGGCTGCCACACCCAGCTGACATAGAACCTTTGTCACAATGCCCGCTACCGTGGCGAGGATGCGGTGACTCTGCAGGTGACAGGGACACTGCAGGGCTTGTTGTCAGCTCAGCAATTTCTCAGTTCCCCAAAGAAGCGGAATTCTGCAAATTGCTGCCTTTGCTCTTGAAAGATGTCATCAGGTGGGTGTTTTGGTGTAATACACTGAAAACCAGAGCAGAAATGGCGAAATATTCCCATGATATGCATGGTCCCTGCCCCAAAGCACCATGACTCAGCCTAAGGAGATCTGCAGCTTCTTTTTTTGTACTGCCAGCAGATTGTGGAAGTACAGTATAAAAACCATCCTTATGGAGAGATCTTCGTATTTTAGGCATAGTCTAAGTGTCTCAAGTAGCTGGGGATTTTGCTTGGGCCTAATCCGTACTGTCCTAAGGCTTTCCTCCTAGTCTGAAGACGAATGTGCTAGAAACTATACAGCAAAAAAATGTCCTGCAGCCCAGCCTTGCCTTGCCTGTCCTTGCCTGTCCTTGCCTTGCCTTATTTCCTTCTCATCCTGTTCTCTGTCCCATCCTCTCTCACTAAACCCTCGTCTGGCTGCATGTCTCTTCTTTCCTTTTCTCTCACTCTCCTGCTTCCTGCCTCTCTTCTTGCAATTCCTCCATTTCAATCCTGCAGCGCAACGCTACTTTTTATTCTTCCTTCCCTTTCTCCTGCTCCCTTCGCTTTCTCCCTCTGTCCCATATCTTTCTTCCCGACTTGTCTGTTAGAGACTTTGGGCCAAAATTATCCCAAGTCTGGGCATGGTTTGACCAATTTTCAGAGGCCTGGCTGCTGACAGCAGGGACAGCAGGCAGTGACAGGCTCGGGGCTGACAGGCTCCCCATCCCCTAGGGGGCGCCTGGCTGCCACACCCAGCTGACATAGAACCTTTGTCACAATGCCCGCTACCGTGGCGAGGATGCGGTGACTCTGCAGGTGTCAGGGACACTGCAGGACTTGGTGTCAGTTCAGCAATTTCTCAGTTCCCCGAAGAAGCGGAATTCTTCAAATTGCTGCCTTTGCTCTTGAAAGATGTCATCAGGTCGGTTTTTTTGCTGTAATACACTGAAAACCAGAGCAGAAATGGTGAAATATTCCCATGATATGCATGGTCCCTGCCCCAAAGCACCATGACTCAGCCTAAGGAAATCTGCAGCTTCTTTTTTTGTACTGCCAGCAGATGGTGGAAATACAGAATAAAAACCATCCCTATGGAGAGGTCTTCGTATTTTAGGCTTAGTCTAAGTGTCTCAGGTAGCTGGTGTTTTTGCTTGGGCCTAATCCATGCGGTCTCATGGCTTTCCTCCTAGTCTGAAGACGAATGTGCTAGAAACTATAAAGCAAAAAAATGTCCTGCAGCCTACCCTTGCCTTGCCTGTCCTTGCCTGTGCTTGCCTGTCCTTGCCTTGCGTTATTTCCTTCTCATCCTGTTCTCTGTCCCATCCTCTCTCACTAACCCCTCGTCTGGCTGCATGTCTCTTCTTTCCTTTTCTCTCACTCTCCTGCTTCCTGCCTCTTTTCTTGCAATTCCTCCATCTCACTCCTGCAGCCCAACACTACTTTTTATTCTTCCTTCCCTTTCTCCTGCTCCCTTCGCTTTCTCCCTCTGTCCCATATCTTTCTTCCCGACTTGTCTCTTGGAGACTTTGGGCCAAATTGGCCCCAACTCTGGGCATGGTTTGACCTGTTTTCAGAGGCCTGGCTGGTGACAGCAGGGACAGCAGGCAGTGACAGGCCCGGGGCTGACAGGCTCACGATCCTCTAGGGAGCGCCTGGCTGCCACACCCAGCTGACATAGAACCTTTGTCACAATGCCCGCTACCGTGGCGAGGATGCGGTGACTCTGCAGGTGACAGGGACACTGCAGGACTTGCTGTCAGCTCAGCAATTTCTCAGTTCCCCAAAGAAGCGGAATTTTACAAATTGGTGCCTTTGCTCTTGGAAGATGTCATCAGGTGGGTGTTTTGGTGGCATACACTGAAAATCAGAGCAGAAATGGTGAAATATTCCCATGATATGCATGGTCCCTGCCCCAAAGCACCTTGACTCAGCCTAAGGAGATCTGCAGCTTATTTTTTTGTACTGCCAGCAGATTGTGGAAGTACAGTATAAAAACCATCCTTATGGAGAGATCTTCGTATTTTAGGCTTAGTCTAAGTGTTTCAAGTAGCTGGGGTTTTTGCTTGGGCCTAATCGATACGGTCTTATGGCTTTCCTCCTAGTCTGAAGACAAATGTGCTAGAAACTGTAAAGCAAAAAAATGTCCTGCAGCCTAGCCATGCCTTGCCTGTCCTTGCCTTGCCTTATTTCCTTCTCATCCTGTTCTCTGTCCCATCCTCTCTCACTAACCCCTCGTCTGGCTGCATGTCTCTTCTTTCCTTTTCTCTCACTCTCCTGCTTCCTGCCTCTCTTCTTGCAATTCCTCCATTTCAATCCTGCAGCGCAACGCTACTTTTTATTCTTCCTTCCCTTTCTCCTGCTCCCTTCGCTTTCTCCCTCTGTCCCATATCTTTCTTCCCGACTTGTCTGTTGGAGACTTTGGGCCAAAATTATCCCAAGTCTGGGCATGGTTTGACCAATTTTCAGAGGCCTGGCTGCTGACAGCAGGGACAGCAGGCAGTGACAGGCTCGGGGCTGACAGGCTCCCCATCCCCTAGGGGGCGCCTGGCTGCCACACCCAGCTGACATAGAACCTTTGTCACAATGCCCGCTACCGTGGCGAGGATGCGGTGACTCTGCAGGTGTCAGGGACACTGCAGGACTTGGTGTCAGTTCAGCAATTTCTCAGTTCCCCGAAGAAGCGGAATTCTTCAAATTGCTGCCTTTGCTCTTGAAAGATGTCATCAGGTCGGTTTTTTTGCTGTAATACACTGAAAACCAGAGCAGAAATGGTGAAATATTCCCATGATATGCATGGTCCCTGCCCCAAAGCACCATGACTCAGCCTAAGGAAATCTGCAGCTTCTTTTTTTGTACTGCCAGCAGATGGTGGAAGTACAGAATAAAAACCATCCCTATGGAGAGGTCTTCGTATTTTAGGCTTAGTCTAAGTGTCTCAGGTAGCTGGTGTTTTTGCTTGGGCCTAATCCATGCGGTCTCATGGCTTTCCTCCTAGTCTGAAGACGAATGTGCTAGAAACTATAAAGCAAAAAAATGTCCTGCAGCCTACCCTTGCCTTGCCTGTCCTTTCCTGTGCTTGCCTGTCCTTGCCTTGCGTTATTTCCTTCTCATCCTGTTCTCTGTCCCATCCTCTCTCACTAACCCCTCGTCTGGCTGCATGTCTCTTCTTTCCTTTTCTCTCACTCTCCTGCTTCCTGCCTCTTTTCTTGCAATTCCTCTATCTCACTCCTGCAGCCCAACACTACTTTTTATTCTTCCTTCCCTTTCTCCTGCTCCCTTCGCTTTCTCCCTCTGTCCCATATCTTTCTTCCCGACTTGTCTCTTGGAGACTTTGGGCCAAATTGGCCCCAACTCTGGGCATGGTTTGACCTGTTTTCAGAGGCCTGGCTGGTGACAGCAGGGACAGCAGGCAGTGACAGGCCCGGGGCTGACAGGCTCACGATCCTCTAGGGAGCGCCTGGCTGCCACACCCAGCTGACATAGAACCTTTGTCACAATGCCCGCTACCGTGGCGAGGATGCGGTGACTCTGCAGGTGACAGGGACACTGCAGGACTTGCTGTCAGCTCAGCAATTTCTCAGTTCCCCAAAGAAGCGGAATTTTACAAATTGGTGCCTTTGCTCTTGGAAGATGTCATCAGGTGGGTGTTTTGGTGGCATACACTGAAAATCAGAGCAGAAATGGTGAAATATTCCCATGATATGCATGGTCCCTGCCCCAAAGCACCTTGACTCAGCCTAAGGAGATCTGCAGCTTATTTTTTTGTACTGCCAGCAGATTGTGGAAGTACAGTATAAAAACCATCCTTATGGAGAGATCTTCGTATTTTAGGCTTAGTCTAAGTGTTTCAAGTAGCTGGGGTTTTTGCTTGGGCCTAATCGATACGGTCTTATGGCTTTCCTCCTAGTCTGAAGACAAATGTGCTAGAAACTATAAAGCAAAAAAATGTCCTGCAGCCTAGCCATGCCTTGCCTGTCCTTGCCTTGCCTTATTTCCTTCTCATCCTGTTCTCTGTCCCATCCTCTCTCACTAAACCCTCGTCTGGCTGCATGTCTCTTCTTTCCTTTTCTCTCACTCTCCTGCTTCCTGCCTCTCTTCTTGCAATTCCTCCATTTCAATCCTGCAGCGCAACGCTACTTTTTATTCTTCCTTCCCTTTCTCCTGCTCCCTTCGCTTTCTCCCTCTGTCCCATATCTTTCTTCCCGACTTGTCTGTTGGAGACTTTGGGCCAAAATTATCCCAAGTCTGGGCATGGTTTGACCAATTTTCAGAGGCCTGGCTGCTGACAGCAGGGACAGCAGGCAGTGACAGGCTCGGGGCTGACAGGCTCCCCATCCCCTAGGGGGCGCCTGGCTGCCACACCCAGCTGACATAGAACCTTTGTCACAATGCCCGCTACCGTGGCGAGGATGCGGTGACTCTGCAGGTGTCAGGGACACTGCAGGACTTGGTGTCAGTTCAGCAATTTCTCAGTTCCCCGAAGAAGCGGAATTCTTCAAATTGCTGCCTTTGCTCTTGAAAGATGTCATCAGGTCGGTTTTTTTGCTGTAATACACTGAAAACCAGAGCAGAAATGGTGAAATATTCCCATGATATGCATGGTCCCTGCCCCAAAGCACCATGACTCAGCCTAAGGAAATCTGCAGCTTCTTTTTTTGTACTGCCAGCAGATGGTGGAAGTACAGAATAAAAACCATCCCTATGGAGAGGTCTTCGTATTTTAGGCTTAGTCTAAGTGTCTCAGGTAGCTGGTGTTTTTGCTTGGGCCTAATCCATGCGGTCTCATGGCTTTCCTCCTAGTCTGAAGACGAATGTGCTAGAAACTATAAAGCAAAAAAATGTCCTGCAGCCTACCCTTGCCTTGCCTGTCCTTTCCTGTGCTTGCCTGTCCTTGCCTTGCGTTATTTCCTTCTCATCCTGTTCTCTGTCCCATCCTCTCTCACTAACCCCTCGTCTGGCTGCATGTCTCTTCTTTCCTTTTCTCTCACTCTCCTGCTTCCTGCCTCTTTTCTTGCAATTCCTCCATCTCACTCCTGCAGCCCAACACTACTTTTTATTCTTCCTTCCCTTTCTCCTGCTCCCTTCGCTTTCTCCCTCTGTCCCATATCTTTCTTCCCGACTTGTCTGTTGGAGCGTTTGGGCCAAATTGGCCCCACGTCTGGGCATGGTTTGACAAGTTTTCAGAGGCCTGTATTGGCCCAAACTCTGGGCATGGTTTGACAAGTTTTCAGAGGCCTGGCTGGTGACAGCAGGGACAGCAGGCAGTGACAGGCCCGGGGCTGACAGGCTCCCCATCCCCTAGGGGGCCCCTGGCTGCCACACCCAGCTGACATAGAACCTTTGTCACAATGCCCGCTACCGTGGCGAGGATGCGGTGACTCTGCAGGTGACAGGGACACTGCAGGACTTGCTGTCAGCTCAGCAATTTCTCACTTCCCCAAAGAAGCGGAATTCTGCAAATTGCTGCCTTTGCTCTTGGAAGATGTCATCAGGTGGGTGTTTTGGTGTAATACACTGAAAACCAGAGCAGAAATGGCAAAATATTCCCATGATATGCATGGTCCCTGCACCAAAGCACCATGACTCAGCCTAAGGAGATCTGCAGCTTCTTTTTTTGTACTGCCAGCAGATTGTGGAAGTAAAGTATAAAAACCATCCTTATGGAGAGATCTTCGTATTTTAGGCTTAGTCTAAGTGTCTCAAGTAGCTGGGGTTTTTGCTTGGGCTTCATCCATACGGTCTTATGGCTTTCCTCCTAGTCTGAAGACGAATGTGCTAGAAACTATAAAGCAAAAAAATGTCCTGCAGCCTAGCCTGTCCTTGCCTGTCCTTGCCTTGCCTTATTTCCTTCCCATCCAGTTCCCTGTCACATCCTCTCTCACTAACCCCTCATCTGGCTGTATGTCCCTTCTTTGTATTCTCTCACTCTCCTGCTTCCTGCCTCTTTTCTTGCAATTCCTCCATCTCACTCCTGCAGCCCAACACTACTTTTTATTCTTCCTTCCCTTTCTCCTGCTCCCTTCGCTTTCTCCCTCTGTCCCATATCTTTCTTCCCGACTTCTCTCTTGGAGACTTTGGGCCAAATTGGCCCCACGTCTGGGCAAGGTTTGACAAGTTTTCAGAGGCCTGGCTGGTGACAGCAGGGACAGCAGGCAGTGACAGGCCCGGTGCTGACAGGCTCCCCATCCCCTAGGGGGCGCCTGGCTGCCACACCCAGCTGACATAGAACCTTTGTCACAATGCCCGCTACCGTGACAAGGATGCGGTGACTCTGCAGGTGACAGGGACACTGCAGGACTTGGTGTCAGCTCAGCAATTTCTCACTTCAACGAAGAAGCGGAATTCTGCAAATTGCTGCCTTTGCTCTTGAAAGGATGTCATCAGGAGGGTGTTTTGGTGTAACACACTTAAAACAGAGCAGAAACTGTGAAATATTCCCATGACATGCATGGTCCCTGCCCCAAAACACCATGACTCAGCCTAAGGAGATCTGCAGCTTATGTTTTTGTACTGCCAGCAGATTGTGGAAGTACAGTATAAAAACCATCCTTATGGAGAGATCTTCGTATTTTAGGCTTAGTCTAAGTGTCTCAAGTAGCTGGGGTTTTTGCTTGGGCCTAATCCATACGGTCTTATGGCTTTCCTCCTAGTCTGAAGACAAATGTGCTAGAAACTATAAAGCAAAAAAATGTCCTGCAGCCTAGCCTGTCCTTGCCTGTCCTTGCCTTGCCTTATTTCCTTCTCATCCTGTTATCTGTCCCATCCTCTCTCACTAAACCCTCGTCTGGCTGCATGTCTCTTCTTTCCTTTTCTCACACTCTCCTGCTTCCTGCCTCTTTTCTTGCAAGTCCTCCATCTCACTCCTGCAGCCCAACAATACTTTTCATTCTTCTGTTCCTTTCTCCTGCTCCCTTCGCTTTCTCCCTCAGTCCCATATCTTTCTTCCCGACTTGTCTGTTGGAGACTTTGGGCCAAATTGGCCCCAGGTCTGGGCATGGTTTGACAAGTTTTCAGACGCCTGGCTGGTGACAGCAGGGACAGGAGGCAGTGACAGGCCCGGGGCTGACAGGCTCCCCATCCCCTAGGGGGTGCCTGGCTGCCACACCCAGCTGACATAGAACCTTTGTCACAATGCCCGCTACCGTGGCGAGGATGCGGTGACTCTGCAGGTGACAGGGACACTGCAGGACTTGGTGACAGCTCAACAATTTCTCAGTTGCCCAAAGAAGCGGAATTCTGCAAATTGCTGCCTTTGCTCTTGAAAGATGTCATCAGGTGGGTGTTTTGGTGACATACACTGAAAACCAGAGCAGAAATGGTGAAATATTCCCATGATATGCATGGTCCCTGCCCCAAAGCACCATGACTCAGCCTAAGGAGATCTGCAGCTTCTTTTTTTGTACTGCCAGCAGATTGTGGAAGTACAGTATAAAAACCATCCTTATGGAGAGATCTTCGTATTTTAGGCTTAGTCTAAGTGTCTCAAGTAGCTGGGGTTTTTGCTTGGGCCTAATCCATACGGTCTTATGGCATTCCTCCGAGTCTGAAGACAAATGTGCTAGAAACTATGAAGCAAAAAAATGTCCTGGTGCCTAGCCTTGCCTTGCCTGTCCTTGCCTGTCCTTGCCTTGCCTTATTTCCTTCTCATCCTGTTATCTGTCCCATCCTCTCTCACTAACCCCTCGTCTGGCTGCATGTCTCTTCTTTCCTTTTCTCTCACTCTCCTGCTTCCTGCCTCTTTTCTTGCAATTCTTCCATCTCAATACTGCAGCCCAACACTACTTTTTATTCTTCCTTCCCTTTCTCCTGCTCCCTTCGCTTTCTCCCTCTGTCCCATATCTTTCTTCTCGACTTGTCTCTTGGAGACTTTGGGCCAAATTGGCCCCATGTCTGGGCATGGTTTAACAAGTTTTCAGAGGCCTGGCTGGTGGCAGCGGGGACAGCAGGCAGTGACAGGCCCTGGGCTGACAGGATCCCCATCCCCTAGGGGGCGCCTGGCTGCCACACCCAGCTGACATAGAACCTTTGTCACAATGCCCGCTACCGTGGCGAGGATGCGGTGACTCTGCAGGTGACAGGGACACTGCAGGACTTGGTGTCAGCTCAACAATTACTCAGTTGCCCAAAGAAGCGGAATTCTGCAAATTGCTGCCTTTGCTCTTGAAATTCTGCCATCAGGTGGGTGTTTTGGTGTAATACACTGAAAACCAGAGCAGAAATGGTGAAATATTCTCATGATATGCATGGTCCCTGCACCAAAGCACCATGACTCAGTCTAAGGAGATCTGCAGCTTATTTTTTTGTACTGCCAGCAGATTGTGGAAGTACAGTATAAAAACCATCCTTATGGAGAGATCTTAATATTTTAGACTTAGTCTAAGTGTCTCAAGTAGCTGGGGTTTGTGCTTGGGCCTAATCCATACGGTCTTATGGCTTTCCTCCAAGTCTGAAGACGAATGTGCTAGAAACTATAAATAAAAAAAATGTCCTGGTGCCTAGCCTGTCCTTCCCTGTCCTTACCTGTGCTTGCCTTGCCTTATTTCCTTCTCATCCTGTTCTCTTTCCCATCCTCTCTCACTAACCCCTCGTCTGGCTGCATGTCTCTTCTTTCCTTTTCTCTCACTCTCCTGCTTCCTGCCTCTTTTCTTGCAATTCCTCCATCTCACTCCTGCAGCCCAACACTACTTTTTATCCTTCCTTCCCTTTCTCCTGCTCCCTTCGCTTTCTCCCTCTGTCCCATATCTTTCTTCCCGACTTGTCTCTTGGAGACTTTGGGCCAAATTGGCCCCAATTCTGGGCATGGTTTGACAAGTTTTCAGAGGCCTGGCTAGTGACAGCAGGGACAGCAGGCAGTGACAGGCCCTGGGGCTGACAGGCTCCCCATCCCCTAGGGGGCGCCTGGCTGCCATACCCAGCTGACATAGAACCTTTGTCACAATGCCCGCTACCGTGGCGAGGATGCGGTGACTCTGCAGGTGACAGGGACACTGCAGGACTTGGTGTCAGCTCAGCTATTTCTCAGTTCCCCAAAGAAGCGGAATTCTGCAAATTGCTGCCTTTGCTCCTAAAAGGATGTCATCAGGTGGGTGTTTTGGTGTAATACACTGAAAAACAGAGCAGAAAGGGTGAAATATTCCCATGATATGCATGGTCCCTGTCCCAAAGCACCATGACTCAGTCTAAGGAGATCTGCAGCTTCTTTTTTTGTACTGCCAGCAGATTGTGGAAGTACAGTATAAAAACCATCCTTATGGAGAGATCTTCGTATTTTAGGCTTAGTCTAAGTGTCTCAAGTAGCTGGGGTTTTTGCTTGGGCCTAATCCATACGGTCTTATGGCTTTCCTCCTAGTCTGAAGAAGAATGTGCTAGAAACTATAACGGAAAAAAATGTCCTGCAGCCTAGCCTTGCCTTGCCTGTACATGCCTTGCCTTATTTCCTTCTCATCCTGTTCTCTGTCCCATCCTCTCTCACTAAGCCCCCGTCTGGCTGCATGTCTCTTCTTTCCTTTTCTCTCACTCTCCTGCTTCCTGCCTCTTTTCTTGCAATTCCTCCATCTCAATCCTGCAGCCCAACACTACTTTTTATTCTTCCTTCCCTTTCTCCTGCTCCCTTTGCTTTCTCCCTCTGTTTCATATCTTTCTTCCCAACTTGTCTGTTGGAGACTTTGGGCCAAATTGGCCCCACGTCTGGGCATGGTTTGACCTGTTTTCAGAGGCCTTGCTGGTGACAGCAGGGACAGCAGGCAGTGACAGACCCGGGGCTGACAGGCTCCCCATCCCCTAGGGGGCGCCTGGCTGCCACACCCAGCTGACATAGAACCTTTGTCACAATGCCCGCTACCGTGGCGAGGCTGCGGTGACTCTGCAGGTGACAGGGACACTGCAGGACTTGGTGTCAGCTCAGCAATCTCTCAGTTCCCCAAAGAAGCGGAATTCTGCAAATTGCTGCCTTTGCTCTTGAAAGATGTCATCAGGTGGGTGTTTTGGTGTAATACACTGAAAACCAGAGGAGAAATGGCGAAATATTCCCATGATATGCATGGTCCCTGCCCCAAAGCACCATGACTCAGCCTAAGGAGATCTGCAGCTTCTTTTTTTGTACTGCAAGCAGATTGTGGAAGTACAGTATAAAAAACATCCTTATGGAGAGATCTTCATATTTTAGGATTAGTCTAAGTGTCTCAAGTAGCTGGGGTTTTTGCTTGGGCCTAATCCATACGGTCTCATGGCTTTCCTCCTAGTCTGAAGACCAATGTGCTAGAAACTATAAATCAAAAAAATGTCCTGGTGCCTAGCCTGTCCTTGCCTGTCCTTGCCTTGTTTTATTTCCTTCTCATCCTGTTCTCTGTTCCATCCTCTCTCACTAACCCCTCATCTGGCTGTATGTCTCTTCTTTCCTTTTCTCTCACTCTCCTGCTTCCTGCCTCTTTTCTTGCAATTCCTCCATCTCACTCCTGCAACCCAACACTACTTTTTATTCTTCCTTCCCTTTCTCCTGCTCCCTTCGCTTTCTCCCCCTGTCCCATATCTTTCTTCCCGACTTGGAGACTTCGGGCCAAATTGGCCCCACGTCTGGGCATGGTTTGATAAGTTTTCAGAGGCCTGGCTGGTGACAGCAGGGACAGCAGGCAGTGACAGGCCCGGGGCTGACAGGCTCCCCATCCCCTAGGGGCGCCTGGCTGCCACACCCAGCTGACATAGAACCTTTGTCACAATGCCCGCTAACGTGGCGAGGATGCGGTGACTCTGCAGGTGACAGGGACACTGCAGGACTTGGTGTCAGCTCAGCAATTTCTCACTTCCCCAAAGAAGCAGGATTCTGAAAATTGCTGCCTTTGCTCTTGAAAGGATGTGATCAGGTGAGTGTTTTGGTGTCATACACTGAAAACAAGAGCAGAAATGGCAAAATATTCCCATGATATGCATGGTCCCTGCCCCAAAGCACCATGACTCAGCCTAAGGAGATCTGCAGCTTCTTTTTTTGTGCTGCCAGCAGATTGTGGAAATAGAGTATAAAAACCATCCTTATGGAGAGATCTTCGTATTTTAGGCTTGGTCTAAGTGTCTCAAGTAGCTGGGGTTTTTGCTTGGGCTTCATCCATACGGTCTTATGGCTTTCCTCCTAGTCTGAAGACGAATGTGCTAGAAACTATAAAGCAAAAAAATGTCCTGCAGCCTAGCCTGTCCTTGCCTGTCCTTGCCTTGCCTTATTTCCTTCTCATCCTGTTCTCTGTCCCATCCTCTCTGACGAACCCCTCGTCTGGCTGCATGTCTCTACTTTCCTTTTCTCTCACTCTCCTGCTTCCTGCCTCTTTTCTTTCAATTCCTCCACCTCACTCCTGCAGCCCAACACTACTTTCCATTCTTCCTTCCCTTTCTCCTGCTCCCTTCGCTTTCTCCCTCTGTCCCATATCTTTCTTCCCGACTTGTCTCTTGTACACTTTGGGCCACTTTGGCCCCAAGTCTGAGCATGTCTTGACCAGTTTTGAGAGGCCTGGCTGGTGACAGGAGGGACAGCAGGCAGTGACAGGCCCGGGGCAGACAGGCTCCCCTTCCCCTAGGGGGCGCTCGGCTGCCACACCCAGCTGACATAGAACCTTTGTCACAATGCCCGCTACCGTGGCGAGGATGCGGTGACTCTGCAGGTGACAGGGACACTGCAGGACTTGGTGTCAGCTCAGCAATTTCTCAGTTCCCCAAAGAAGCGGAATTCTGCAAATTGCTGCCTTTGCTCTTGAAAGTATGTCATCAGGTGCGTGTTTTGGTGTAATACACTGAAAACCAGAGCAGAAATGGTGAAATATTCCCATGACATGCATGATCCCTGCACCAAACCACCATGACTCAGCCTAAGGAGATCTGCAGCTTATTTTTTTGTACTGCCAGCAGATTGTGGAAGTACAGTATAAAAACCATCCTTATGGAGAGATCTTCGTATTTTAGGCTTAATCTAAGTGTCTCAAGTAGCTGGGGTTTTTGCTTGGCCCTAAACCATACGGTCTTATGGCTTTCCTCCTAGTCTGAAGACGAATGTGCTAGAAACTATAAAGCAAAAAAATGTCCTGATGCCTAGCCTGTCCTTGCCTGTCCTTGCCTGGCCTTATTTCCTTCTCATCCTGTTCTCTGTCCCATCCTCTCTCACTAAGCCCTCGTCTGGCTGCATGTCTCTTCTTTCCTTTTCTCTCACTCTCCTGCTTCCTGCCTCTTTTCTTGCAATTCCTCCATCTCACTCCTGCAGCCCAACACTACTTTTTATTCTTCCTTCCCTTTCTCCTGCTCCCTTCGCTTTCTCCCTCTGTCCCATATCTTTCTTCCCGACTTGTCTGTTGGAGACTTTGGGCCAAATTGTCCCCACGTCTGGGCATGGATTGAGAAGTTTTCAGAGGCCTGGCTGGAGACAGCAGGGACAGCAGGCAGTGACAGGCCCGGGGCTGACAGGCTCCCCATCCCCTAGGGGGCACCTGGCTGCCACACCCAGCTGACATAGAACCTTTGTCACAATGCCCGCTACCGTGGCGAGGATGCGGTGACTCTGCAGGTGACAGGGACACTGCAGGACTTGGTGTCAGCTCAGCAATTTCTCAGTTCCCCAAAGAAGCGGAATTCTGCAAATTGCTGCCTTTGCTCTTGAAAGATGTCATCAGGTGGGTGTTTTGGTGTAATACACTGAAAACCAGAGCAGAAATGGCGAAATATTCCCATGATATGCATGGTCCCTGCCCCAAAGCACCATGACTCAGCCTAAGGAGATCTGCAGCTTCTTTTTTTGTACTGCCAGCAGATTGTGGAAGTACAGTATAAAAACCATCCTTATGGAGAGATCTTCGTATTTTAGGCTTAGTCTAAGTGTCTCAAGTAGCTGGGGTTTTTGCTTGGGCCTAATCCATACGGTCTTACGGCTTTCCTCCTAGTCTGAAGACGAATGTGCTAGAAACTATAAAGCAAAAAAATGTCCTGGTGCCTAGCCTGTCCTTGCCTGTCCTTGCCTTGCCTTATTTCCTTCTCATCCTGTTCTCTGTCCCATCCTCTCTCACTAACCCCTCGTCTGGCTGCATGTCTCTTCTTTCCTTTTCTCTCACTCTCCTGCTTCCTGCCTCTTTTCTTGCAATTCCTCCATCTCACTCCTGCAGCCCAACACTACTTTTTATTCTTCCTTCCCTTTCTCCTGCTCCCTTCGCTTTCTCCCTCTGACCCAGATCTTTCTTCCCGACTTGTCTGTTGGAGACTTTGGGCCAAATTGGCCCCAAGTCTGGGCATGGTTTGACCTGTTTTCAGAGGCCTGGCTGGTGACAGCAGCGACAGCAGGCAGTGACAGGCCCGGGGCTGACAGGCTCCCCATCCCCTAGGGGGCGCCTGGCTGCCACACCCAGCTGACATAGAACCTTTGTCACAATGCCCGCTACCGTGGCGAGGATGCGGTGACTCTGCAGGTGACAGGGACACTGCAGGACTTGGTGTCATCTCAGCAATCTCTCAGTTCCCCAGAGAAGCGGAATTCTGCAAATTGCTGCCTTTGCTCTTGAAAGATGTCATCAGGAGGGTGTTTGGGTGTAATACACTGAAAACCAGAGCAGAAATGGCGAAATAATCCCATGATATGCACGGTCCCTGCCCCAAAGCACCATGACTCAGCCTAAGGAGATCTGCAGCTTCTTTTTTGGAAACTGCCAGCAGATTGTGGAAGTACAGTATAAAAACCATCCTTATGGAGAGATCTTCGTATTTTAGGCATACTCTAAGTGTCTCAAGTAGCTGGGGATTTTGCTTGGGCCTAATCCATACTGTCCTAAGGCTTTCCTCCTAGTCTGAAGACGAATGTTGCCGAGAGAAAAATTCCATCAGAGTTCCAGACCCGAGCGGACGGAGGAAGGAATGCGGTCGACCCAAATATGAGTGATAAGCATACCTCCACTTTATTGATGCACTAAGCTGGTTTATATAAGACTTACAATAATTATGCATACTCGTCATCTATTAATTGGATAGTATACAGTAATTATGCCTACTCGTCTTCTATTAATTGGATAGTATACATAATGAGCTCAACCTTCTTGTGGTTTCTCTGGAATGCAACCTCCTCACCCTGCTAGAGATAATTCCCCAGCTTGTTTATCTAAACGCTCAGCTGAACCAGAGAGCAACCGCTCAGTACTTTTCCACTATGCTACACCAGACTCATGCTAACTGAGGCCTACTCATGCTAACTTAGAACAAAATTCTCCTGATACAACGGATCAATAGAGCCATGCCCCTTCTCTATTAGCCATGTCCCAACAGAATGTGCTAGAAATTATACAGCAAAAAAATGTCCTGCAGCCCAGCCTTGCCTTGCCTGTCCTTGCCTGTCCTTGCCTTGCCTTATTTCCTTCTCATCCTGTTCTCTGTCCCATCCTCTCTCACTAAGCCCTCGTCTGGCTGCATGTCTCTTCTTTCCTTTTCTCTCACTCTCCTGCTTCCTGCCTCTTTTCTTGCAATTCCTCCATCTCACTCCTGCAGCCCAACACTACTTTTTATTCTTCCTTCCCTTTCTCCTGCTCCCTTTGCTTTCTCCCTCTGTCCCATATCTTTCTTCCCGACTTGTCTCTTGGAGACTTTGGGCCAAATTGGCCCCAACTCTGGGCATGGTTTGACAAGTTTTCAGAGGCCTGGCTGGTGACAGCAGAGACAGCAGGCAGTGACAGGCCCCGGGCCTGAAAGGCTCCCCATCCCCTAGGGGGCGCCTGGCTGCCACACCCAGCTGACATAGAACCTTTGTCACAATGCCCGCTACCGTGGCGAGGATGCGGTGACTCTGCAGGTGACAGGGACCCTGCAGGACTTGCTGTCAGCTCAGCAATTTCTCAGTTCCCCAAAGACGCGGAATTTTGCAAATTGCTGCCTTTGCTCTTGAAAGATGTCATCAGGTGGGTGTTTTGGTGCAATACACTGAAAACCAAAGCAGAAATGGCGAAATATTCCCATGATATGCATGGACCCTGCCCCAAAGCACCATGACTCAGTCTAAGGAGATCTGCAGCTTCTTTTTTTGTACTACCAGCAGATTGTGGAAGTACAGAATAAAAACCATCCTTATGGAGAGATCTTCGTATTTTAGGCTTAGTCTAAGTGTCTCAAGTAGCTGGGGTTTTTGCTTGGGCCTAATCCATACGGTCTCACAGCTTTCATCCTAGTCTGAAGACGAATATGCTAGAAACTGTAAATCAAAAAAATGTCCTGGTGCCTAGCCTGTCCTTGCCTGTCCTTGCCTTGCCTTATTTCCTTCTCATCCTGTTCTCTGTCCCACCCTCTCTCACTAACCCCTCGTCTGGCTGCATGTCTCTTCTTTCCTTTTCTCTCACTCTCCTGCTCCCTTCTCTTTTCTTGCAATTCCGCCGTCTCACTCCTGCAGCCCAACACTACTTTTTATTCTTCCTTCCCTTTCTCCTGCTCCCTTCGCTTTCTCCCTCTGTCCCATATCTTTCTTCCCGACTTGTCTGTTGGAGACTTTGGGCCAAATTGGCCCCACGTCTGGGCAAGGTTTGACAAGTTTTCAGAGGCCTGGCTGATGACAGCAGG
This sequence comes from Columba guinea, assembly GCA_032206185.1. Taxonomy (NCBI): domain Eukaryota; kingdom Metazoa; phylum Chordata; class Aves; order Columbiformes; family Columbidae; genus Columba; species Columba guinea. The sequence continues at coordinate 2,375,573 of JAVLUU010000053.1, read as the reverse complement.
GACAGCAGGCAGTGACAGGCCTGGGGCTGACAGGCTCCCCATCCCCTAGGGGGCGCCTGGCTGCCACACCCAGCTGACATAGAACCTTTATCACAATGCCCGCTACCGTGGCGAGGATGCGGTGACTCTGCAGGTGACAGGGACACTGCAGGACTTGGTGTCAGCTCAGCAATTTCTCAGTTCTCCAAAGAAGCGGAATTCTGCAAATTGTTGCCTTTGCTCTTGAAAGATGTCATCAGGTGGGTGTTTGGGTGTAATACACTGAAAACCAGAGCAGAAATGGCGAAATATTCCCATGATATGCATGGCCCCTGCCCCAAAGCACCATGACCCAGCCTAAGGAGATCTGCAGCTTCTTTTTTTGTACTGCCAGCAGATTGTGGAAGTACAGAATAAAAACCATCTTTATGGAGAGATCTTCGTATTTTAGGCTTAGTCTAAGTGTCTCAACTAGCTGGGGTTTTTGCTTGGGCCTAATCCATACGGTCTCATGGCTTTCCTCCTAGTCTGAAGACGAATGTGCTAGAAACTATAAAGCAAAAAAATGTCCTGGTGCCTAGCCTTGCCTTGCCTGTCCTTGCCTTGCCTTATTTCCTTCTCATCCTGTTCTCTGTCCCATCCTCTCTCACTAACCCCTCGTTTGGCTGCATGTCTCTTCTTTCCTTTTCTCTCACTCTCCTGCTCCCTTCTCTTTTCTTGCAATTCCTCCATCTCAATCCTGCAGCCCAACACTACTTTTTATTCTTCCTTCCCTTTCTCCTGCTCCCTTCGCTTTCTCCCTCTGTCCCATATCTTTCTTCCCGACTTCTCTGTTGGAGACTTTGGGCCAAATTGGCCCCAAGTCTGGGCATGGTTTGACAAGTTTTCAGAGGCCTGGCTGGTGACAGCAGGGACAGCAGGCAGTGACAGGCCCGGGGCTGACAGGCTCCCCATCCCCTAGGGGGCGCCTGGCTGCCACACCCAGCTGACATAGAACGTTTGTCACAATGCCCGCTACCATGGCGAGTCTGCAGTGACTCTGCAGGTGACAGGGACACTGCAGGACTTGGTGTCAGCTCAGCAATTTCTCACTTCCCCAAAGAAGCGGAATTCTGCAAATTGCTGCCTTTGCCCTTGAAAGTTGTCATCAGGTGGGTGTTTTGGTGTAACACACTGAAAACCAGTTGAGAAATGGTGAAATATTCCCATGATATGCATGGTCCCTGCCCCAAAGCACCATGACTCAGCCTAAGGAGATCTGCAGCTTCTTTTTTTGTACTGCCAGCAGATTGTGGAAGTACAGTATAAAAACCATCCTTATGGAGAGATCTTCGTATTTTAGGCTTAGTCTAAATGTCTCAAGTAGCTGGGGATTTTGCTTGGGCCTAATCCATACGGTCTCATGGCTTTCCTCCTAGTCTGAAGACGAATGTGCTAGAAACTATACAGCAAAAAAATGTCCTGCAGCCCAGCCTTGCCTTGCCTGTCCTTGCCTGTCCTTGCCTTGCCTTATTTCTTTCTCATCCTGTTCTCTGTCCCATCCTCTCTCACTAACCCCTCGTTTTGCTGCATGTCTCTTCTTTCCTTTTCTCTCACTCTCCTGCTTCCTGCCTCTTTTCTTGCAATTCCTCCATCTCACTCCTGCAGCCCAACACTACTTTTTATTCTTCTTTCCCTTTCTCCTGCTCCCTTCGCTTTCTCCCTCTGTCCCATATCTTTCTTCCCGACTTGTCTCTTGGAGACTTTGGGCCAAATTGGCCTCAACTCTGGGCATGTTTGACAAGTTTTCAGAGGCCTGGCTGGTGACAGCAGGGACAGCAGGCAGTGACAGGCCCCGGTGCTGACAGGCTCCCCATCCCCTAGGTGGCGCCTGTCTGCCACACCCGGCTGACATAGTACCTTTGTCACAATGCCCGCTACCGTGGCGAGGATGCGGTGACTCTGCAGGTGACAGGGACACTGCAGGACTTGGTGTCAGCTCAGCAATTTCTCACTTCCCCAAAGAAGCGGAATTCTGCAAATTGCTGCCTTTGCTCTTGAAAGGATGTCATCAGGTGGGTGTTTTGGTGGCATACACTGAAAACAGAGCAGAAACTGTGAAATATTCCCATGACATGCATGGTCCCTACCCCAAAGCACCATGACTCAACCTAAGGAGATCTGCAGCTTCTTTTTTTGTACTGCCAGCAGATTGTGGAAGTACAGTATAAAAACAATCCTTACGGAGAGATCTTCATATTTTAGGCTTAGTCTAAGTGTCTCAAGTAGCTGGGGTTTCTGCTTGGGCCTAATCCATACGGTCTTATGGCTTTCCTCGAAGTCTGAAGACGAATGTGCTAGAAACTATAAAGCAAAAAAATGTCCTGCAGCCTAGCCTTGCCTTGCCTGTCCTTGCCTGTCCTTGCCTTGCCTTATTTCCTTCTCATCCTGTTCTCTGTCCCATCCTCTCTCACTAACCCCTCGTCTGGCTGCATGTTTCTACTTTCCCTTTCTCTCACTCTCCTGCTTCCTGCCTCTTTTCTTGCAATTCCTCCATCTCACTCCTGCAGCCCAACACTACTTTTTATTCTTCCTTCCCTTTCTCCTGCTCCCTTCACTTTCTCCCTCTGTCCCATATCTTTCTTCCCGACTTCTCTGTTGGAGACTTTGGGCCAAGTTGGCCCCAAGTCTGGGCATGGTTTGACAAGTTTTCAGAGGCCTGGCTGGTGACAGCAGGGACAGCAGGCAGTGACAGGCCCAGGGCTGACAGGCTCCCCATCCCCTAGGGGGTGCCTGGCTGCAACACCCGGCTGACATAGAATCTTTGTCACAATGCCCGCTACCGTGGCGAGGATGCGGTGACTCTGCAGGTGACAGGGAAACAGCAGGACTTGGTGTCAGCTCAGCAATTTCTCAGTTCTCCAAAGAGGCGGAATTCTTCAAATTGCTGCCTTTGCTCTTGAAAGATGTCATCAGGTGGTTGTTTTGGTGTAATACACTGAAAACCAGAGCAGAAATGGCGAAATATTCCCATGATATGCATGGTCCCTGCCCCAAAGCACCATGACTCAACCTAAGGAGATCTGCAGCTTCTTTTTTTGTACTGCCAGCAGATTGTGGAAGTACAGTATAAAAAACCATCCTTATGGAGAGATCTTCGTATTTTAGGCTTAGTCTAAGTGTCTCAAGTAGCTGGGGATTTTGCTTGGGCCTAATCCATACTGTCTTAAGTCTTTCCTCCTAGTCTGAAGATGAATGTGCTAGAAACTATATAGCAAAAAAATGTCCTGGTGCCTAGCCTGTCCTTGCCTGTCCTTGCCTTGCCTTATTTCCTTCTCATCCTGTTCTCTGTCCCATCCTCTCTCACTAACCCCTCGTCTGGCTGCATGTCTCTTCTTTCCTTTTCTCTCACTCTCCTGCTTCCTGCCTCTTTTCTTGCAGTTCCTCCATCTCACTCCTGCAGCCCAACACTACTTTTTATTCTTCCTTCCCTTTCTCCTGCTCCCTTTGCTTTCTCTCTCTCTCCCATATCTTTCTTCCCGACTTGTCTCTTGGAGACTTTGGGCCAAATTGGCACCAAGTCTGGGCACGGTTTGACAAGTTTTCTGAGACCTGGCTGGTGACAGCAGGGACAGCAGGCAGTGACAGGCCCCGGGGCTGACAGGCTCCGCATCCCCTAGGGCATGCATGGCTGCCACACCCAGCTGACATAGAACCTTTGTCACAATGCCCGCTACCGTGGCGAGGATGCGGTGACTCTGCAGGTGACAGGGACACTGCAGGACTTGGTGTCAGCTCAGCAATCTCTCAGTTCCCCAAAGAAGCGGAATTCTGAAAATTGCTGCCTTTGCTCTTGAGAGGATGTCATCAGGTGGGTGTTTTGGTGTAATACACTGAAAACAGAGCAGAAACTGTGAAATATTCCCATGATATGCATGGTCCCTGCCCCAAAGCACCATGACTCAGCCTAAGGAGATCTGCAGCTTCTTTTTTTGTACTGCCAGCAGATTGTGGAAGTACAGAATAAAAACCATCCTTATGGAGAGGTCTTCGCATTTTAGGCTTAGTCTAAGTGTCTCAAGTAGCTGGGGTTTTTGCTTGGGCCTAATCCGTACGGTCTTATGGCTTTCCTCCAAGTCTGAAGACGAATGTGCTAGAAACTATACAGCAAAAAAACGTCCTGCAGCCTAGCCTTGCATTGCCTGTCCTTGCCTGTCCTTGCCTTGCCTTATTTCCTTCTCATCCTGTTCTCTCTCCCATCCTCTCTCACTGACCCCTCGTCTGTCTACATGTCTCTTCTTTCCTTTTCTCTCACTCTCCTGCTTCCTGCCTCTTTTCTTGCAATTCTTCCATCTCTCTCCTGCAGCCCAACACCACTTTTTATTCTTCCTTCCCTTTCTCCTGCTCCCTTCGCTTTCTCCCTCAGTGCCTTATCTTTCTTCACGACTTGTCCGTTGGAGACTTTGTGCCAAAATTAACCCAAGTCTGGGCATGGTTTGACCAATTTTCAGAGGCCTGGCTGCTGACAGCAGGGACAGCAGGCAGTGACAGGCCCAGGGGCTGACAGGCTCCCCATCCCCTAGGGGGCGCCTGGCTGCCACACCCAGCTGACATAGAACCTTTGTCACAATGCCCGCTACCGTGGCGAGGATGCGGTGGCTCTGCAGGTGACAGGGACACTGCAGGACTTGGTGTCAGATCAGCAATTTCTCACTTCCCCAAAGAAGCGGAATTCTGCAAATTGCTGCCTTTGCTCTTGAAAGATGTCATCAGGTGGGTGTTTTGCTGAAATACACTGAAAGCCAGAGCAGAAATGGTGAAATATTCCCATGATATGGTTGGTCCCTGCCCCAAAGCACCATGACTCAGCCTAAGCAGATCTGCAGATTATTTTTTTGCACTGCCAGCAGACTGTGGAAGTACAGTATAAAAACCATCCTTATGGAGAGGTCTTCGCATTTTAGGCTTAGTCTAAGTGTATCAAGTAGCTGGGGTTTTGCTTGATCCTAATCCATACGATTTCATGGCTTTCCTCCTAGTCTGAAGACGAATGTGCTAGAGACTATAAGTCAAAAAAATGTCCTGGTGCCTAGCCTTGCCTTGCCTGTCCTTGCCTTGCCTTATTTCCTTCTCTTCCTGTTCTCTCTCCCATCCTCTCTCACTAAGCCCTCGTCTGGCTGCCTGTCTCTTCTTTCCTTTTATCTCACTCTCCTGTTTCCTGCCTCTTTTCTTGCAAGTCCTCCATCTCACTCCTGCAGCCCAACACTACTTTGTATTCTTCCTTCCCTTTCTCCTGCTCCCTTCGCTTTCTCCCTCTGTCCCATATCTTTCTTCCAGACTTGTCTGTTGGAGACTTTGGGCCAAATTGACACCAAGTCTGGGCATGGTTTGACAAGATATCAGAGGCCTGGCTGGTGACAGCAGGGACAGCAGGCAGTGACAGGCCCCGGGGCTGACAGGCTCCGCATCCCCTAGGGCATGCATGGCTGCCACACCCAGCTGACATAGAACCTTTGTCACAATGCCCGCTACCGTGGCGAGGATGTGGTGACTCTGCAGATGACAGGGACACTGCAGGACTTGGTGTCAGGTCAGAAATTTCTCAGTTCCCCAGAGAAGCAGAATTCTGCAAATTGCTGCCTTTGCTCTAGAAAGGATGTCATCAGGTGGGTGTTTTGGAGCAATACACTGAAAAACAGCGCAGAATGGTGAAATATTCCCATGATATGCATGGTCCCTGCCCCAAAGCACCATGACTCAGCCTAAGGAGATCTGCAGCTGCTTTTTTTGTACTGCCAGCAGATTGTGGAAGTACAGAATAAAAACCATCCTTATGGAGAGGTCTTCGCATTTTAGGCTTAGTCTAAGTGTCTCAAGTAGCTGGGGTTTTTGCTTGGGCCTAATCCGTACGGTCTTATGGCTTTCATCCAAGTCTGAAGACGAATGTGCTAGAAACTATAAATCAAAAAACTGTCCTGGTGCCTAGCCTGTCCTTGCCTGTCCTGTCCTTGCCTTATTTCCTTCTCATCCTGTTCTCTGTCCCATCCTCTCTCACTAACCCCTCGTCTGGCTGCATGTCTCTTCTTTCCTTTTCTCTCACTCTCCTGCTTCCTGCCTCTTTTCTTGCAATTCCTCCATCTCACTCCTGCAGCCCTACACTACTTTTTATTCTTCCTTCTCTTTCTCCTTCTCCCTTTGCTTTCTCCCTCTGTCTAATATCTTTCTTCCCGACTTGTCTGTTGGAGACTTCGGGCCAAATTGGTCCCAACTCTGGGCATGGTTTGAGAAGTTTTCAGAGGCCTGGCTGGTGACAGCAGGGACAGCAGGCAGTGACAGGCCCGGGGCTGACAGGCTCCCCATTCCCTAGGGGGGGCCTGGCTGCAACACCCAGCTGACATAGAACCTTTGTCACAATGCCCGCTACCGTAGTGAGGATGGGGTGACTCTTCAGGTGACAGGGAAACAGCAGGACTTGGTGTCAGCTCAGCAATTTCTCAGTTCCCCAAGGAAGCGGAATTCTGCAAATTGCTGTCTTTGCTCTTGAAAGATGTCATCAGGTGGGTGTTTTGGTGTAATACACTGAAAACCAGAGCGGAAATGGTGAAATATTCCCATGATATGCATGGTCCCTGCCCCAATGCACTATGACTCAGCCTAAGGAGATCTGCAGCTTCTTTTTTTGTACTGCCAGCAGATTGTGGAAGTACAGTATAAAAACCATCCTTATGGAGAGATCTTCATATTTTAGGCTTAGTCTAAGTGTCTCAAGTAGCTGGGGTTTTTGCTTGGGCCTAATCCATACTGTCTTATGGCTTTCCTCCTAGTCTGAAGACGAATGTTCTAGAAACTATACAGCAAAAAAATGTCCTGCAGCCCAGCCTTGCCTTGCCTGTCCTTGCCTTGCCTTATTTCCTTCTCATCCTGTTCTCTGTCCCATCCTCTCTCCCTAACCCCTTGTTTGGCTGCATGTCTCTTCTTTCCTTTTCTCTCACTCTCCTGCTTCCTGCCTCTTTTCTTGCAATTCCTCCATCTCACTCCTGCAGCCCAACACTACTTTTTATTCTCTTTCCTTTTCTCCTGCTCCCTTCGCTTTCTCACTCTATCCCATATCTTTCTTCCCCACTTGTCTGTTGGAGACTTTGGGCCAAATTGGCCCCACGTCTGGGCATGGTTTGACAAGTTTTCAGAGGCCTGGCTGGAGACAGCAGGGACAGCAGTCAGTGACAGGCCCGGGGCTGACAGGCTCCCCATCCCCTAGGGGGCGCCTGGCTGCCACACCCAGCTGACATAGAACCTTTTTCACAATGCCCGCTACCGTGGCGAGGATGCGGTGACTCTGCAGGTGACAGGGACACTGCAGGACTTGGTGTCAGCTCAGCAATTTCTCAGTTCCCCAAAGAAGCAGAAGTCTGCAAATTGCTGCCTTTGCTCTTGAAAGATGTCATCAGGTGGGTGTTTTGGTGTAATACACTTAAAAACAGAGCAGAAACTGTGAAATATTCCCATGATATGCATGGTCCCGGCCCCAAAGCACCATGACTCAGCCTAAGGAGATCTGCGGCTTCTTTTTTTGTACTTCCAGCAGATTGTGGAAGTACAGTATAAAAACCATCCTTATGGAGAGATCTTCGTATTTTAGGCTTAGTCTAAGTTTCTCAAGTAGCAGGGGATTTTGCTTGGGCCTAATCCATACTGTCTTATGGCTTTCCGCCTAGTCTGAAGACGAATGTGCTAGAAACTATACAGCAAAAAAATGTCCTGCAGCCTAGCCTTGCCTTGCCTGTCCTTGCCTTGCCTTATTTCCTTCTCATCCTGTTCTCTGTCCCATCCTCTCTCACTAACCCCTCGTTTGGCTACATGTGTCTTCTTTCCGTTTCTCTCACTCTCCTGCTTCCTGCCTCTTTTCTTGCAATTCCTCCATCTCACTCCTGCAGCCCAACACTACTTTTTATTCTTCCTTCCCTTTCTCCTGCTCCCTTTGCTTTCTCCCTCTGTCCCATATCTTTCTTCCCGACTTGTCTCTTGGATACTTTGGGCCAAATTGGCCCCAACTCTGGGCATGGTTTGACAAGTTTTAAGAGGCCTGGCTGGTGACAGCAGGGACAGCAGGCAGTGACAGGCCCCGGGGCTGACAGGCTCCCCATCCCCTAGGGGGCGCCTGGCTGCCATACCCAGCTGACATAGAACCTTTGTCAAAATGCCCGCTACCGTTGTGAGGATGCGGTGACTCTGCAGGTTACAGGGACACTGCAGGACTTGGTGTCAGGTCAGAAATTTCTCACTTCCCCAAAGAAGCGGAATTCTGCAAATTGCTGCCTTTGCTCTTGAAAGATGTCATCAGGTGGGTGTTTTGGTGTAATACACTTAAAACCAGAGCAGAAATGGCAAAATATTCCCATGATATGCATGGTCCCTGCCCCAAAGCACCATGACTCAGCCTAAGGAGATCTGCAGCTTCTTTTTTTGTACTGCCAGCAGATTGTGGAAGTACAGTATAAAAACCATCCTTATGGAGAGATCTTCGTATTTTAGGCTTAGTCTAAGTGTCTCAAGTAGCTGGGGTTTTTGCTTGGGCCTAATCCATATGGTCTCATGGCTTTCCTCCTAGTCTGAAGACGAATGTGCTACAAACTATAAAGCAAAAAAATGTCCTGGTGCCTAGCCTATCCTTGCCTGTCCTTGCCTTGCCTTATTTCCTTCTCATCCTCTTCTCTGTCCCATCCTCTTTCAATAACCCCTTGTCTGGCTGCATTCCTCTTCTTTCCTTTTCTCTCACTCTCCTGCTCCCTTCTCTTTTCTTGCAATTCTTCCATCTCACTCCTGCAGCCCAACACTACTTTTTATTCTTCCTTCCCTTTCTCCTGCTCCCTTCGCTTTCTCCCTCTGTCCCACATCTTTCTTCCCGACTTGTCTGTTGGAGACTTTGGGCCAAATTGGCCCCAAGTCTGGGCATGGTTTGACAAGTTTTCAGAGGCCTGGCTGGAGACAGCAGGGACAGCAGGCAGTGACAGGCCCCAGGGCTGACAGGCTCCCCATCCCCTAGGGGGCGCCTGGCTGCCACACCCAGCTGACATAGAACCTTTGTCACAATGCCCGCTACCGTGGCGAGGATGCGGTGACTCTGCAGGTGACAGGGACACTGCAGGACTTGCTGTCAGCTCAGCAATTTCTCACTTCCCCAAAGAAGCGGAATTCTGCAAATTGCTGCCTTTGCTCTTGAAAGATGTCATCAGGTGGGTGTTTTGGTGTAATACACTGAAAACCAGAGCAGAAATGGCAAAATATTCCCATGATATGCATGGTCTCTGCCCCAAAGCACCATGACTCAGCCTAAGGAGATCTGCAGCTTATTTTTTTGTACTGCCAGCAGATTGTGGAAGTACAGTATAAAAACCATCCTTACGGAGAGATCTTCATATTTTAGGCTTAGTCTAAGTGTCTCAACAAGCGGGGGATTTTGCTTGGGCCTAATCCATACTGTCTTATGGCTTTCCTCCTAGTCTGAAGACGAATGTGCTAGAAACTATACAGCAAAAAAATGTCCTGCAGCCCAGCCTTCCCTTGCCTGTCCTTGCCTTGCCTTATTTCCTTCTCATCCTGTTCTTTGTCCCATCCTCTCTCACTAACCCCTTGTTTGGCTGCATGTCTCTTCTTTCCTTTTCTCTCACTCTCCTGCTTCCTGCCTCTTTTCTTGCAATTCCTCCATCTCACTCCTGCAGCCCAACACTACTTTTTATTCTTCCTTCCCTTTCTCCTGCTCCCTTCGCTTTCTCCCTCTGTCCCATATCTTTTTTCCCGACTTCTCTCTTGGAGACTTTGGGCCAAATTGGCCCCATGTCTGGGCATGGTTTGACAAGTTTTCAGAGGCCTGGCTGGTGACAGCAGGGACAGCAGGCAGTGACAGGCCCCAGGGGCTGACAGGCTCCCCATCCCCTAGGGGGCGCCTGGCTGCCACACCCACCTGACATAGAGCCTTTGTCACAATGCCCGCTACCGTGGCGAGGATGCGGTGACTCTGCAGGTGACAGGGACAGTGCAGGACTTGCTGTCAGCTCAGCAATTTCTCACTTCCCCAAAGAAGCGGAATTCTGCAAATTGCTGCCTTTGCTCTTGAAAGATGTCATCAGGTGGGTGTTTTGGTGTAATACACTGAAAACCAGAGCAGAAATGGCAAAATATTCCCATGATATGCATGGTCCCTGCACCAAAGCACCATGACTCAGCCTAAGGAGATCTGCAGCTTCTTTTTTTGTACTGCCAGCAGATTGTGGAAGTACAGTATAAAAACCATCCTTATGGACAGATCTTCGTATTTTAGGCTTAGTCTAAGTGTCTCAAGTAGCGGGGGATTTTGCTTTGGCCTAATCCATAGTGTCTTATGGCTTTCCGCCTAGTCTGAAGACGAATGTGCTAGAAACTATAAAGCAAAAAAATGTCGTGCAGTCAGCCTTGCCTTGCCTGTCCTTGCCTTACCTTATTTCCTTCTCATCCTGTTCTCTGTCCCATCCTCTCTCACTAACTCCTCGTCTGGCTGCATGTCTCTTCTTTCCTTTTCTCTCACTCTCCTGCTTCCTGCCTCTTTTCTTGCAATTCCTCCATCTCACTCCTGCAGCCCAACACTACTTTTTATTCTTCCTTCCCTTTCTCCTGCATCCTTCGCTTTCTCCCTCTGTCCCATATCTTTCTTCCCGACTTGTCTGTTGGAGACTTTGGGCCAAATTGGCCCCAAGTCTGGGCATGGTTTGGCAAGTTTTCAGAGGCCTGGCTGGTGACAGCATGGACAGCAGCCAGTGACAGGCCCCGGGGCTAACAGGCTCCCCATCCCCTAGGTGGCGCCTGGCTGCCACACCCAGCTGACACAGTACCTTTGTCACAATGCCCGCTACCGTGGCGAGGATGCGGTGACTCTGCAGGTGACAGGGACACTGCAGGACTTGCTGTCAGCTCATAAATTTCTCAGTTTCCCAAAGAAGCCGAATTCTGCAAATTGCTGCCTTTGCATCAGGTGGGTGTTTTGGTGTAATACACTACCTGCCAAGTAGGATGCAGCCTCCCAGGCTTCTGGCTGCACGGTGTGTCTGTGTCTGGCATTAGTATCAGAGAATGGTATGGGAGGCACCTGTGTAAGATGTGACCAGGTCAATGACTTACTGTGCCTAGTGGTGGAGCTTAAGGAAGAGGTGGAGAGACTAAGGAGCATTAGGGAGAGTGAAGAAGAAATAGACTGGTGGGGTCAGGCTCTTTTGACTCCTAAGGGTGTGCAACAGGAGATGGCAAAGCCTTGTCCCTCCTGCCATAAGGCGGATACAGCAGATCTAATTGATGGGGGGGAATGGAAACAGGTCCCTGATCGGAGAGGTAAAAAAACCCTCTCTTGAACCCCATCACCACCCTTGGTGCCCCTAACAAATAGATATGAGGCCCTGGACCCTGAAAATCAGGCAGAGGACAGCCAAGAAGATCCACCTGGAGAGCCGTCTGCATGGACCTCATCAACAAAAAGAATCATAACTGCAGCTGTAAGAGGAAAAAAAAAAAGAAGAGTGGTAGTTGTCGGCGACTCTCTTCTGAGGGGAACAGAGGGCCCTATATGTCGCCCAGACCCTCCCACAGGGAGGTCTGCTGCCTTCCTGGGGCCAGGGTGAGGACATTAATAGAAGACTTCCCGAGCTGATTCAGCCCTCAGACTACTATCCCCTGTTAATAGTCCAAGCTGGCAGTGAGGACATCAACAGAAGAAGTATCAAGATAATTAAAAAGGACTTTAAAGCACTGGGTCAGTCAGTTCATGGGACGGGAGCACAAGTGATATTTGCCTCAGTTCCTGTGCTAGCTGGGATGGATGAGGAACTAAATAAAGAGAGGAGCAGAAAAGCCCATCTCATCAACAGGTGGCTTAAGGATTGGTGTCACTGTCAAAATTTTGGGTTTTTTGACCATGGGACAAGCTCCGTGGTACCCAGTCTCCTCAAATCAGATGGGCTTCATCCTTCTAGGGAGAGCAAGAGGACTATAGCCCATAAGTTGGCAGGGCTGATCAGGAGGGCTTTAAACTAGGTTTGAAGGGGGAAGGGATTGAAACTGGGCTCTCCAAAGATCAGCCTAAGGATGGAAAGCCCGAATTAAGAGGGAAATCAGCAGCCCACTTGAAGTGCATGTACACTAATGCACACAGTATGGGCAACAAACAAGAGGAGCTGGAAGCCATCGTGCAGCAGGAAAGCTATGACATAGTTGCCATCACAGAAACATAGTGGGATGACTCATATGACTGGAGTGCTGCTATGTGTGGCTACAAGCTCTTCAGAAAAGATAGGCAGGGTAGGAGAGGTGGAGGGGTGGCTTTATATGTTAGAGAGTCACTCGACTCTGTTAAACTTGAGGTCAGCAGTGACAAGGTTGAGTGCCTGTGGACCAGAATCAGGGGGAAGTCCAACAAGGCTGACATCCTCGTGGGTGTCTGTTATAGACCGCCCAACCAGGACGATGAAGGAGATGAATTATTCTACAAGCAGCTGGCAGATGTCTCAAAATCGACGGCCCTTGTTCTTGTGGGTGACTTTAACCTGCCGGATATCTGCTGGGAGCTCAATACTGCACAGAAGAGGCAGTCTAGGAAGTTCCTAGAGTGTATAGAGGACAATTTCCTTCATCAGCTGGTAAATGAGCCCACCAGGGGCAAGACCCTGCTAGACCTACTGTTTACAAACAGAGAAGGGCTGGTGGGAGATGTAGTGGTTGGAGGCCGCCTGGGGCATAGCGACCATGAAATAATAGAATTTTCAATACTCAGAGATGCAGGGAGAACCATTAACAAAACCTCTACGCTGGACTTCCGGAGGGCAGATTTTTGCCTATTCAGAAGTCTAGTTCAGAGCATACCCTGGGAAACAATGCTTAAAAACAAGGGGGCCCAGGAGGGTTGGACATGCTTCAAGCAGGTGGTTTTGAGTGCACAGGAACAGGCTATACCAGTGTGCCGAAAGGCTAGCCGGCGAGGAAGACAACCGGCTTGGCTAAATAGGGAGATTTTGAATGAAATCAGAAATAAAAAGAGACTTTACCGACTGTGGAAAAAAGGGCTGGCTACTTATGAAGAATTTATGGAAATAGCTAGATCATGCAGAAAAAAGATCAGGGAAACAAAAGTGCAATTTGAAGTTAACTTGGCCAATTATGTCAGGGATAATAAAAAGTCCTTCTTCAAATATGTTAATAACAAAAGGAGGGGCAAGGAAAACCTCCATTCTCTGTTGGACTCTGAGGGAAATATAGTTAACAAAGATGAGGAGAAAGCTGAGGTACTTAATACCTACTTTGCCTCAGTTTTTACCAGTAAGACAGGTGGCCCTCAGGACAACTCATCTCTGGAGGTGGTTGACAGAGATAGGAAGCCAAATAGGCCCCTTGTATTCCAGGAGGAAATAGTTGGTGATTTACTGAGCCATCTGGATCCTCACAAGTCTATGGGACCAGATGAGATCCATCCTAGGGTGATGAGGGAGCTAGCAGAAGAACTTGCCAAGCCGCTCTCCATCATCTTCCAACAGTCCTGGCTCACTGGGGAGGTCCCATATGATTGGAAATTGGCCAATGTTACCCCAGTCCACAAAAAGGGCTGCAGAACTGACCCTGGCAACTCCAGGCCTGTCAGCCTGACCTCGGTGCCTGGCAGGGTTATGGAGCAGATCATCCTGAATGGAATCACACAGCACCTTCAGGATGGACAAGGGATCAGACCCAGCCAGCATGGGTTTAGGAGGGGCAGGTCCTGTCTGACCAACCTGATCTCCTTTTATGATCAGGTGACCCAGCTGGTGGATGAGGGGAAAGCCGTGGATGGGGTCTATCTGGACTTCAGCAAGGCCTTTGACACTGTCTCCCATAATATACTCTTGCAAAAGCTGGTAGCCCATGGCTTGGACAAGTGTACTCTACGCTGGGTTAAGAACTGGCTGGAGGGCCGGGCCCAGAGAGTGCTGGTGAATGGGGCTGCATCCAGCTGTCGGCCAGTCACTAGTGGTGTTCCCCAGGGGTCAGTGTTGGGTCCAGTCCTGTTTAACATCTTTATTGACGATTTAGATGAAGGGATTGAGACCATCATCAGCAAATTTGCTGATGACACCAAGTTGGGAGGGAGTGTCGACCTGCTGGAAGGCAGGAGGGCTCTGCAGAGGGATCTGGATAGACTGGAAAAATGGGCTGATTCCAATGGGATGAAGTTCAATAAGGCCAAATGCCGGGTGCTGCACTTTGGTCACAACAACGCCCTGCAGCGCTACAGGCTGGGCACTGAGTGGCTGGAGAGCAGTCAGACAGAAAGGGACCTGGGGGTACTAATTGACAGGAAGCTCAACATGAGCCAACAGTGTGCCCAGGTGGCCAAGAAGGCCAACGGTATCCTGTCCTGTATCAAAAACAGCGTGGTCAGCAGGACAAGGGAAGTGATCCTTCCCCTGTACTCTGCATTGGTGAGGCCACACCTGGAGTATTGTGTTCAGTTCTGGGCCCCTCAGTTCAGGAAAGACATTGAAGTGCTGGAGCGGGTCCAGAGAAGAGCAACACGACTGGTGAAGGGACTTGAACACAAGCCCTATGGGGAGAGGCTGAGGGAGCTGGGGTTGTTTAGTCTAGAGAAGAGGAGGCTTAGAGGTGACCTCATCACTCTCTAGAACTACCTGAAGGGAAGTTATAGCCAGGTGGGGATTGGTCTCTTCTCCCAGGCAGTTAGCAACAGGACAAGGGGGCATGGGCTTAAACTCTACCAGGGGAAATTTAGGCTGGATATTAGAAAGAAATTCTTTACAGAGAGAGTGGTCAGGCATTGGAATGGCCTGCCCAGGGAGGTAGTGGACTCGCCGTCCCTGGAGGTTTTTAAAATGAGATTGGACATGGCACTTAGTGCCATGATCTAGTAAATGGACTAGAGTTGGGCCAAGGGTTGGACTCAATGATCTCTGAGGTCTTTTCCAACCCAGTCGATTCTGTGATTCTGTGATTCTGTGAATCCCCATGCTACAGAGTGTGTGTCACGAACCCCATTGGACACCGTGTGTGTGTCACAAACCCCATTGGACAGCGTGTGTGTGTCGCAAACCCCATGGGACAGAGTACGTGTCACAAACCCAATTGGACAGCGTGTGTGTAATAAACCCCATTGGACAGCGTGTGTGTGTCACAATCCCCATTGGACAGCGTGTGTGTGTCACAAACCCCATGTGATAGAGTGTGTGTGTCACAAACCCCATTAGAAAGTATGCGTGTCACAAACCCCATTGGTCAGCGTGTGTGTGTCACAAGCCCATTGGACAGAGTATGTGTGTCACAAAACCCACTGGGAAGCGTGTGTCTCACGAACCCCATTGGACAGAGTGTGTGTCACAAACCCCATTGGACAGTGTGTGTGTGTCAGAAACCCCATGTGATAGAGTGTGTGTGTCACAAACCAAATTAGAAAGTATGCGTGTCACAAACCCCATTGGACAGCGTGTGTGTGTCACAAACCCCATTAGACAGCGTGTGTTTCAAAAACCCCTTTGGACAGTGTGTGTGTCAGAAACCCCATGGGACAGAGTGTGTGTCACAAACACTATTGGTCAGCGTGTGTGTGTCACAATCCCCATTGGACAGAGTGTGTGTGTCACAAAACCCACTGGACAGCGTGTGTGTAATGAACCCCATAGGACAGCGTGTGTGTCACAAGCACCGTTGGACAGAGTGTTGTGTCAAAAACCCCATTGGACAGTGTGTGTGTCAAAAACCCCATTGGACAGTGTGTGTGTCACAAACCCCATTGGACAGTGTGCGTGTGTCACAAACCCCATTTGATAGAGTGTGTGTGTCACAAACCCTATTGGACAGTGTGTGTGTCACAAAACCCATTGGATAGCGTGTGTGTCACAAACGCCATTGGACAGTGTGTGTGTCAAAAGCCCCATTGTACAGAGTGTATTTGTCACAAACCCCACTGGACAGCGTGTGTGTCACGAACCCCATTGGACAGCGTGTGTGTCACAATCCCAATTGGACTGCGTGTGTGTGTCACAAGCACCGTTGGACAGAGTGTGGTGTCACAAACCCCATTGGAAAGTGGATGTGTCACAAACCCCATTGGATAGCGTGTGTGTGTCACAAGCCCTATTGGACAGTGTGTGTGTCACAAAACCCACTGGATAGCGTGTGTGTCACAAACCCCATTGGACAGCGTGTGTGTCACAAGCCCCATTGGACAGAGTGTATTTGTCACAAAGCCCATTGGACAGCGTGTGTGTCACAATCCCAATTGGACAGCGTGTGTGTCACAAACCCCATTGGATAGGGTGTATGTGTCACAATACCCATTGGACAGTAGTGCGTGTCACAAACCCCATTGGACATCGTGTGTGTCACAAACCCCTTTGGACAGTGTGTGTGTCACAAACCCCATTGGATAGTGTGTGTGTGTCACAAACCCCATTAGACAGCGTGTGTTTCACAAACCCCTTTGGACAGTGTGTGTGTCACAAACCCCATGGGACAGAGTGTGTGTCACAAACACTATTGGTCAGCGTGTGTGTTTCACAATCCCCATTGGACAGAGTGTGTGTGTCACAAAACCCACTGGACAGCGTGTGTGTAATGAACCCCATTGGACAGCGTGTGTGTCACAAGCACCGTTGGACAGAGTGTTGTGTCACAATCCCCATTAGACAGCGTGTGTGTCAAAAACCCCATTGGACAGTGTGTGTGTCACAAACCCCTTTGGACAGTGTGCGTGTGTCACAAACCCCATTTGATAGAGTGTGTGTGTGTCACAAACCCTATTGGACAGTGTGTGTGTCACAAAACCCATTGGATAGCGTGTGTGTCACAAACCCCATTGGATAGGGTGTATGTGTCACAATACCCATTGGACAGTAGTGCGTGTCACAAACCTCATTGGACATCGTGTGTGTCACAAACCCCTTTGGACAGTGTGTGTGTCACAAACCCCATTAGACAGCGTGTTTGTGTCACAATCCCGATTGGACAGAGTGTGTGTGTCACAAACCGCATGGGACAGAGTGTGTGTCACGAACCCCATTGGACAGCGTGTGTGTCACAAGCGCCATTGGAAACTGTATGTGTCACAAACCCCATTGGATAGCGTGTGTGTGTCAAAAACCCCACTAGAAAGTATGTGTGTCACAAACCCCATTGGATAGCGTGTGTGTGTCACAAACCCTATTGGACAGAGTGTGTATTTCACAAACCCCACTGGACAGCGTGTGTGTCACAAACCCCATTGGACAGCGTGTGTGTGTCGAAAACCCCATGGGACAGAGTGTGTGTCGCAATCCCCATTGGACAGTGTGTGTGTCACATACCCCATGGGGCAGAGTGTGTGTCACAAACACTATTGGTCAGGGTGTGTGTGTCACAAGCCTATTGGACAGAGTGTGTGTGTTTCACAAAACCCACTGGACAGCGTGTGTGTCTCGAACCCCATTGGACAGCGTGTGTGTCACAAACCCCTTTGGAAAGTATTTGTCACAAACCGCATTGGATAGCGTGTGTTTGTCAAAAACCCCATTAGAAAGTATGTGTGTCACAAACCTCATTGGATAGCATGTGTGTGTCACAAACCCCATTTGACAGAGTGTGTGTCACAATCCCCATTGGACAGTGTGTGTGTGTCACAAACCCCATTAGACAGCGTGTGTGTCAGAAACCCCTTTGGACAGTGTAGTGTGTCACAAACCCCATTGGACAGCGTGTGTGTGTAAAAATCCCCATTGGACAGAGTGTGTGTGTCACAAAACCCAATAGACAGCGTGTGTGTCACGAACCCCATTGGACAGCGTGTGTGTCACAAACCCGATTAGACAGTGTGTGTGTCACAAGCCTCATTGGACAGCGTGTGTGTCAAAATCCCCACTGGACAGCGTGTGTGTCACAAACCCCACTGGACAGCATGTGTGTCACAAACCCCATTTGAAAGTGTTTGTGTCACAAACCCAATTGGATAGCGTGTGTGTGTCAGGAACCCTCCTGGTCAGTGTGCGTGTCACAAACACCACTGGACAGCGTGTGTGTGTCACAAACCCGATTGGAAAGTGTGTGTCACAAACCCAATTGGATAGCCTGTGTGTGTCAAAAACCCCATTAGAAAGTATGTGTGTCACAGACCACTTTGGATGGCATGTGTGCGTCACAAACCCTACTGGACAGTGTGTGTGTGTTGCAAACCCCAAGGGACAGAGTGTGTGTCACAAACCACATTGGACAGCATGTGTGTAATATACCCCATTGGACAGCGTGTGTGTCACAAGCCCCATTGGACAGAGTGTATTTGTCACAAAGGCCATTGGACAGCGTGTGTGTCACGAACCCCATTGGACAGCGTGTGTCTAACAAGATCCATTTTACAGAGTGCGTGAGTCACAAACCCCATTGGACAGCGTGTGTGTCACAATCCCCATTGGACAGCGTGTTTGTGTAGCAATACCCATTGGACAGTGTGTGTGTCACAAACCCCATTGGACAAACGTGTGTGTCACAAACCCCTGTGCACACTGTATGTGTCACGAATGCCATTGGACAGTGTGTGTCACAAACCCCTGTGCACACTGTATGTGTCACGAAAAGCCATTGGACAGTGTGTGTGTCACAAACCCCATTGGACAGCGTGTGTATCACAAGCACCATTGGACAGAGTGTGTGTGTCACAAACCCCATTGGAAAGTTTATGTGCCATAAACCCCATTAGATAGCGTGTGTGTGTCACAAACCCCTTTGGACAGAGTGTGTGTGACAAACCCCATTGGACAGTGTGTGTGTCATGAACCCCATTTGAAAACTTGTGTGTCACAAGCACCATTGGACAGAGTGTGTGTGTCACAAACACCATTGGAAAGTGTATGTGTCACGAACCTCATTGGATAACATGTGTGTGTCACAAACCCCATGGGACAGAGTGTTTGTCACAAACACTATTGGACATCATGTGTATCACAAACATCATTTTACAGTGTGTGTGTGTCCAATCCCCACTAGACAGTGTGTGTGTCACAAAAACCATTGGATAGCGTGTGTGTCACAAAATCCTTTTGAAAGTATGTGTGTCACAAACCCTATTGGATAGCGTGTGTGTGTCACAAACCCTAATGCACAGTGTGTGTTTCACAAACCCCACTGGACAGTGTGCGTGTCACAATCCCAATTGTACAGTGTGTATGTGTCACAAACCCCATTGGACATCGTGTGTGT
The DNA here is from genome assembly GCA_032206185.1 of Columba guinea. NCBI lineage: Eukaryota > Metazoa > Chordata > Aves > Columbiformes > Columbidae > Columba > Columba guinea. The sequence goes on along the minus strand of JAVLUU010000053.1, from coordinate 2,356,388 downwards.
CACAAACCCCTTTGGGCAGTGTGTGTTTCACAAAGCCCATTGGACAGCGTGTGTGTCACAATCCCAATTGTACAGTGTGTATGTGTCACAAACCCCATTGGACATCGTGTGTGTCACAAACCCCTTTGGACATCGTGCGTGTCACAAACCCTTTTGGACAGTGTGTGTCTCACAAACCCCACTGGACAGTGTGCGTGTCACAAACCCCATTGGACATCGTGTTTGTCACAAACCCCTTTGGGCAGTGTGCGTGTCACAAACCCCATTGGACATCGTGTTTGTCACAAACCCCATTGGACATCGTGTGTGTCACAATCCCACTTGTACAGTGTTTGTGTGTAAAAAACCCTATTGGACAGTGTGTGTTTCACAAACCCCATTGGATAGCATGTGTGTGTCACAGTCCCCATTGGACAGTGTGTGTTTCACAAACACTCATGGACAGTGTGGTTGTCAGGAACCTAATTGGACATCGTTTGTGTCAGAAACCCCTTCGGACAGTGTGTGTGTCACAAGCACCATTGGACAGACTGTGTGTGTCACAAACCCCATTGGAAAGTGTATGTGTCATAAACCCCATTGGATAGCGTGTGTGTGTCACAAACCCTATTAGACAGTGTGTGTGTCACAAAACACATTGGACAGCGTGTGTGTCACAAACCCCATTGGAAATTGTATGTGTCACAAAACCCATTGGATATTGTGTGTGTGTCACAATCCCCATTGGACAGTGTGTGTGTGTCACAAACCCCATGGGACTGAATGTGTCTCAGGAACCCCATTGGACAGTGTGTGTGTCACAAGCGCCATTGGACAGAGTGTGTATGTCACAAACCCAATTGGAAAGTGTAGGAGTCACAAACCCCAATGGATAGCGTGTGTGTGTCACAAACCCTCCTGGTCAGCGTATGCGTCACAAACCCCATGGGACAGCGTGTGTGTGTCACAAATATAATTGGACAGCATGTGTGTCAAAATCCCCACTGGATAGCGTGTGTGTGTCACAAACCCCATTAGAAATTGTGCGTGTCACAAAACCCATTGGAAAGTGTGTCTGTCACAAACCTCATTGGACAGCGTCTGTTTCACAAACCCCATTGGACAGCTCGTGTGTCACAAGACCTATTGGACAGAGTGTGTCTGTCACAAAACCCATTGTACAGCGTGTGTGTCACAATCCCCATTGGACACCGTGTGGGTCACAAACCCCATTGGACAGAGTGTGTGTCACAAACCCCATTGGACAGCGTGTGTGTCACAAACACTCATGGACAGTGTGCGTGTCAAAACCCCATTGGACATCGTGTGTGTCACAAACCCTTTTGGACAGTGTGTGTGTCACAAACTCCACTGGGCAGCGTGTGTTTCATAAACACCCATGGACAGTGTGCGTGTCACAAACCCCATTGGACAGCGTGAGTGTCACAAACCCCACTGGACAGAGTTTGTGTTTAACAATACTCATTGGACAGTGTGTGTATCAGAAACCCCATTGGACAGTTTGTGTGTCACAAACCATATTGGACAGAGTTTGTGTTTAACAATACCCATTGGACAGCGTGTGTGTCACAAACCCCCGTGGACAATGTGTGTGTCACGAACGCCATTGGACAGTGTGTGTGTCTCAAACCCCACTGGACAGCGTGTGTGTCACAAACACTCATGCACAGTGTGCGTGTCAAAACCCCATTGGACATCGTGTGTGTCACAAACCCTTTTGGACAGTGTGTCTGTCACAAACTCCACTTGGCAGCGTGTGTTTCATAAACACCCATGGACAGTGTGCGTGTCAGAAACCCCATTGGACAGCGTGTGTGTGTCACAATCCCCATTGGACTGTGTGTGTGTCACAAACCCAATGGGACAGAGTGTGTGCCACGAACCCCATTGGGCAGCGTGTGTGTCACAAGCGCCATTGGACAGAGTGTGTGTGTCACAATCCCCATTGGACAGCGTGTGTGTCACAAGCCTATTGGACAGAGTGCGTGTGTCACGAAACCCACTGGACAGCGTGTGTGTTCACAAACTCGATTGGACAGCGTGTTTTTCACAAGACCCATTGGACAGCGTGTGAGTCACAAACCCCATTGGACAGAATTTGTGTCACCAACCACCGTGGACACCGTGTGTGTCACAAACCCCATTGGACAGTGTGTGTGTCACAAACACCCATGGAAAGTGTGCGTGTTAGAAACCCCATTGGACATCGTGTGTGTCACAAACCCCTTTGGACAGTGTGTCTGTGTCACAAACCCGATTGGACAGTGTGTGTTTCACAAGCCCCATAGGACAGCGTGTGTGTCACAAACACCATTGGACAGCGTGTGTGTCATAATCCCTATTGGACAGCGTGAGTGTGTCACAATACCGTTTTGACAGTGTTTGTGTTTCACAAACACTATTGGACAGCGTGTTTGTCACAATCCCCTTTGGACAGTGTGTGTGACACAAACCCCAGTGGACAGTGTGTGTGTCAAAAACACCCATGGACAGTGTGCGTGTCACAAACCCCATTGGATAGCGTGTGTGTGGCACAAACCCTATTCGACAGTGTGTGTGTCACAAAACCCACCGGACAGCGTGTGTGTCACAAACCCCCGTGGACACTGTGTGTCTCACAAACACTATTGGACAGTGTGTGTGTAACAAACACATTTGGTCAGCGTGTGTGTCACAAACCCCATGGGACAGCGTGTGTGTGTCACAATCCCCATTGGACAGTGTGTGTGTCACAAACCCCAAGGGACAGAGTGTGTGTCACGAACCCTATGGACAGCGTGTGTGTCACAAGCCCCATTGGACAGCGTGTGTGTCACAAACACCATTAGAAAGTGTGCGTGTCACAAACTCCATTGGAAAGTGTGTGTGTCACAAACACCATTGGACAGCGTGTGTGTCACAATCAACACTGGACAGTGTGTTTGTCACAAAACCCATTGGATAGTGTGTGTGTCACAAACCCCATTTGATAGCGTGTGTGTCAGAAACCCTACTGGACACTGTGTAGGTCACAATCCCCATTGGACAGCGTCTGTGTCACAAACCCCATTGGACAGCGTGTGTGTGTCACAATCCCCATTGGACAGTGTGTGTGACACAAAACCCATTGGATAGCGTGTTTGTGTCACAAACCCCATTGGACAGCGTGTGTGTCACAAACACCCATGAACAGTATGAGTGTCACAAACCCCATTGGAAAGTGCTTGTGTCACAAACCCCACTGGACAGCATGTGTGTTGCATACACCATGGACAGTGTGCGTGTCAGAAACCCCATTGCATAGCGTGGTGTGTCACAAACCCCATTATAAAGTGTGCTTGTCAAAAACCCCATTTGATAGCGTGTGTGTGTCACAAATCCTATTGGACAGTGTGTAGGTCAAAATCCCCATTGGACAGCGTCTGTGTCACAACCCCATTGGACAGTGTGTGTGTCACAAAACCCATTGGACAGCGTGTGTGCCACGAACCCCATTGGACAGTGTGTGTGTCACAAGCACCATTGGACAGGGATTGTGTGTCACAAACCCCATTGGAAAGTGTATGTTTCACAAACCCCATTGGATAGCGTGTGTCTGTCACAAACCCTTTTGGACAGTGTTTGTCACAAAACCCACTGAACACCGTGTGTGTTCACAAACCCCATTGGACAGCGTCTGTGTCACAAACCCCCGTGGACAATGCATGTGTCACAAACCCCATTGGACAGTTTGTGTGTCACAAACTCCACTGGACAGCTTGTGTGTCACAATCACCCATGGACAATGTGCGTGTCACAAACCCCATTGGACATCGTGTGTGTCACAAACCCCTTTGGACAGTGTGTGTGTCAAAACCCCATTGGACAACGTGTGTGTGTGTCACAAACCCCATTGGAAAGTGTGTGTCACAAAACCCATTGGATAGCGCGTGTGTGTCACAAACCCCATTATAAAGTGTGCGTGTCACAAACCCCATTTGATAGCGTCTGTGTGTCACAAACCTTATTGGACAGTTTGTAGGTCACAATCCCCATTGGACAGCGTCTGTGTCAGAAACCCCTTTGGACAGCATTTGTGTCACAAGCACCATTGGACAGAGAGTTTGTGTCACAAACCTCGTTGGAAAGTGTATGTCTCACAAACCCCATTGGATAGCGTGTGTCTGTCACAAACCCTTTTGGACAGTGTTTGTCACAAAACCCACTGGACATCGTGTGTGTTCACAAACCCCATTGGACAGCGTGTTTGTCACAATCCCCATTGGACAGTGTGTGTGTCGCAAACCCCCCTGTACAATGTCTGTGTCACAAACACCATTCCACAGTGTGTGTGTGTAACAATACCCATTGGACATCGTGTGTGTCACAATCCCCATTGGACAGTGTGTGTGTCACAAACCCCGTTGGATAGCGCGTGTGTGTCACAAACCCCATTGGAGAGCTTGTGTGTGTCACAAAGCCCGTTTGATAGAGTGTGTGTCACAAACCCCGTTGGACAGCGAGTGTGTTTCAATATCCCCATTGGACAGTGTGTGTGTCACTAAACCCATTGGATAGCGTGTCTGTGTCACAAACCATATTTAACAGTGTGTGTGTCACAAACCCCATTGTACATCGTGTGTGTCACAAACCCTTTTGGACAGCGCGTGTGTCACAATCCCCATTGTACAGCGTGTGTGTCACAAACACCATTGGACAGTGTGTCTGTCAAAAACCCCATTGGACAGCGTGTGTGTCACAATCTCCATTGGATAGCGTGTGTGTCACAATCCCCATTGGACAGCGTGTGTGTCAGAAACCCCATTTAACAGAGTGTGTGTGTCACAATCCCCATTGTACAGTGTTTGTGTGTCACAAACCCCTTTGGACAGTGTGTGTGTCACAAACCCTTTGGACAGCGCGTGTGTGTCCCAGTCCCCTTTGGACAGTGTGTGTGTAACAAAACCCATTGGACAGCGTGTGTGTCACAAACACCATTGGACAGAGTATGGTGTCACAAACCCTATTGGACAGTGTGTTTGTCACAAACCCCATTGGACAGCGGGTGTGTAACAAACACTCATTGGACAGTGTGTGTGTGTCCCAATCTCCTTTGGACAGAGTGTTTGTCACAAATCCCGTTGGACAGCTTGTGTGTCACAAGCACAATTGGACAGAGTGTGTGTGTCAAAAACCCCTTTGGAAAGTGTATGTGTCACAAACCCCATTGGACAGCGTGTGTCTCACAAGCCCCATTGGACAGCGTGTGTGTGTCACAAACCCTATTGAACAGTGTGTAGGTTACAATCCCCATTGGACAGCATCTGTGTCACAAACCCCATTGGATAGCGTGTGTGTCACAATCCCCATTGGACAGCGTGTGTTTCACAAACCCCATTGGACAGCGTGGGTGTGTCACAAACCCTCCTGGTCAGTGTGTGTGTCACAAACCCTATTGGACAGCGTGTGTGTGTCACAAACCCATTGGAAAGAGTGTGTGTGTCACAAAACCCACTGGACAGCGTGTGTGTCACGAAACCCATTGGACAGCGTGTGTGTTTCACAAACCCTTTGGACAGAGTTCGTGTGTCGCATACCCCATTGGACAGAGTGTGTGTCATAAACCCCATTGGATAGCGTGTGTGTGTCACAATCTCCTTTGGACAGTGTGTGTGTTTCACAAACCCCATTAGACAGCGTGTGTGTCACAAACCCCTTTGGACTGCATGCATGTCACAAACACCATTGGACAGCGTGTGTGTGTCACAATCCCCATTGGACAGTGTGTGTGTCACAAACTCCATGGGACTGAGTGTGTGTCACAAAAAATATTGGAAAGCGTGTGTGTGTCACAAGCCCATTGGACAGAGTGTGTGTGTCACAAAACCCAATGGACAGCGTGTGTGTCACGAACCCCATTGGACAGCGTGTGTGTTGGAAGCACCATTGGACAGAGTGTGGTGTCACAATACCCATTGGAAAGTGTGTGTCACAAAACCCACTGGACAGCGTGTGTGTCACAAGCCCCATTGGACAGAGTGTGTGTGTCACAAACCCCATTAGACAGCGTGTGTGTCACAAACCCCATTGTATAGCGTGTCTGTCACAAATCCCATTGGATAGCGAGTGTGTGTAAGAATACCTATTGGACACTGTGTGTGACACAAACCCCATTGGACCGAGTTTGTGTCACAAACCCCATTGGACAGCGTGTGTGTCAGAAAAAGCATTGGACAGTGTGTGTGTCACAAACCCCATTGGACAGCGTTTGTGTATCACAAACACCATTGGACAACGTGTGTGTGTCACAATCCCCATTCTACAGTATTTGTGTCACAAACAGCATTGGACAGCGTGTGTGTCACAAGCCCATTGTACAGAGTGTGTGTGTCACAAAACCCACTGGACAGCGTTTGTGTCACAAACCCCATTGGACAGCGTGTGTGTCACAAGCACCAGTGGACAGCGTGTGTGTCACAAACACCCATGGTCAGTGTGAGTGTCACAAGCCCCATTGCATAGCGTGTGTGTCTCAAACCGCTTTGGACAGTGTGTGTGTCACAATTCCCATTGGACAGAGTGCGTGTGTCACGAAACCCACTGGACAGCGTGTGTGTTCACAAACCCGATTGGACAGCGTGTGTGTCACAAACCCCATTAGAAAGAGTGTGTGTCACAAACCCCATTGGATAGCGTGTGTGAAGTCACAAACCCTATTGGACACTGTGTGTGTCACAAACCCCACTGGACAGCGTATGTGTCACGAAGCCCACTGGACAGGTGTGTGTCACAATCTCCATTGGACTGGATGTGTGTGTCACAAACCCTATTGGACAGTGTGTGTGTCATAAACCCCATTGGAGAGCGTGTGTGTTTCACGATCCCCATTGGACAGAGTGTATGTGTCACAAACCCCATTGGACAGCGTGTGTGTCACAAACCTCATTGGACAGTGTGTGTGTGTCACAATACCCATTGGATAGCGTGTGTGTGTCACAAACCCCATTGGAAAGTGTATGTGTCACAAACCCCATTGGATAGCATGTGTGTGTAACAAACCCTCCTGGTCAGTGTGTGTGTCACAAAACCCATTGGACTGCATGCGTGCCACAAACACTATTGGACAGTCTATGTGAAACAAACCCAATTGGTCAGCGTGTGTGTCACAAACCCCATTAGATAGCGTGTGCGTGTCACAAAAAACATTAGAAAGTATGCGTGTCACAAACCCCATTGGATAGCATATGTGATGTCACAAACCCTATTGGACACAGTGTGTGTGTCACAATCCCCATTACACAGCGTGTGTGTCACAAACCCCATTGGACAGCGTGTGTGTCACAAACCGCATTGGACAGAGTGTGTGTGTCACAAATCCCATTGGACAGTGTGTGTGTCACAAACCCCACTGGAAAGCGTGTGTGCCACAATACTCATTGGACAGCGTGTGTGTCACAAACCCCATTGGACAGTGTGTGTGTGTCACAATACCCATTGGACAGAGTTTGTCTCACCAACCCCCGTGGACACTGTGTGTGTCACAAACCCCATTGGACAGTGTGTGTGTGTCACAAGCCCCATTGGACAGAGTTTGTCTCACCAACCCCCGTGGACACTGTGTGTGTCACAAACCCCATTGGACAGTGTGTGTGTCAAAAACCCCACTCTAAAGCATGTGTTCAACGAACCCAATAGGACAGAGTGTGTGTCACAAGACCCATTGGAGAGAGTGTGTGTGTAACAAAACCCATTGGACAATGTGTGTGTCACAAAGCCAATTGGACAGCGTGTGTGTCATAAACCCCCATGGACACCGTGTGTGTCACGAATGCCATTCGACACTGTTTGTGTCACAAACCCCCCTGGACAGTGAGTGTGTCACAATCCCCAGTGGACAGTGTGTGTGTCAATACCCCATTGGACAGTGTGTGTTTCACAAAACCCACTGGACATTATGTGTGTCACAAACACCCATGGAGAGTGTGAGTGTCACAAAACCTATTGGACAGTGTGTGTGTCACAAACCCCATTGGACAGCGTTTGTGTGTCACGAACCCCATTGCACAGCATGTGTGTCACAAGCCCCATTGGACGGCATGTGTGTCACAAACCCCATGGGACAGCGTGTGTGTCTCAAAAATCCCATTGGAAAGGGTGTGCTCGTCACAAAACCCATTGGATAGCGTTTCTGTGTCACAAACCCTATTGGACAGTGTGTAGGTCACAATCCACATTGAACAGCGTCTGTGTCACAAACCCCATTGGACAGCGTGTGTATCACTAACACCATTGGACAGAGTTTGTGTTACAAACCCTTTGACCAGTGTGTGTGTCACAAACCCTTCGGACAGTGTGTGTGTCACAAACCCCATTGAACAGCGTCTGTGTGTTACAAACCCTCCTGGTCAGTATTTGTGTCACAAACCCCATTGGAGAGCGTGTGTGTCACAAAAAGCATTTGACAGCGTGTGTGCACAAACGCCATCGGACATCGTGTGTGTCACAATCCCCATTGGACAGTGTGTGTGTGACAAACCCCATGGGACAGAGTGTTTGTCACAAACACTATTGGACAGCGTGTGTGTCACAAGCCCATTGGACAGAGTGTGCGTGTTACAAAACCCACTGGACAGCGTGTGTGTGTGTCACAAACCCTCCTGGTCAGTGTGTGTGTCGCAAACCCCATTGGACAGTGTGTGTGTCACAAAACTCATTGGATAGGGTGTGTGTGTCACAATCCCAATTGGACAGTGTGTGTATCACAAACCTTACAGTACAGCGTGTGTGCAACGAAACCCATTGGACAACATGTGCGTTACAAGACCCATTGGACAGAGTGTGTGTGTCACAAACCCCATTGGAAAGCGTGTGTACCACAATCCCCATTGGACAGTGTGTGTGTCACAAAGCCCATTGGACAAGGTGTGTGTCACAAACCCCCTGGACACTGTGTGTGTCACGAAGGCCATTGGACAGTGTGTGTGTCACAAACATCCCTGGACAGTGTGAGTGTTAAAATCCCCAGTGGACAGCGTGTGTGCCAAAACCGCATTGGACAGCGTGTGTGTCACAAACCCTTTTGGACAGTGTGTGTGTCAAAAGCCCATTGGACAGGGTGTATGTCACAATCCCCATTGGACAGCTTGTGTGTCACAAACACCACTGGACAGCGTGTGTGTGTAACAATACCCATTGGACAATGTGTGTGTCACAAACCCCATGGGATAGAGTGTGTGTCACGAACCCCACTGTACAGCATGTGTGTCACAAGCGCCATTGGACAGAGTGTGTGTGTCACAAACCCCACTGTAAAGTGTATGTGTTAGAAAAACCATTGCATCGCGTGTGTGTGTCACAAACCCTCCTGGTCAGTGTGTGTGTCACAAACCCCAATGGGCAGCGTGTGTCTGTAACAATACCCAATGGACAATGTGTTTGTCACAATCCCCGGTGGACAGTGTGTGTGTCACAAAACCGACTGGACAGCGTGTGTGTCACAAACCCCATTGGACAGCGTGTGTGTCACAAACCCCATTGTACAGAGTGTGTGTCACAGTCCCCATTGGACAACGTGTGTGTCACAAACCCCATTGTACAGCTTGTGTGTCACAGTCCCCATTGGACACCGTGTGTGTCACAAACACCATTGGTCAGCGTGTGTGTGTCGCAATCTCCAATGGACAGCGTGTGTGTCACAAATACCACTGGACAGTGTGTGTGTCAAAATCCCCATTGGACAGCGTGTGTGTGTTATAAACCCAATTTGACAGCGTGTGTGTCACAAACCCCACTGGACAGCGTGTGTGTCACAAACCCCACTGGACAGTGTACGTGTCACAAACCTCATTGGACATCGTGTGTGTCACAAACCCTTTTGGATACCGTGTGTGTCACATACCACACTGCACAGCCTGTGTGTCACAAACACCCATGGACAGTGTGCGAGTCAGAAACACCATTGGAGAGCGTGTGTGTCACAAGCCCATTGGACAGAGTGGGTGTGTCACAAAACCCACTGGACAGCGTGTGTGTCACAAACCCCATTGGACAGTGTGTTTGTCACAAACCCCACTGGAGATTTTTTGTGTCAGTTACCCCACTGGACAGCGTGTGTGTCACAAACAGCCATGGACAGTGTGCGTATCACAAACCCCATTGGACATCGTGTGTGTCACCAACCCCATTGGAAATTGTACGTGTCACAAACCCCATTGGTTAGCGTGTGTGTGTCACAAACCCTCCTGGTCGGTGTGTGTGTCAAAAAACCCATTGGACAGCATGCGTGTCACAAACACCATTGGACAGTGTGTATGTAACAAACCCCATTGGACAGCGTGTGTGTCACAAACCCCACTGGACAGCGTGTGTGTGTAACAATACCCAATGGACAGTGTGTGTGTCACAAACCCCATTAAACAGCGTGTGTGTCACAAACCCCCGTGGACACTGTGTGTGTTACGAACGCCAGTGGACAGTGTGTTTTTCACAAACCCCCGTGGACAGTGTGTGTGTCAGAATCCCCAGTGGACAGCGTGTGTGTCAAAACCCCATTGGACAGTGTGTGTGTCACAAAACCCACTGGACAGCGTGTGTGTCACAAACCCCTTTGGAAAGTGTATGTGTCACAAACCCCATTGGATAGCGTGTGTGTGTCACAACCCCTATTGGACTGTGTGTGTGTCACAAAACCCACTGGACAGTGTGTGTGTCACAAACCCCTTTGGACAGCGTGTGTGTCACAAACCCCATGGGACTGAGTGTGTGTCACGAACACCATTGGACAGCGTCTGCATCACAAACCCCATTGGACAGCGAGAGTGTTCACAAACACCATTGGACAGCGTGCTTTCACAATCCCCATTGGACTGTGTGTATGTGACAAACCCCATTGGACAACGTGTGTGTGTCACAATCACCATTGGAGACTGTGTGTTTCAGAAACACGACTGGAAAGCGTCTGTGTGTCAGAAACCCCATTGGAAAGTGTGTGTGTCACAACACCCACTGGAGAGCGTGTGTGTCACAAACCCCATTAGAAAGTTTGTGTGTCACAAACCCCACTGTACAGCGTGTGTGTCACAAACACCATTGGACAGCATGCGTGTCACAAAAACCATTGGGCAGCGCGTGTGTTTCGCAATCTCCATTGGACAGCGTGTGTCACAAATCCCGTGGGACAGAGTGTGTGTCACAAACCCCATTAGAAAGTGTGTGTTTCACAAACCCCCCTGGACAGCGTGTGTGTCACGAAGCCCATTGTACAGCATGTGTGTCACAAGACCCATTGGACAGCGTGTGTGTCACAATCCCCATTGGACAGCGTGTGTGTCTCAGACCCCATTAAACAGTGTGTGTGTGTCACAAACCCCATTGGACAGCATGTGAGTCACAAACACCTTTGGACAGTGTGTGTGTCACAAAACCCTTTGGACAGCGTGTGTGTGTCACAACACCATTGGACAGTGTGTGTCTGTTACAAACCCATTGGACAGAGTGTGTGTGTCACAAAACTCAAGGGACAGCATGTGTGTCACGAAACCCATTGGACAGCGTGTATGTCACAATCCCCATTGGACAGTGTTTGTGTGTCACGAACCCCATTGGACAGCGTGTGTGTCACAAACCCCATTGGACAGTGTGTTTGTCACAAACCCCACTGGAGATTTTTTGTGTCAGTTACCCCACTGGACAGCGTGTGTGTCACAAACAGCCATGGACAGTGTGCGTATCACAAACCCCATTGGACATCGTGTGTGTCACCAACCCCATTGGAAATTGTACGTGTCACAAACCCCATTGGTTAGCGTGTGTGTGTCACAAAGCCTCCTGGTCGGTGTGTGTGTCAAAAAACCCATTGGACAGCATGCGTGTCACAAACACCATTGGACAGTGTGTATGTAACAAACCCCATTGGACAGCGTGTGTGTCACAAACCCCACTGGACAGCGTGTGTGTGTAACAATACCCAATGGACAGTGTGTGTGTCACAAACCCCATTAAACAGCGTGTGTGTCACAAACCCCCGTGGACACTGTGTGTGTTACGAACGCCAGTGGACAGTGTGTTTTTCACAAACCCCCGTGGACAGTGTGTGTGTCAGAATCCCCAGTGGACAGCGTGTGTGTCAAAACCCCATTGGACAGTGTGTGTGTCACAAAACCCACTGGACAGCGTGTGTGTCACAAACCCCTTTGGAAAGTGTATGTGTCACAAACCCCATTGGATAGCGTGTGTGTGTCACAACCCCTATTGGACTGTGTGTGTGTCACAAAACCCACTGGACAGTGTGTGTGTCACAAACCCCTTTGGACAGCGTGTGTGTCACAAACCCCATGGGACTGAGTGTGTGTCACGAACACCATTGGACAGCGTCTGCATCACAAACCCCATTGGACAGCGAGAGTGTTCACAAACACCATTGGACAGCGTGCTTTCACAATCCCCATTGGACTGTGTGTATGTGACAAACCCCATTGGACAACGTGTGTGTGTCACAATCACCATTGGAGACTGTGTGTTTCAGAAACACGACTGGAAAGCGTCTGTGTGTCAGAAACCCCATTGGAAAGTGTGTGTGTCACAACACCCACTGGAGAGCGTGTGTGTCACAAACCCCATTAGAAAGTTTGTGTGTCACAAACCCCACTGTACAGCGTGTGTGTCACAAACACCATTGGACAGCATGCGTGTCACAAACACCATTGGGCAGCGCGTGTGTTTCGCAATCTCCATTGGACAGCGTGTGTCACAAATCCCGTGGGACAGAGTGTGTGTCACAAACCCCATTAGAAAGTGTGTGTTTCACAAACCCCCCTGGACAGCGTGTGTGTCACGAAGCCCATTGTACAGCATGTGTGTCACAAGACCCATTGGACAGCGTGTGTGTCACAATCCCCATTGGACAGCGTGTGTGTCTCAGACCCCATTAAACAGTGTGTGTGTGTCACAAACCCCATTGGACAGCATGTGAGTCAAAAACACCTTTGGACAGTGTGTGTGTCACAAAACCCTTTGGACAGCGTGTGTGTGTCACAACACCATTGGACAGTGTGTGTCTGTTACAAACCCATTGGACAGAGTGTGTGTGTCACAAAACTCAAGGGACAGCATGTGTGTCACGAAACCCATTGGACAGCGTGTATGTCACAATCCCCATTGGACAGTGTTTGTGTGTCACGAACCCCATTGGACAGCGTGTGTGTCACAAACCCCTTTGGACAGTGTGTGTGTCACAAACTCCATTGTACAGCGTGTGTGTGTCACAATCCCCTTTGGACAGTGTGTGTGTCACAAACCCTCCTTCTCATTGTGTGTGTCACAAACCCCATTGGACATCGTGTGTGTCACAAACCCCATTGGACAGCGTGTATGTGTCACATTCCCCACTGGCCAGTGTGTGTGTCACAAACCCCATGGGACAGAGTTTTTGTCACAAACACTATCCGACAGCTTGCGTGTCACAAGCCCATTGGACAGAGTGTGTGTGTCACAAAACCCACTGTATAGCGTGTGTGTCACGAACCCCATTGGACAGCCTTTGTGTCACAAGCACCATCGGAGAGAGTGTGGTGTCACAAACCCCATTGAAAAGTGTATGTGTCACAAACCCATTGGATAGCGTGTGTGTCACAAACCACATTGGACAGCGTGTGTGTCACAAACCCCATTGGACAGCATGTGTGTGTCACAATATGCATTGGACAGTGTGTGTGTCACAAACCCCAATGGACAGAATTTGTGTCACAAACCCATTGCACACCGTGTGTCACAAATCCCATTGGACAGCGTGTGTCACAAATCCCATTGGACAGAGTGTGTGTCACAAACACCCATGGGCAGTGTGCTTGTCACAAACCCCATTGGACATCGTGTGTGTCACAAACCCTTTTGGACACTGTATGTGCCACAAACGCCACTGGACAGCGTGTGTGTCACAAACACCCATGGACAGTGTGTGTGTCACAAACCCCATTGGACAGCATGTGTGTGTCACAAACCCCCTTGGACAGCGTGTGTGTTACAAATCCCACTGGACAGCGTGTGTGTGTCACAAACCCTACTGGAGAGTGTGTGTGTCACAAACCCCATTGGACAGTGTGTGTGATGTAACAATCCGCATTGGACAGAGTGTGTGTCACAAGCCCCATTGGACAGCGTGTGTGTCACAAGCACCATTAGACAGCTTGTGTGTGTAACAATACCCATTGGACAGTGTGTGTGTCACAAACCCCATTGGACAGCGTGTGTGTCACAAATCCCTTTAGAAAGAGTGTGTGTCACAAACCCCATTGGACAGCGTGTGTGTGTCACAAACCCCTTTGAACAGCGTGTGTGTCACAAATCCTTTTGGACAGTGTGTGTCTCACAAACCCCTTTGGACAGTGTGTGTGTCACAAACCCCATTGGACAGTGTGTGTGATGTCATAATCCGCATTGGACACCGTGTGTGTCACAAGCCCCATTGGACAGCGTGTGTGTCACAAACCGCATTAGAAAGTGTGCGTGTCACAAACGCCATTGAAACGTGTGTGTGTCACAAACCCCATTGGATAGCGTGTGTGGTTCACAAATCCCATTGGACAGCGTGTGTGTCACGAACCCCATTGGACAGCTTGTGTGTCACAAGGCCTTTGGACAGACTGTGTGTGTGACAAAAACCACTGCTCAGCGTGTGTGTCACCATCACCATTGGAGAGAGTGTAGTGTTCACAAACCCCATTGGAAAGTGTATGTGTCGCAAACCCCATTGGATAGCGTGTGTGTGTCACAAACGCTATTGGACAGTGTGTGTGTCACAAAACCGTATTGGACAGAGTTTGTGTCACAAACCCTATTGGACAGCGTGTGTGTCAGAAACTCCATTAGACAGTGTATGTGTCACAAACCACATTGGACAGTGTGTGTGTCACAAACCCCATTGGACAGCATGTGTGTGTCACAAACCCCCTTGGACAGCGTGTGTGTTACAAATCCCACTGGACAGCGTGTGTGTGTCACAAACCCTACTGGAGAGTGTGTGTGTCACAAACCCCATTGGACAGTGTGTGTGATGTAACAATCCGCATTGGACAGAGTGTGTGTCACAAGCCCCATTGGACAGCGTGTGTGTCACAAGCACCATTAGACAGCTTGTGTGTGTAACAATACCCATTGGACAGTGTGTGTGTCACAAACCCCATTGGACAGCGTGTGTGTCACAAAAACTCATCGACAGTGTGCGTGTCACGAACCCCATTGGACATCATGTGTGTCACAAATCCCTTTAGAAAGAGTGTGTGTCACAAACCCCATTGGACAGCGTGTGTGTGTCACAAACCCCTTTGAACAGCGTGTGTGTCACAAATCCTTTTGGACAGTGTGTGTCTCACAAACCCCTTTGGACAGTGTGTGTGTCACAAACCCCATTGGACAGTGTGTGTGATGTCATAATCCGCATTGGACACCGTGTGTGTCACAAGCCCCATTGGACAGCGTGTGTGTCACAAACCGCATTAGAAAGTGTGCGTGTCACAAACGCCATTGAAACGTGTGTGTGTCACAAACCCCATTGGATAGCGTGTGTGGTTCACAAATCCCATTGGACAGCGTGTGTGTCACGAACCCCATTGGACAGCTTGTGTGTCACAAGGCCTTTGGACAGACTGTGTGTGTGACAAAAACCACTGCTCAGCGTGTGTGTCACCATCACCATTGGAGAGAGTGTAGTGTTCACAAACCCCATTGGAAAGTGTATGTGTCGCAAACCCCATTGGATAGCGTGTGTGTGTCACAAACGCTATTGGACAGTGTGTGTGTCACAAAACCGTATTGGACAGAGTTTGTGTCACAAACCCTATTGGACAGCGTGTGTGTCAGAAACTCCATTAGACAGTGTATGTGTCACAAACCACATTGGACAGTGTGTGTGTCACAAACCCCATTGGACAGCATGTGTGTGTCACAAACCCCCTTGGACAGCGTGTGTGTTACAAATCCCACTGGACAGCGTGTGTGTGTCACAAACCCTACTGGAGAGTGTGTGTGTCACAAACCCCATTGGACAGTGTGTGTGATGTAACAATCCGCATTGGACAGAGTGTGTGTCACAAGCCCCATTGGACAGCGTGTGTGTCACAAGCACCATTAGACAGCTTGTGTGTGTAACAATACCCATTGGACAGTGTGTGTGTCACAAACCCCATTGGACAGCGTGTGTGTCACAAAAACTCATCGACAGTGTGCGTGTCACGAACCCCATTGGACATCATGTGTGTCACAAATCCCTTTAGAAAGAGTGTGTGTCACAAACCCCATTGGACAGCGTGTGTGTGTCACAAACCCCTTTGAACAGCGTGTGTGTCACAAATCCTTTTGGACAGTGTGTGTCTCACAAACCCCTTTGGACAGTGTGTGTGTCACAAACCCCATTGGACAGTGTGTGTGATGTCATAATCCGCATTGGACACCGTGTGTGTCACAAGCCCCATTGGACAGCGTGTGTGTCACAAACCGCATTAGAAAGTGTGCGTGTCACAAACGCCATTGAAACGTGTGTGTGTCACAAACCCCATTGGATAGCGTGTGTGGTTCACAAATCCCATTGGACAGCGTGTGTGTCACGAACCCCATTGGACAGCTTGTGTGTCACAAGGCCTTTGGACAGACTGTGTGTGTGACAAAAACCACTGCTCAGCGTGTGTGTCACCATCACCATTGGAGAGAGTGTAGTGTTCACAAACCCCATTGGAAAGTGTATGTGTCGCAAACCCCATTGGATAGCGTGTGTGTGTCACAAACGCTATTGGACAGTGTGTGTGTCACAAAACCGTATTGGACAGAGTTTGTGTCACAAACCCTATTGGACAGCGTGTGTGTCAGAAACTCCATTAGACAGTGTATGTGTCACAAACCACATTGGACAGTGTGTGTGTCACAAACCCCACTGGACAGCGTGTGTGTCACAAACCCCATTGGACAGTGTGTGTGTCACAAACCCCATTGGAGAGCGTGTGTGTTACAAACCCCATGGGACAGAGTGTGTGTGTCACAAACAACATTATAAAGTGTGCGTGTCACAAACCCCATTGGACAGCGTGTGTGTGTCCCAATCCCCTTTGGACAGTGTGTATGTCACAAAACCCATTGGATAGCGTGTGTGTCACAAACCCCATTTGAAAGTGGGTGTGTCATAAACCCCATTGGACAGTGTGTGCCTCACAAACCCCACTGGAGAGCGTGTGTGTCACAAACACCCATTTACACTTTGCGTATCACAAACCCCATTGGACATCGCCTGTGTCACAAACCCCTTTAGACAGTGTGTGTGTCACAAACCCCCTCGGACAGCGTGTGTGTGTCACAAACCCCAATGGAAAGTGTATGTGTCACAAACCCTATTGGATAGCGTGTGCATGTTACAAACCCCTTTGGAACGTGCGTGTGTCACAAACCCTATTGGACAGCGTGTGTGTGTCACACACCCCACTGGACAGCGTGTGTGTCACGAACCCCATTGGACAGCTTGTGTGTCACAAGACCCATTGGAAAGCCTGTGTGTGTTACAAACCCCATTGGACAGCGTGTGTGTCACAAACCCCATTGGACAATGTGTGTGTGTCACAAACCCCATTGGACATCGTGTGTTTCACAATCCCATTTGGACAGTGTGTGTGT
Organism: Columba guinea; assembly: GCA_032206185.1. Lineage (NCBI taxonomy): Eukaryota > Metazoa > Chordata > Aves > Columbiformes > Columbidae > Columba > Columba guinea. The sequence continues at coordinate 2,338,778 of JAVLUU010000053.1, read as the reverse complement.
CACAAACCCTATTGGACAGCGTTTGTGTGTCACAAGCCCCATTGGACAGCGTGTGTGTCACAAGCTCCATAGGACAGTGTGTGTGTGTTACAATACCCATTGGACAGTGTGTGTGTCACAAACCCCATTGGACAGCGTGTGTGTCACAAACGCCCGTAGACACTGTGTGTGTCACAAACCCCATTGTACATCGTGTGTGTCACAAATCCTTTTGGACAGTGTGTGTCTCACATACCCCGCTGGACAGCGTGTGTGTCACAAACACCCACGGACAGTGTGCGTGTCAGAAACCCCATTGGACAGCTTGTGTGTGTCACAATCCCCATTGGACAGTGAGTGTGTCTCACAATCCCCATTTCACAGTTTTTGTGTGTCACAAACCCCATTGGACAGCGTGTGTGTCACAATCCCCAGTGGACAGCGTGTGTGTCAGAAACCCTATTGGACAGAGTGTGTGTGTCACAAACCCCATTGGACAGCGTGTGTCCCATAAACCCCATTGGACAGCGTGTGTGTCACAAACCCCTTTGGACAGTGTTTTTGTCAAAAACCCCATTGGACAGCGGGTGTGTGACACAATACCCTTTAGACAGTCTGTGTGTCAAGAACCCCATTGGACAGAATGTGTGTCATAAACCCCATGGGACAGCGTGTGTGTGTGACAGTCCTCATTGGACAGTGTTTGTGTTTCAGAAACCCCATTGGACAGCGAGTGTGTGACACAATCCTCTTTGGAGAGGGTGTGTGTCACGAACCCCATTGGACAGCATGTGTGTCACAAACCCCATTGGACAGAGTGTGTGTCACAAATACCATTGGACAGTGTGTGTGTCTCAAAACGCATTGGATAGCGTATGTGTCACAATCCCCATTGGACAGCGTGTGTGTCACAAGCGCCATTGGAAATTGTGTGTGTCACAAACCCCATTGGAAAGTGTGTGTGTCATAACCCCCATTTTACAGCGTGTGTGTGTCACAATCCTCATTGGACAGTGTGCGTGTGTCACAAACCCCATTGGACATCGTTTGTATCACCATCCCCATTGGACAGCGTGAGTGTCACAAACCCCATTGGACAGCGTGTGTGTGTCACAATACCCATTGGACAGTGTGTGTGTGTCACAAACCTCATTGGATAGCGTGTGTATCACAAACCCCTTTGGACTGTGTGTGTGTCACAAACCCCATTCTACAGGGCGTGTGTGTCACATTCCCCATTGGACGGCGTGTGTGTCACTAAACCCTTTGGATAGCATGCGTGTCACAAATACCATGGGACAGTGTGTGCGTAACAAAAGCAATTTGTCAGCGTGTGTGTCACAAGCACCATTGGACAGTTTGTGTGTCACAAACCCCATTGGAAAGTGTATGTGTCAAAAACCCCATTGCGTAGCGTGTGTGTGTCACAAACCCCATTGGACAGCGTGTGTGTCAAAAGCCGCATTGGACAGCGTGTGTGTCAAAAACACCTTTGGACAACGTGTGTGTGTATCAATACCCATTGGACAGTGTGTGTGTCACAAGCACCATTGGACAACGTGTGTGTCACAAACCCCCGTGGACACTGTGTATGTCACAATCCCCATTGGAAAGTGTATGTGTCACAAACCCCATTGTATAGCGTATGTGTGACACAAACCCTCCTGGTCAGTGTGTGTGTCACAAAACCCTTTGGATAGCATGCGTGTCACAGACCCCACTGGACAGCGTGCATGTCACAAGCGCCATTATAAAGTGTTTGTGTCACAAACCCAATTGGACAGTGTGTATGTCACAATCCCCATTAGACAGCGTCTGTGTCACAAATCCCATTGGACAGCGTGTGTGTCACAAACACCCATGGACAGTGTGCGTGTCACAAACCCCATTGGACATCGTGTGTGTCACAAACCCCTTTGGACAGTGTGTGTCACAAACGCCATTGGACAGCGTGTGTGTCACAAACATTGGACAGCGTGTGTGTGTCACAATCCCCATTGGACAGTGTGTGTGTCACAAAACCTATTGGATAGCGTGTGTGTCATAAACCCCATTAGATAGTGTGCGTGTCACAAACCCCATTGAAGAGCGTGTGTGTGTCACAAAACCACTTAAATAGTATGCGTGTCACAAACCCCATTGGATAGCGTGTGCGTGTCACAAACCCAATTAGAAAGTGTGCGTGTTACAAACCCCATTGGATAGCTTGTGTGTGTTACGAACCCCATTGGAAAGCATTTGTGTCACAAGACCCATTGGACAGAGTGTGTGTGTCACAAATCCCATTGGACATCGTGTGTATCACCATCCCCGTTGGACAGCGTGTGTGTCGCAACCCCTTTGAAAAGCGTGTGTGTCACAAACAACTATTGACAGTGTGCATGTCACAAACCCCATTGGACATTGTGTGTGTGTCACAAACCCCATTAGAAAGTGTGCATGTCACAAACCCCATTAGAAAGTATGTGTGTCACAAACCCCATTGGACATCGTGTGTGTCACAAACGCCTTTGGACAGGTGTGTGTGTCACGAACACCATTGGACAGCGTGTGTATGTCACAATCCCCATTGGACAGCGTGTGTCTCAAAACCCAATTGGACAGTCTGTGTGTCACAAAACCCACTGGACAGTGTGTGTGTCACAAACACCTTTGAACAGCATGTGTGTCACAACTCCCATTGGACAGACTGTGTGTCTCACAAACCCCTTTCGATAGCGTGTGTGTGTCACAAATCCTATTGGACAGTGTGTGTGTGTCACAAACCCCATTAGACATTGTGTGCGTCACAAACCCCATTGGACAGAGTTTGTGTCACAAACCCACTGGAGAGTGTTTGTGTCACAATCCCCATTGGACAGTGTGTGTGTCACAAAACTCACTGGACAGCGTGTGTGTCACGAACCCCATTGAACAGCGTGTGTGTCACAAGCCCATTGGACAGAGTGTGCGTGTCACAAAACCCACTGGACAGCGTGTGTGTCACAAACTAAATTGTATAGTGTCTGTGTCACAAACCCCATTTGAAAGTGTGTGTATCACAAACCCCATTGGATAGCGTCTGTGTGTCACAAACCCTATCGGACAGTGTGTGTGTCACAAATGACATTGAACGGCATGTGTTTCACGAACCCCATTGGACAGAGTGTGTGTCACAAGCACCATTGGACGGAGTGTGTGTGTCACAAACCGCATTGGACAGCGTGTGTGTCACAAATCCCATGGGTCAGAGTGTGTGTCATAAAACCCATTGCACAGTGTGTGTGTGTCACAGTCCCCATCGGACAGCATGTGTGTCACAAGCGCCACTGGACAGAGTGTGTTTGTCACAAACCCCATTGAAAGTGTATCTGTCACAAACCCCATTGGATAGTGTGTGTGTGTCACAAACCCTCCTGGTCAGTGTGTGTGTCACAAAACCCATTGTGCACAATGCGTGTCACAAACACCATTGGACAGCGTGTGTGTGTCACAAACCCCATTGGAAAGTATGTGGCAGAAACCCCATTGGATAGCGTGTGCATGTCAAAAAGCCCATTAGATAGCCTGTGTGTCACAAACCCTTTGGACAGTTTGTGTGTCACAAACCCCATTGGACAGAGTGTGTGAGTCACAATCCCCATTGGACAGTGTGTGTCTCACAAAACCCACTGGACAGCGTGTGTCACACGAACCCCATTGGACAGCGTGTGTGTCACAAGCACCATTGGACAGGGTGTGAGTGTCACAAACCCCATTGGATAGTGTGTGTGTCACAAACCCCATTAGAAAGTGTGTGTGTCACAAACCCCATTGGATAGCGTGTGTGTGTCACAAACCCTATTGGACAGAGTGTGTGTGTCACACACCCCATGGGACAGCGTGTGTGTCACAAACCCCATTGGACAGCGTGTGTGTCACAAACACCACTGGTCAGTGTTTATGTCACAAACCCCATTGGACAGCGTGTCTGTCAAAACCCCATTGGACAGTGTGTGTGTCACAAAACCCACTGCACAGCATGTGTGTCACCAACACCCATGGACAGTGTGAGTGTCACAAACCTCATTGGATAGCGTGTGTGTCATAAACCCCATTGGATAGCGTGTATGTGTCACGACCCCCATTGAACAGTGTGTGTGTCACAAACCCCATTCGAAAGTATGCGTGTCGCAAACCCCACTGGACAGCGTGTGTGTCACAAACCCCACTGGACAGCGTGTGTGTCACGAATCCCATTGGACAGCTTGTGTGTCAAAAACACCATTGGACAGAGTGTGTGTGTCACAAAACCCATTGGACAGTGTGTGTGTCATAAACCCCATTGGACAGCGTGTGTGTGTCACAAACCCCATTAGAAAGTAGGCGTGTCACAAACCACATTGGATAGCGTGTGTGTGACACAAACCCCATTAGAAAGTGTGTGTGTCACAGACCCGATCGGAAACTGTTTGTGTCACAAACACCATTGGACAGCGTGTGTGTGTCACAATCCCCATTGGACAGTGTGTGTGTCACAAAACCCATTGGATAGCGTGTGTTTCACAAACCCCATTAGAAAGAGTGTGTGTCACAAACACTATTGGATAGCGTGTGTGATGTCACAAACCCTATTTGACAGTGTGTGTGTCACAAACCCCACTGGACTGCGTGTGTGTCTCGAACCCCATTGGACAGCTTGTGTGTCACAAGACCTATTGGACAGAGTGTGTGTGTCACAATCCCCATTGAACAGCGTGTGTGTCACAAACCCCATTGGACAGTGTGTGTGTCACAAACTCCACTGGACAGCGTGTGTGTCTCACAATCCCCATTAGAAAGTGTGTGTGTCACAAACCCCATTGGATAGCTTAAGTGTGTCACAAACCCTATTGGACAGAGTGTGTGTGTCACACACCCCATTGGACAGCGTGTGTGTCACAAACCCACGTGGATACTCTGTGTGTCACGAACGCCATTGGACAGCGTATGTGTCACTGAAACCCACTGGACAGCGTCTGTGTCACAAACACCCATGGGCAGTGTGAGTGCACATACCCCATTGGATAGCGTGTGTGTCACAGGCCCACTGGACAGAGTGTGTGTGACAAAACCCACTGGAGAGCGTGTGTGTCTCGAACCCCATTGGACAGAGTGTGTGTCACAAGCACCATTGGACAGTGTGTGTCAAAACTCCATTGGATTGTGAGTGTGTATCACAAACCCTATTGGACAGTGTGTGTGTCACAAACCTCATTGGAGAGAGTGTAGTGTCACAAACTCCACTGAAAAGTGTATGTGTCACAAACCCATTGGACAGAATGTGAGTCACAAACACCATTGGACAGTTTGTGTGTCACAAACCCCACTGGACAGCGTGTGTGTGTGTCGCAAACCCTCCTGGTTAGTGTGTGTGTCACAAACCCCATTGGACAGCGTGTGTGTCACAAACCCTATGGGACAGTGTGTGTGTGACACAAACCCCATTATAATGTGTGCGTGTCAAAACCCCATTGGACAGAGTGTGTGTCACAAATCCTTTTGGACAGTGTGTGTCTCACAAACCCCTTTGGACAGTGCGTGTGTCACAAAACTTATTGGACACTGTGTGTGATGTCACAATCCGCATTGGACAGCGTGTGTGTCACAAGCCCCATTGGACAGCGTGTGTGTCACAAGCACCATAAGACAGCGTGTGTGTGTAACAATACCCATTGGACACTCTGTGTGTCACAAACCCCATTGGACAGTGTGTATGTCACAAATCCTTTTGGACAGTGTGTGTCTCACAAACCCCACTGGACAGCGTGTGAGTCACAAACACCCATCGACAGTGTGCGTGTCACAAACCCCATTGGACATCATGTGTGTCACAAACCCCTTTGGAAAGAGTGTGTGTCAGAAACCGCATTGGACAGCATGTGCGTGTCACAATACCCATTGGACAGTGTGTCTGTGTGTCACAAACCCCATTAGACAGCGTGTGTGTCACAAATCCTTTTGGACAGTGTGTGTCTTACAAACCCCTTTGGACAGTGTGTGTGTCACAAACCCCATTGGACAGCGTGTGTGTGTCACAATCGCCATTGGACAGTGTGTTTTTGTCACAAACCCCATTAGACAGCGTGTGTGTCACAAGCACCATTGTACAGAGTGTGGTGTCACAATCCCCATCGGACAGCGTGTGTGTCACAAACCCCAGTGTACAGTGTGTGTGTGTCACAATACCCATTGGACAGTGTATGTGTCTCAAACACCATGGGACCGAGTTTGTGTCACAAACCCCTTTGGACAGTGTGTGTATGTCAGAAACACCATTGGACAGTGTGTGTGTCACAAAACCCACTGGATAGCGTGTGTGTCACAAACGCCATTGGATAGAGTGTGTGTCACACTCCCCATTGTACAGAGTGTATTTGTCAAAAAGCCCACTGGACAGCGTGCGTGTTCACAAACCCCTTTGGACAGCGTGTGTGTCACAAAACCCATTGGACAGAGTGTGTGTGTCACAAACCCCATTGGACAGCGTGTGTGTTACAATCCCCATTGGACAGCTTGTGTGTCACAAACCCTATTGGGCAGCGTGTGTGTCACAAATCCCCGTGGATAATGTGTGTGTCACAAACACCCATGGACAGTGTGCGTGTCATAAAACCCGTTGGACATAGAGTGTGTCACAAACCCCTTTGGACAGTGTGTGTGTCACAAACACCATTGGACAACGTGTGTGTCACAAGCCCATTGGACAGAGTGTGTGTGCCACAAAACCCACTGGACAGCGTGTGTGTCACAAACCCCATTGGATAGCGTGTGTGTATAACAAACCCTATTGGATAGCGTGTGTGTCAGAAACCCCATTAGAATGTGTGCGTGTCGCAATCCCCATTGAAAAGCGTGTGTGTGTCACAAATATATTGGACAGTGTGTAGGTCACAATCCCCGTTGGACAGCGTCTTTGTCACAAAGGCCATGGGACAGCTTGTGTGTCACAAACCCCATTAGATAGCGTGTGTGTGTCACAAGCCCCATTGGACAGTGTGTGTGTCACAAACACCTTTGGACAGCGTGTGTGTGTCACAAACCCCATTGTACAGAGTGTTTGTCACAAGCTCATTGGACAGAGTGTGAGTGTCACAAATCCCATTGTACAGTGTGTTTGTCACAATCCCCATTGGACAGCGTGTGTGGTACAAGCACAATTGGACAACTGGACAGAGTGTGTGTCATAAAACCCCGTGGACAGTGTGTGTGTCACAAACCCCTCTGGACAGTGTGTGTGTCACAATCCCTATTGGACAGCGTCTGTGTCTCAAACCCCCGTGGACACTGTGTGTGTCACAAACCCCTTTGGATAGCGTGTGTGTGTCACAAACCCTATTGGACAACGTGTGTGTCATGAACCCCTTTGGATAGCGTGTGTGTGTCACAATTCCCATTGGACAATGTGTGTGGCACAAACACCATTGAACAGAGTTTGTGTCACAAACCAGATTGGACAGCGTTTGTGTCACAAACCCCATTGGACAGCGTGTGTGTCACAAACACCTTTGGACAGTGTCTGTGTCACAAACCGCATTGGACAGCGTGTGTGTGTCACAACCCCCTCTGGACAGTGTGTGTGTCACAATCCCCAGTGGACAGCGTGTGTGTCAAAAAACCCACTGGACAGCGTGTGTTTCACGAACCCCATTGGACAGAGTGTGTGTCACAAGCACCATTGGACAGAGTGTGTGTGTCAGAAATCCCATTGGAAAGTGTATGTGTCCCACAGCCCATTGGATAGCATGTGTGTCACAAACCCTATTGGACACTGTGTGTGTCACAAAACCCACTGGACAGCGTGTGTGTCAAAAACCCCATTGGACAGAGTGTATGTGTCACAAAACCCATTGGACAGTGTGTGTGTCACAAACCTCATTGGATAGCGTGTGTGAGTCACAAACCCCATTGTGCAGCGTGTTTCTCACAATCCTCATTGGACAGATTGTGTGTGTCGAAAATCGCCGTGGACACTGTGTGTGTCACGAACCCCATTAGACAGCGTCTGTGTCATAAGCACCATTGGACAGAGTTTGTGTGTCAGAAACCCCATTGGAAAGTATATGTGTCACAAACCCAATTGGACAGCGTATGTGTGTCAAAAACCCATTGGACAGCCTGTGTGTCACAATCCCCATTGGACAGTGTGTGAGTCACAAACCCCATTGGACAGTGTGAGTGTCACAAACCCTATTGGACAAAGTTTGTGTCACAAACCCCATTGGAAAGTGTCTGTGTCATAAACCGCATTAAATAGCGTGTCTGAGTCACAAACCCCATTGTACAGCGTCTTTGTCACACTCCTCACTGGACAGGGTGTGTGTCGCAGACCCCACTGGACAGCGTGTGAGTCACAAACACCCATGGACAGCGTACATGTCACAAACCCCATTGGACACCGTGTGTGTCATAAACCCCACTGGACTGCGTGTGTGTTACAAGACCCATTGGGCAGAGTGTGTGTGTCACAAACCCCATTGGACAGCGAGTGTGTCACAAGCTCCATTGGACAGCGTGTATGTCACAAACCCCATTTGACAGCGTGTGTGTCACAATACCATTGTACAGAGTGTGTGTCACAAACACCCATGGACAGTGTGCGTGTCACAAACCCCATTGGACACCCTGTATGTCACAGACCCCTTTGGACAGTTTGTGTTTCACAAAGCCCATGGGACAGAGTGTGTGTCACGAACCCCATTGGACAGCGTGTGTGTCACAAGCACCATTGGACAGAGTGTGTGTGTCACAAACCCCATTGGAAAATGTATGTGTCACAAATCCCATTCGATAGTGTGTGTGTGTCACAAACCCCATGGGACAGAGTGTGTGTGTCACAAAACCAATTGAAAAGTGTGTGTGTCACAAACCCCATTGGAAAGTGTGTGTGTCACAAACCCCAGGGGACAGCGTGTGTGTCACAAACAGCATTGGACAGCGTGTGTGTGTCACAAACTGCATTGGATAGCGAGTGTGTGTCACAAACCCTATTGGACAGTGTGTGTGTCACAAACCCCTTTGGACAGCGTGTGTGTCACAAGACCATTGGACAGAGTGTGTATGTCACAAAACCCACAGGACAGCGTGTGTGTTCACGAACCCCATTGAACAGTGTGTGTGTCACAAGCCCCATTGGACAGCGTGTGCGTCTCAAACACCATTGGAGAACGTGTGTGTGTAACAATACGCACTGGACAGTGTGTGTGTCTCAAACCCCACTGGACAGCGTGTGTGTCACAAACCCTTTTTGGACAGTGTGTGTGTCACAAACACCATTGGACAGCTTGTGTGTGTCACAATCCCCATTGGACAGTGTGTGTGTGTCACAAACCCCAATGGACAGCGTGTGTGTGTCACAATCCCCACTGGACAGTGTGTGTGTCAGAAAACCCATGGGACAGAATTGTTTCACAAACCGCATTGGACAGCATGTGTGTCACAAGCACCATGAGACAGTGTGTGTGTGTCACAAACCCCATTGGAAAGTGTATGTGTCACAAACCCCATTGGATAGCGTGTGTGTGTCACAAACCCTACTGGTCAGTGTATGCGTCACAAAACCCATTGGACAGCATGCGTGTCGCAATCACCTTTGGACAGTGTGTGTGTAAGAAGCACAATTGTTCAGCGTGTGTGTCACAAACCCCATGGGACAGGGTGTGTGTGTCACAAACCGCATTGGAAAGTGTGTGCGTCACAAACCTCATTGGAAAGTGTGTATGTCACAAACACCATTGGATAGCGTGTGTGTGTCACAAACCCTATAGAACAGTGTGTGTATCACGAATCCCATTGGACAGACTGTGTGTGACACAATCCCCTTTGGACAGTGTGTGTGTAATAAACCCCATTGGACAGCGTGTGTGTAACAGTCCCTTAGAACAGCGTGTGTGTCACAAACCCCATTGGACAGCGTTTGTGTCACAAACCCCATTGGACAGCGTGTGTGTGTCACAAACCCCATTGGATAGCGAGTGTGTGTCACAAACCCTATTGGACAGTGTGTGTCTCACAGTACCTTAATGTACAGCGTGTGAGCAACGAACCCCTTTGGAGAGCATGTGTGTCACAAGACCCATTGGACAGAGTGTGTGTGTCACAAACCCATTGGACATTGTGTGTGTCACAAACCCCATTGGACAGCGTGTGTGTGTAATAATACCCATTGGACAGCGTGTGTCACAAACCCCATTGGACAGCGTGTGTGTCAAAAACACCATTGGACAGCGCGTGTGTGTCACAAACCCCATTGGACAGCGTGTGTGTGTCACAATACCCATTGGACAGTGTTTGTGTGTCACAAACCCCATTGGACACTGTGTGTTTCACAAACCCCTTTGGACAGTGTGTTTCTCACAAACCCCATTGGACAGCGTGTGTGTGACACAATCCCCTTTGAAGAGTGTGTGTGTCACAATACCCATTAAACAGTGTGTGTGTCACAACACCCATTGGACAACATGTGTGTCACAAATCCCATTGGACAGCGTGTGTGTGTCACAAAACCCATTTGACAGAGTGAGTGTCAAAAAAAGCACCATTGGACAGAGTGTGTGTGTCACAAAACCCATTGGAACGTGTATGTTTCACAAACCCCACTGGATAGCGTGTGTGTGTCACAAACCCTATTGGTAAGTGTGTGTGTTAGAATCACCATTGGACAGCGTGTGTGTCACAAACTCCATTGGACAGAGTGTGTTTGTCACAATCCCCATTGGACAGCGTGTGTGTCACAGAAGCCTTTGGACAGAGTGTATGTGTCACAAGCACCATTGGACAGAGTGTTTGTGTCAGAAACCCCATTGGAAAGTGTGTGTGTCACAAACCCCATTGCATAGCGTGTATGTCTCACAAACCCTATTGGACAGTTTGTGTGTCACAAAACCCATTGGAAAGTGTATCTGTCACAAACCGCATTGGATAGCGTGTGTGTGTCACAAACCCCATTAGACAGCGTGTGTGTCACAGGACCCATTGGACAGAGTGTGCGTCACAAACCCGATTGTACAGCGTGTTTGTCACAATCCCCATTGGACAGCGTGTGTGTCACAAACCCCTTTGGACAGTGTGTGTGTCACAAACCCCCATTGGGCAGCATGTGTGTCTCAATCCCCATTGGACAGTGTGTGTGTCATAATCCCCATTGGACAGTATGTGTGCCCTTTTGACAGCGTGTATGTGTCACCAAACCCACTGGACAGCGTGTGTGTCATGAACCCCATTGAAAAGCGTGTCTATCACAAGCACCTTTGGACAGAGTGTGTGTGTCACAAAACCCATTGGAAAGTATATGTGTCACAATCCCCACTGTATAGCGTGTGTGTGTCACAAACCCCATTGGACAGCGTGTGCATCACAAACCACATCGGACAGCGTATGTGTCACAAACCCCATTGTACAGCGTGTGTGCCACAAACACCCATGGACAGTGTGCGTGCCACAAACCCCATTGGACATCGTATGTGTCACAAACCCCTATGGAAAGTGTGTGTGTCACAAACCCCATTGGTCAGCCTGTGTGTCACAAAAACCCTTGGACAGTGTGCGTGTTACAAACCCCTTTGGACATACTGTTTGTCACAAACCCCTTTGGACAGTGTGTGTGTCACAAACCCCATTGGAGATCGTGTGTGTGTCACAATCCCCATTGGACAGTGTGTTTGTCACGAACCCCATTGGACACCGTGTGTGACAAGCTCCGTTGGACAGAATGTTTGTGTCACAAACCCCTTTGGAAAGCGTATGTGTCACAAACCCCATTGGATAGAGTGTGTGTGTCACATACCCCATTGGACAGCGTGTGTGTGTCACAAGCCCCATTAAAAACTGGGTGTGTGTCACAAACCGCATGGGACAGCGTGTGTGTCACAAACACCATTGGACAGTGTGTGTGTCACACACCCCATTGGACAGTGTGTGTGTCAAAACCCCATTGGAGAGTTTGTGTGTGACAAAACCCAATGGACAGCGTGTGTGTCACAAACCCCATTGGACAGCGTCTGTGTCACAAACCACTTTGGACAGTGTGTGTGTCAGAAACCATCTTGGACAGTGTGTGTGTCACAATCCCTATAGGACAGAGTGTATGTCACAAACCCCCGTGGACACACTGTGTGTCACAAACCACATTGAACAGTGGGTGTGTGTAACAATACCCATTAGACGGTGTGGAGTGTCACAAACCCCATTGGACAGCGTGTGTGTCACAAACCCTGTGCACACTGAGTGTGTCACAAACCCCATTGGACAGCGTGTGTGTCACATACACCATCGGACAGCGTGTGTGTGTCACAATCCCCATTGGACAGCGTGTGTGTGTGACAAACCCCATTGGATAGCGTGTGTGTCACAAACCCAATTGGACAGCGTGTGTGTCACAAACCCCATTGGACAGCGTCTGTGTTTAACAATACCCATTGGACAGTGTGTGTGTCACAAACCCCATTGGACAGCGTGTGTGTCACAAACCCCTGTGGACACTGTGTGTGTCACGAACCCCATTGAACAGCGTGTGTGTCACAAACCCCTATGGACACTGTGTGTGTCACGAACGCCATTGGACAGTGTGTGTGTCACAATCCCCAGCGGACAGCGTGTGTGTCAATACCCCTTTGGACAGTGTGTGTGTGACAAAACCCACTGCACGGAGTGTGTGTCACAAACACCCATGGACAGTGTGAATGTCACAAACCCCATTGGATAGGGTCTGTGTCACAAACACCTTTGGACAATGTGTGTGTCAGAAACCCCATTGGACAGCGTGTGTGTGTCACAATCCCCATTGGACAGTGTGTGTGTCACAATCCCCATTGGACAGCGTGTGTGTCACTAACCCCGTGCACACTGTGTGTGTTACAAACCCCATTGGACAGTGTGTGTGTCATAAACTCCACTGGACAGCGTGTGTGTCACAAACACCGATGGACAGAGTGCGTGTCACAAACCCCGTTTTACATCGTGTGTGTCACAAACCCCTTTGGACAGCGTGTGTGTCACAAGCGCCACTGGACAGAGTGTCTGTGTCTCAAACCCCATTGGACAGTGTGTGTGTCACAAACACCCATGGACAGTATGCATGTCACAAACCCCATTGGACATCGTGTGTGTCACAAACCCCATTGGATAGCGTGTGTGTGTCACAAACCCCATTATAAAGTGTACGTGTCACAAACCCCATTGGATAGCGTGTGTGTGTCACAAACCCTTTTGGACAGTGTGTAGGTCACAATCCCCATTGGACAGTGTCTGAGTCACAATCCCCATTGGACAGTGTGTGTGTCACAAACACCATTGGACAGCGTGTGTGTCTCAAACCCCACTGGACAGCGTGTGTGTCACAAACCCCTTTGGAGAGTGTGTGTGTCACGAACCCCATTGGACAGCGTGTGTGTTACAAGCGCCATTGGACAGAGTGCGTGTGTCACAAAGCCCATTAGAAAATGTTCGTGTCACAAACCCCATTGGATAGCATGTGTGTATCACAAACCCTACTGGACAGTGTGTGTGACACAATCCCCATTGGACAGCGTCTTTGTCACAAACCCAATGGGACAGAGTGTGTGTCACAAACACTATAGGACAGCGTGTGTGTGTCACAAGCCCATTGGACAGAGTTTGTGTGTCACAAGCACCATTGGACAGAGTGTGGTGTCACAAACCCCATTGGAAAGTGTATGTCTCACAAACTCCATTGGATAGTGTTTGTGTCACAAACCCTATTGGACATTGTGTGTGTCACAAAACCCTCTGGATAGCGTCTGTGTCACAAACCCCATTGGACAGCGTGTGTGTCACAAACCCCATGCTACAGAGTGTGTGTCACGAACCCCATTGGACAGCGTGTGTGTCACAAGCGTTATTGGACAGAGTGTGTGGGTCAAAAACCCAATTAGAAAGTATGTGTGTCACAAACCCCATTGGATAGCATGTGTGTGTCACAAACCCCATTGGACAGCGTGTGTGTGTCATAAACCCCATTGGACTGAGTGTGTGGCACGAACCCCATTGGACAGCATATATGTAACAAGCGCCATTGGACAGAGTGTGTGTGTCACAAACCCCATTGGAAAGTGTATGTGTCACAAACCCCGTTGGATAGCGTGTGTGTGCCACAAGACCCATTGGACAGCATGCGTGTCACAAACACAATTGGACATTGTGTGTGTCACAAACCCCATTGGATAGCGTGTGTGTGTCACAAACCCCATTAGAAAGTATGCGTGTCACAAACCCCATTGGATAGCATGTGTGTGTCACAAACCCTATCGGACAGTGTGTATGACACAATCGCCTTTGGACAGTGTCTTTGTCATAAACCAAATGGTACAGAGTGTGAGTCACAAACACTATTGGACAGCGTGTGTGTGTCAAATCTCCATTCGACAGTGTGTGTGTGTCACAAACCCCATTAGACAGCGCGTGTGTCACAAACCCCATGGGACAGAGTGTGTGTCACAAACAATACTGGACAGCGTGTGTCTGTCACAAGCACTTTGGACAGAGTGTGTGCGTCACAAAACCCACTGGACAGAGCGTGTGTCACGAACCCCATTGGACAGCGTGTGTGTCACAAACACCATTGGACAGCGTGTGTGTGTCACAACCCCAATTGGACAGTGTGTCTCTCACAAAAAACATGGGACTCAGTGTGTGTCACCAACCCCATTGGACAGTGTGTGTCACAAGCGCCTTTGGACAGAGTGTGTGTGTCACAAACCCTATTAGAAAGTGTATGTGTCACAAACTCCGTAGGATAGCGTGTGTGTGTCACAAACCCTCGTGGTCAGTGTGTGTGCCACAAAACCCATTGGACAGCATGTGTGTCACAAACACAATTGGACAGTGTGTGTGTAACAAACCCAATTGGTAAGCGTGTGTGTCACAAACCCTATTGGAAAGTGTGTGTGTGATAAACCCCATTAGAAAGTAGTGAGTGTCACAAACCCCATTGGACAGCATGTGTGTAAAATGCCCCATTGGACAGAGTTTATGTGTCACAAACCCCATTGGACAGTGTGTGTATCACAATCCCCATTGGCCAGCGTTTTTGTCACAAAACCCATTGGACAGCGTGTGTGTGTCACAATCCCAATTCTACAGTCTGTGTGTCACAAACACCATAGGAGAGCGTGTGAGTGTCACAAACCCTGTTACAAACCCAAATGAACAGCGTATGTGTCACAAACCCCATTGGACAGTGTGTGTGTTACAAAAACCATTGGACAGCTTCTGTGTCACGAACGCCATTGGACAGCGTGTGTGTGACAAGCACCATTAGACAGAGTGTGTGTGTCACAAACCCCATTGGAAAGTGTATGTGTCACAATCCCCATTGGACAGCGTTTGTGTGTAACAATACCCATTGGACAGTGTGTGTGTCTCAAACCCCATTGGACAGAGTTTGTGTCACAAAACCCATTGGACAGAGTGTGTGTGTCACAATCCCAATTGTACAGTGTGTGTGTCACAAACACCATAGGACAGCGTGTGGGTCACAAGCCCATTGGACAGAGTGTGTGTGTCACATAACCCACTGGAGAGTGTGTGTGTCACAAACCCCATTGGACAGCGTGTGTGTCACAAGCACCATTGGACACAGTGTGTGTGTCACAATCCCCATTGGGCAGTGTGTGTTTCAAAAACACCATTGGACAGCGTGTGTGTCAAAACCCAATTGGACAGTGCGTGTGTCACAAAACCCACTGGACAGCGTGTCTGTCACAAACCCCCCTGGTCAGCGTGTGTGTCAGAATCCCCAGTGGACAGCGTGTGTGTCAAAACCCTATTGGACAGTGTGTGTGTCAGAAAACCCACTGGACAGTGTGTGTGTCACAAACCCCTTTGGACAGTCTGTGTGTCACAAACCTCATTGGACAGAGTGTGTGTGTCACAAACCCCCTTGGACATCGTGTGTGTCACAAACCCCTTTGGACAGTGTGTGTGTCCCAAACCCCCATTGGACAGCGTGTGTGTGTCACAAACACCATTGGACAGCGTGTGTGTGTAACAATACGCTTTGGACAGTGTCTGTCTCGCAAACACCATTGGACAGCGTGTGTGTCCAAGACCTTTTAAAGAGCATGTGTTCCACAAACCCCATTGGACAGTATGTGCGTCACAAAACCCCTGGACAGTGTGTGTGTCACAAACCCTATTGGACAGTGTGTGTGTCACAAACCCCATTGGACAGCGTCTGTTTCACAAACTCCATTAGACAGTTCGTGTGTCACAAACCCCATTGGAGAGCGTGTGTGTCACAACCCCAATGGACAGCGTGTGTGTCACAAACCCCATTGGACAGGTTGTGTCTGTCACAAACCCCATTGGACAACGTGTGTGTCACAAACCCCATTGGACAGAGTGTGTGTGTCACAACCCCCATTGGACAGAGTGTGTGTGTCAAAACCCCCATTTGACAGCGTGTGTGTCACAATCCCAATTGGATAGTGTGTATGTCACAAAACACTCTGGACAGCGTGTGTGTCACAAACACCCCTGGAGAATCTCTGTGTCACAAATCCCATAGGACAGCGTGTGTGTCACAAGTCCCATTGGACAGCGTGTGTGTCACAAACCCCCCTGGACAGCGTCTGTCTCACAAACCCCATTGGTCAGCGTGTGTGTCACAAACTCCATTGGACAGTGTGTGTGTCACAAACCCCATTGGACAGAGTGTGTGTGTCACAAACCCCATTGGACAGCGTGTGTGTCACAACCCCCATTAGACAGCGTGTGTGTCACAAACCCCCCTGTACAGTGTATCTGTCACAAACCCCTTTGGACAGCATGTATGTCAGAAACCCCATTGGACAGCGTGTGTGTGTCACAATCCCCATTGGACAGAGTGTGTGTGACATACCCCATTGGAAATTGTGTGTGTCACAAACCCCCTTGGACAGTGTGCGTGTCACAATCCCCTTTGGACAGCGTATGTGTGTCATAAACCCCATTGGAAAGTGTGTGTTACAAACGCAATGGAATAACATGTGTGTGTCACAAACCTTAGAGGGCAGTGTGTGTGTCACAAGCCCCACTGGAAAACGTGTGTGTCACGAACCCCATTGCACAGCGTGTGTGTCACAAACCCCATTGGACAGCGTGTGTGTCACAATCCCCATTGGACAGAGTGTATGTGTCACAAAACCCATTGGACAGCGTGTATATCACAAAATAACCTGGACAGCGTGTGTTTCTCAAACCCCGTTTGGCAGCGTGTCTGTCACAAGCCCCCATGGACAGTGTGTGTGTCACAATCCCCATTTGACAGTGTGTGTGTCACACAGTCCATTGTACAGCGTGTGTGTCACAAACACCCATGTAGAGTGTGAGTGTCACAATCCGCATTGGACAGTATGTGTGTCACAAACCCCATTGGACAGTGTGTGTGTTACAAACCACCACAGACAGCGTGTGTGTTCACAAACACCCCTGGAGACTCTCTGTGTCACAAACCCCATTGGACAGTGTGTGTGTCACAAACCCCAGTGGACAGCCTGTGTGTGTCAACAATCCCCAATAGACATTCTGTGTGTCACAATCCCCATTGTTCAGCGTGTGTGTCACAAATCCCATTGGACAGTGTGTGTGTCAAAAACCCCGTTGGACAGCGTGTGTGTGTCACAAACCCCATTGGACAGAGTGTGTGTTACAAATGCCACTGGCCAGCGTGTGTGTCACAAACCGCATTGGACAGCGTGTGTGTCACAAGCTCCATTTGACAGATTGTGTGTGTCACAATCCCCATTGGACAGGATTTGTGTGTCACAAACCCTATTGGACAGCGTGTGTTTCACAAACCCCATTGGACAGTGTGTGTGTGTCACAATCCCCATTGGACAATATGTGTGGCACAAACACCATTGAACAGAGTTTGTGTCACAAACCAGATTGGACAGCATCTGTTTCACAAACCGCATTGGACAGCGTGTGTGTCACAAACACCTTTGGACAGCGTGTGTGTGTCACAAACCCCATTGGAAAGTGTGTGTGTCACAAACCGCATTGGACAGAGTGTGTGTCACAAACACCATTGGACAGTGTGTGTGTCACAAACCACATTGGACAGCGTGTGTGTGTCACAACCCCCCCTGGACAGTGTGTGTGTCACAATCCCCAGTGGACAGCGTGTGTGTCAAAACCCCATTGGACAGCGTGTGTGTCACAAAACCCACAGGACAGCGTGTGTGTCACAAACACCCATGGACAGTGTGTGTGTCACAAACACCATGGGAAAGTGTGTGTGTGTCACAATTCCCTTCTGACAGTGTCTGTGTGTAACAATCCTTCCTGGTCAGTGTGTGTGTCACTAACCCCATTGGACAGTGTGTGTGTCACAAGTCCCATTGGACAGCGTGTGTGTCACAAACCCCCCTGGACAGCGTGTGTCTCACAAACCCCATTGGTCAGCGTGTGTGTCACAAACTCCATTGGACAGTGTGTGTGTCACAAACCCCATTGGACAGAGTGTGTGTGTCACAAACCCCATTGGACAGCGTGTGTGTCACAACCCCCATTAGACAGCGTGTGTGTCACAAACACCCCTGTACAGTGTATCTGTCACAAACCCCTTTGGACAGAATGTATGTCAGAAACCCCATTGGACAGCGTGTGTGTGTCACAATCCCCATTGGACAGAGTGTGTGTCACAAACACCTTTGGACAGCATGTGTGTGTCACAAACCCCATTGGACAGCGTGTGTGTCACAAGCACCATTGGACAGAGTGTGTGTCATAAATCGCATTGGAAAGTGTATGTGTCCCACAGCGCATTGGATAGCGTGTATGTGTCACAAACCCTATTGGACAGTGTGTGTGTCACAAAACCCACTGGACAGCGTTTGCGTGATAAACCCCATTGGACAGAGTGTGTGTCACAATCCCCATTGGAGAGTATGTTAGTCACAAACCCCATTGGAGAGTGTGAGTGTCACAAACCCTATTGGACAAAGTTTGTGTTTGAAACCCCATTGGACAGCGTCTGTGTCACAAACCCCATTGGAAAGTTTCTGTGTCATAAACCGCATTAAATAGCGTGTGTGATTCACAAACACCATTGTACAGCGTATTTGTCACAAGCCCTTTGGACAGAGTGTGTGTGTCACAAACCCCATTGTACAGCGTCTTTGTCACAATCCTCACTGGACAGCGTGTGTGTCGCAGACCACATTGGACAGCGTCTGTGTCACAAACCCCATTGGACAGCGTTTTTGTCACAATTCCCATTGGACAGCGTGTGTGTCACAAATCCCATTGGACAGCGTGTGTGTCATAAATCCCATTGGACAGTGTGTGTGTGTCACAAACACCCCTGGGCAGTTTGCTTGTCACAAACCCCATTGGACATCGTGTGAGTCACAAACCCTTTTGGACACTGTGTGTCTCACAAACCCCATTGGACAGCGTCCGTTTCACAAACCCCATTGGAAAGCGTGTGTGTCACATACCCCATTGGACAGAGTGTGTGTCACAAACCAACCTGTACAGTGTTTGTGTCAAAATCCCCATTGGACAGTCTGTGTGTCACATAACCCATTGGAGAGTGTGTGTCACAAACCCCACTGGACTGCGTGTGTGTCATGAACCCCATTAGACAGCGTGTGTGTCGCAATCACCATTGGACAGAGTGTGTGTGACAAACCCTACTGAACAGTGTGTGTGTCACAAACACCCCTGGAGAGTCTCTGTGAAACAAATTCCGTTGTACAGCGTGTGTGTCACAAACCCCATTGGACAGTGCGTGTGTCACAAAACCCATTGGACTGCGTGTGTGTGTCACAATTCCCATTAGACAGAGTGTGTGTGACAAACCCCCCTGCACAGTGTGTGTGTCACAAACCCTATTGGAGAGTGCGTGTGTCACGAACCCCTTTGGACAGCGTGTGTGTCATGAACCCCTTTGGACAGCGTGTGTGTCACAAACACCTCTGGACAGTGTGTGTTTAACAAACCCCATTAGAAAGTATGCGTGTCACAAACCCAATTGGATAGTGTGTGTGTATCACAAACCCCATTGGAAAGCGTACGTGTCACAAACCCTTTTGGATAGCGTGTGTGTATGTCACAAACCCCATTAGAAAGTATGCGTGTGACAAACCCTTTTGGATAGCGTGTGTGTGTCACAAACCCCATTAGAAAGTACGAGTGTCACAAACCCCTCTGGAAAGTGTGTGTTTCACAAACACCATTGGACAGCGTGTGTGTGTCACAAACCCCACTGGACAGCGTGTGTCATGAACCCCATTGGACAGCGTGTGGGTCACAAACCCCATTGGATAGTTTGTGTGTCATAAACCCCATTGGACAGCGTGTGTACTTCACAATCTCCATTGGACAGTGTTGGTGTGTAACAAAACCCATTAGACAGAGTGTGTGTCACAAGCCCTATTGGACAGAGTTTATGTGTCACAAACCCCATTGGACAGCGTGTGTGTCACAATCCCCATTGGACAGCGTGTGTGTGTTACAATCCCCACTGGACAGTGTGTGTGTCACAAACCCCATGGGACAGAGTGTGTGTCACGAACCCCTTTGGACAGTGTGTGTGTCACAAACCCCATTGGACAGCGTGTGTGTGTTACAATCCCCTTTGGACAGTGTGTGTGTCACAAACCCCATGGGACAGAGTGTGTGTCACGAACCCCTTTGGACAGTGTGTGTGTCACTAACCCCATTGGACAGCGTGTGTGTGTCACAATCCCCATTGTACAGTGTGTGTGTCACAAACACCGTTGGACAGCATGTGTGTCACAAGCCCATTGGACAGAGTGTGTGTGTCACAAAACCCATTGGACAGAGTGTGTGTCACAAACCCCATTGGAGAGCGTGTGTGTCACAAACCCCATTGGGTAGAGTGTGTTTCACAAACCCCTTTGGACTGTGTGTATGTCACAAACCCCATTGGACAGCGTGTTTTTCACAAGACCCCTTAAACAAAGTGTGTGTGTCACAAAGACCATTGGACAGCATGTGTGTCAAAATCCCCATTGGACAGTGTGTGTGTTACAAAATCCATTGGATAGAGTGTGTGTGTCACAAACCCTCCTGGTCAGTGTGTGTGTCACAAAACCCATTGGACAGCACGCGTGTCATAAACCCCATTGGGCAGTGTGTGTGTAACAAACCCAATTGGTCAGCATGTGTGTCACAAACCCCATTGGGTAGCGTGTGTGTGTTTCACAAACCCCATTCCAAAATATGCGTGTCACAAACCCCTTTGGATAACATGTGTGTGTCACAATCCCCACTGGACAGTGTGTGTGTCATAAACCCCATTGGATACCGTGTGTGTGTCACAAACACCATTGGACAGCGTGTGTGTGTCACAATACCCATTGGACAGTGTGTGTGTCACAAAACCCATTGGATAGCGTGTGTTTCACAAACCCCATTAGAAAGAGTGTGTGTCACAAACACCATTGGACAGCTTGTGTGCCACAAGACGTATTGGACAGAGTGTATGTGTCACAAACCCCATTGGACAGCGTTTGTGTCACAATCCCCATTGGACAGAGTGTGTGTTACAAACTCCATTGGACAGCGTGTGTGTCACAAACCCCATTGGAAAGTGTGTGTCACAAACCCCATTAGACAGCGTGTGTGTCAGAAACACCATTGGACAGCGTGTGTGTGTCACAATCCCCATTGGACAGTGTGTTTGTGTCACAATCCCCACTGGACAGTGTGTGTGTCACAAAACCCATTCGATAGCGTGTGTGTCACGAACCCCATTAGAAAGTGTGTGTGTCACAAACCCCATTGCATAGCGTATGTGTGTCACAAATCCCATTGGACAGTGTGTGTGTCATAAACCCCATTGGATACCGTGTGTGTGTCACAAACCCCATTATAAAGTGTGCGTATCACAAACCCCATTGGACAGCGTGTGTCTCACAAACCCTTTTGGACAGTTTGCGTGTCACAAACCCCATTGGACATCGTGTGTGTCACAAACCCCATTGCACATTGTGTGCGTCAGAAACACCATTGGACAGCGTGTGTGTTTCACAATCTCCATTGGACAGTGTGTGTGTCACAAAACCCATTGGATAGCGTGTCTGTGTCACAAACCCTATTGGACAGTGTGTGTCTCACAAAACCCAATGGAAAGCGTGTGTGTCACAAACCCCAGTAGACAGCGTGTGTGTCAAAACGCCATTGGACACAGTGTGTAACACAAAAACCCATGGACAGTATGCGTTTCACAAATCCCATTTGACAGTGTGTGTGTCACAAACCGCACTTGACACCATGTGTGTCACAAACTCCCATGGACAGTGTGCGTGTCACAAACCCCATTGTACATCGTGTGTGTCACAAACCCTTTTGGACATTGTGTGTCTCACAAACCCCACTGGACAGAGTGTGTGTCACAAACACCCATGGACAGTGTGCGTGTCACAAACCCCATTGTACATCGTGTGTGTCACAAACCCTTTTGGACAGTGTGCGTGTCACAAAACCCAATGGATATTTTTTGTGTTACAAACCTCTTCGGATAATGTGTGTGTCACAAACCCCATTGGTCAGCGTATGTGTGTCACAATCCCCATTGGACAGTGTGCGTGTCACAAACCCCATTGTACATCGTGTGTGTCACAAACCCTTTTGGACAGCGTGTATGTCACAAACACCCATTGGACAGCGTGTCTGTGTCACAAACCCTTTTGGACAGCGTGTATGTCACAAACACCCATTGGACAGTGTGCGTTTCACAAACCCCATTGGACATGGTGTGTGTCACAAATCTCTTCAGACAAATGTGTGTCACAAACCCCATTGGATAGCGTGTGTGTGTCAAAAACCCCATTAGAAAGTATGTGTGTCACAAACCCCATTGGATAGCATGTGTGTGTCACAAACCCTATTGGACAGTGTGAAGGTCACAATCCCCTTTGGACAGTGTCTGTGTCACAATCCACATTTGACAGTGTGTGTGTCACAAAACCCACTGGACAGCGTGTGTTTCACAAACTCCCCTGAACAGTTTGTGTGTCACAAACCCCAGTGGAGAGCGTGTGTGACAAAATCCCATTGGAAAGCGTGTGTGTCACATACACCCATGGACAGTGTGCGTGTCAGAAACCCCATTGGACATCGTGTGTGTCACAAACCTCTTCGGACAATGCGTGTGTCAGAAACCCCATTGGACAGCCTGTGTGTGTCCCAATCCCCATTGGACAGTCTGTGTGTCACAAACCCCATGGGAGAGAGTGTGTGTCACAAACCCCATTGGACAGCGTGTGTGTCACAAGCGCCATTGTACAGAGTGTGGTGTCACAATCCCCATTGGAAAGTGTGTGTGTCACAAACCCCATTGGATAGCGTGTGTGTGTCACAAACCCTATTGGACATAGTGTGTGTCACAGACCCCTTAGGACAGTGTGTGTGTCACAAACCCCTTTGGACAGCGTGTGTGTCACAAACACCCATGGACAGTGTGCGTGTCACAAACCCCATTGGACATCGTGTGTGTCACAAAACCCTTCGGACAGTGTGTGTGTCACAATCCCCATTGGACAGTGTGTGTGTCACAAACCCCAATGGAAAGTGTGTGTGTCACAAACCCCACTGGACAGTGTGTGTGTTACAAACACCCATGGACAGTGTGAGTGTCACAAACCCCATTGTACATCGTGTGTTTCACAAATCCTTTTGGACAGTGTGTGTGTCACAAAACCCACTGGACAGCATGTGTGTCACAAACACCGATGGAAAGTGTGCGTGTCAGAAACCCCATTGGACATCGTGTGTGTCACAAATCCCTTTGGGCAATGTGTGTCACAAACCCCATTGGACAGCGTGTCTGTGTCACAAACCCTTTTGGACAGCGTGTATGTCACAAACACCCATTGGACAGTGTGCGTTTCACAAACCCCATTGGACATGGTGTGTGTCACAAATCTCTTCAGACAAATGTGTGTCACAAACCCCATTGGATAGCGTGTGTGTGTCAAAAACCCCATTAGAAAGTATGTGTGTCACAAACCCCATTGGATAGCATGTGTGTGTCACAAACCCTATTGGACAGTGTGAAGGTCACAATCCCCTTTGGACAGTGTCTGTGTCAAAATCCACATTTGACAGTGTGTGTGTCACAAAACCCACTGGACAGCGTGTGTTTCACAAACTCCCCTGAACAGTTTGTGTGTCACAAACCCCAGTGGAGAGCGTGTGTGACAAAATCCCATTGGAAAGCGTGTGTGTCACATACACCCATGGACAGTGTGCGTGTCAGAAACCCCATTGGACATCGTGTGTGTCACAAACCTCTTTGGACAATGCGTGTGTCAGAAACCCCATTGGACAGCCTGTGTGTGTCCCAATCCCCATTGGACAGTCTGTGTGTCACAAACCCCATGGGAGAGAGTGTGTGTCACAAACCCCATTGGACAGCGTGTGTGTCACAAGCGCCATTGTACAGAGTGTGGTGTCACAATCCCCATTGGAAAGTGTGTGTGTCACAAACCCCATTGGATAGCGTGTGTGTGTCACAAACCCTATTGGACATAGTGTGTGTCACAGACCCCTTAGGACAGTGTGTGTGTCACAAACCCCTTTGGACAGCGTGTGTGTCACAAACACCCATGGACAGTGTGCGTGTCACAAACCCCATTGGACATCGTGTGTGTCACAAAACCCTTCGGACAGTGTGTGTGTCACAATCCCCATTGGACAGTGTGTGTGTCACAAACCCCAATGGAAAGTGTGTGTGTCACAAACCCCACTGGACAGTGTGTGTGTTACAAACACCCATGGACAGTGTGAGTGTCACAAACCCCATTGTACATCGTGTGTTTCACAAATCCTTTTGGACAGTGTGTGTGTCACAAAACCCACTGGACAGCATGTGTGTCACAAACACCGATGGAAAGTGTGCGTGTCAGAAACCCCATTGGACATCGTGTGTGTCACAAATCCCTTTGGGCAGTGTGTGTCACAAACCCCATTGGAAAGCGTATGTTTCACAAACCCCATTGGATAGCGTGTGACTGTCAGAAACCCTTTAGGAAAGTGTTTGTCACAAAACCCTCTGGACACCGTGTGTGTTCACAAACCCCATTGGACAGCGTGTTTGTCACAATCCCCACTGGACAGCGCCTGTGTCACAAACCCCATTGCACAGTGTGTGTGTCACAAACCCCATGGAACAACCTGTGTGTGTCACAAACCCCATTGGAAAGTGTGTGTCACAAACCCCATTGGACAGTGTGTGTGTCACAAACACCATTGGACAGCATGTGTTTTTAACAATACCCATTGAACAGTGTGTGAGTCACAAACACCATTGGACAGCATGTGCTTGTAACAATACCCATTGGACAGTGCGTGTGTCACAAACCCCATTGGACAGTTTGTGTCACAAACTCTAATGGACAGCATGTGTGTCACAAACACCCCTGGACAATGTGCGTGTCACAAACCCCATTGGACATCGTGTGTGTCACAAACCTCTTTGGACAGTGTGTAGGTCACAATCCCCATTGTACAGCGTCTGTGTCACAAGCCCCGTTGCACAGCGTGTGTGATAACAAACACCAATGGACAGCGTGTGTGTGTCACAATCCCCATTGGACAGTGTGTGTGTCACAAAACCCATTGGAGAGCGTGTGTGTCAAAAGTCATTGGACAGATAGTGTGTGTCACAAAACCCACTGGACAGCGTGTGTGTCACGAACCCCATTGGACAGCGTGTGTGTCACAAGCACCATTGGACAGAGAGTGTGTGTCACAAACCCCATTGGAAAGTGTATGTGTCACAAACCCCATTGGATAGCATGTGTCTGTCACAAACCCTTTTGGACAGTGTTTGTCACAAAACCCACTGGACACCGTGTGTGTTCACAAAGCCCACTCGACAGCGTGTTTGTCACAATCCCCATTGGACAGCGTGTGTGTCACAAAAACCAATGGACAGCATGTGTGTGTAACAATACCCATTCGACATCGTGTGTGTCACAAACCCCTTTGGACAGTGTGTGTGTCACAAACCTCTTTGGACAGCGTGTGTGTGTCACAATCCCCATTGGACAGTGTGTGTGTCACAAACCCCATTGGAAAGTGTGTGTCACATACCCATTGGACAGCGTGTGTGTCACAAACACCATTGGAGAGCGTGTGTGTGTAACAATACCCATTGGAGAGTGTGTGTGTCACAAACTCCACTGGACAGCCTGTGTGTAACAAACACCCATGGACAATGTGCGTGTCACAAACCCCATTGGACATCGTGTGTGTCACAAAACCCATTGGACAGCGTGTGTGTGTCACAATCCCCATTGGACAGTGTGTGTGTCACAAACCCCATGGGACAAGGTGTGTGTGTCACAAAACCCATTGGAAAGTGTGTGTCACAAACCCAATTGGATAGTGTGTGTGTGTCACAAACTCCATTAGAAAGTGTGCGTGTCTCAAACCCCATTTGATAGCGTGTGTGTGTCGCAAACCCTATTGGACAGTGTGTAGGTCACAATCCCCATTGGACAGCGTCTGTTTCACAAACCCCATTGGACAGCGTCTATGTCACAGACACCATTGGACAGCGTGTGTGTCAAAACCCCGTTGGACAGCGTGTGTGTCACAAATCCCATAGGACATTGTGTGTGTGTCACAATCCCCATTGTACAGTGTGTGTTTTACAAACACCATGGGACAGAGTGTGTGTCACAAACACTATTGGACAGCGTTTGTGTGTCACAAGACCATTGGACAGAGTGTGTGTGTCACAAACCCCATTGAAACGTTTATGTGTCACAAACCCCATTGGACAGTGTGTATGTCACAAACCCCATTGGACAGTGTGTGTGTCAGAAACCCCTTTGGACAGAGTGTGTGTCACGAACCCCATTGGACAGCGTGTGTGTCACAAACCCATTGGATAGAGTGTGTGTGTAACAAACCCCATTTGACAGCATGTCTGTCACAATCCCCATTGGACAGCGTGTGTGTGTCACAATCGCCATTGGACAGATTGTGTGTGTCACTATCCCCATTGGACAGCGTGTGTGTGTCACAAACCCCATTGGACAGCATCTGTGTCACAAAACCCATTGCATAGCGTGTGTGTGTAACAAACCCTATTAGAAAGTGTGTGTGTAACAAACCCCTTGGATAGCGTGTGTGTGTCACAAACCTTATGGGACAATGTGTGTGTCACAAACCCCACTAGACAGCGTGTGTGTCACGAACCCCATTGGACAGCGTGTGTGTCACAAGACCCATTGGACAGAGTTTGTGTGTCACAAACCCCACTGGACAAGGTGTGTGTCACGAACCCATTGGACAGCGTGTGTGTGTCACAATCCTCATTGGACAGTGTATGTGTCACAAAACCCATTGATAGCGTGTGTGTCACAAACCGCATTAGAAAGTATGTGTGTCACGAAACCAATTGGACAGCGTGTGTTTTACAAAGGCTATTGGACAGATTCTGTGTGTCACAAACTCCACTGCACAGCTTGTGTGTCATAAACCCCATTGGACAGCGTGTGTTTCACAAACCCCATTGGAAAGTTTATGTGTCACAAACCGCATTGGATAGCGTGTGTGTTTCACAAACCCTATTGGACAGATTGTGTGTGTCACAAAATCCGCTGGACAGCGTGTGTGTCACAAACCCATTGGACAGAGTGTGTGTGTCACAAACCCTATTGTACAGCGTGTTTGTCACAATCCCCATTGTACAGCGTGTTTGTCACAATCCCCATTGCACAGTGTGTGTGTCACAAAACCCATTTGACAGCGTGTGTGTCACAATCCCCATTGGACAGCGTGTGTGTCACAAACCCCATTGGACAGATTGTGTGTGTCACAAACCCCATTGGGCAGCGAGTGTGTCACAAACATCTTTGGATAGTGTGTGTGTCACAAAACCCATTGGACAGAGTGTGTGTGTCACAAACCCCATTTGAAAACGTGTGTGTCACAATCCCCATTGGAGAGCCTGTGTGTCACAAAACCTATTGGACAGCGTGTGTGTGTCACAATACCCATTGTACAGTGTGTGTGTCCAAAACCCTATTTGACATCGTGTTTGTCACAATCCCCATTGGATAGTGTATGTGTGACACACCCCATTAGAAATCGTGCGTGTCACAAAGCCCACTGCATACCGTGTGTGTGTCACAAACCCCCCTGGACAGTGTGTGTGTCACAATCCCCATTGGACAGCGTGCGTGTCACAATAAGCCATGGACAGTGTGCGTGACGCAAACCAAATTGGACAGCGTGTGCGTGTCACAAACCCTATTGGACAGTGTGTGTGTCACAAACCCCACTGGATAGCATGTTTGTCAAGAACCCCATTGGACAGCGTGTGTCTCACAAGACCCATTGGATAGAGTGTGTGTGTCACACAACCCACTGGACAGCGTGTGTGTCATAAACCCCATTGGACAGCGCGTGTGTGTCACAAACCCCATTTGACAGAGTGTGTGGGACAAACCCCATTGGACAGTGTGTGTGTCACAAATCCCTTTGAACAGCGTGTGTGTGACAAACCCCCCTGGACAACGTGTGTGTCACGAACCACGTTGGTCAGGGTGTGTGTCACAACCCCCATTTGACCGAGTGTGTGTTTCACAAACCCCATTGGACAGCGTGTGTCTCACAAACCCCTTTGGAAAGTTTATGTTTCACAAACCCCATTAGATAGCGCGTGTGTGTCACAGAACCCACTGGACAGCGTGTGTGTATCTAAACCCATTGGACAGCATGTGTGTCACAACCCCATTGGACAGAGTGTGTGTGTGACAAACCCATTTGACAGCATGTGTGTCACAATCCCCATTGCACAGCGTGTGTGTCACAAGCACCATTGGACAGAGTGTGTGTGTCACAAACCCTTTTGGACAGCGTGTGTTTACAAACCCCATTGGTCAGCGTGTGTGTGTCACAATACCCATTGGACAGTGTGTGTGTCACAAATCCCATTGGACAGTGTGTTTGTCACAAACCACATTGGACAGAGTTTGTGTCACAAACCCCTTTGGACAGTGTGTGTGTCACAAGCCCATTGGACAGAGTGTGTGTGTCACAAAACCCATTGTACAGCCTGTTTGTAACAATCCCCATTGGACAGCGTGTGTGTCACAAACCCCATTGGACATAGTGTGTGTGACAAACCCCATTGGACAGAGTGTGTGTCACAAGCCCCATTAGACAGTGTGTGTGTCAGAAACCCCATGGGACAGCGTGTGTGTGTCACAAATTCCATTGGAATGTGTGTTTGTCGCAAACCTCATTTGAAAGTGTGTGTGCTACAAACCCCTTTGGACAGCGTGTGTGTCAGAAAACCCATTAGAAAGTGTGCGTGTCACAAACGCCATTGGACAGCGTGTGTGTCACAAACCGCATTAGACGGCGTGTGTGTCAAAACCCCATTGTACAGAGTGTGTAAGTCACAAACCCCATTGGAAAATGTATGTGTCACAAACCCCATTAGAAAGTGTGTGTGTCGCAAACCCCATTGGATATCATGTGTGTGTCACAAACCCTGTTGGACAGCGTGTGTGTCACAATCCCCATTGGACAGCGTGTGTGTCACAATCCCCATTGGACAGTGTGTGTGTCGCAAACCCCATTGGAAAGTGTATGTGTCACAAACACCATTGGATAGCGTGTGTGTGTCACGAAACCCACTGGACAGATTGTGTGTCACAAGGCCCATTGAACAGAGTGTGTGTCCCTAACCCCATTGGACAGTGCGTGTGTCACAAACCCCCCTGGACAGTGTGTGTGTCACAATCCCCATTGGACAGCGTGTGTGTCACAATCCCCATTGGACAGAGTGTGTGTGTCACAAACCCCATTGGACAGCATGCGTGTCACAAACACCATTGGAGAGCGTTTGTGTGTCACAAACCCCATTGGACAGCGAGTGCGTCACACTCCCCTTTGGACAGTGTGTGTGTCACAAAACCCTTTGGACTGCGTGTGTGTGTCACAATCCCCATTAGACAGAGTGTGTGTGACAAACCCCCCTTTACAGTATGTGTGTCACAATCCCTTTTGGAAAGTGTGTGTGTCACAAACCCTATTGGACAGTGTGTGTGTCACAAACCCCACTTGACAGCATGTGTGTCACGAACCCCATTCGACATCGTGTGTGTCACAAACCCCTTTGGACAGTGTGTGTGTCACAAACCCCTCTGAACAGTGTGTGTGTCACATACCCCATTGGATAGAGTGTGTGTTGGAAACCCCATTGGACAGTGTGTGTGTATCACAATACCCGTTGGACAGAGTCTGTGTCACATACCCCTCTGGAGAGGGTGTTTGTCACAAGCACCCTTGGAGGGTCTCTATATAACAAAATCCATTGTACAGCGTGTGTGTCACTAACTCACCTGGACAGTGTGTGTGTTACAAACCCCATTGGACATCGTCTGTGTCACAATCCCCATTGGACAGTGTGTCTGTTTCAAAACCCATTGGACTGCGTGTGTGTGTCAAAATCCCCATTAGACAGAGTGTGTGTGACAAACTCCCCTGTACAGTGTGTGTGTCACAATCCCCATTGGACAGTGTGTGTGTCACAAACACTATTGAACAGTGTGTGTGTCACAAACCCCACTGGACAGCATGTGTGTCACAAACCCCATTGGACAGCATGTGTGTCACAATCACCATTGGACAGTGTGTGTGTGACAAACCCCCCTGTACAGTGTGTGTGTCACAATCCCCATTGGACAGTGTGTATGTGTCACAAACCCCATTGGACAGCGTGTGTGTCACAAACCCCATTGGATAGTGTGTGTGTGTCACCATCCCCATTAAACAGAGTGTGTGTGAGAAACCCCCCTGTACAGAGTGTGTGTCACAATCCCCATTGGACAGTGTGTGTGTCACAAACCCTATTGGAGTGTGTGTGTGTCACAAACCCCACTGGACTGCATGTGTATCACGAACCACATTGGACAGCGTGTGTGTCAGAAACCTCACTGGTCAGAGTGCGTGTCACAAACCCCCCTGTACAGTGTGTGTGTCACAAACCCCACTGGACAGCGAGTGTGTCACAAACACCCCTGGACAGGCTCTGTGTAACAAATTCCATTGTAAAGCGTGTGTGTCACAAACCACATTGGACAGTGTGTGTGTCACAAAACCCACTGGACAGCGTGTGTGTCAAAAAAACCATTGGACAGCATGTGTGTCACAAACTCCATTAGACAGCGTGTGTGTCACAAACCCTATTGGACAGAGTCTGTGTCACAAACCCTTTGGACAGAGTGTGTGTGTCACAAACCCCATTGTACAGCGTGTTTGTCACAAACCCTTTGGACAGAGTGTGTGTGTCACAAACCCCATTGTACAGCGTCTTTGTCACAATCCTCACTGGACAGCGTGTGTGTGTCATAAACCCCATTGGACAGCGTGTGTGTCACAAACCCCATTGGACAGCGTGTGTGTCACTAAACCCTTTGGACAGAGTGTATGTGTCACAATCCCCATTAGACAGCGTGTGTGTCACAAACACCATTGGACAGCGTGTGTGTCACAATCCCAATTGGACAGCGTGTGTGTGTAACAATCCCCATTGGACATCGTGTGTGTCACAAACCCATTTGAACATTGTGTGTGTCACAAACCCCATTGTACAGAGTGTTTGTCACAATCCCCATTGGACAGCGTGTGTGGTACAAGCCCATTGGACAGAGTGTTTATGTCACAAAACCCCGTGGACACTGTGTGTATCACGAACGCCATTTGACAGTGTGTGTGTCACAAACACCCCTGGACAGTGTGTGTGTCACAAACCCCATTGGACATTGTGCGTGTCACAAACCCCATTGGACATCGTGTGTGTAACAAAACACTTTGGACAGTGTGTGTCACAAACCCCATTGGACAGAGTGTGTGTGACAAACCACTTTGGACAGGGTGTGTGTCACAAACACCATGGGAAAGCGTGTGTCTATCAAAATCCCCATTGGACAGTGTGTGTGTGTCACAATCCTTCCTGGTCTGTGTGTGTGTCACAAATGGAATTGGACAGCATGTGTGTTACAAACCCCATTGGACAGTGTGTGTGTGTCACAATACCCTTTGGACAGTGTGTGTGTCACAAACCCCATTGGACAGATTTTGTGTCTCAAACCCCGTTGGACAGCGTGTGTGTCACAATCCCTCCTGGTTAGTGTGTGTGTCACAAAACCCATTGGAGAGCGAGTGTGTCAGAAACCCCATTGGAAAGTGTGTGTCACAAATCCCATTGGGCAGTGTGTGTGTCACAAGCACCATTGGACAGAGTTTGTGTGTCAGAAACTCCATTGGAAAGTGTATGTGTCACAAACCCAAATGGAAATCGTCTGTGTGTCACAAACCCTATTGGACAGTGTGTGTGTCACAAAACCCACTGGACAGCGTTTGCGTGGTAAACCTCATTGGACAGCGTGTGTGTCAAAAGCCACATTGGACAGCGTATGTGTGTCACAAATCCATTGGACAGCCTGTGCGTCACAATCCCCATTTGACAAAGTTTGTGTCACAAACCCCATTGGACAGCGACTGTGTCACAAGCATCATTGGAAAGTGTCTGTGTCATAAACCGCATTAAATAGCGTGTGTGAGTCACAAACCCCATTGTACAGCATCTTTGTCACAATCTTCACTGGACAGCGTGTGTGTCACAAACCCCATTGGACAGCGTGTGTGTGTCACAAACCCCATTGGACAGCATGTGTGTCACAAACCCCTTTGGACAGTGTGTGTGTTACAAAACCCATTGGACAGTGTGTCTGTCACAAACCCCACTGGACAGCGTGTGTGTCAAAAACACCCATGGGCAGTGTGCGTGTCACAAACCCCATTGGACATCGTGTGTGTCACAAACCCTTTTGGACACTGTGTGTCTCACAAACCCCACTGGACAGCGTGTGTGTCACAAACACCCATGGACAGTGTGCGTACACAAACACCATTGGACATCATGTGTTTCACAAACCCCTTTGGAAAGTGTGTGTGTCAAAAACACCCATGGGCAGTGTGCGTGTCACAAACCCCATTGGACATCGTGTGTGTCACAAACCCTTTTGGACACTGTGTGTCTGACAAACCCCACTGGACAGCGTGTGTGTCACAAACACCCATGGACAGTGTGCGTACACAAACACCATTGGACATCATGTGTGTCACAAACCCCTTTGGAAAGTGTGTGTGTCACAAAACATCTTGGACAGCGTGTGTGTCACAAACCGCATTAGAAAGTGTGCGTGTCACAAACCCCGTTGGAACGTGTGTGTGTCACAAACCCCATTGGATAGCGTGTGTGTGTCACAAGCCCCATTGGACAGCGTGTGTGTCACAAGCACCATTAGACAGCGTGTGTGTGTAACAATACCCGTTGGACAGTGTGTGTGACACAAACCCCTTTTGACAGCGTGTTTGTCACAAACCCCATTGGACAGCATGTGTGCTACAAACCCCATTGGACAGTGTGTGTGTCACAAAAACCACTGGACAGCGTTTGCGTGATAAACCTCATTGGACAGCGTGTGTGTCAAAAGCCACATTGGACAGCGTATGTGTGTCACAATCCCCATTGGACAGTGTGTAAGTCACAAACCCCATTGGACAGTGTGAGTGTCACAAACCCTATTGGACAAAGTTTGTGTCACAAACCCCACTGGACAGCGACTGTGTCACAAATCCCATTGGAAAGTGTCTGTGTCATAAACCGCATTAAATAGCGTGTGTGAGTCACAAACCCCATTGTACAGCGTATTTGTCACAAGCCCTTTGGACAGAGTGTGTGTGTCACAAACCCCATTGTACAGCGTCTTTGTCACAATCCTCACTGGACAGCGTGTGTGTCGCAGACCCAATTGGACGGTGTGTGTGTTACAAAATCCATTGTACAGTGTGTCTGTCACAAACCCCACTGGACAGCGTGTAGGTCACAATCCCCATTGGACAGCGTATGTGTCACAAACCCCATTGGACAGCGTTTTTGTCACAAACAACATTGGACATCATGTGTGTGTCCCAATCCCCTTTGGACAGTGTGTATGTCTGAAAACCCATTGGATAGCATGTGTGTCACAAACCCCATTGGACAGCGTGTGTGTCATAAATCCCATTGGACAGCGTGTGTGTGTCACAATCCCCATTGGACAGCGTGTGTGTCACAAACACCCATGGGCAGTGTGCATGTCACAAACCCCATTGGACATCGTGTGTGTCACAAACCCTTTTGGACACTGTGTGTCTCACAAACCCCGCTGGACAGCGTGTGTGTCACAAACACCCATTGACAGTGTGCGTACACAAACACCATTGGACATCATGTGTGTCACAAACCCCTTTGGAAAGTGTGTGTGTCACAAAACCCCTTGGATATTGTGTGTGTGTCACAAGCCCCACTGGACAGCGTGTGTGTCACAAGCACCATTTGACAGCGTGTTTGTCACAAACCCCATTGGACAGCATGTGTGTTACAAACCCCATTGGACAGTGTGTGTGTCACAAAAACCACTGGACAGCGTGTGAGTCACAAGCACCCATCGACAGTGTGCGTGTCTCAAACACAATTGGACAGCGTGTGTGTGTCACAATAAACATTGGACAGTGTGTCTGTGTGTCACAAATCCCATTGGACATCGTGTGTGTCACAAATCGTTTTGGACAGTGTGTGTCTCACAATCCCCATTGGACAGCGTGTGTGTCACAAACCACATTGGACAGCGTGTGTGTGTCACAATCCCCATTGGACATCACGTGTGTCACAAACCGCATAAGAAAGTGAGCGCGTCACAAACCCCATTGGAATATGTGTGTGTCACAAACCCCATTGGACAGCGTGTGTGTGTCACAATACCCATTGGACAGTGTTTCTGTGTGTCACAAATCCCATTGGACATCGTGTGTGTCACAAATCGTTTTGGACAGTGTGTGTCTCACAAATCCCTTTGGACAGTGTGTGTGTCACAAACAACATTGGACAGTGTGTGTGTGTCACAATCCCCATTGGACATCACGTGTGTCTACAAACCGCATAAGAAAGTGTGCGTGTCACAAACCCCATTGGAACATGTGTGTGTCACAAACCCCATTGGACAGCGTGTGTGTGTCACAAACACTATTGGACAGTGTGTGTGTCACAAAAACCTATTGGACAGAGTTTGTGTCACAAACACCATTGGACAGCGTGTGTGTCACAAACACCATTGGAGAGAGTGTGGTGTTCACAAACCCCATTGGAAAGTTTACGTGTCGCAAACCCCATTGGATAGCGTGTGTGTGTCACAAAACCTATTGGACGGTGTGTGTGTCACAAAACCCTATTGGACAGCGTGTGTGTCACAAACCCTCCTGGTTAGTGTGTGTGTCACAGTCCCCACTGGACAGCGTCTGTCTGTCACAATCCCCATTGGACAGTGTGTGTGTCACAAAACCCATTGGACTATGTTTGTATGTCACAAACTCCATTGGACAGCGTGTGTGATGTCACAATACGCATTAGACAGCGTGTGTGTCACAAACCCCATTGGACAGCGTGTGTGTCATAAACCCCATTGGACATTATGTGTGTCAAAAACCCCTTTGGAAAGTGTGTGTGTCACAAACCCCCTTGGACAGCGTGTGAGTGTCACAATCCCCACTGGACAGTGTGTGTGTCACAAACCCCATGGGACAGCGTGTGTGTCACAAGAGATATTGGACAGAGTGTGTGTGTCACAAACCCCAATGGAAAGTGCATGTGTCACAAAATTATTGGATATCGTGTGTGTGTCACAAACCCCACTGGACAGTGTGTGTGTCGCAAACCACATTGGACAGTGTGTGTGTGTCACAATCCCCATTGGACATCGTGTGTTTCACAAACCGCTTTGGACAGTGTGTAACACAAACCCCATTGGACAGAGTGTGAGTGACACAAACCCCTTTGGACAGTCTGTGTGTCACGAACCCCATTGAACAGCGTGTGTGTCATAAACCCCATTGTACAGCGTGTGTTTCACAATCCCCATTGGACAGTGTTTGTGTATCACAAACCCCATTGGACAGCGTGTGTTTCACAAATCCTTTTGGACAGTGTGTGTCTCACAAACCCCGCTGGACAGCGTGTGTGTCACGATCACCCATGGACAGTGTGCGTGTCACAAACCCCACTGGACATCATGTGTGTCACAAACACCCATGGACAGCGTGTGTGTCACAAACCCCCGTAGACGCTGTGTGTGTCACAAACCCCATTGGACATCGTGTGTGTCACAAATCCTTTTGGACAGTGTGTGTCTCACAAACCCCGCTGGACAGCGTGTGTGTCACGATCACCCATGGACAGTGTGCGTGTCACAAACCCCACTGGACATCATGTGTGTCACAAACACCCATGGACAGCGTGTGTGTCACAAACCCCCGTAGACGCTGTGTGTGTCACAAACCCCTTTGGACAGTGTGTGTGTCACAAACCCCACTGGACATCGTGTGTGTCATAAACCCCATTGCACATCATGTGTGTCACAAATCCTTTTGGACAGTGTGTGTCTCACAAACCCCGCTGGACGTCGTGTGTGTCACAAACCCCTTTGCACAGCGTGTGTGTCACAAAACCCCTTGGACAGCGTGTGTGTCACAAACCCCATTGGAAAGTGTATGTGTCACAAACCCCACTGGACAGCGTGTGTGTCACGAATCCCATTGGGCAGCGTGTGTGTCACAGGCACAATTGGAGAGAGTATGGTGTCACAAACCCCATTGGAAAGTGTACGGGTCACAAACCCCATTGGATAGCCTGTGTGTGTCACAAACCCTATAGGACAGTGTGTGTGTCACAAAACCCACTTGACAGCGTGTATGTCACAATCCCCATTGGACAGCTTGTGTGTCAAAAGACTCATTGGACAGAGTGTGTGTGTCTCAAACCCCATTGGACAGCGTGTGTGTCACAAACCCCATTGGACAGAGTGTGTGTTTCACAAAACCCATTGGACAGCGTGTGTGTCACAATCCCGACTGGATAGTGTGTGTGTCACAAAACCCACTGGACAGCGAGTGTGTCACAATCCCCATTGGATAGTTTGTGTGTCACAAAACCCACTGGACAACGTGTGTGTCACAAACCCCATTGAACAGCGTGTGTGTAACAAACACCATTGGACAGCGTGTGTGTGTCACAATCCCCATTGGAGAGTGTGTGTGTCACAAAACCCATTGGATAGCATGTGTGTTTGACAAACCCTATTGGACAGTGTGTGTGTCACAAACCCCCGTGGACACATTGTGTGTGTGGAACAATACCCATTGGACAGTGCGTGTGTCATAAACCCCATTGGACAGCGTGTGATTACAAACCCCATGCACACTATGTGTGTCACAAACCCCATTGGACAGTGTGTGTGTCACAAACCCCATTGGACAGTGTGTGTGTCACAAACATCATTGGACAGCGTGTGTGTGTCACAAACCCCATTGGACAGCGTGTATGTGTAACAAACCCATATTGGTCTGCATGTGTGTCACAAAGCCCTTTGGAGAGCGTGTGTTTCAGAAATCCCATTGGACAGTGTGTGTGTCACACACCCCTTTGGACAGTGTGTGTGTCACAAACCCCATTGGACAGAGTTTGTGTCACAAACCCCATTGGACAGCGTGTGTGTGTAACAAACCCATATTGGTCAGCGTGTGTGTCACAAAGAACATTGGAGTGCGTGTGTGTCAGAAACCCCATTGGACATTGTGTGTCAAAAATCCCATTGGACAGCGTGTGTAGTCATAAACCCCATTGGACAGCGTGTGTGTCACAAACCCCATTGGACAGCGTGTGTGTGTCACAATCCCCATTGGACAGTGTGTGTGTCACAAACCCTATTGGACAGCGTGTGTGTCACAAAACCCACTGGACAGCGAGTGTGTGTTTAACAGTCCCCATTGGACAGCGTGTGTGTCACAAACACTCATGGACAGTGTGAGTGTCACAGACCCCATTGGATAGCGTGTGTGTCAAAACCGCTTTTGACACTGTGTGTGTCACAAAACCCACTGGATAGAGTGTGTGTGTCACAAACCCCGTTGGACAGAGTGTGTGTGTCACAATCCCCATTGGACAGTGTGTGTGTCATAAACCCCATTGGAACGCCTGTGTGTTTCACAGTCCCCATTAGACAGTGGGTGTGTGTCACAAACCCCATTGGACAGCGTGTGTGTTTCACAATCCCCATTGGACAGTGTGTGTGTCACAAACTCCATTGGACAGAGTTTGTGCCACAAAACACCCTGGACACTGTGTGTGTCACAAACCCCATTGGACAGTGTGTGTTCAACAAAACCCACTCGACAGCGTGTGTGTCATGAACCCCATTGGACAGAGCGTGGTGTCACAAAACCCGTTGGAAAGTGTATGTGTCACAAACCCCACTGGATATCGTGTCTGTGTCACAAACCCTATTGGACAGTGTGTGTGTCACAAAACCCACTGGACAGCGTGTGTGTCACTAACCCCATTGGACAGACTGTGTGTCACAAACCCATTTGGACAGTGTGTGTGTGTCACAATACCCATTGGACAGTGTGTGTTTCACAAACCCCATTGGACAGAGTTTGTGTGACAAACCCCATTGGACAGTGTGTGGGTCAGAAACACCATTGGACAGCGTGTTTGTCACAAACCACTTTGGACAGCGTGTGTGTGCCACAAACCCATTTGACAGAGTGTGTGTCACAAACACCACTGGGCAGTGTGTGTGTCAAAAACCCCAATGGACAGCGTGTCTGTGTCACAAAACCTCCTGGTCAGTGTGTGTGTCACGAGCCCCATTGGACAGCGTGTGTGTCACACACCCCATGGGACAATGTGTGTGTGTGTCACAATCCCCATTTAAATGTGTGTGAGTCACAAACCCCATTGGATTGCGTGTGTGTGACACAAACCCTCCTGGTCAGCATGTGTGTCACAAAACCCATTGGACAGCATGCGTGTCACAAACATCATGGGACAGTGTGTGTGTAAGAAACCCAATTGGTCAGCGTGTGTGTCACAAACACCATGGGACAGTGTGTGTGTCACAAACCCCATTGGAAATTGTGTGTAACAAACCCCATTGGATTGCGTGTGTGTGTCAAAAACCCCATTAGAAAGTATGTGTGTCACAAACCCCATTGCATAGCTTATGTGTGTCACAAACCCTATTGTACAGAGAGTGTGTGTCACACACACAATTGGACAGCGTGTGTGTCACAAACCCCATTGGACATTGTGTGTGTGTCACAATCCCAATTGGACAGTGAGTGTGTCACAAACCCCATGGGACAGAGTGTGTGTCACAAACACTATTGGACAGCCTGTGTGTGTTACAATCTTAATTGGACAGTGTGTGTGTCACAAAACCCATTGGATAGCGTGTGTGTCACAAACCCTATTGGACAGTGTGTGTGTCATAAACCCCATTGGACAGCGTGTGTGTTTCACAGTACCCATTGGACAGTGTGTGTGTGTCACAAACCCCATGGGACAGAGTGTGTGTCACAAGCCCCATTGCACAGAGTGTATGTTTCACAAACCCCATTGGACAGCATGTGTGTCACAATCCCCATTGGACAGCGTGTGTGTCACAAACCCCATTGGACAGTGTGTGTGTCACAAACTCCACTGGAAAGCGTGTGTGTGTCACAATCCCCATTGGACAGCGTGTGTGTCACTCACCCCATTAGAAAGTGTGTGTGTAAAAAACCCCATTGGATAGCGTAAGTGTGTCACAAACCCTATTGGACAGAGTGTGTGTGTCACACACCCCATTGGACAGAGTGTGTGTCACAAACACCATTGGACAGCGTATGTGTCAAAAACCCATTGAACAGTGTGTGTGTAACAAAACCCACTGGACAGCTTCTGTATCACAAACACCCGTGGACAGTGTGAGTGTCACAAACCCCATTGGATAGCGTGTGTGTCACAAGCACCATTGGACAGAGTGTATGTGTCACAAACTCCATTGGATTGTGTGTGTGTGTCGCAAACCCTATTGGATAGCGTGTGTGTCTCAAAATCCACTGGACAGCGTGTGTGTTCACAAACACCTTTAGACAGCGTGTGTGATGTCTCAAACCCCATTGAACAGATTTCGTGTCACAAAAGCCATTGGATAGCGTAAGTGTGTCACAAACTCTATGGGACAGCGTGTTTATGTCACACAACCCTTTGGACAGAATGGTATGTTACAATCCCCATTGGACAGCGTGTGTTTCACAAACCCCATTGGACAGCGTGTGTGTCACAAGCACCATTGGACAGAGTGTGGTGTCACAAACTGTATTGGACAGTGTGTGCGTCACAAAAACCACTGGACAGCGTGTGTATCACAAACCCTCCTCGTCAGTGTGTGTGTCACAAACCCCATTGGACAGCGTCTATTTTCAGAAACCCCATTGGACAGTGTGTGTCACAAATCCCATTGGAGAGCGTGAGTGTCACAAACCCCATTGGACAGCATGTGTGTGTCACAAAGCCCATATGACAGAGTGTGTGTCACAAACACCATTGGACTGTGTGTGTGTCAAAAACCCCAATGGACAGCGTGTGTGTATCACGAAACCTCCTGGTCAGCGTGTGTTTCACAAACCCCATTGGACAGTGTCTGTGTCACAAACCACATGGGACAGCGTGTGTGTGTCACAAACCCCATTAGAAAGTGAGTGCGTCACAAACCCCGTTGGATAGCGTGTGTGTGTCATAAACCCTATTGCACAGTGTGTGTGTGTCACAAACTCCATTAAACAGCATGTGTGTCAAAACCCCATTGGACAGTGTGTGTGTGACATAACCCACTGGACAACGTGTGTGTCACAAACAACCATGGACAGTGTGTGTGTCACAAACCCCACTGGACAGTGTTTGTGTGTCACAATACCTATTGGTCAGTGTGTGTGTCACGAACCCCCCTGGACAGTGTGTGTGTCACAATCCCCAGTGGACAGCGTGTGTGTCAAAACCCCATTATAGAGTGTGTGTGTGACAAAACCCACTGGAAAGCGTGTGTGTCACAAATACCCATGGACAGTGTGAGTGTCACAAACCCCATTGGATAGCGTCTATGTCACAAACCCCATTGGACAGAGTGTGTGTGTCAGAAACCGCATAGGAAACTGTGTCTGTCACAAGTTGGATAGCGTGTGTGTGTCACAAACCCCATTGGACAGTGTGTGTGTAACAAACCCAAGTGGTCAGCGTGTGTGTCACAAAACCCATGGGACAGCGTGTGTGTGTCACAAACCCCATTGGAATGTGTGTGTCACAAACCCCATTGGATAGCGTGTGTTTTTCAAAATCCCCACTAGAAAGTATGTGTGTCACAAACCCCATTAGAAAGTGTGTGTCACAAACCCCTTTGGACAGAGTGTGTGTCATAAACCCCTTTGGATAGTGTGGTGTGTCACAAACCCCATGGGACAGAGTGTGTGTCATGAACCCCTTTGGACAGCATGTGTGTCACAAGCGTCATTGGACAGCGTGTGTGTGTCACAAACCCCATTGGACAGTGTGTGCTCAAAAAAACCCACTGGACAGCGTGTGTGTCACGAACCCCATTGGACAGCGTGTGTGTCACAAGCGCCATTGTACAGAGTGTGTGTGTCGCCATTGGATAGCGTGTGTGTTGAACAAACCCCATTAGAAAGTGTGCGTGTGACAAACCCCTTTGGAAAGTGTGTGTGTGACAATCCCCATTGGACAGCGTCTGTGTCACAAACCCCATTGGACAGCGTGTGTGTGTCCCAATCCCCTTCGGACAGTGTGTTTTTCACAAAACCCATTGGATAGCGTGTGTGTCACAAACCCAATTTGAAAGTGTGTGTGTCATAAACCCCATTGGACAGCGTGTGTGTCACAAACCACTTTGGACAGCGTGTGTGTCATAAACCCCATTGGACAGCGTGTGTGTGTCACAATACCCATTGGACAGTGTGTGTGTCACAAAACCCATTGGACATCGTCTGTGTCACAAACCCCTTTAGACAGTGTGTGTGTCACAATCCCCACTGGACAGCGTGTGTGTGTCACAAATCCCAGTGGACAGCGTGTGTGTCACGAACCGCATTGGACAGCGTGTGTGTCACAAGCCCCATTGGACAGCGTGTGTGTCACAACCGCCATTGGACAGAGTGTGTGTGTCACACCCCATTAGAAAGTGTGCATGTCACAAACCCCATTGGAAAGTGTGTGTGTCACAAACCGTATTTGATAGCAGGTTTTTGTCACAAACCCCACTGGTCAGCGTGTGTGTCACGAATCTCATTGGACAGCATGTGTGTCAGAAACACCATTGGACAGCGTGTGTGTGTAATAATACCCAATGGACAGTGTGTGTGTCACAAACCCCATTGGACAGGGTGTGTGTCACAAACCCCCGTATACACTGTGTGTGTCACAAGCCCCATTGGACAGTGTGTTTGTCACAAACCCCACTGGACAGCGTGTTTTTCAAAAACACCCATGTACAGCGTGCTTGTCACAAACCCGATTGGACAGCGTGTGTGTCACAAGCGCCATTGGATAGCGTGTGTGTGTCACAAACCCTAGTGATCAGTGTGTGTGTTACAAAACCCTTTGGACAGCATGCGTGTCGCAGACAGCATTGGACAGTGTTTGTGTAAGAAACCCAATTGGTCAGAGTGTGTGTAACAAACCCCATGGGACAGCGTGTGTGTGTCACAAAACCTATTGGAAAGTGTGCGTGTCACAAACCCCATTGGAAACTGTGTGTTTCAGAAACCCATTTGGATAGCGTGTGTGTGTCACAAACCGCATTAGAAAGTGTGCGTGTCACAAACCCCATTGGATAGCATGTGTGTGTCACAAAACCTATTGGACAGTGCGTGTGTCACAATCCCCATTGGATAGCGTGTGTGTCACAATCCCCTTTGGACGGCGTGTGTGTCTACAAACCCCATTAGACAGCGTGTCTGTGTCACAATCCCCATTGGACAGGTTATGTGTGTCACAAACCCCATTGCAAAGTGTATGTGTCACAAACCCCTCTGGACAGCGTGTGTTTTCCGAACCCCATTCGACATCTTGTGTGCCACAAGCCACATTGGACATACTGTGCAGTCACAAAAGCCATCGGACACCGTGTGTGTCACAACCCAGTAGGACAGTGTGTGTGTCAAAAAAAACCCTGTACATTGTGTGTGTCACAAACCCCTTTGGAGAGTGTGTGAGTCACAAACCCTACTCTACAATGTCTGTGTCACAAAACCAATTGGACAGCGTGTGTGTCACAATCCCCACTGAACAGCGTGTCTGTCAGAGTCCCCATTGGACAGCGTGTGTGTCAGAAACCCCATTTTAGAGTGTGTGTGTCACAAACACCATTGGAAAGCGTGTGTGTGTGACGAACCACAATGGACAGCGTGTGTTTCACAAAACCCATTAGAAAGTGTGTGTGTCACAAACCCCATTAGAAAGTTTGTGTGTCACAAACGCAATAAGATAGCGTGTCTGTGTTACAAACCCTATTGAACAGTGTATGTGTCACAAACCCTACTGCACAGAGTGTTTGTCACGAACCCCATTTGACAGCGTGTGTATCAGAAACCCCATTGGAAAGTGTGTGTCACAAAACCCATTGGATAGCGTGTGTATGTCCCAAACCCCTTTAGAAAGTGTGCATGTCACAAATACAATTGGATATTGTTTGTGTGTCACAAACCCTATTGGACAGTGTGTGTGTCACAAATACCACTGGACAGCGTGTGTGTCACAGTCCCCATTGGACAGCGTGTGTGTCACAAACACCATCGGACAGCATGCGTGTCACAAACACCATTGGACAGCGTGTGCGTGTCGCAATGTCCATTGGACAGCGTGTGTGTCACAAATCCCATTGGACAGTGTGTGTGTCAAAATCCCCATTGGACAGCGTGTGTGTGTCACAATCCCCATTGGACAGTGTGTGTGTGTCAGAAACCACAATGGACAGAGTGTGTGTCACAAACACCATAGGACAGCATCCGTGTCACGAACACCATTGGATAGCATGTGTATGTCACAATCCCCATTGGACAGTGTGTGTGTCACAAACCCCATTGGACCTTGTGTGTGTTACAATGCCCTTTGGACTATGTCTGTGCGTCTCAATTTTCATTGGACAGTGTGTGTGTCACAAACCCCTTTGGAAAGAGTGTGTGTCACAAACCCCACTGAACAGTGTGTCTGTCACAATCCCCATTCGACACTGTGTGTGTCTCAAAACCTATTGGACTGTGTGTGTGTCAGAAACCCCACTGGACAGCGTGTGTGTCACGAACCCCGTTG
The DNA here is from genome assembly GCA_032206185.1 of Columba guinea. Lineage (NCBI taxonomy): Eukaryota > Metazoa > Chordata > Aves > Columbiformes > Columbidae > Columba > Columba guinea. The sequence goes on along the minus strand of JAVLUU010000053.1, from coordinate 2,294,557 downwards.
CACAGCGTATGTGTCACAACCCCAATTGGACATAGTGTGCATGTCACAAAACCCATCGGATACCGTGTGTGTCACAACCCCATTGGACATTGTGTGTGTCAGACACCCCCCTGTACATTGTGTGTGTCACAAACCCCATTGTAGAGTGTGTGTGTCACAAACCCTACTGTACAATGTCTGTGTCACAAACCCCATTGGACAGCGTGTGTGTCACAAACCCAATTGGTCAGCGTGTGTGTGTCACAAATGCCATTGGACAGCGTGTGTGTCACAAACGCCCCTGGACAGTTTGCGTGTAAAAACCCCATTGGACACCATGTGAGTCACAATCCCCACTGGACAGCGTGTCTGTCACATTCCCCATTGGACAGCGTTTGTGTCAGAAACCCCATTTTAGAGTGTGTGTGTCACAAACACCATTGGAAAGCGTGTGTGTGTGACAAACCCCAATGGACAGTGTGTGTTTCACAAAACCCATTGGAAAGTGTGTGTGTCACAAACACCATTGTATAGTGTGTGTGTGTCACAAAAACCATTAGAAAGTTTGTGTGTCACAAACACAATAAGATAGCGTGTCTGTGTTACAAACCCTATTGAACAGTGTGTGTGTCACAAACCCTACTGTACAGCATGTGTGTCACGAACCCCATTTGACAGATTGTGTATCAGAAACCCCATTGGACAGCGTGTTTGTCAGAAACCCCATTGGACAGTGTGTGTGTTACAATCCCCCGTGTACAATGTCTGTGTCACAAACCCCATTGGACAGCGTGTGTGTCACAAACACCGTTGGACAGCGTGTGTTTGTCAGAAACCCCATTGGACAGAGTGTGTGTGTCACAAACCGCATGGGACAGAGTGTGTGTCACGAACCACATTGGACAGCGTGTGTCACACACCCCATTAAAGTGTGTGTGTCACAAACCCCATTGGATAGCGTGTGTGTGTCACGAACCCTATTGGACAGCGTGTGTGTTCACGAACCCCATTAGACAGCGTGTGTGTCACAAGACCCATTGGACAGAGTGTGTGTGTCACAAACCCCATTGGACAGCATGCCTGTCACAAACTCCATTTGACAGTGTGTGTGTAACAAACCAAATGGTCAGCGTGTGTGTAACAAACACCATGGGACAGCGTGTGTGTGTCACAAACCCCTTTGGAAAGTGTGAGTCACAAACCCCATTGGACATCGTGTGTGTCACAAGCCCCTTTGAACAGTGTGTGTGTCACCAGCCCCATTGGACAGCATGTGTTTCACAAACACCCATGGATAGAGTGCATGTCACAAACCCCATTGGACAACGTGTGTGTCACAAACCCCTTTAAACAGTGTGTGTGTCACAAACCCCATTGGACAGCGTGTGTGTGTCAGAAGCCCCATTGGACAGGGTGTGTGTCATAAATCCCATTGGACAGGGTGTGTGTCACAATACACATTGGACAGTGTGTGTGCCACAAACCTCATTGGACATGGTTTGTGTCACAAACCGCCGTGGACACTGTGTGTGTCACAAACACCCATGGACAGTGCGCGTGTCACAAACCCCATTGGACAAGGTGTGTGTCACAAACCCCTTTGGACAGTGTGTGTGTCACAAAACCCATTGGACAGCGTGTGTGTGTCACAAACCCTACTGGACAGTGTGTGTATCACAAAACCCAGTGGATAGCGTGTGTGTCACAAACCCCATTGGACAGAGTGTGTGTCACAAGCCCCATTGGACAAAGTGTATGTGTCACAAAGCTCATTGGACAGCGTGTGTGTCACAATCTCCATTGGTCAACGTATGTGTCACAAATCCCATTGGACAGGCTGTGTGTCTCACAATACCCATTGGACAGTGTGTGTGCCAAAAACCTCATTGAACATAGTTTGTGTCAAAAACCCCAATGGACACGGTGTGTGTCACAAACAACCATGGACAGTGTGCGTGTCACAAACCCCATTGGGCATCGTGTGTGTCACAAGCCCCTTTGAACAGTGTGTGTGTCACAAACACCATTGGACAGCATGTGTTTCACAAACACCCATGGACAGTGTGTGTGTCACAAACCCCATTGGACAGCGTGTGTGTGTCAGAATCCCCATTGGACAGAGTGTGTGTCACAAACCCCATGGGACAGAGTGTATGTGTACAAAATCCCAAATGGAGAGTGTGTGTGTGTCACGAACCCCATTGGACAGCGTGTATGTGTACAAAATCCCAAATGGACAGTGTGTGTGTGTCACAAACCCCATTAGACCGCGTATGTGTCACAAACCCCTTTGGACAGTGTGTGTGTCACAAACCCCATGAACAGAGTGTGTGTCACAAACAATATTGGACATCGTGTGTGTGTTACAAACCCATTGGACAGAGTGTGTGTCACGAACCCCATTGGACAACGTGTGTGTCACAAGCACCATTTTACAGAGTGTGTGTCAAAAACCCCATTGGACAGTGTTTGTGTGTCACAATACCCATTGGACAGTGTGTGTGTCACAAACCCCACTGGACAGCGTGTGTGTCACAAACCCCATTGGACAGAGTGTGTGAGTCACAAACCCCATTAGACAGCGTGTGTGTCACAAACCCCTTTGGACACTGTGTGTGTCAAAAACCCCATTGGACAGCGTCTGTGTGTCACAATCCCCATTGGACAGTGTGTGTGTCACGAACCCCATTGGACAGCGTATGTGTCACAAGCACCATTGGACAGAATGTGGTGTCACAATCCCCATTGGACAGCGTGTGTGTCACAAAAACAATTGGACAGTGTGTGTGTGTCACAATACCCATTGGACAGTGTGTGTCACAAACCCCACTGGACAGCCTGTTGTGTCACAAGCCCCATTGGACAGAGTGTGTGTCACAAACCCCATGGGACAGAGTGTGTGTCACAAACCCCATTTGATAGAGTGTGTGTGTCACAAACCCCATTAGAAAGTATCCGTGCCACAAACCCCATTGGATAGCGTGTGTGTGCCGCAGTCCCCATTGGACAGAGTGTGTGTGTCACAAACCCCATTGGACAGTGTTTGTGTCACAAACCCCATTGGATAGCGTGTGTGTGTCACGAACCCTCCTGGTCAGTGTGTGTGTCACAAAACCCATTGGACAGCATGCATGTCACAAACACCATTGGACAGCGCATGTGTGTCACAAACCCGATTGGAAAGTGTGTGTCACAATCACCATTGGATAGCGTGTGTGTGTCAAAAACCCCATTAGAAAGTATGTGTGTCACAAAATCCATTGGACAGCGTGTGTGTCACAAACCCCATCGGACAGTGTGTGTGTGTCACAATCCCCATTGGACAGTGTGTGTTGTCACAAACCCCATGGGACAGAGTGTGTGTCACAAACACTATTGATCAGCGTGTGTGTGTCACAAGCCCATTGGACAGAGTGTGTGTGTCACAAAACCCACTGGACAGCGTGTGTGTAACGAACCCCATTGGACCGCTTGTGTGTCACAAGCACCGTTGGACAGTGTTTGTGTGTCACAATCCCCATTTGATAGAGTGTGTGTGTCACAAACCCCATTAGAAAGTATGCGTGTCAAAAACCCCATTGGATAGCGTGTGTGTGTCATAAGCACCATTGGACAGTGTGTGGTGTCACAATCCCCATTGGACAGCGTGTGTGTCACAAACCCCATTGGACAGTGTGTGTGTGTCAGAAACCCCATTTGATAAAGTGTTGGTGTCACAAACCCTATTGGACTGTGTGTGTGTCACAAAACCCACTGGATAGCGTGTGTGTCACAAACGCCATTGGACAGCGTGTGTGTCACAAGCCCCATTGTACAGAGTGTATTTGTCAGAAAGCCAACTGGACAGCGTCTGTGTCACAAACCCCTTTGGACAGCGTCTGTGTCACAAACCCCTTTGGACAGTGTGTGTGTCATAATCCCCATTGGACAGTGTGTGTGTCACAAACCCCATGGGACAGCGTGTGTGTGTAACAATACCCATTGGACACTGTGTCTGTCACAAACCCCTTTGGACAGAGTTTGTGTCACAAACCCCATGGGACAGCGTGTGTGTGTAACAATACCCATTGGACACTGTGTCTGTCACAAACCCCTTTGGACAGAGTTTGTGTCAGAAACCCCATTGGACAGCGTTTGTGTGTCACAATACCCATTGTACAGTGTGTGTGTCACAAACCCCATTACAGCGTGTGTGTGTCACAATCCCTATTGTACAGTGTGTGTGTCACAAACTCCATTGGACAGCGTGTGTGTCACAAGCACCATTGGACAGAGTGTGTGTGTCACAAACCCCATTGGATAGTGTGTGTGTCACCAGCCCCATTGGACAGTGTGTGTGTCACAAACACCATTGGACAGCGTGTGTGTGTAACAATACCCGTTGGACAGCCTGTGGGTAACAATATCCGTTGGACACCCTGTGTGTCACAAACCCCCATGGACACTGTGTGTGTCACAAACCCCATTGGACAGTGTGTGTGTCACAAACCCCACTGGACAGTGTGTGTTTCACAAACACCCATGGACAGTGTGCGTGTCACAAACACCATTGGACATCCTGTGTGTCACAAACCCCTTTGGACAGTGTGTGTGTCACAAACCCCATTGGACAGCGTGTGTGTGTCACAATCCCCATTGGACAGCGTGTGTGTCACAATCCCAATGGGACAGAGTGTGTGCCACGAACCCCATTGGACAGCGTGTGTGTCACAAGCGCCATTGGACAGAGTGTTTGTTTCGCAAACCCCATTGGAAAGTGTGTGTGTCACAAACCCCATTGGATAGCGTGTGTGTGTCACAAACCCTCCTGGTCAGTGTGTGTCACAAAACCCATTGGGCAGCATGCGTGTCACAAACACCATTGGACAGTGTGTGTGTAACAAATCCAAATGGTCAGCGTGTGTGTCACAAACCCCGTGGGACAGCGTGTGTGCGTCACAAACCCCATTGGAAAGTGTGGGTTTCACAAACCCCATTAGAAAATATGCATCTTACAAACCCTATTGGATAGCGTGTTTGTGTCACAAACCCCATTGGAAAGTCTGTGTGTCACAAACACCATTGGACAGCGTGTTTTTTTGACAATCCCCATTGGACTGTGTGTGTGTCACAAAACCCATTGGATAGCGTGTGTGTCACAAACCCCATTAGAAAGAGTGTGTGTCACAAACCTCATTAGACAGCGTGTGTGTCAGAAACACCATTGGACAGCGTGTGTGTGTCACAATCCCCATTGGACAGTGTGTGTGTGTCACAATCCCCAGTGGACAGTGTGAGTGTCACAAAACCCATTGGATAGCGTGTATGTCACGAACCCCAATAGAAAGTGTGTGTGTCACAAACCCGATTGGATAGCGCATGTGTGTCACGAATCCCATTAGAAAGATGTGTGTCATAAACCCCATTGGATACCGTGTGTGTGTCACAAACCCCATTATAAAGTGTGCATGTCACAAACCCCATTGGACCGCGTGTGTGTCACCAACTCCCCTGGACAGTCTGTGTGTCACAATCCCCATTGGACATCGTTTGTATCACAAACCCCTCTGGAAAGTGTGTGTGTCAGAAACACCATTGGACAGCGTGTGTGTGTCACAATCCCCATTGGACAGTGCGTGTGTCACAAAACCCCTTGGATAGCGTGTGGGTCACAAACCCCATTGGACAGTGTGTGTGTCATAAACCCCATTGGACAGCGTGTGTGTCACAATCCCCATTGGACAGTGTGTGTGTCACAAACCACATTGGACAGTGTTTTTGTGTCACAATACCCATTGGACATCGTGTGTGTGTTACAATCCCCACTGGACAGTGTGTGTGTCAAAAACCCCATGGGACAGAGTGTGTGTCACGCACCCCTTTGGACAGTGTGTGTGTCACAAACCCCATTGGAGAGCGTGTGTGTGTCACAATCCCCATTGGACAGTGTGTGTGTTACAAAATCCATTGGACAGAGTGTTGGTTTCGCAAACCCCATTGGAAAGTGTGTGTGTCACAAACCCCATTGGATAGCGTGTGTGTGTCACAAACTCTCCTGGTCAGTGTGTGTCACAAAACCCATTGGGCAGCATGCGTGTCACAAACACCATTGGACAGTGTGTGTGTAACAAACCAAATTGGTCAGCGTGTGTGTCACAAACCCCGTGGGACAGCGTGTGTGCGTCACAAACCCCATTGGAAAGAGTAGGTTTCACAAACCCCATTAGAAAATATGCATCTTACAAACCCTATTGGATAGCGTGTTTGTGTCACAAATCCCATTGGAAAGTCTGTGTGTCACAAACACCATTGGACAGCGTGTTTTTTTGACAATCCCCATTGGACTGTGTGTGTGTCACAAAACCCATTGGATAGCGTGTGTGTCACAAACCCCATTAGAAAGAGTGTGTGTCACAAACCTCATTAGACAGTGTGTGTGTTACAAAATCCATTGGATAGAGTGTGTGTGTCACAAACCCTCCTGTTCAGTGTGTGTGTCACAAAACCCATTGGACAGCATGCGTGTCATAAAACCCGTTGGATAGCATGTGTGTGTCACAAATCCCAATATAAAGTGTGCGTGTCACAAACCCCATTAGAAAGTGTGTCTGTCACAAACACCATTGGATAGCGTGTGTTTCACCAATCCCATTAGAAAGAGTGTGTGTCACAAGCACCATTGGATAGCGTGTGTGATGTCACGAACCCTACTGGACAGTGTGTGTGTCACAAACCCACCTGGACAGCGTGTGTGTCACGAACCCCATTGGTCAGCTTGTGTTTCACAAGACCTATTTGACAGAGTGTGTGTGTCACAAAGCCCATTGGACAGCGTGTGTGTCACAATTCCCATTGGACAGCGTTTGTGTCACAAACACCATTGGACAGCGTGTGTGTGTAACAATACCCATTGGACAGTGTGTGTGTCACAAACCCCATTGGACAGCGTGTGTGTCACAAGCTCATTTGTCAGAGTGTGTGTGTCACAAAACCCACTGGACAGCGTGGGTGTCAGGAACCCCATTGGACAGCGTGTGTGTCACAAGCGCCATTGGACAGAGTGTGTTTTTCACAAACCCCATTAGAAAATGTATGTGCCACAAATCCCAATGAATAGCATGTGTGTGTCACAACCCCCATTGGACAGCGTGTGTGTCACAAAACCATTGGACAGCGTGTGTGTGTCACAATCGCCATTAGAAAGTGTATGTGTCACAAACCCCAATGAATAGCGTGTGTGTGTCACAAACACCATTGGAAAGTGTGTGTCACAAACGCCATTGGATAGCGTGTGTGTGTCAAAAACCTCATTAGAAAGTATGTGTGTCACAAACCCCATTGGATATCATCTGTGTGTCACAAACCCCATTGGAAAGCGTGCGTGTTCCAAACCCCATTTGATAGCGTGTGTGTGTCACAAACCCCATTGGACAGTGTGTGTGTCACAAAACCCATTGGATAGCGTGTGTTTCACAATCCCCATTGGACAGTGTGTGTGTCACAAACCCCTCTGGACAGTGTGTGTGTTTAACAATACCCATTTTACAGTGTTTGTGTCACAAACACCACTGGACAGTGTTAGTGTTTAACAATACCCATTATACAGTGTGTGTGTAAAAAACACCATTGGACAGCGTGTGTGTCAAAAGACCCCGTGGACACTGTGTGTGTCACGAACGCCATTGGACAGTGTGTGTGTAACAAACCCCCCTGGACAGTGTGTGTCTCACAATCCCCAGTGGACAGAGTGTGTGTGACAAACCCCATTGGACAGTGTATGTGTCACAAACCCCATTGGTCAGAGAGTGTGACACAAGCACCACTGGACAGAGTGTGTGTGTCACAAACCATATTGTACAGTGTGTTTGTCACAAGCCCTTTGGACAGCGTGTGTGTGTCACAAACTCCATTGTACAGCGTGTTGGTCACAATCCCAATTTTACAGCGTGTGTGTCTCAAACCCCATTGGACAGAGTCTGAGTGACAAACCCCATTGGAGAGAGTGTGTTTCACAAACCCCATTGGACAGCATGTGTGTGTCACAAACACTCCTGGTCAGTTTGCGTGTCACAAAACCCACTGCACAGCGTCTGTGTCATGAATCCCATTGGACAGCGTGTGTGTCATAAGCACCATTGGACAAGGTGTGTGTGCCACAAACCCCATTGGAAAGTGTATGTGTCACAAACCCCATTGGATAGCGTGTGTCTGTCACCAACACTATTGGACAGTGTGTGTGTCACAAAACCCACTGGACAGTGTGTGTGTCACAAACCCCATTGGACAGCGTGTGTCTCACAAACCCCATTGGACAGCGTGTGTATCAAAAGCCACATTCGACAGAGTGTATATGCCAAAAACCCCATTGGAAAAGTGTGTGTCACAATACCCTTTGGACAGTGTGTGTGTCACAAACCCCATTGGTTAGTGTGTGTGTCACAATCTCCATTGGACAGAGTTTGTGTGACAAACCCCATTGGACAGCGTGTGTGTCATAAACCCCATTGGAAAGTGTATGTGTCACAAACCGCATTGGATAGAGTGTGTGTCACAAGCCCATTGGACAGAGTGTGTGTGTCAAAAAACCCACTAGACAGCATGTGTGTCATGAACCCCATTGGACAGCGTGTGTGTCTCAATCACCATTGGACAGAGTGTTTGTCTCACAAACCCCATTGGAAAGTGAAAGTATCACAAACCCTATTGGATAGCGTGTGTGTCACAATCACCATTAGACAGCATGTGTGTCACAAACCCCATCGGACAGCGTGTGTGTGTTACAAACCCCATTGGACAGTGTGTGAGTCACAAACCCCATTGGACAGTGTGTGTGTGTCACAAACACTCCTGGTCAGTTTGTGTGTCACAAAACCCACTGCACAGCGTCTGTGTCACGAATCCCATTGGACAGCGTGTGTGTCACAAGCACCATTGGACAAGGTGTGTGTGTCACAAACCCCATTGGAAAGTGTATTTGTCACAAACCCCATTGGATAGCGTGTGTCTGTCACCAACACTATTGGACAGCGTGTGTGTCACAAACCCCATTGGACAGCGTGTGTGTCACAAACCCCACTGGACAGCGTGTGTATCAAAAGCCACATTCGACACAGTGTATGTGCCAAAAACCCCATAGGACACGTGTGTGTCACAATACCCTTTGGACAGTGTGTGTGTCACAAACCCCATTGGTCAGTGTGTGTGTCACAAACCCCATTGGACAGAGTTTGTGTGACAAACCCCATTGGACAGTGTGTGTGTCATAAACCCCATTGGAAAGTGTATGTGTCACAAACCGCATTGGATAGCGTGTGAGTGTCACAAACCCCATTGGACAGCGTGTGTGTCACAAGCCCATTGGACAGAGTGTGTGTGTCAAAAAACCCACTAGACAGCATGTGTGTCATGAACCCCTTTGGACAGCGTGTGTGTCTCAATCACCATTGGACAGAGTGTTTGTCTCACAAACCCCATTGGAAAGTGTATGTATCACAAACCCTATTGGATAGCGTGTGTGTCACAATCACCAACAGACAGCGTGTGTGTCACAAAACCCATCGGACAGCGTGTGTGTGTCACAAACCCCATTGGACAGTATGTGAGTCACAAACCCCATTGGACAGCGTGTGTGTGTAACAATAAGATTGGACAGTGTGTGTGTGTCAAAACCCATTGTACAGAGTGTGTGTCACAAACCCCATTTGATAGCGTGTGTGTGTCACAAACCCCATTAGAAAGTGTGCATGTCACAAACCCCTTTGGATAGGATGTGTGTGTCACAAACCCTACTGGACAGAGTGTGTTTCGCAATCTGCATTGGACAGCGTGTGTGTCACAATCCCCCCTGGACAGCGTGTGTGACACAAGCACCATTGGACAGCGTGTGTGTGTCACCAACCCAATTGGATAGCGTGTGTGTGTCAAAAACCCCATTAGAAAGTATGTGTTTCACAAATCCCATTGGAATGCATGTGTGTGTCACAAACCATATTGGACAGTGTGTATGTCAGAATCGCCATTAGACAGCGAGTGGTTCACAAGCCCCTTTGGGCAGATTGTGTGTAACAAACCCCCGTATACACTGTGTGTGTCTCAAACCCCATTGGACAGCGTGTGTTTCTCAAAACCCTTTGGTCAGCGTGTGTGTGTCACAATCTCCTTTGGATTGTGTGTGTGTGACACAAAACCCATTGGACAGCGTGTGTGTCACAAACCCCTTTGGACAGTGTGTGTGTCACAAACGCCATTGGACAGCATGTGTGTGTCACGAACTCCACTGGACAGCGTGTGTGTCAAAAGCACCATTGGACAGAGTGTGTGTCACAAAACCCATTGGAAAGTGTATGTGTCACAAACCCCATTGAGTAGCGTTTGTGTGTCACAAACCCTATTGGACAGTGTGTGTGTCACAAAACCCACTGGACAGCGTGTGTGTCACAAACCCCATTGGAAAGTGTATGTGTCACAAACCCCATTGGATAGCGTTTGTGTGTCACAAACCCTATTGGACAGTGTGTGTGTCACAAAACCCACTGGACAGCGTGTGTGTCACAAACCCCATTGGACAGCGTGTGTGTCACAAACACCATTGGACAGCATGTGTGTGTAACAATATCCATTGGACAGTGTGTGTGTCACAAACCCCATTCGACAGCTTGTCTGTCACAAACCCTCGCAGACACTGTATGTGTCACAAACCCCATTGGACAGTGTGCGTGTCACAATCCCCATTGTACAGTGTTTGTGTGTCACAAACCCCATTGGACAGAGTGTGTGTCAAAAACCCCTTTGGACAGTGTGTATGTCACAAACCCCATTGGAAAGTGTATGTGTCACAAACCCCATTGGATAGCGTGTGTGTGTCACAAGCCCCATTGGACAGCCTGTGTGTCACAAACACCATTCAACAGCGTGTGTGTGTCACAAACACCATTGAAGAGCGTGTGTGTGTAACAATACCCATTGGACAGTGTGTGTGTCACAAACCCCATTGGACAGCGTGTGTGTCACAAACCCTTGCAAACACTGTGTGTGTCACAAACACATTGGACAGTGTGCATGTCACAAACCGCTCTGGACAGCGTGTGTGTGACAATCCCCATTGGACAGCGTGTGTGTCACAATACCCATTGCACAGCGTGTGTGTCAGAAACCCCATTGGACAGAGTGTGTGTGTCACAAACCCCATTAGACATCGTGTGTGTCACAAACCCTTTTGGACATCGTGTGTGTCACAAAACCCACTGGACAGCGTGTGTGTCACAAACCCCACTGGACAGCGTTTGTGTCACAAACACCATTGGACAGTGTGTGTGTGTCACAATCCCCATTGGACAGTGTGTGTGTTACATACCCCATTGGACAGCGTGTGTGTGTCACAAACCCCATTGGATAGCATGTGTGTGTCACAAACCCCATTTGACAGCGTGTAGTGTCAGAAACCCCACTGGACACTGTGTGTCACAAGTGCCATTGGACAGCGTGTGTGTTACAAACTCCATTGGACACCGTGTGTGTGTCACAAAGCCGATTTTGGCCGAGTGTGTGTCACAAACATCATTGGACAGTGCGTGTGTCACAAACACCATTGGACAGCGTGTGCGTCATAATCCCAATTGGACAGCGTGTGTGTCACAAACCCCATTGGACAGTGTGTGTGTGTCACAATACCCATTGGACAGGGTATGTGTCACAAACTCCATTGGACAGAGTGCGTGTGTCACAAACACCATTGGACAGTGTGTGTCACAATCCCAATTGGACAGTGTGTGTCACAAACCCCATTGGACAGTGTGTGTGTGTCACAATACCCATTGGACAGGATATGTGTCACAAACCCCATCGGACTGCGCGTGTGTGTTACATTCCCCATTGGACAGTGTGTGTGTCACAAACCCCACTGGATAGCATGTGTGTCACAAACCCTGTTGGACAGTGTGTGTGTCACAAACCCCACGTGACAGCGTAGTGTTGTCACGAACCCCATTGGACTCCTTGTGTGTCACAAGACCCTTTGGACGAAGTGTGTTTTTCACAAACCCCATTGGACAGCGTCTGTGTCAAAAACCCCATTGGACAGCGTGTGTGTCACAAACACCATTAGATAGCGTGTGTGTGTCACAATACCCATTGGACAGTGCGTGTGTCACAAAACCCATTGGATAGCGTGTGTGTTACAAATCCCATTATAAAGTGTGTATGTCACAAACCCCATTTGATAGCGTGTGTGTGTCACAAGCCATCTTGGACAGTGTGTGTGTCACAAACCCCACTGGACAGCCTGTGTGTCACGAACCCCACTGGACAGCTTGTGTGTCACAAGACCAATTGGACAGAGTGTGTGTGTCACAAACCCCATTCGACAGTGTGTGTGTGTCACAAAACCCTTTGGACAGACTGTGTGTCACAAACACTATTGGACACTTTTATGTCACAAACCCATTAGACGGAGTGTGCGTGTCACAAAACCCACTTGACAGTGAGTGTGTCATGAGCCCCATTGGACAGTGTGTGTGTCACAAACCCCACTGGCCATCGTGTCTGTAACAAACACCCATGGACACGTGCGTGTCACAAACCCCATTGGACATGGTGTGTGTCACAAACCCCTTTGGACAGTGTGTGTGTCACAAACCAAATTGGACAGCGTGTGTGTGTCACAAAACCCATTGGATAGCGTGTCTGTGTCACAAACCCCATTAGAAAGTGTGAGTGTCACAAACCCCATTGGATAGTGTGTGTGTGTCACAAACCCTATTGGACTGCATGTGTGTCACAATCCCCACTGGACAGCGTGTGTGTCACGAACCCCATTGGACAGCGTGTGTGTCACAAGCACCATTGGACAGACTGTGTGTGTCACAAACCCCATTGTACAGCGTTTGTGTCACATACCCCATTGGACAGTGTGTGTGTTTTCACAAACCCTATTGGACAGTGTGTGTGTCACAATATCCACGGGACAGAGTGAGTGTCACAAACCCCGTTGTACAGCATGTGTGTCAAAAGCCGCATTGGACAGAGTGTGTGTTTCACAAACCCCATTGGACAGCGTGTGTGTCACAAAACCCATTGGACAGCGTTTGTGTGTCACAATACCCATTAGACAGCGTGTGTGGCACAAACACCATTGAACAGAGTTTGTGTCACAAAACCCCATTGGACAGCGTCTGTGTCACAAACCCCTTTGGAAAGTGTCTATGTCACAAACCGCAATGAATAGTGTGTGTGTGTCACAAACCCCATTCTACAGCGTGTTTGTCACAAGAACTTTATACAGAGTGTGTGTGTCACAAACCACATTGTACATCGTCTATGTCACAATCCTCACTGGACAGCATGTGTGTCGCCGACCCCATTGGACAGAGTGTGTGTGACAAACCCCATTGGACAGAGTGTGTGTCACAAACAGCATTGGACAGCTTGTGTGTGTCACAAACGCCATTGAACAGCGTGTGTGTCACAAACCCATTGGACAGCGTGTGTGTCACAAGCCCATTGGCAGAGTATGTGTCACAAACCCCACTGGACAGCGTGTGTGTCACAAACCCCATTGGACAGTGTGTGTGTCACAAACCCCATTGGACAGCGTGTGTGTCACAAACACGCATGGACAGCATCAGTGGCACAAACCCCATTATACACCGTGTGTTCAACAAACCCCTTTGGACAGTGTGTGTGTCATAAACACCATTGGATAGCGTGTGTGTGTCACAAACCCCATTGTACAGTGTGTTTGTCACAATCCCCATTGGACAGCATGTGTGGTACAAGCCCATTGGACAGACTGTGTGCGTTACGAACGCCATCGGACAGTGTGTGTGTCACAATCCCTGTAGAACAGCGTCTGTGTCTCAAACCCCCGCGGACACTGCATGTGTCACAAACCCCATTGGACAGTGTGTGTGTCACAAACCCCACTGGACACCGCATCTGTCACAAACCCCTTTGGATAGCGTGTGTGTGTCACAAACCCCGTTGGACAGTGTGTGTGTCACAAGCACCATTGGACAGAGCGTGTGGGTCAGAAACCCCATTGGAAAGTGTATTTGTCACACAGCCCATTGGATAGCGTGTGTGTGTCACAAACCCTATTGGACAGTGTGTGTGTCACAAAACGCACTGGACAGCGTGTGTGTCACAATCCCCATTGGACAGTGTGTGTGTCACAAACCGCAATATGACCGCGTGTGTGTGTCACAAACCCCATTGGACAGCGTGTGTGTCACAAACCCCTTTGGACAGTGTCTGTGCAACAAACCCCATTGGACACCGTGTGTGTGTCACAAAGCCCACTGGACAGCGTGTGTGTCACGAACCCCATTGGACAGCGTGTGTGTCACAGGCACCATTGGACAGAGTGTGTGTGTCAGAAACCCCATTGGAAAGTATATTTGTCAAACAGCCCGTTGGATAGCGTGTGTGTCACAAACCATATTGGACAGTGTGTGTGTCACAAAACCCACTGGACAGCGTGTGTGTCAAAAACCCCATTGGACAGCATGTGTGTCACAAACCTCATTGGATAGCGTGTGTGAGTCACAAACTCCGTTGTACAGCGTGTTTGTCAGAAGCCCATTGGACAGTGTGTGTGTCACAAGCCCATTGGACAGAGTGTGTGTGTCACAAAACCACGTGGACACTGTGTGTATCACGAACGCCATTGGACAGTGTGTGTGTCACAAACCCCAGTGGACAGCGCGTGTGTCACAAACCCCAGTGGACAGCGTGTTTGTCACAAACACCCATGTACAGCGTGCGTGTCACAAACCCTGTTGGACAGCGTGTGTGTGTCACAATCCTCTTTGGAAAGTGTGTGTGTCACAAACCCCATTGGATAGCCTGTGTGTCACAAAGACTCATAGACAGTGACCGTGTCACAAACCCCGTTGGACATCCTGTTTCTCACAAACCCCTTTGGACAGTGTGTGTGTCACGAACCCCATTGGACAGTGTGTGTCACAAATACCATTGGACAGCGTGTGTGTCACCAAACCCATTGGACAGCGTGTGTGTCAGAAACCCCATTGGACAGCGTGTGTCACAAATACCATTGGACAGCGTGTGTGTGACAAATACCATTGGACAGCGTGTGTGTCACAAACCCATTTGGACAACGTGTGTGTCACAAACCACGTTGGACAGTGAGTGTGTCACAAACCCCATTGGACAGCGTGTGTGTGTCACAGTCCCCATTGGACAGTGTGTGTGTCACAAACCCCATTGGACAGTGTTTGTGTCACAAACCCCCGTGGACACGGTGTGTGTCACAAACCCCATTGGACAGTGTGTGTGTCACAAACCCCACTAGACAGCGTGTGTGTCACAAACTCCATTGGATAGCGTTTGTGTGTCACAAACCCTTTTGGAGAGTGTGAAGGTAACAATCCCCATCGGACAGCATCTGTGTCACAAACCGCATTGGACAGCGTGTGTGTCAGAAACACCCATGGACAGTGTGCGTGTCACAAACCTCATTGGACATCGTGTGTGTCACGAACCCCATTGGACAGCGTTTGTGTCACACTCCCCATTGGACAGCGTGTGTGTGTCACAATCCCCATTGGAAGAAGTTTGTGTCACGAACCCCATTGGACAGCGTTTGTGTCACAAGCGCCACTGGACAGAGTGTCTGTGTCACAAACCCCATTGGACAGTGTGTGTGTCACAAACCCCACTAGACAGCGTGTGTGTCACAAATACCCATGGACAGTTTGCCTGTCACAAACCCCATGGGACACTGTGTGTGTCACAAACCCTTTTGGACAGTGTGTGTGTCACAAACCCTTTTGGACAGTGTGTGTGTCACAAACCCCACTGGACAGCGTGTGTGTCACAAACCCCATTGGACAGTGTGTATGTCACAAACCCCATTGGACAGCGTGTGTGTCACAATCCCCACTGGACAGCGTGTGTGTCACAAACACCCATGGGCAGTGTGCGTGTTACAAACCCCATTGGACATCGTGTGTGTAACAAACCCATATTGGTCAGCGTGTGTGTCACAAAGCCCATTGGACAGCGTGTGTGTGTAACAGTACCCATTGGACAGTGTGTGTGTCACAAAACCCACTGGAGAGTGTGTGTGCAACAATCCCCAGTGGACAGCGTCTGTGTCACAAACACCCATGGACAGTGTGAGTGTCACAAACCCCATTGGATAGCGTGTGTGTCACAAATCCCTTTAGACAGTGTGTGTGTCAATCACCATTGGACATCGTGTGTGTGTCACAAACCCCACTGGACAGCGTGTGTGTCACAAACACCCATGGACAGTGTGCGTGTCACAAATCCCTTTGGACATCGTGTGTGTCACAAACCCCTTTGGACAGTGTGTGTGTCACAAACCCCATGGGAGAGAGTGTGTGTCAGGATCCCCATTGGAAAGCGCGTGTGTCACAAGCGCCATTGGACAGAGTATGTGTGTCACAAGCCCCATTGGAAAGTGTGCGTGTCACAAACCCTATTGGAAAGTCTATGTGTCACAAACACCACTGGATAGCGTGTGTGTGTGACAAACCCTATTGGAGACTGTGTGTGTCACAAACCCCATTGGACAAAGTTTGTGTCACAAACCCCGTTGGAAAGTGT
Source organism: Columba guinea (assembly GCA_032206185.1). Lineage (NCBI taxonomy): Eukaryota > Metazoa > Chordata > Aves > Columbiformes > Columbidae > Columba > Columba guinea. Next base: position 2,278,009 of record JAVLUU010000053.1, on the reverse strand, counting down.
GTGTGTCACAAAAAACATTGGACAGTGTGTGTGTCACAAACCCCATTGGACAGCGTGTATTTGTAACAAACCCATATTGGTCAGCGTGTGTGTCACAAAGCCCATTGGAGAGCGTGTGTGTCAGAAACCCCATTGGACATTGTGAGTGTCACAAACCCCTTTGGACAGTGTGTGTGTCACAAACCCCATTGGACAGCGTGTGTGTGTCACAATCCCCATTGGACATCGTGTGTGTGTCACAAACCCCATTAGCCAGCGTGTGTGTGTCACAACCCCCATTGGACAGTGTGTCTGTGTCACAAACCCTATTGGACAGAGTGTGTGTCACAAACCCTATTGGACAGCGTGTGTGTCACAAACCCCACTGGACAGCGTGTGTGTGTTTAACAGTACGCATTGGACAGTGTGTGTGTCACAAAACCCACTGGAGAGTGTGTGTGCAACAATCCCCAGTGGACAGCGTGTGTGTCACAAACACCCACGGACAGTGTGCGTGTCACAAACCCCTTTGGACAGTGTGTATTTCACAAACCCCATTGGACAGCGTGTGTGTGTCACAATCCCCATTGGACAGTGTGTGTGTGTGTCACAAACCCCATTGGACAGTGAGTGTGTCTCACAATCCGCATTGGACAGTTTTTGTGTGTCACAGACCCCATTGGACAGGGTCTCTGTCACAAACCCCATTGGAGAGCGTGTGTGTCACAATCCCCAATGGACAGAGTGTGTCTCAGAAACCCCATTGGACAGCGTGTGTGTGTCACAATCCCCATTGGACAGTGTTTCTGTTTCACAAACCCCATTGGACAGCGAGTGTGTGACACAATCCACTTTGGACAGCGTGTGTGTCACAAGCACCATTGTACAGAATGTGTGTGTCACAAACCCCATTGGAAAGTGTAGGTGTCATCAACCCCATTGGATAGCGTGTGTGTGTCACAAATCCTATTGGACAGTGTGTGTGTCACAAACCGCATTGGACAGCGTGTGTGTGTAGCAATACACATTGGACAGTGTGTGTGTCACAAACCCCCATAGACACTGTGTGTGTCACAAACCCCATTGGACAGTGTGTGTGTCACAAACCCCATTGGACAGCGTGTGTGTGTCACAATCCCCATTGGACAGTGTGTTTGTGTGTCATAAACCCCATTGGACATCATGTGTGTCATAAACCCCATTGGACATCATGTGTGTCACAAACCACATTAGAAAGTGTGTGTGTCACAAACCCCATTGGATAGCTTTTGTGTGTCAAAAATCCCACTGGACAGCGTGTGTGTCACAAACCGCATTGGACAGCTTGTGTGTCACCAGACCCATTGGACAGAGTGTGTGTGTCACAAATCCCATTGGACATCGTGTGTGTCAAAAACCCCATTGGACAGCGTGTGTGTCACAAACCCCACTGGACATCGTGTGTGTCATAAACCCCATTGGACATCCTGTGTGTCACAAACCCCTTTGGACAGTGTGTGTGTCACAAACCCCATTGGACAGCGTGTGTGTGTCACAATCTCCATTGGACAGAGTGTTTGTCACAAAGACTATTGGGCAGCGTGTGTGTCACAAGCCCATTGGACAGAGTGTGTGAGTCACAAAACTTATTGGATAGCGTGTGTGTGTCACAAACCCCATTACAAAGTGTCTGTGTCACAAACCCCATTGGACAGAGTGTGTGTGTAACAAAACCCAACGGACAACGTTTGTGTCACAAGACCAATGGACAGAGTGTGTGTGTCACAAAACCCACAGGACAGCGCGTTTGTTCACGAACCCCACTGAACAGCGTGTGTGTCACAAGCCCCATTGGACAGCGTGTGTGTCACAAACACCATTGGAGAGCGTGTGTGTGTAACAATACCCATTGGAAAGTGTGTGTGTCTCAAACCCCACTGGACAGCGTTTGTGTCACAAACCCCTTTGGACAATGTGTGTGTAACAAACCCCATTGGACAGCATGTGTGTGTCACAATCCCCATTGGACAGTGTGTGTGTGTCACAAACCCCAATGGACAGCGTGTGTGTGTCACAATCCCCACTGAACAGTGTGTGTGTCACAAACCCCATTGGACAGAATTGTTTCACAAACTGCATTGGACAGCGTGTGTGTCACAACCCCATTGGATAGAGTGTGTGTCACAAGCACCATTGGACAATGTGTGTGTGTCACAAACCACATTGGAAAGTGTATGTGTCACAAACCCCATTGGAAAGTGTGTGCGTCACAAACCTCATTGGAAAGTGTGTGTGTCACAAACACCATTGGATAGCGTGTATGTGTCACAAACCCCATTACAAAGTGTCTGTGTCACAAACCCCATTGGGCAGAGTGTGTGTGTAACAAAACCCAATGGACAACGTTTGTGTCACAAGACCATTGGACAGAGCGTGTGTGTCACAAAACCCACAGGAGAGCGCGAGTGTTCACGAACCCCACTGAACAGCGTGTGTGTCACAAGCCCCATTGGACAGCGTGTGTGTCACAAACACCATTGGAGAGCGTGTGTGTGTAACAATACCCATTGGAAAGTGTGTGTGTCACAAATCCCACTGGACAGCGTGTGTGTGTCACAATCCCCATTGGACAGAGTGTTTGTCACAAAGACTATTGGGCAGCGTGTGTGTCACAAGCCCATTGGACAGAGTGTGTGTGTCACAAAACTTATTGGATAGCGTGTGTGTGTCACAAACCCCATTACAAAGTGTCTGTGTCACAAACCCCATTGGACAGAGTGTGTGTGTAACAAAACCCACAGGACAGCGCGTGTGTTCACGAACCCCACTGAACAGCGTGTTTGTCACAAGCCCCATTGGACAGCGTGTGTGTCACAAACACCATTGGAGAGCGTGTGTGTGTAACAATACCCATTGGAAAGTGTGTGTGTCACAAATCCCACTGGACAGCGTGTGTTTCACAAACCCCCGTGTACACTGTGTGTGTCAAAACCCAGGTGGACAGTGTGTGTGTCTCAAACCCCACTGGACAGCGTGTGTGTCACAAACCCCTTTGGACAATGTGTGTGTCACAAACCCCATTGGACAGCATGTGTGTGTCACAATCCCCATTGGACAGTGTGTGTGTGTCACAAACCCCAATGGACAGCGTGTGTGTGTCACAATCCCCAATGAACAGTGTGTGTGTCACAAACCCTATGGGACAGAATTGTTTCACAAACTGCATTGGACAGCGTGTGTGTCACAACCTCATTGGATAGAGTGTGTGTCACAAGCACCATTGGACAATGTGTGTGTGTCACAAACCACTTTGGAAAGTGTATGTGTCACAAACCCCATTGGAAAGTGTGTGCGTCACAAACCTCATTGGAAAGTGTGTGTGTCACAAACACCATTGGATAGCGTGTATGTGTCACAAACCCCATTAGAAAGTGTGTGTGTCACAAACCCTCCTGGATAGTATGTGTTTGTCACAAACCCTATAGGACAGTGTGTGTGTCACGAATCCCATTGGACAGAGTGTGTGTGACACAATCCCCATTGGACAGTGTGTGTGTCACAATACCCATTGGACAGCGTGTGTGTCACAATCGCCTTTGGACAGAATGTGTGTCACAAACCCCATTGGACAGCGTGTGTGTCACAATCCCCATTGGACAGAGTGTGTGTCACAAACCCCATTGGACATTGTGTGTCTCACAAACCCCATTGGACAGTGTGTGTGTGTCACAAACCCCATTGGATAGCGTGTGTGTGTCACAAACCCTATTGGACAGTGTGTGTCTCACAATATCTTACTGTACAGCGTGTAAGCAACGAACCCCATTGAACAGCATGTGTGTCACAAGACCCATTGGACAGCGTGTGTGTGTAATAATACCCATTGGACAGTGTGTGTGTCACAAACCCCATTGGACAGCGTGTGTGTCAAAAACACTATTGGACAGCGCGTGTGTGTCACAATACCCATTGGACAGAGTGTGTGTGTCACAAACCCCATTGGACAGCGTGTGTTTCATCAACCCCATTGGACAGCGTGTGTGTGTCACAATACCCATTGGACAGTGTTTGTGTGTCACAAACCCCATTAGAAAGTATGCGTGTCACAAACCCCATTGGATAGCGTGTGTGTGTCACAATCCCCATTGGACAGTGTGTGTGTGTCACAAACCCCATTGGACAGTGTTTGTGTCACAAACCCCATTGGACAGCGTGTGTGTGTCTCGAACCATCCTGGTCAGTGTGTGAGCCATAAAAACCATTGGACAGCATGCGTGTCACAAACACCATTGTACAGCGTATGTGTGTCACAAACCCGATTGGAAAGTGTGTGTCACAAACCCCATTGGATAGCATGTGTGTGTCTAAAACCCCATTAGAAAGTATGTGTGTCACAAACCCCATTGGACAGCGTGTGTGTCACAAACCCCATTGGACAGCGTGTGTGTGTCGCAATCCCCATTGGACAGTGTGTGTGTGCCACACACCCCATGGGACAGAGTGTGTGTCACAAACACTAGTGGTCAGCGTGTGTGTGTCACAAGCCCATTGGACAGAGTTTCTGTGTCACAAAACCCACTGGGCAGCATGTGTGTCACGAACCCCATTGGACAGAGTGTGTGTCACAAACCCCATTGGACAGTGTATGTGTGTCACAATCCCCATTGGACAGTGTGTGTGTGTCACAAACCCCATTAGACAGCGTGTGTTTCACAAACCCCTTAGGACAGTGTTTGTGTCACAAACCCCATGGGACAGAGTGTGTGTCACAAACACTATTGGTCAGCGTGTGTGTGTCACAAGCCCATTGGACAGAGTGTGTGTGTCAGAAAACCCACTGGACAGCGTGTGTGTAACAAACCCCATTGGACAGCGTGTGTGTCACAAGCACCGTTGGAGAGAGTGTTGTGTCACAATCCCCATTAGACAACGTGTGTGTCACATACCCCATTGGACAGCGTGTGTGTGTCACAAACCCCATTTGATAGAGTGTGTGTGTCACAAACCCCATTAGAAAGTATGCGTGTCACAAATCCTATTGGATAGCGTGTGTGTGTCACAAGCACCATTGGACAGTGTGTGATGTCACAAAAACCATTGGAATGCGTGTCTGTCACAAACCCCATTGGAGAGTGTGTGTGTGTCACAAACCACATTTGATAGAGTGTGTGTGTCACAAACCCTATTGGACAGTGTGTGTGTCACAAAACCCACAGGATACCGTATGTGTCACAAACCCATTGGACAGCGTGTGTGTCACACTCCCCATTGTACAGAGTGTATTTGTCAGAAAGCCCACTGGACAGTCTGTGTGTCACAAACCCCTTTGGACAGTGTTTGTGTCACAAACCCCATTGGACAGCGTGTGTGTGTCACAATCCCCATTGGACAGTATGTGTGTCACAAACCCAATGGGACAGAGTGTGTGTCACAAACACCATTGTTCAGCGTGTCTGTGTCACAAACCCATTGGACAGAGTGTGTGTGTCACATAATCCCCTGGACAGCGTGTGTGTCATGAACCCCATTGGAGAGCGTGTGTGTCAAAAGCACCGTTGGACAGAGTGTGGTGTCACAATCGCCATTGGACAGCGTATGTGTCACAAACCCCATTGGACAGTGTGTGTGTGTCACAAACCCCATTGGATAGAGTGTGTGTGTCACAAACCCCATTGGATAGTGTGTGTGTGTCACAAGCACTATTGGACAGAGTGTGGTGTCACAAACCCCATTGGACAGTAGTGCGTGTCACAAACCCCATTGGACATCGTGTGTGTCACAAACCCCTTTGGACAGTGTGTGTCTCACAAACCCCATTAGACAGCGTGTGTGTGTCACAATCCCCATTGGACAGAGTGTGTGTGTCACAAACCACATGGGACAGAGTGTGTGTCACGAACCCCATTGGATAGTGTGTGTGTCACAAGCGCCATTGGAGACATTGTGTGTGTCACAAACCCCATTGGAAACTGTATGTGTCACAAACCCCATTGGATAGCGTGTGTGTGTCACAAAACCTCCTGGTCAGTGTGTGTGTCACAAAACCCATTGGACAGCATGCGTGTTCACAAACATAATTGGACAGTGTGTGTGTAACAAACCCAACTGGTCAGCGTGTGTGTCACAAACACTCATGGACAGTGTGCGTGTCACAAACCCCATTAGACAACGTGTGTGTCACAAACCCTTTAGACAGTGTGTGTGTGAGAAACCCCATTGGACAGCGTGTGTGTGTCACAATCCACATTGGAAAGTGTGTGTGTCACAAACCCCATGGGACAGAGTTTGTGTCAAGAACCCCATTGGACAGCGTGTGTGTCACAAGCGCCATTGGATAGAGTGTGTGTGTCACAAACCCCATTGGAAAGTGTATGTGTCACAAACACCATTGGACAGCGTGTGTGTGTCACAAACCCCATTGAACAGTGTGTGTGTGTCACAAACCCCATTAGACAGCGTGTGTGTCACAAACCCCTTTGGACAGTGTGTGTGTCACAAACCCCATTTGACAGTGTGTGTGTGCCACAATACCCATTGGACAGAGTTTGTTTCACAAACCGCACAGTACAGCGTGTGTGTCACAAACACCCTTGGACAGTGTGAGTGTCACAAACCCTACTGGACAGTGTGTGTGTGTCACAAATCCCTTTGGACAGTTTGTGTGTCACAAACCCCATTGGACAGCGTGTGTGTGTCACAAGCCCATTGGACAGAGTGTGTGTGTCACAAAACCCACTGGACGGCGTGTGTGTCACCAACCCGATTGGACAGCGTGTGTGTCACAAGCACCATTGGACAGACTGCGAGTGTCACAAACCCCACTGGATAGTGTGTGTGTCACAATCCCCATTGAACAGTGTGTGTGTCACAATCCCCATTGGATTGCGTGTGTGTCACATACCCCATTGGACAGTGTGCGTCTGTCACAGTACCCATTAGACAGTGTGTGCGTCACAAACCCCATTGGACAGAGTTTGTGTCACAAAACCCACTGGACACTGTGTGTGTCACAAACACCCCTGGTCATTGTTTGTGTCACAATCCCCAGTGGACAGCGTGTATGTCAAAACCCCATTGGACAGTGTGTGTGTCACAAAACCCACTGGACAGCGTGTGAGTCACAAACACCCATGGACAGTGTGAGTGTCACAAACCCCATTGGATAGCGTGTGTGTCACAAACCCAATTGGAAAGCGTGTGTGGGTCACAAGCCCATTGGACAGAGTGTGTGTGTCACAAAACCCACTGGACAGCCTGCGTGTCACGAAACCCATTGGACAGCGTGTGTGTCACAAGCACCTTGGACAGAGTGTGAATGTCACAAACCCCATTGTATAGTGTGTGTGTCACAAACCCCATTAGAAAGTGTGTGTGTCACAAGACCCATTAGACAGCGTGTGTGTCACAAAAACCATTGGACAGCGTGTGTGTCACAAAACCCAGGGGACAGCATGTGTGTCACAAATAACCATGGACAGTATGCGTGTCACAAACCCCACTGGACAGAGTGTCTGTCACAAACCCCATTGGAAATTGTGTGTGTGTCACAATCCCCATTGGACAGTGTGTCTGTCACAAAACCCATTGGATAGCGTGTGTTTCACAAACCCCATTAGAAAGAGTGTGTGTCACAAACCCCATTTGAAAGTCTGTGTATCACAAAACCCATTGGATAGCATGTGTGTGTCACAATCCCCATTGGACAGTGTGTGTGTCACAAAACCTATTGGATAGAGTGTGTGTCACGAACCCCATTGGAAAGTGTGTGTGTCACAAACCCTATTAGACAGAATGTGTGTGTCACACACCCCATTGGACAGCGTGTGTGTCACAATCAACATTGGACAGCGTGTGTGTCACAAACCCCTTTGGAAATTGTGTGTCACAAACCCCATTGGATAGCATGTGTGTGTCACAATCCCCATTGGACAGTGTGTGTGTCACAAAACCTATTGGATAGAGTGTGTGTCACGAACCCCATTGGAAAGTGTGTGTGTCACAAACCCTATTAGACAGAATGTGTGTGTCACACACCCCATTGGACAGCGTGTGTGTTATAAACAACATTGGATAGCGTGTGTTTGTCACAAACCTGATTATAAAGTGTGCGTGTCACAAAACCCTTTGGACACTGTGTGTGTCACAAATCCCATTGGACGGTGTGTGTGTCACAAACCCCACTGGAGCGTGTGTGTGTCACAATCACCAGTGGACAGCGTGTGTGTCAAAACCCCAGTGGATAGTGTGTGTGTCACAAAACCTTTGTGTCATAAACACCCATGGACAGTGTGCGTGTCACAAACATCATTGGACAGCATGTGTGTCACAAGCCCATTGGACAGAGTGTGTGTGTCACAAAACCCACTGGACACCGTGTGTGAAACGAACCCCATTGGACAGCGTGTGTGTCACAAACCCCATTAGAGAGAGTGTGTGTGAGAAACCCCATTGGACAGCGTGTGTTTCACAAACCCCATTGGACAGCATGTGTGTGTCACAAACCCTCCTGGTCAGTGTGTGTGTCACAAACCCCATTGGCCAGCGTGTAGTGTCAGAAACCCCATTGGACAGTGTGGGTCACAAATCCCATTGGACAGCGTGTGTGTCACAAATCCCATTGGACAGCGTGTGTGTGTCACAAACCCTCCTGGTCATGTGTGTGTCACAAACCCTATTGGACACCGTGTGTGTGTAACAATAGCTATTGGACAGTGTGTCTGTCACAAACCCCATTGGACAGCGTGTGTGTGTCACAATAACCTTTGGACAGTGTGTGTGTCACAAACGCCATGGGACAGACTCTGTGTCACAAACACTACTGGAGAGCGTGTGTGTGTCACAAGCCCATTAGAAAGTGTCTGTGTCACAAACCCTATTGGACAGTGTTTGTGTCACAAACCCCACTGGACATCGTGTGTGTGTCATAATCCCCATTGGACAGTGTGTGTGTCACAAGCCCCATGGGACAGAGTGTGTGTCACGAAACCAATTGCACGGGGTTTGTGTCAAAAGCGCCATTGGACAGAGTGTGTGTGTCACAAACCATATTGTAAAGTGTGTGTTTTACAAAACCCATTGGATAGCGTGTCTCTTTCGCATACCCTCCTGGTCAGTGTGTCTGTCAAATAACCCATTGGACAGCATGCGTGTCACAAACACCATTGGACAGTGTGTGTGTAACAAACCCAACTGGTCAGCGTGTGTGTTACAAAACCCATCTGACAGCGTGTGTGTTTCACAGACCCCATTGGAAAGTGTGTGTGTCACAAACCCCATTAGAAAGTAACCGTGTCACAAACCCCATTGGATCGCGTGTGTGTGTCACAAACCCCATTAGAAAGTGTGCATGTCACAAACCCCATTGGAAATTGTGTGTGTCACAAACACCATTGGACAGCGTGTGTGTGTCACAATCCCCATTGGACAGTGTGTGTGTCACAAAACCCATTGGATAGCGTGTGTGTCACAAACACCATTAGAAAGAGTGTGTGTCACAAACCCCATTGGATAGCGTGTGTGATGTCACAAACCCTATTGGACAGTGTGTGTGTCAGAAACCCCACTGGACAGCGTGTGTGTCACAAACCCCATTGGACAGCGTGTGTTTGTCACAGTCCCCATTGGACAGCGTGTGTGTAACAAACACCATTGGGGAGCGTGTGTGTGTAACAATACCCGTTGGACAGCATGTGTGTCACAAACCCCATTGGACAGCGTGTGTGTCACAAACCCCTGTGGACACTGTGTGTGTCACAAACCCTTTTGGACAGTGTGTGTGTCACAAACCCCACTGGACAGCGTGTTTGTCACAAACACCCATGGACAGTGTGCGTGTCACAAACACCATTGGACATCCTGTGTGTCACAAACCCCTTTGGACAGTGTGTGTGTCACAAACACCATTGGACAGCGTCTGTGTGTCACAATACCCGTTGGACAGCCTGTGTGGCACAAAACCTCGTGGACACTGTTTGTGTCACAAACCCCATTAGACAGTGTGTGTGTCACAATCCCCACTGGACAGCGTGTGTGTCAAAAACACTCATGGACAGTGTGCGTGTCAAAACCCCATTGGACATCGTGTGTGTCACAAAACCTTTCGGACAGTGTGTGTGTCACAAACCCCATTGGACAGCGTGTGTGTCACAAGCACCATTGGACAGAGTGTGTGTGTCACAAACCCCATTGGAAAGTGTATGTGTCACAAACCCCATTGGATAGCGTGTGTGATGTCACAAACCCTGTTGGACAGTGTGTGTGTCACAAACCCCACTGGACAGCGTGTGTCATGAACCCCTTTGGATAGCTTGTGTGTCACAAGACCTATTGGAAAGAGTGTGTGTGTCACAATCCCCGTTGGACAGCGTCTGTGTCACAAACCCCATTGGACAGCGTGTGTGTCAGAAAGCCCATTGGCCATCGTGTGTGTCACAATCCCCATTGGACAGCGTGTGTGTCAAATCCCCATTGGATATTGTGTGTGTGACAAAACCCACTGGACAGCGTGTGTGTCACAAACACCCATGGACAGTGTGAGTATCACAAGCCCCATTGGATAGCGTGTGTGTCACAAACCCCTTTGCACAGTGTGTGTGTCAAAAACCCCATTGAATAGCGTGTGTGTGGAAAAAACCCTATTGGACAGTGTGTGTGTCACAAACCCCATTGGATAGTGTGTGTGTCACCAGCCCCATTGGACAGGGTGTGTGTCACAAACACCATTGGACAGCGTGTGTGTTACAAAATCCATTGTATAGAGTGTGTGTGTCACAAACCCTCCTGTTCAGTGTGTGTGTCGCAAAACCCATTGGACAGCATGCGTGTCATAAACACCATCGGGCAGTGTGTGTGTAACAAACCCAATTGGTCAGCGTGTGTGTCACAAACCCCATTGGATAGCGTGTGTGTGTCACAAACCCACTTAGAATGTATGCGTGTCACAAACCCCATTGGAAAGTGTGTTTGTCACAATACCCATTGGGCAGTGTGTGTGTCACAAACCCCACTGGACAGCGTTTGTGTCACAAACCCCATTGGACAGTGTGTGTGTCACAAACCCCATTGGACAGTGTGTGTGTCACAAACACCATTGGACAGCGTGTGTGTGTCACAATTCCCATTGGACAGTGTATCTGTCACAAACCCCATTGGATAATGTATGTATGTCACAAACCCTATTGGACAGCGTGTGTGTCATAAACCCAATTGGATACCGTGTGTGTGCCACAAACCCCATTATAAAGTGTGCGTGTCACAAACCCCATTGGACAGCGTGTGTGTCATAAACCCCATTGGACAGTGTGTGTGGCACAAACCCCATTGGACATCGTGTGTGTCACAAACCCTATTGGACAGCGTGTGTGTCATAAACCCCATTGGATATCGTGTGTGTGTCACAAACCCCATTATAAAGTCTGCGTGTCACAAACCCCATTGGACAGCGTGTGTGTCACAAATCCCATTGGACAGTGTGTGTGTCACAAACCCCATTGGACAGAGTTTGTGATTAACAATACCCATTGGACAGTGTGTGTCACAAATCCCATTGGACAGGGTGTGTGTCACAAACTCCACTGGACAGAGTGTATGTGTAACAAACCCCATTGGAAAGCTTGTGTATCACAATCCCCATTGGACAGCGTGTGTGTCACAAACCGCATGGGACAGCGTGTGTGTGTCACAAACGCCATTGAAATGTGCGTGTCACAAACCCCATTGGATAGCGTGTGTGTGTGTCGCAAACACCATTGGAAAGTGTGCGTCACAAACCCCATTGGATAGCATGTGTGTGTCACAAACCCTATGGGAGAGCGTGTAGGTCACAATCCCCATTGGACAGCGTCTGTGTCACAAACCCCATTGGACAGCGTTTGTGTCACAAACACAATTGGACAGCGTGTGTGTGTCACAAAACCCCATTGTACAGAGTGTGTGTAACAAACCCCCGTGGACACTGTGTGTGTCACGAATGCCATTGGACAGTGTGTGTGTCAAAAACCCCCCTGGACAGTGTGTGTGTTACAATCCCCAGTGGGCAGCGTGTGTGTCAAAACCCCATTGGACAGTGTGTGTGTCACAAAACCCCATTGGACAGTGTGTGTGTCACAACCCCTTTAAATAGTGTGTGTGTCACAAACCCCATTGGGCAGCGTTTGTAGTCATAAACCCCATTGGACAGCGTGTGTGTGTCACAGTCCCCATTGGACAGTTTTCGTGTGTCACAAACCCCATTGGACAGCGTGTGTGTCACAAAACCCTTTGGACAGCATGTGTGTGTCACAAACCCCACTGGACAGCGTGTGTGTGTCACAAGCCCCCTGGTCGTTGTATGTGTCACAAACCCCATTGGACAGCGTCTGTGTCACAAACCCCACTGGACAGTGTGCCTGTCACAAACCCCATTGGGTAGCGTGTGTGTCACAAACCCCATTGGACAGCGTGTTTTTAACAAGTCCTATTAAACAAAGTGTGTTTTTCACAAGTCCCATTAAACAAAGTGTGTGTCACGAACCCCATTGGATTGCGTGTGTGTTGCACAAACCCTATAGGACAGTGTGTGGTTCACAAAACCCACTGGACAGCGTGTGTGCCACAAGCCCCATTGGACAGCCTGTGTGTCACAAACTCCATTGGACAGCTTGTGTTTCACAAGTCCTATTGGACAGAGTGTGTGTCACAAACCCCATTGGGCAGCGTGTGTAGTCATAAACCCCATTGGACAGCGTGTGTGTGTCACAGTCCCCATTGGACAGTTTTCGTGTGTCACAAACACCATTGGACAGCGTGTGTGTGTAACAATACCCATTGGACAGTGTGTGTGTCAGAAAACCCAGTGGACACTGTGTGTCACAAACCCCATTGTACATCGTGTGTGTCACAAACCCTTTTGGACAGTGCGTGTGTCACAAACCCCATTGGACAGCGTTTGTGTCACAAACACCCATGGACAGTGTGCGTGTCGCAAACCCATTGGACATCGTGTGTGTCACAAAAATCTTCGGACAATGTGTGTTTCACAAACCCCATTGGACAGCGTGTGTGTCACATTCCGCATTGTGTTTCACAAACCCCATTGGAAAGTGTATGTGTCACAAACCCTCCTGGTTAGTGTGTGTGTCACAAACCCCATTGGACAGCATGCGTGTCACCTTTGGAGAGTGTGGGTTTAACAAACCCAATTGGTCAGAGTGTGTGTCACAAACTCCATGGGACAGCGTGTGTGTGTCACAAACCCCATTGGAAAGTGTGTGTGTCACAAACCCCATTGGATAGCGTGTGTGTGTCACAAACTACATTAAAAAGTATGCGTGTCACAAACCCCATTGGAAAGTGTGTGTGTCACAAACACCATTAGACAGCGTGTGTGTGTCACAATCCCCATTGGACAGTGTGTGTGTGTCGCAAACCCCATTGGACAGCGTGTGTGTCACAAACACCATTGCACAGCGCGTGTGTCACAAAACCCTTTGGATAGCATGCGTGTCACAAATACCATGGGACAGTGTGTGTGTAACAAAACCAATTTGTCAGCGTGTGTGTCACAAGCACGATTGGACAGTGTGTGTGTCACAAACCCCATTGGAAAGTGTATGTGTCACAAACCCCATTGCGTAGCGTGTGTATGTCACAAACCCCATTGGACAGCGTGTGTGTCACAAGCCCCATTGGACAGCGTGTGTGTCACAATCCCCATTGGACAGCGTGTGTGTGTATCAATACCCTTTGGACAGTGTGTGTGTCACAAACCCCATTGGAAATGTATGTGTCACAAACCCTACTGTATAGCGTGTATGTGACACAAACCCTCCTGGTCAGTGTGTGTGTCACAAAACCCTTTGGATAGCATGCTTGTCACAAATACCATGGGACAGTGTGTGTGTAACAAAACCAATTTGTCAGCGTGTGTGGCACAAACACCATGTGACAGTGTGTCTGTGTCACAAACCCCATTAGAAAGTGTGCTTGTGACAAACCCCATTTGAAAGTGGGTGTGTCACACAACACATTGGATAGCATGTGTGTGTCACAAACCCCATTAGAAAGTTTGCGTGTCACAAACCCCATTGGAAAGTGTGTGTGTCACAAACACCACTGGAGAGCTTGTGTGTGTCACAATCACCATTAGACAGTGTGTGTGTCACAAACCCCATTGGACAGTATGTGTGTAACAAACCCAGTTGGTCAGCCTGTGTGTCACAAACCCCATGGGACAGCGTGTGTGTGTCACAAACCACATTGGAAAGTGTGTATCACAAAACCCATTGGATAGCGTGTGTGTCAAAAACCCCATTAGAAAATATTTGTGTCACAAACCCAATTGCATAGCATGTGTGTGTCACAAGCCCTATTGGACAGTATGTATGTCACAATCACCATTGGACAGCGTCTTTTTCACAAACCCCATTGGACAGCGTGTGTGTCGCAAACACCATTGGACAGTGTGTTTGTGTCACAATCCCCATTGGACAGTGATTGTGTCACAAAACCCATTGGATAGCGTTTGTGTCACAAACCCCATTAGAAAGTGTATGTGTCACAAACCCCAATGAATAGCGTGTGTGTGTCACAACCCCCATGGCACAGAGTGTGTGTCACAAACCTCATTAGACAGCGTGTCATAAACCCCATTGGAAAGGGTGTATGTGTCACAAACCCCGTTGGACCGCGTGTGTGTGTCACAATACCCATTGGACAGCAAGTGTGTCACAAGACCATTGGACAGAGTGTGTGTGTCTCAAAACCCACTGCACAGCGTGTGTGTCACGAATTCCATTGGACAGCATGTGTGTCACAAGCACCATTGGAAAGAGTGTGTATCACAAACCCCATTGGAAAATGTATGTGTCACAAACCCCATTGGACAGCGTGTGTGTGTCACAATCCTTATTGGACAGCGTTTGTGTAACAAACCCCATTGGACAGCGTGTGTGTAACAAACCTCTTTGGACAGCGTGTGTGCGTCACAATACCCATTGGACAGTGTGTGTGTCACAAACCCCATTGGACAGCGTCTGTGTCACAAACCCCATTGGACAACGTGTGTGTCACAAACACCACTGGACATCGTGTGTGTGTCACAAACCCCATTGGACAGCGTGTGTGTCAAAAATACCATTGGACAGCGTGTGTGTGTATCAATACCCATTCGACAGTGTGTGTGTCACAAATCCCCTTGGACAACGTGTGTGTCACAAACCCCCGTGGACACTGTGTGTGTCACAATCCCCACTGGAAAGTGTATGTGTCACAAACCCCATTGTATAGCGTGTGTGTGACACAAACCCTCCTGGTCAGTGTGTGTGTCACAAAACCCTTTGGATAGCATGCGTGTCACAGACCCCATTGGACAGCGTGTGTGTCACAAACCCAATTAGAAAGTGTGCGTGTTACAAACCCCATTGGATAGCTTGTGAGTGTTACGAACCCCATTGGAAAGCATTTGTGTCACAAGACCCATTGGACAGATTGTGTGTGTCACAAACCCCATTGGACATCGTCTGTATCACCATCCCCATTGGAGAGCGTGTGTGTCACAAACCCCTTTGAACAGCGTGTGTGTCAGAAACACCTATTGACAGTGTGCATGTCGCAAACCCCATTGGACATCGTGTGTGTAACAAACCCTTTTGGACATTGTGTGTGTCAGAAACCCCAATGGACAGCGTGTGTGTCACAAACACCCATGGACACTGTGCATGTCACAAACCCCATTGGACATCGTGTGTGTGTCACAAACCCCATTAGAAAGTGTGCATGTCACAAACCCCATTTGAAAGTGTGTGTGTCAAAAACCCCATTGGATAGCGTGTGTGTGTCACAAACCCCATTAGAAAGTCTGCGTGTCACAAACCCCATTGGATAGAATGTTGGTGTCACAAACACTATTGGGCAGTGTGTATGACACAATCCCCATTGGACAGCGTCTGTGTCACTAACCCCATTGGACAGCGTGTGTGTCACAAACACCATTGGACAACGTGTGTGTGTCACAAACCCTCTTGGACAGTGTTTGTGTCACAAACCCCACTGGACAGCGTGTCTGTCACGAACCCCTTTGGACTGCTTGTGTGTCACAAGCCCCATTGCACAGAGTGTGTGTGTCACAAACCCCATTGGACAGCGTGTGTGTCACAATCCCCGTTTGACAGCGTGTGTGTCACAAACCCCATTGGACAGAGTGTGTGTGTCACAAACCCCATTGGACAGCGAGTGTGTCAGAAACCCCATTGGACAGTGTGTGTCACAAATCCCATTTTACAGTGTGTGTGTCACAAACACAATTGGACAGTGTGTGTGTCACAAACCGCTTTGGCCAGTGTGTGTGTCACAAAACCCACTGGACAGCGTGTGTTTCACGAACCCCATTGGACAGCGTGTGTGTCTACAAGCACCATTGGACAGAGTGTGTGTGTCAGAAATCCCATCGGAAAGTGTATGTGTCACACAGCCCATTGGATAGCGTGTGTTTGTCACAAACCCTATTGGACAGTGTGTGTGTCACAAACCCCACTGGACAGCGTGTCTGTCACGAACCCCTTTGGACTGCTTGTGTGTCACAAGCCCCATTGCACAGAGTGTGTGTGTCACAAACCCCATTGCACAGCGTGTGTGTCACAATCCCCGTTTGACAGCGTGTGTGTCACAAACCCCATTGGACAGAGTGTGTGTGTCACAAACCCCATTGGACAGTGTGTGTGTCACAAACCCCATTGGACAGCGTGTATGTGTCACAAATACCCGTGGACACTGTGTGTGTCACGAACGCCATTGGACAGTGGGTGGTTCACAACCCCCGCTGGACAGAGTGTGTGTCACAATCCTCGTTGGACAGCGTGTGTGTCAAAACCCCATTGGACAGTTTGTGTGTCACAAAACCCACTGGACAGCGCATGTGTCACAAACACTCATGGACAGTGACCGTGTCACAAACCTCATTGGACAGCGTGTGTGTCACAAACCACTTTGGACAGTGTGTGTGTCACAAACTCCATTGGACAGCGTGCGTGTGTCACAATCCCTCCTGGTCAGTGTGTGTGTCACAAAACCCATTGGACAGCGAGTGTGTCAGAAACCCCATTGGACAGTGTGTGTCACAAATCCCATTTTACAGTGTGTGTGTCACAAACACAATTGGACAGTGTGTGTGTCACAAACCGCTTTGGCCAGTGTGTGTGTCACAAAACCCACTGGACAGCGTGTGTTTCACGAACCCCAATGGACAGCGTGTGAGTGTCGCAAAACCTCCTGGTCCCTGTGTGTAGTCACAAACCCCATTGCACAGCGTGTTTGTCACAAACCCCATTGGATAGAGTGTGTGTGTCACAAACCCTATTGGACAGTGTGTGTGTGTCACAAACCCCATTACACATCGTGCGTGTAACAAACGCCATGGGACAGAATGTGTGTCACAAACCCTATTGGACAGTGTGTGTGTCATAAAACCCATTGGATAACGTGTGTGTCACAAACCATATTGGACAGTGTGTTTGTCATAAACCCCCCTGGACAGTGGGTGTTTCACAATCTCCAGTGGACAGCGTCTGTGTTACAAACACCCATGGACTGTGTGAGTGTCACAAACCCCATTGGATAGCGTCTGTGTCACAAATCCCTTTGGACAGCGTTTGTGTGTCACAATACCAATTGGTCAGTGTGTGTGTCACGAACCCCCCTGTACAGTGTGTGTGTCACAATCCCCAGTGGACAGCGTGTGTGTCAAAACCCCATTGGAGAGTGTGTGTGTCACAAACCCCTTTAGATATTGTGTGTGTCACAGACCCCATTGGACAGCGTGTGTGTGTCACAACCCCATTGGACAGCGTGTGTCTGTTACAAACGCATTGGAGAGAGTGTGTGTGTTACAAAACTCAAGGGACAGCGTGTGTGTCTCGAAACCCATTGGATAACGTGTGTGTCACAAGCGCCATTGGACAAAGTGTGTGTGTCACAAACCCTATTGGATAGAGTGTGTGTGTCACATTCCCCATTGGATAGTGTTTGTGTGTCATGAACCCCATTGGACAGCGTGTGTGTCACAAACCCCTTTGGACAGTGTGTGTGTCTCAAACTCCATTGGACAGCGTGTGTGTGTCACAAACCCCTCTGGACAGTGTGTGTGTAACAAACCCTCCTCGTCTTTGTGTGTGTCACAATCTCCATTGGACAGTGTGTGTGTCACAAACCCCAAGGGACAAAGTGTTTGTCACAAACACTATTGGACAGCGTGCGTGTCACAAGTCCATTGGAGACAGTGTGGTGTCACAAACCCCATTGAAAAGTGTATGTGTCAAAAAACCCATTGGATAGCGTGTGTGTCACAAACCACATTGGACAGTGTCTGTGTCACAAACCCCATTGGACAGAATTTCTGTCACAAACCCCATTGGACAGCATGTGTCTCACATACACCATTGGACAGTGTATGTGTCACAAACCCCATTGGACAGCGTGTGTGTCACAAATCTCATTGGACTGCGTGTGTGTGTAACAAACCCCATTTGACAGAGTGTGAGTCACAAACACCGTTGGACAGTTTGTGTGTCACAAATCCCACTGGACAGAGTGTGTGTGTCACAAACCCTGCTGGTTAGTGTGTGTGTCACAAACCCCATTGGACAGTGTGTATGTCACAAAACCCATTGGATAGTGTGTGTGTCACAAACCCCATTTGAAAGTGTGTGTGTCATAAACCCCGTTGGACAGCGTGTGTGTGTCACAAACCCCATTGGACAGCGTGTGTGTCATAAACCCTATTGGACAGCGTGTGTGTGTCACAATCCCCATTGGACAGTGTTTTTCTGTCACAAACCCCATTGGACAGCGTGTGTGTCAAAAACCCCTTTGGAAAGTGTGTGTGTTACAAACCCCATTGCACAGTGTGTGTGTCACAAACCCCCTTGGACACCGTGTGTGTCACAAACCGCATTAGAAAGTGTGTGTGTTACAAACACCATTGGAACGTGTGTGTGTCACAAACCCCATTGGATAGCGTGTGTGTGTCACAAATCCCACTCACATCGTGTGTGTGTCACAAAACCTATTGGAGAGTGTCTGTGTCACAAACCCCATTGGACAGTGTGTGTGATGTCACAATCCGCATTGGACAGCGTGTGTGTCACCAGCCCCATTGGACAGCGTGTGTGTCACAAGCACCCTTAGACAGCGTGTGTGTGTAACAATACACATTCGACAGTGTGTGTGTCGCAAACCCCATTGGACAGCGTGTGTGTCACAAACCCCCGTAGACACTGTGTGTGTCACAAACCCCACTGGACAGTGTGTGTGTCACAAATCCTTTTGGACAGTGTGTGTCTCACAAAGCCCACTGGACAGCGTGTGAGTCACAAACACCCATTGACAGTGTGCGTGTCACAAACCCCATTGGACATCATGTGTGTCACAAACCCCTTTGGAAAGAGTGTGTATCAGAAACACCATTGGACAGCGTGTTTTTCACAATACCCATTGGACAGTGTGTCTGTGTGTCACAAACCCCATTGGACAGCGTGTGTGTCACAAACCCCATTGGACAGCGTTTTTGTCACAAACACCATTGGACAGTGTGTGTGTGTCACAAACCCCATTGGACAGGGTGTGTGTGTCACAATCCCGATTGGACAGTGTTTGTGTGTCACAAACCCCATTGGACGTCGTCTGTGTCACAAACCTCTTTAGACAGTGTGTGTGTCACAAACCCCATGGGACAGCGTGTGTGTAATAAGCGATATTGGACAGAGTGTGTGTGTCACAAACCCCAATGGAAAGTGTGTGTGTCACAAAACCTATTGGATAGCGTGTGCATGTTACAAACCCCTTTGGAACGTGTGTGTGTCACAAACCCCTTTGGACAGCTTGTGTGTCACAAGACCCATTGGAAAGCCTGCGTGTGTCACAAAACCCATTGGACAGCGTGTGTGTTACAAACCCCATTGGACAGTGTTTGTGTGTCACAAACCCCATTGGTCATCGTGTGTTTCACAAACCCCTTTGGACAGTGTGTGTGTCATGAACCCCATTGAACAGCGTGTGTGTCATAAACCCCATTGTACAGCGTGTCTGTGTCACAATGCCCATTGGACAGTGTTTGTATATCACAAACCCCATTGAACAGTGTGTGTGTCACAAACCCCTTTGGACAGTGTGTGTGTCACAAACCCCATTGGATAGTGTGTGTGGGTCACAAGCCCCATTGGACAGCTAGTGTGTCACAAGCACCATAGGACAGCGTGTGTGTGTAACAATACCCATTGGACAGTGTGTGTGTCACAAACCCCATTGGACAGCGTGTGTGTCACAAACCCCCGTAGACACTGTGTGTGTCACAAACCCCATTGGACATCGTGTGTGTCACAAATCCTTTTGGACAGTGTGTGTCTCACAAACCCCGCTGGACAGCGTGTGTGTCACAAACACCCATGGACAGTGTGCGTGTCACAAACCAGACTGGACAGCGTGTGTGTGTCACAATCCCCATTGGACAGTGTGCGTGTGTGTCACAAACCCCATTGGACAGCGAGTGTGTCTCACAATCCCCATTGGACAGTTTTTGTGTGTCACAAACCCCTTTGGACAGTGTGTGTGTCTCAAACTCCATTGGACAGCGTGTGTGTCACAATCCCTAATGGACAGAGTGTGTGTCACAATCTCCATTGGACAGTGCATGTGTAGCAAACCCCGTGGGACAGAGTGTGTGTCACAAACCCATTGGACAGAGTGTGTGTGTCACAAAACCCTAGGGACTTCGTGTGTCTCACAAACCCCATTGGACAGTGTGTGTGTCACAAGCGCCATTGGATTACGTGTTTGTGTCACAAACCCTCGTGGTCAGTGTGTGTGTCACAAATCCCTTTGGACAGCAAGCGTGTCGCAAACACCATTGGACAGTGTTTGTGTAAGAAACCCACTTGGTCAGCGTGTGTGTAACATACCCCATGGGACAGTGTGTGTGTGTCACAAAACCTATTGGAAAGTGTGTGTGTCACAAACCCCATTGGAAAGTGTGTGTGTCACAAACCCCATTGGATAGCGTGGGTGTGTCACAAACCCCATTAGAAATTGTGCGTGTCACAAACCCCATTGGATAGCATGTGTGTGTGACAAAACCTATTGGACAGTGCGTTTGTCACAATCCCCATTGGACAGCGTCTGTGTCAGAAAACCCCTTTGGACTGTGTGTGTGTCTCAAACCCCATTGGACAGCGTGTGTGTCACAATCCCCAATGGACAGAGTGTGTGTGTCACAAACCCCTTTGGAAAGTGTATGTGTCACAAACCCCAGCGGATAGCGTGTGTGTGTCACAAACCACATTGGATAGAGAGTGTGTGTCATAAAGCCCATTAGAAAGTGTGCGTGTCACAAACCCCATTGGACAGTGTGTGTCACAAACCCAATTGGTCAGCGTGTGTGTCAGAAACCCCATGGACAGCGTGTGTGTCACAAACCCCATTGGACAGTGTGAGTGTTTCACAAACCCCATTTGATAGACTGTGTGTGTCACAAACCCCATTGGACAGGGTGTGTGTGTCATAATTCCCATTGGACAGTGTGTGTTTCACAAACCTCATTGGATAGAGTTTGTGTCACAAACCCCCGTGGACACTCTGTCTGTCACAAACCCCTTTGGACAGTGTGTGTGTCACAAACCCCATTGGACAGTGTGTGTGTGTAGCAATGCCCATTGGACAGAGTGTGTGTGTCACAAAACCCATGGGACAGCGTGTGTGTCACGAACTCCATTGGACAGCGTGTGTGTCACATGCGCTATTTGACAGAGTGTGTGTGTCAAAAACCCGATTAGAAAGTATGTGTGTCACAAACCCCATTGGATAGCATGTGCGTGTCACAAACCCTATTGGACAGTGTGAGTGTCACAAATCCCACAGGATAGCGTGTGTGTCACAAGCCCCTTTGGACAGAGTGTATTTGTCAAAAAGCCCATTGGACAGCGTGTGTGTCACAATCCCCATTGGACATGGTGCGTGTGTCACAATCCCCATTGGACAGAGTGTGTGTCACAAACCTAATAGGACAGAGTTTGTGTCACAAACCCCCGTGGACACTGTGTGTGTCAAAAACCCCATTGGACAGTGTGTGTATCACAAACCCCATTCGACATCGTGTGTGTCACAAACCCCTTTGGACAGTGTTCGTGCCAAAAACCTTATTGGACAACGTGTGTGTCACAAACCCCTTTGGACAGTGTGTGTGTCACAAACCCCATTGGACACCGTGTGTGTGTCACAATCCCCATTAGACAGTGTGTGTGTGTCACAAACCCCATTAGACAGTCTGTGTGTCACAAATCCTATTGGACATTGTGTGTGTCACAAAACCCACTGGATAGCGTGTGTGTCACGAACCCCATTGGACAGCATGTGTGTCACAAGCGTTATTGGACAGAGTGTGTGTGTCAAAAACCCGATTAGAAAGTATGTGTGTCACAAACCCCATTGGATAGCATGTGTGTGTCTACAAACCGTATTGGACAGAGTGTGTGTTTCACAAACCCCATTGGACAGCGTGTGTGTCACAAACCCCATTGGACAGTGTGTGTGTGTCTCAAACCCCATTAGACAGCGTGTGTGTCATAAACCCCTTTGGACAGTGTGTGTGTCACAATCCCCATTGGACAGTGTGTGTGTCACAAAACCCACTGGACAGCGTGTGTGTCACGAACCCCATTGGACAGCGTGTGTGTTACAAGCACCGTTGGACCGAGTGTGGTGTCACAATCCCCATTGGACAGCGTGTGTGTCACAATCCCCATTGGACAGCGTGTGTGTCACAAACCCCATTGGACAGTGTGAGTGTGTCGCAAACCCAATTTGATAGAGTGTGTGTGTCACAAACCCCTTTGGACAGTGTGTGTGTCACAAACCCCATTGGACAGCGTGTGTGTCACAAACCCCATTGGACAGGGTGTTTGTGTCACAATACCCATTGGACAGTGTGTGTGTCACAAACCTCATTGGATAGAGTTTGTGTCACAAACTCCCGTGGACACTGTGTGTATCACAAACCCCATTGGACAGTGTGTGTGTCAAAAACTCCACTGGACAGTGTGTGTGTGTCACAAACCCCATTGGATAGAGTTTGTGTGTCACAAACCCCATTAGAAAGTATGGGTGTCACAAACCCGATTGGACAGTGTGTGTGTGTCACAATCCCATTAGACAGAGTGTGTGTGTCACAAACCCCATGGGACACAGTGTGTGTCACGAACCCCATTGGACAGCGTGTGTGTCACAATCAACATTGGACAGCGTGTGTGTGTCACAATCCCCGTTCAACAGTGTGTGTGTCACGAAACTCATTGGACAGCGTGTGTGTCAAAAGCACCGTTGGACAGAGTGTGGTGTCACAAACCCCATTGGACAGCGTATGTTTCACAAACCCCATTTGATAGAGTGTGTGTGTCACAAACCCCATTAGAAAGTATGCGTGTCACAAACCCCATTGGATAGCGTGGGTGTGTCACAAACACCATTGGACATCGTGTGTGTCACAAAACCCATTGGATAGTGTGTGTGTCATAAACCCCATTGGACAGCGTGTGTTTCACAATCAACATTGGACAGCGTGTGTGTGTCACAATCCCCGTTCAACACTGTGTGTGTCACGAAACGCATTGGACAGCGTGTGTGTCACAAATGCTATTGGACAGTTTGTGTGTGTCACAAACCCCATTTGACAGTTTGTGTGTGTCACAAAACCCATTGGATAGCATGTGTGTGACACAAACCCCATTGGACATCGTGTGTGTCACAAACCCCTTTGGACAGTGTGTGTCACAAACCGCATTGGACAGCGTGTGTGTCACAAACACCCATTGGACAGCGTGTGTGTGTCACAATCCCCATTGGAGAGTGTGTATGTCACAAACCCCATGGTACTAAGTGTGTGTCACAAGCGCCATTGGACAGAGTGTGTGTGTCACTAACCCCGTTGGAAAGTGTATGTGTCACAAACTCCATTGGATAGCGTGTATGTCACAAAACCCACTGCACAGCGTGTGTGTCACAAACAGCCATTGGACAGCGCGGTTTTCACAAGACCCATTGTACAGAGTTTGTGTGTCACAAAGCCCATTGGACAGCGTGTGTGTCACAAACACCATTGGACAGCGTGTGTGTGTAACAATACCCATAGGACACTGTGTGTGTCACAAACCCCATAGGACAGTGGGTGTGTCACAAACTCGACTGGGCAGCGTGTGTGTCACAAACACCCAAGGACAGTGTGCGTGTCACAAACCCCATTGGACATCGTGTGTGTCACAAACCCCTTTGGACAGTGTGTATGTCACAAACCCCATTGGACAGCGTGTGCGTCACAAACCCATTGGAAAGTGTATGTGTCACGAACCCCATTGGACAGCGTGTGTGTCACAAACACCATTGGACAGATTGTGTGTGTCACAAACCCCACTGGACAGCGTGTGTGTCATAAATCCCATTGGACAGCGTGTGTGTGTCACAATCGCCATTGGATTTTGTGTGTGTGTCACAATGCCCATTGGACAGCGTGTGTGTGTCACAAAGCCCATTGGACAGCATCTGTGTCACAAACCCCATTGCATAGCGTGTGTGTGTAACAAACCCTATGGGACAATGGGTGTGTCACAAACCCCACTGGAAAGAGTGTGTGTGTCACAAACCGCATTGTACAGCGTGTGTGTCACAAACCCCATTGTACAGCGTGTTTGTCACAATTACCATTGGACAGCGTGTGTGTCACAAACCCCACAGGAAAGCGTGTGTGTCACAACCCCCATTGCACAGTGTGTGTGTCACAAAACCCATTTGACAGCGTGTGTGTCACAATCCCCATTGGACAGCGTGTGTGTCACAAACCCCATTGGACAGACTGTGTGTGTCACAAACCCCACTGGGCAGCGAGTGTGTCACAAACCTCTTTGGACAGTGTGTGTGTCACAAACCCTATTGGACAGAGTTTGTGTGTCACATTCCACATTGGAAAGTGTGTGTGTCACAAACACCATGGGACAGCGTGTGTGTCACAAACCCCATTGGACAGAGTGTGTGTGTCACAAACCCAACAAACCCCAACGTGTGTGTCACAATCCTCATTGGAGAGCCTGTGTATCACAAACCCTATTAGAAAGCGTGTGTGTGTCACAATACCCTTTGTACAGTGTGTGTGTCAAAAACCCCATTTGACATCGTGTTTGTCACAATCCCCATTGGATAGCGTATGTGTGACACACCCCATTAGAAAGCGTTCGTGTCACAAAGCCCATTGGACAGCGCGTGTGTGTTACAGTCCCCATTGGACAGTGTGTGTGTCACAAACCCCATGGGACAGAGTGTGTGTCACGAACCCCTTTGGACAGTGTGTGTGTCACAAACCCCATTGGACAGCGTGTGTGTGTCAAAATCCCCATTGGACAGTGTGTGTGTTACAAAATCCATTGGATAGAGTGTGTGTGTCACAAAACCGTTGGATAGCGTGTGTGATGTCACAAACCCTATTGGACAGTGTGAGTGTCAGAAACCCCACTGGACAGCGTGTATGTCACGAACCCCATTGGACAGCTTGTGTTTCACAAGACCTATTTGACAGAGTGTATGTGTCACAAACCCAATTGGACAGAGTGTGTGTCACAAACCCCATTGGACAGCGTGTGTGTCATGAACACCATTGGACAGCGTGTCTGTCACAATCCCCATTGGACAGAGTGTGTGTTACAAACTCCCTTGGACAGCATGTGTGTCACAAACCCCATTGGAAAGTGTGTGTCACAAACCCCATTGGACAGCGTGTGTGTCAGAAACACCATTGGACAGCGTGTGTGTGTCACAATCCCCGTTGGACAGTGTGTTTGTGTCACAATCCCCACTGGACAGTGCGTGTGTCACAAAACCCATTGGATAACGTGTGTGTCACGAACCCTATTGGACAGAGTGTGCGTGTCACAAACCCCATTGGACAGCCTGTGTGTCACAAACCCCATTGGACAGCGTGTGTGTGTCACAATCCCCACTGGACAGTGTGTGTGTCACAAAACCCATTGGATAGCATGTGTGTCACAAATCCCATTAGAAAGATTGTGTGTCACAAACCCCATTGGATAGTGTATGTGTGTCACAAACCCCATTATAAATTGTGCGTGTCACAAAACCCACTGGACAGCGAGTGTGTCAAAAACAGCCATGGACAGTGTGAGTGTCACGAAGCCCATTGGATGGCGTGTGTGTCACAAACCCCCTTGGAAAGTGTATGTGTCACAAACCCCATTGGATTGCGTGTGTGTGTTTCAAAAACCCCATTAGAAAGTATGTATGTCAAAAACCCCATTGGATAGCGTGTGTGTGTCACAAATCCCATTATAAAGTGTGCGTGTCACAAACCCCATTTGATAGCGTGTGTGTGTCACAAACCCTTTTGGACAGTGTGTAGGTCACGATCCCCATTGGACAGCCTCTGTGTCACAAACCCTATTGGACAGTGTGTGTGTCACAAAACCCACTTGACAGCGTGTGTGTCACAAACACCCATGGACAGCGTGTGTGTCACAAGCACCATTGGACAGAGATTGTGTCACAAACCCCATTGTACAGTGTGTGTGTCTCAAACTCCACTGGACACTTGTGTGTCACAAACACCCATGGACAATGTGCGTGTCAGAAACCCCATTGGACATCGTGTGTGTCACAAACCCCTTAGGACAGTGTGTGTGTCACAAACCCCATTGGACAGTGTGTGTGTCACAAACCACATGGGACAATGTGTGTGTGTCACAAACCCCATTGGACAGTGTGTGTGTCACAAACCCCAGTGAATAGCGTGTGTGTGTTTCAAAAACCCCATTAGAAAGTATGTATGTCAAAAACCCCATTGGATAGCGTGTGTGTGTCACAAACCCCATTATAAAGTGTGCGTGTCACAAACCCCATTTGATAGCGTGTGTGTGTCACAAACCCTTTTGGACAGTGTGTAGGTCACGATCCCCATTGGACAGCCTCTGTGTCACAAACCCTATTGGACAGTGTGTGTGTCACAAAACCCACTTGACAGCGTGTGTGTCACAAACACCCATGGACAGCGTGCGTGCCACAAACCCCATTGTACATCGTGTGTGTCACAAACCCTTTTGGACAGTGTGCGTGTCACAAACCCCAATGGATATCGTGTGTGTCACAATCCTCTTCGGACAATGTGTGTGTCACAAACCCCATTGGTCAGCGTAGGTGTGTCACAGTCCCCAATGGACAGTGTGTGTGTCACAAACCCCATGGGACAAGGGTGTGTCAAGAACCTCATTGGACATCGTGTGTGTCACAAACCCCATTGGACAGCGTGTGTGTTACAAACCCTATGGTACAGAGTGTGTGTCACGAACCCCATTGGACAGCGTGTGTGTTCACAAGCGCCACTGCACAGAGTGTGTTGTCACAAACCCCTTTGGAATGTGTATGTGTCTCAAACCCCATTGGATAGCGTGTGTGTGTCACAAACCCTATTGGACTGTGTGTGTGTCACAAAACCCACTGGAGAGAGTGTGTGTCACAAACCCCCGTGGACAGTGTGTGTGTCACAAACCCCATTGGATAGCGTGTGTGTCACAAACCACTTCGGACAGTGTGTGTGTCACAGACGCCATTGGACAGCGTCCGTGTGTCACAATCCCTATTGGACAGCGTTTGTGTCACAAACCCCATTGGACATCGTGTGTGTCACAAACACCTTTGGACAGTCTGTGTGTCACAAACCCCATTGGACACTGTGTGTGTGTCACAAACCCCATTGGACAGCGTGTGTGTGTCTCAATCCCCATTGGACAACGTGTGTGTCACAAACACAATTGGACAGCGTGTGTGTGTCACAATACCCCATTGTACAGAGTGTGTGTCACAAACCCCCGTGGACACTGTGTGTGTCACGAATGCCATTGGACAGTGTGTGAGTCACAAACCCCCCTGGACAGTGTGTGTGTTACAATTCCCAGTGGACAGCGTGTGTGTCAAAACCCCATTGGACAGTGAGTGTGTCACAAAACCCATTGGAGAGCGTGTGTGTCACAAACCCCATTGGACAGTGTGTGTGTGTCACAATCCCCATTGGACAGTGTATGTGTGTCAAAAACCCCATTGGATAGCGTGTGTGTCACAAACCCCTTTGGACAGCATGTGTGTGTCACAAACACCATTGGACAGCGTGTGTGTGTCACAAGCCCCCTGGTCGTTGTGTGTGTCACAAACCCCGTTGGACAGCATGTGTGTGTCAAAAACCCCATTAGAAAGTATTTGTGTCACAAGCCCCTTTGGATATTGTGTATGTCATAAACCCTATTAGACATTGTGTATGTCACAATCCCCATTGGACAGCGTCCGTGTAACAAACCCCACTGGACAGCATGTGTGTCACAAACCCCATTGGACAGCGTGTGTGTGTAACAATACCCATTGGACAGTGTGTGTGTCACAAAACCCATTGTACAGCGTGTGTGTCACAAACCCCAGTGGACACTGTGTGTCAAAGACCCCATTGAACAGCGTGTGTGTCACAAACACTAATAGCCAGTGTGTGTGTCACAAACGCCATTGTACATCGTGCGTGTCACAAACCCTTTTGGACAGAGTGTGTGTCACAAACCCCATTGGACAGCGTGTGTGTCACAAACACCCATGGACTGTGTGCGTGTCGCAAACCGCATTGGACATCGTGTGTGTCACAAACCCTATTGGACAGCGTGTGTGTGTCACAAACCCCACTGGACAGTGTGTGTGTCACTAACCCCATGGAACAGAGTGTGTGTCACGAACCCCATTGGACAGAGTGTGTGTTACAAGCGCAATTGGACAGAGTGTGTTTTTCACAAACCCCATTGGAAAGTGTATGTGTCACAAACCCTTCTGGTCAGTGTGTGTGTCACAAACCCAGTTGGACAGCATGCGTGTCACCTTTGGAGAGTGTGGGTTTAACAAACCCAATTGGTCAGAGTGTGTGTCACAAACTCCATGGGACAGCGTGTGTGTGTCACAAACCCCATTAAAAAGTTTGCGTGTTACAAACACCATTGGAAAGAGTGTGTGTCACAAACACCATTAGACAGCGTGTGTGTCACAATCCCCATTGGACAGTGTGTGTTTCACAAACTCCAGTGGACAGCAGGTGTGTGTCACAAACCCCTTTGGACAGCGTGTGTGTAACAAACTCCATGGGGCAGCGTGTGTGTGTCACAAACCGCATTGGAAAGTGTATGTGTCACAAACCCCATTGGATAGCGTGTGTTAGTCACAAACCCTATTGAATAGTATGTGTGTGAAAATACCCATTGAACAGTGTGTGTGTTCACAAACCCCATTGGACAGCGTGTTTTTCACAAGACCCATTGTACAGGGTGTGTGTGTCACAAAGCCCATTGGACAGCTCGTGTGTCACAATCCCCATTGGAAAGCGTGTGTGTCACAAACACCCACGGACAATATGCTTGTCACAAACCCCTTTGAACAGCGTCTGTGTCACAAACCCCCGAGGACAATGTGCGTGTCACAAACCCCAGTGGACAGTGTGTGTGTTACAAACCCCATGGTACAGAGTGTATGTCACAAACCCCATTGGAAAGTGTATGTGTCACAAGCCCCATTGGATAGCGTGTGTGTGTCACAAACACTCCTGATCAGTGTGTGTGTCACAAAACCCATTTGTCTGCATGCGTGCCACAAACATTATTGGACAGTCTGTGTAACAAACCCAATTGGTCAGCGTGTGTGTCACAAACCCCATTGGATAGCATGTGTGTGTCACAAACCCCATTAGAAACTATGCGTATCAGAAGCACATTGGATAGCATGTGTGTGTCACATACCCCATGAGAAAGTGTGCGTGTCACAAACCCCATTGGAGAGTGTATGTGTCACAAACCCTCCTGGTCAGTGTGTGTGTCACAAAACCCATTTGACAGCATGCGTGTCACACACAGCATTGGACAGTGTGTGTGTAACAAACCCAGTTGGTCAGCGTGTGTGTCACAAACCCCATGGGAGCGCGTGTGTGTGTCAAAAACCCCATTGGAAAGTGTATGTGTCACAAACCCCACTGAATAGCGTGTGTGTGTCACAAACCCTCCTGGTCAGTGTATGTGTCACAAAACCCACTGGACAGCATGCGTGTCACAAACACCAAAGGACAGTGTGTGAGTAAGAAACCCAATTGGTCAGTGTGTGTGTCACAAACCCCATGTGACAGCGCGTGTGTGTCACAAACCCCATTGGAAAGTGTGTGTGTGACAAACCCCATTAGAAAGTATGTGTGTCACAAACCCCATTGGATAGCGTGTGTGTGTCACAAACCCTCCTGGCCAGTGTGTGTGTCACAATCCCCAGGTGACAGCATGTGCGTCACAAGCACCATTGGACAGAGTTTGTGTGCCACAAACCCCATTGGATAGCGTGTGTGTGTCACTGGCCCTATTGGACAGTGTGTGTGTCATAAAATCCACTGGACAGTGTGTGTGTGTAACAATATCCATTGGACAGCGTGTGTGTCAAAAAACCCAGTGGACAGCGTGTTTATGTCACAATACCCATTGGACAGCTTTTGTGTGTCACAAACACCATTGGACATCGTGTGTGTGTCACAATCCCCATTGGACACTGTGTGTGTCACAAAACCCATTGGATAGCGTGTGTGTCACAAACCTCTTTTGAAAGAGTGTGTGTCACAAATGCCATTGGATAACGTGTGTGATGTCACAAACCCTATTGGATAGTGTGTGTGTCACAAACCCCATTGGACAGCGTGTGTGTCACAAGCGCCATTTTACAGAGTGTGGATGTCACAAACCCCATTGGAAAGTGTATGTGTCACAAACACCATTGGATAGCGTTTGTGTGTCAAAAACCCCATTAGAAAGTATGTGTGTCACAAACCCCATTGGATAGTATGTGTGTGTCACAAACCCTATTGAACAGAGTGTAGGTCACAATCCCCATTGGACAGCGTCTGTGTCACAAACCCCAATGGATAGCATGTGTGTCACAATCCCCATTGGACAATGTGTGTGTGTGTCACAAAACCCATTGGATAGCGTGTGTATCACAAACCCCCGTGGACACTGTGTGTGTCACGAACGCCATTGGACATTGTGTGTGTCAAAAACCCCCCTGGACAGTGTATGTGTTACAATCCGCAGTGGACAGCGTGTGTTTCAAAACCCCGTTGGACTGTGTGTGTGTGACAAAACCCACTGGACACCGTGTGTGTCACAAACACCCATGGACAGTGTGAGTGTCTCAAGCCCCATTGGACAGAGTGTCTGTGTCACAAACCCCATTGGACAGTGTGTGTGTCACAAACCCCATAGGACATGGTGTGTGTCACGAATCCCATTGGACAGCGTGTGTGTCACAAACCCCATGGGACTGAGTTTGTGTCACGAACCCCATTGGACAGCGTCTGTGTCACAAGCGCCATTGCACAGAGTGTGTGTGTCACAAACCCCATTGGAAAGTGTGTGTGTCACAAACCCCATTGGAAAGCGTGTGTGTTACAAACACCCATGGACAGTGTGAGTGTTACAAACCCCATTGTACATCGTGTGTTTCAAAAATCCTTTTGGACAGTGTGTGTGTCACAAAACCCACTGGACAGCGTGTGTGTCACAAACCCCTTTGGAAAGTGTATGTTTCACAAATCCCATTGGACACCGTGTGTGTTCACAAACCCCATTGGACAGCGTGTTTGTCACAATCCCCACTGGACAGCGTCTGTGTCACAAACCCCATTGCACAGTGTGTGTGTCACAAACCCCATGGGACAACGTGTGTGTGTCACAAACCCCATTGGAAAGTGTGTGTCACAAACCCCATTGGACAGCATGTGTTTGTAACAATACCCATTGAGAGTGCATGTGTCACAAACCCCATTGGACAGTTTGTGTCACAAACTCTAATGGACAGCATGTGTGTCACAAACACCCCTAGAGAATGTGCGTGTCACAAACCCCATTGGACATCGTGTGTGTCACAAACCTCTTTGGACAGTGTGTGTGTCACCAACCCCATTTGATAGCGTGTGTGTGTCACAAACTCTATTGGACAGTGTGTAGGTCACAATCCCCATTGGACAGCGTGTGTGTCACAATAAGCCATGGACAGTGTGCGTGACGCAAACCAAATTGGACAGCGTGTGCGTGTCAAAAACCCTATTGGACAGTGTGTGTGTCACAAACCCCACTGGATAGCATGTGTGTCAAGAACCCCATTGGACAGCGTGTGTCTCACAAGACCCATTGGATAGAGTGTGTGTGTCACAAAACCCCCTGGACAGCGTGTGTGTCATAAACCCCATTGGACAGCGCGTGTGTGTCACAAACCCCATTGGACAGAGTGTGTGGGACAAACACCATTGGACAGTGTGTGTGTCACAAATCCCATTGAACAGCGTGTGTGTGACAAACCCCACTGGACAGCGTGTGTGTCACGAACCACGTTGGTCAGCGTGTGTGTCACAACCCCCATTTGACCGAGTGTGGTTTCACAAACCCTATTGGACAGCGTGTGTCTCACAAACCCCTTTGGAAAGTTTATGTGTCACAAACCCCATTAGATAGCGCGTGTGTGTCACAGAACCCACTGGACAGCGTGTGTGTAACACACCCCATTGGACAGCGTGTGTGTCACAAGCCCCATTGGACAGAGTGTATGTGTGACAAACCCATTTGACAGCGTGTGTGTCACAATCCCCTTTGGACAGCTTGTGTGTCACAAACCCCATTGGACAGCGTGTGTGTGTCACAATCCCCATTGGACAGTGTGTGTGTGTCACAAACCCCATTGGACAGTGTGTGTGTCACGAACCCCATTGGACAGTGTGTGTGTCACAAGCCCATTGGACAGAGTGTGTGTGTGACAAACCCATTTGACAGCGTGTGTGTCACAATCCCCATTGCACAGCGTGTGTGTCACAAGCACCATTGGACAGAGTGTGTGTGTCACAAACCCTTTTGGACAGCGTGTGTGTCACAAACCCCATTGGTCAGCGTCTGTGTGTCACAATACCCATTGGACAGTGTGTGTGTCACAAATCCCATTGGACAGTGTGTTTGTCAGAAACCACATTGGACAGAGTTTGTGTCACAAACCCCTTTGGACAGTGTGTGTGTCACAAGCCCATTGGACAGAGTGTGTGTGTCACAAAACCCATTGTACAGCGTGTTTGTAACAATCCCCATTGGACAGCGTGTGTGTCACAAACCCCATTGGACATAGTGTGTGTGACAAACCCCATTGGACAGAGTGTGTGTCACAAACCCCATTAGACAGTGTGTGTGTCAGAAACCCCATGGGACAGCGTGTGTGTGTCACAAATTCCATTGGAATGTGTGTTTGTCGCAAACCCCACTTGAAAGTGTGTGTGCTACAAACCCCTTTGGACAGCGTGTGTGTCAGAAAACCCATTAGAAAGTGTGCGTGTCACAAACGCCATTGGACAGCGTGTCTGTCACAGACCGCATTAGACAGCGTGTGTGTCAAAAACCCCTTTGGACAGTGTGTGTGACACAAACCCCATTGGACAGAGTGTGTGTGACAAACCCTATTGGACAGTGTGTTTTTCACAAACCCCACCGGACGGCGTGTGTGTCAAAAAACCCATTGTACAGAGTGTGTAAGTCACAAACCCCATTGGAAAATGTATGTGCCACAAACCCCATTAGAAAGTGTGTGTGTCGCAAACCCCATTGGATATCATGTGTGTGTCACAAACCCTGTTGGACAGTGTGTATGTCACAATCCCTATTTGGCAGTGTCTGTGTCACAAACCCCATTGGACAGCGTGTGTGTCACAAACACCATTGGACAGTGTGTGTGTGTCACAATCCCCATTGGACAGTGTGTGTGTCACAAAACCCATTGGACAGTGTGTGTGTCACAAACCCCTTTAGAAATTGTGCATGTCACAAACCCCATTGGATAGCACGTGTGTGTCACAAACCCTATTGGACAGTGTGTATCTCACAAAACCCACTGGACAGCTTGTGTGTCACAATCGCCTTTGGACAGTGTGTGTGTCACAATCCCCAGTGGACACCGTGTTTGTCACAAACCCCACTGGACAGCGTGTGTTTCGCAAACACCCGTGGACAGAGTGAGTGTCACAATCCCCATTGGAAAGGGTGTGTGTTACAATCCCCATTTGACAGTGTGTGTGTCACAAACCCCATTGTACAGCGTGTGTGTCACAATCCCCATTGGACAGCGTGTTTGTCACAAACCCCACTGGACAGCGTGTGTTTCACAAACACCCGTGGACAGTGTGTGTGTCACAAACCCCATTTGACAGCGTGTGTGTCACAATCCCCATTGGACAGCGTGTGTGTCACAATCCCCATTGGACAGTGTGTGTTACGCAAACCCCATTGGAAAGTGTATGTGTCACAAACCCCATTGGATAGTGTGTGTGTGTCAGGAAACCCACTGGACAGAGTGTGTGTCACAAGCCCATTGGACAGAGTGTGTGTCCCTAACCCCATTGGACAGTGCGTGTGTCACAAACCCACCTGGACAGTGTGTGTGTCACAATCCCCATTGGACAGCGTGTGTGTCACAAGACCCATTGGACAGAGTGTGTGTGTCACAAAACACATTGGACAGCGTGTGTGTGTCATAAAACCAATTGGATAGCGTGTGTGTGTCACAAACCCTAGTGAACAGTGTATGTGTCACAAACCCCACTTGACATTGTGTGTGTCATGAACGCCATTGGACAGCGTGTTCACACAAGCCCCATTGGACAGAGTGTGTGTGTCACAAACCCCATTGGACAGCGAGTGCGTCACAAACCCCATCTGACAGTGTGTGTGTCACAAAACCCTTTAGACAGTGGGCGTGTGTCACAATCCCCATTAGACAGAGTGTGTGTGACAAACCCCCCTGTACAGTGTCTGTTTCACAATCCCCATTGGACAGCGTCTGTGTCACAAGCCCCATTGGACTGCGTGTGTGTGTCACAATTCCCATTAGACAGAGTGTGTGTGACAAACCCCCCTGTACAGTATGTGTGTCACAATCCCTTTTGGAAAGTTTGTGTGTCACAAACCCTATTGGACAGTGTGTGTGTCACAAACCCCACTTGACAGCATGTGTGTCACGAACCCCATTCGACATCGTGTGTGTCACAAACCCCTTTGGACAGTGTGTGTGTCACAAACCCCTCTGGACAGTGTGTGTGTCACATACCCCATTGGACAGAGTGTGTGTTGGAAACCCCATTGGACAGTGTGTGTGTATCACAATACCCGTTGGACAGAGTCTGTGTCACATACCCCTCTGGAGAGCGTGTTTGTCACAAGCACCCTTGGAGGGTCTCCATATAACAAATTCCATTGTACAGCGTGTGTGTCACTAACTCACCTGGACAGTGTGTGTGTTACAAACCCCTTTGGACATCGTCTGTGTCACAATCCCCATTGGACAGTGTGTCTGTTTCAAAACCCATTGCACTGCGTGTGTGTGTCAAAATCCCCATTAGACAGAGTGTGTGTGACAAACTCCCCTGTACAGTGTGTGTGTCACAATCCCCATTGGACAGTGTGTATGTGTCACAAACCCCATTGGACAGCGTGTGTGTCACAAACCCCATTGGATAATGTGTGTGTGTCACCATCCCCATTAAACAGAGTGTGTGTGAGAAACCCCCCTGTACAGAGTGTGTGTCACAATCCCCATTGGACAGTGTGTGTGTCACAAAACCTATTAGAGAGTTTGTGTGTCACAAACCCAACAGGAATGCTGTGTATCACGAACCCCATTGCACAGCGTGTGTGTCACAAACACCTCTGGACAATGTGTGTGTCACAAACCCCATTGGAAACTGTGTGTGTCAAAAACACCATTCGATAGACTGTGGGTGTCACAAGCCCCGTTGGACAGCGTGTGTGTGTCACGAACCCCATTGGACAGCGTGTGTGTCACAAACCCCATTGGACAGAGTGTCTGTCACAATCCCCATTGGACAGTGTGTGTGTCACAAACCCTATTGGAGTGTGTATGTGTCACAAACCCCACTGGACTGCATGTGTGTCACGAACCCCATTGGACAGCGTGTGTGTCAGAAACCTCACGTGTCAGAGTGTGTGTCACAAACCCCCCTGTACAGTGTGTGTGTCACAAACCCCACTGGACAGCGAGTGTGTCACAAACACCCCTGGACAGGCTCTGTGTAACAAATTCCATTGTAAAGAGTGTGTGTCACAAACCACATTGAACAGTGTGTGTGTCACAAGAACCATTGGACAGAGCACGTGGGTCAGAAACCCCATTTTAAAGTGTATTTGTCACACAGCCCTTTGGATAGCGTGTGTGTGTCACAAACCCTATTGGACAGTGTGTGTGTCACAAAACCCACTGGACAGCGTGTGTGTCAAAAAAACCATTGGACAGCATGTGTCTCACAAACTCCATTAGACAGCGTGTGTGTCACAAACCGCATTGGACAGCGTCTGTGTCACAAACCCTTTGGACAGAGTTTGTGTGCCACAAACCCCATTGGATAGCGTGTGTGTGTCACTGGCCCTATTGGACAGTGTGTGTGTCATAAAATCCACTGGACAGTGTGTGTGTGTAACAATATCCATTGGACAGCGTGTGTGTCAAAAAACCCAGTGGACAGCGTGTTTATGTCACAATACCCATTGGACAGCTTTTGTGTGTCACAAACACCATTGGACATCGTGTGTGTGTCACAATCCCCATTGGACACTGTGTGTGTCACAAAACCCATTGGATAGCGTGTGTGTCACAAACCTCTTTTGAAAGAGTGTGTGTCACAAATGCCATTGGATAACGTGTGTGATGTCACAAACCCTATTGGATAGTGTGTGTGTCACAAACCCCATTGGACAGCGTGTGTGTCACAAGCGCCATTTTACAGAGTGTGGATGTCACAAACCCCATTGGAAAGTGTATGTGTCACAAACACCATTGGATAGCGTTTGTGTGTCAAAAACCCCATTAGAAAGTATGTGTGTCACAAACCCCATTGGATAGTATGTGTGTGTCACAAACCCTATTGAACAGAGTGTAGGTCACAATCCCCATTGGACAGCGTCTGTGTCACAAACCCCAATGGATAGCATGTGTGTCACAATCCCCATTGGACAATGTGTGTGTGTGTCACAAAACCCATTGGATAGCGTGTGTATCACAAACCCCCGTGGACACTGTGTGTGTCACGAACGCCATTGGACATTGTGTGTGTCAAAAACCCCCCTGGACAGTGTATGTGTTACAATCCGCAGTGGACAGCGTGTGTTTCAAAACCCCGTTGGACTGTGTGTGTGTGACAAAACCCACTGGACACCGTGTGTGTCACAAACACCCATGGACAGTGTGAGTGTCTCAAGCCCCATTGGACAGAGTGTCTGTGTCACAAACCCCATTGGACAGTGTGTGTGTCACAAACCCCATAGGACATGGTGTGTGTCACGAATCCCATTGGACAGCGTGTGTGTCACAAACCCCATGGGACTGAGTTTGTGTCACGAACCCCATTGGACAGCGTCTGTGTCACAAGCGCCATTGCACAGAGTGTGTGTGTCACAAACCCCATTGGAAAGTGTGTGTGTCACAAACCCCATTGGAAAGCGTGTGTGTTACAAACACCCATGGACAGTGTGAGTGTTACAAACCCCATTGTACATCGTGTGTTTCAAAAATCCTTTTGGACAGTGTGTGTGTCACAAAACCCACTGGACAGCGTGTGTGTCACAAACCCCTTTGGAAAGTGTATGTTTCACAAATCCCATTGGACACCGTGTGTGTTCACAAACCCCATTGGACAGCGTGTTTGTCACAATCCCCACTGGACAGCGTCTGTGTCACAAACCCCATTGCACAGTGTGTGTGTCACAAACCCCATGGGACAACGTGTGTGTGTCACAAACCCCATTGGAAAGTGTGTGTCACAAACCCCATTGGACAGCATGTGTTTGTAACAATACCCATTGAGGGTGCATGTGTCACAAACCCCATTGGACAGTTTGTGTCACAAACTCTAATGGACAGCATGTGTGTCACAAACACCCCTAGAGAATGTGCGTGTCACAAACCCCATTGGACATCGTGTGTGTCACAAACCTCTTTGGACAGTGTGTGTGTCACCAACCCCATTTGATAGCGTGTGTGTGTCACAAACTCTATTGGACAGTGTGTAGGTCACAATCCCCATTGGACAGCGTGTGTGTCACAATAAGCCATGGACAGTGTGCGTGACGCAAACCAAATTGGACAGCGTGTGCGTGTCAAAAACCCTATTGGACAGTGTGTGTGTCACAAACCCCACTGGATAGCATGTGTGTCAAGAACCCCATTGGACAGCGTGTGTCTCACAAGACCCATTGGATAGAGTGTGTGTGTCACAAAACCCCCTGGACAGCGTGTGTGTCATAAACCCCATTGGACAGCGCGTGTGTGTCACAAACCCCATTGGACAGAGTGTGTGGGACAAACACCATTGGACAGTGTGTGTGTCACAAATCCCATTGAACAGCGTGTGTGTGACAAACCCCACTGGACAGCGTGTGTGTCACGAACCACGTTGGTCAGCGTGTGTGTCACAACCCCCATTTGACCGAGTGTGGTTTCACAAACCCTATTGGACAGCGTGTGTCTCACAAACCCCTTTGGAAAGTTTATGTGTCACAAACCCCATTAGATAGCGCGTGTGTGTCACAGAACCCACTGGACAGCGTGTGTGTAACACACCCCATTGGACAGCGTGTGTGTCACAAGCCCCATTGGACAGAGTGTATGTGTGACAAACCCATTTGACAGCGTGTGTGTCACAATCCCCTTTGGACAGCTTGTGTGTCACAAACCCCATTGGACAGCGTGTGTGTGTCACAATCCCCATTGGACAGTGTGTGTGTGTCACAAACCCCATTGGACAGTGTGTGTGTCACGAACCCCATTGGACAGTGTGTGTGTCACAAGCCCATTGGACAGAGTGTGTGTGTGACAAACCCATTTGACAGCGTGTGTGTCACAATCCCCATTGCACAGCGTGTGTGTCACAAGCACCATTGGACAGAGTGTGTGTGTCACAAACCCTTTTGGACAGCGTGTGTGTCACAAACCCCATTGGTCAGCATCTGTGTGTCACAATACCCATTGGACAGTGTGTGTGTCACAAATCCCATTGGACAGTGTGTTTGTCAGAAACCACATTGGACAGAGTTTGTGTCACAAACCCCTTTGGACAGTGTGTGTGTCACAAGCCCATTGGACAGAGTGTGTGTGTCACAAAACCCATTGTACAGCGTGTTTGTAACAATCCCCATTGGACAGCGTGTGTGTCACAAACCCCATTGGACATAGTGTGTGTGACAAACCCCATTGGACAGAGTGTGTGTCACAAACCCCATTAGACAGTGTGTGTGTCAGAAACCCCATGGGACAGCGTGTGTGTGTCACAAATTCCATTGGAATGTGTGTTTGTCGCAAACCCCACTTGAAAGTGTGTGTGCTACAAACCCCTTTGGACAGCGTGTGTGTCAGAAAACCCATTAGAAAGTGTGCGTGTCACAAACGCCATTGGACAGCGTGTGTGTCACAGAACGCATTAGACAGCGTGTGTGTCAAAAACCCCTTTGGACAGTGTGTGTGACACAAACC
This sequence comes from Columba guinea, assembly GCA_032206185.1. NCBI lineage: Eukaryota > Metazoa > Chordata > Aves > Columbiformes > Columbidae > Columba > Columba guinea. The sequence continues at coordinate 2,238,415 of JAVLUU010000053.1, read as the reverse complement.
CCATTGGACAGAGTGTGTGTGACAAACCCTATTGGACAGTGTGTTTTTCACAAACCCCACCGGACGGCGTGTGTGTCAAAAAACCCATTGTACAGAGTGTGTAAGTCACAAACCCCATTGGAAAATGTATGTGCCACAAACCCCATTAGAAAGTGTGTGTGTCGCAAACCCCATTGGATATCATGTGTGTGTCACAAACCCTGTTGGACAGTGTGTATGTCACAATCCCTATTTGGCAGTGTCTGTGTCACAAACCCCATTGGACAGCGTGTGTGTCACAAACACCATTGGACAGTGTGTGTGTGTCACAATCCCCATTGGACAGTGTGTGTGTCACAAAACCCATTGGACAGTGTGTGTGTCACAAACCCCTTTAGAAATTGTGCATGTCACAAACCCCATTGGATAGCACGTGTGTGTCACAAACCCTATTGGACAGTGTGTATCTCACAAAACCCACTGGACAGCTTGTGTGTCACAATCGCCTTTGGACAGTGTGTGTGTCACAATCCCCAGTGGACACCGTGTTTGTCACAAACCCCACTGGACAGCGTGTGTTTCGCAAACACCCGTGGACAGAGTGAGTGTCACAATCCCCATTGGAAAGGGTGTGTGTTACAATCCCCATTTGACAGTGTGTGTGTCACAAACCCCATTGTACAGCGTGTGTGTCACAATCCCCATTGGACAGCGTGTTTGTCACAAACCCCACTGGACAGCGTGTGTTTCACAAACACCCGTGGACAGTGTGTGTGTCACAAACCCCATTTGACAGCGTGTGTGTCACAATCCCCATTGGACAGCGTGTGTGTCACAATCCCCATTGGACAGTGTGTGTGTCGCAAACCCCATTGGAAAGTGTATGTGTCACAAACCCCATTGGATAGTGTGTGTGTGTCAGGAAACCCACTGGACAGAGTGTGTGTCACAAGCCCATTGGACAGAGTGTGTGTCCCTAACCCCATTGGACAGTGCGTGTGTCACAAACCCACCTGGACAGTGTGTGTGTCACAATCCCCATTGGACAGCGTGTGTGTCACAAGACCCATTGGACAGAGTGTGTGTGTCACAAAACCCATTGGACAGCGTGTGTGTGTCATAAAACCAATTGGATAGCGTGTGTGTGTCACAAACCCTAGTGAACAGTGTATGTGTCACAAACCCCACTTGACATTGTGTGTGTCATGAACGCCATTGGACAGCGTGTTCACACAAGCCCCATTGGACAGAGTGTGTGTGTCACAAACCCCATTGGACAGCGAGTGCGTCACAAACCCCATCTGACAGTGTGTGTGTCACAAAACCCTTTAGACAGTGGGCGTGTGTCACAATCCCCATTAGACAGAGTGTGTGTGACAAACCCCCCTGTACAGTGTCTGTTTCACAATCCCCATTGGACAGCGTCTGTGTCACAAGCCCCATTGGACTGCGTGTGTGTGTCACAATTCCCATTAGACAGAGTGTGTGTGACAAACCCCCCTGTACAGTATGTGTGTCACAATCCCTTTTGGAAAGTTTGTGTGTCACAAACCCTATTGGACAGTGTGTGTGTCACAAACCCCACTTGACAGCATGTGTGTCACGAACCCCATTCGACATCGTGTGTGTCACAAACCCCTTTGGACAGTGTGTGTGTCACAAACCCCTCTGGACAGTGTGTGTGTCACATACCCCATTGGACAGAGTGTGTGTTGGAAACCCCATTGGACAGTGTGTGTGTATCACAATACCCGTTGGACAGAGTCTGTGTCACATACCCCTCTGGAGAGCGTGTTTGTCACAAGCACCCTTGGAGGGTCTCCATATAACAAATTCCATTGTACAGAGTGTGTGTCACTAACTCACCTGGACAGTGTGTGTGTTACAAACCCCTTTGGACATCGTCTGTGTCACAATCCCCATTGGACAGTGTGTCTGTTTCAAAACCCATTGCACTGCGTGTGTGTGTCAAAATCCCCATTAGACAGAGTGTGTGTGACAAACTCCCCTGTACAGTGTGTGTGTCACAATCCCCATTGGACAGTGTGTATGTGTCACAAACCCCATTGGACAGCGTGTGTGTCACAAACCCCATTGGATAATGTGTGTGTGTCACCATCCCCATTAAACAGAGTGTGTGTGAGAAACCCCCCTGTACAGAGTGTGTGTCACAATCCCCATTGGACAGTGTGTGTGTCACAAAACCTATTATTGGGTTTGTGTGTCACAAACCCAACAGGAATGCTGTGTATCACGAACCCCATTGCACAGCGTGTGTGTCACAAACACCTCTGGACAATGTGTGTGTCACAAACCCCATTGGAAACTGTGTGTGTCAAAAACACCATTCGATAGACTGTGGGTGTCACAAGCCCCGTTGGACAGCGTGTGTGTGTCACGAACCCCATTGGACAGCGTGTGTGTCACAAACCCCATTGGACAGAGTGTCTGTCACAATCCCCATTGGACAGTGTGTGTGTCACAAACCCTATTGGAGTGTGTGTGTGTCACAAACCCCACTGGACTGCATGTGTGTCACGAACCCCATTGGACAGCGTGTGTGTCAGAAACCTCACGTGTCAGAGTGTGTGTCACAAACCCCCCTGTACAGTGTGTGTGTCACAAACCCCACTGGACAGCGAGTGTGTCACAAACACCCCTGGACAGGCTCTGTGTAACAAATTCCATTGTAAAGAGTGTGTGTCACAAACCACATTGAACAGTGTGTGTGTCACAAGAACCATTGGACAGAGCACGTGGGTCAGAAACCCCATTTTAAAGTGTATTTGTCACACAGCCCTTTGGATAGCGTGTGTGTGTCACAAACCCTATTGGACAGTGTGTGTGTCACAAAACCCACTGGACAGCGTGTGTGTCAAAAAAACCATTGGACAGCATGTGTCTCACAAACTCCATTAGACAGCGTGTGTGTCACAAACCGCATTGGACAGCGTCTGTGTCACAAACCCTTTGGACAGAGTGTGTGTGTCACAAACCCCATTGTACAGTGTGTTTGTCACAAACCCTTTGGACAGAGTGTGTGTGTCACAAACCCCATTGTACAGCGTCTTTGTCACAATCCTCACTGGACAGCGTGTGTGTCGCAGACCCCATTGGACAGAGTCTGTGTGACAAACCCCATTGGACAGAATGTGTGTCACAAACAGCATTGGACAGCGTGTGTGTGTCATAAACCCCATTGGACAGCGTGTGTGTCACAAACCCCATTGGACAGCGTGTGTGTCACAATCCTTATTGGACAGAGTGTGTGTGTCACAATCCCCATTGGACACCGTGTGTGTCACAAACCCATTTGAACAGTGTGTGTGTCACAAACCCCATTGGATAGCGTGTGTGTGTCACAAACCCCATTGTACAGAGTGTTTGTCACAATCCCCATTGGACAGCGTGTGTGGTACAAGCCCATTGGACAGAGTGTTTGTGTCACAAAACCCCGTGGACACTGTGTGTATCACGAACGCCATTGGACAGTGTGTGTGTCACAAACACCCCTGGACAGTGTGTGTGTCACAAACCCCATTGGACATCGTGTGTGTCACAAAACCCTTTGGACAGTGTGTGTCACAAACCCCATTGGATAGAGTGTGTGTGACAAACCACTTTGGACAGGGTGTGTGTCACAAACACCATGGGAAAGCGTGTGTCTTTCAAAATCCCCATTGGACAGTGTGTGTGTGTCACAATACCCATTGGACAGTGTGTGTGTCACAAACCCCATTGGACAGATTTTGTGTCTCAAAGCCCATTGGACAGCGTGTGTGTCACAATCCCTCCTGGTTAGTGTGTGTGTCACAAAACCCATTGGAGAGCGAGTGTGTCAGAAACCCCATTGGACAGTGTGTGTCACAAATCCCATTGGACAGTGTGTGTGTCACAAGCCCATTGGACAGAGTGTATGTGTCAAAAATCCCCGTGGACACTGTCTGTGTCACGAACCCCATTGGACAGTGTGTGTGTCACAAAACCCACTGGACAGCGTTTGCGTGATAAACCTCATTGGACAGCGTGTGTGTCAAAAGCCACATTGGACAGCGTATGTGTGTCACAAACCCATTGGACAGCATGTGTGTCACAAACCCCATTGGACAGCGACTGTGTCACAATCCCCATTGGAAAGTGTCTGTGTCATAAACCGCATTAAATAGCGTGTGTGAGTCACAAACCCCATTGTACAGCATCTTTGTCACAATCCTCACTGGACAGCGTGTGTGTCGCAGACCCCATTGGACAGTGTGTGTGTTACAAACACCATTGGACATCATGTGTGTCACAAACCCCTTTGGAAAGTGTGTGTGTCAAAAACACCCATGGGCGGTGTGCGTGTCACAAACCCCATTGGACATCGTGTGTGTCACAAACCCTTTTGGACACTGTGTGTCTCACAAACCCCACTGGACAGCGTGTGTGTCACAAACACTCATGGACAGTGTGCGTACACAAACACCATTGGACAGCGTGTGTGTGTCACAAAACCTATTGGACAGTGTGTGTGTCACAAAACCCTATTGGACAGCGTGTGTGTCACAAACCCTCCTGGTTAGTGTGTGTGTCACAATCCCCACTGGACAGCGTCTGTCTGTCACAAACCCCATTGGACAGCGTGTGTGTCATAAACCCCATTGGACTGCGTGTGTGTGTCACAATCCCCATTGGACAGTGTGTGTGTCACAAAACCCATTGGACTGTGTTTGTGTGTCACAAACCCCATTGGACAGCGTGTGTGATATCACAATACGCATTGGACAGCGTGTGTGTCACAAACCCCTTTGGAAAGTGTGTGTGTCACAAACCCCCTTGGACAGCGTGTGAGTGTCACAATCCCCACTGGACAGTGTGTGTTTCACAAACCCCATGGGACAGCGTGTGTGTCACAAGCGATATTGGACAGAGTGTGTGTGTCACAAACCCCAATGGAAAGTGTATGTGTCACAAACCCTATTGGATAGCGTGTGTGTGTCACAAACCCCACTGGACATTATGTGTGTCACAAACCACATTGGACAGTGTTTGTGTATCACAAACCCCATTGGACAGCGTGTGTTTCACAAACCCTTTGGACAGTGTGTGTGTCACAAACCCCATTGGACAGAGTGTGAGTGACACAATCCCCTTTGGACAGTGTGTGTGTCACGAACCCCATTGCACAGTGTATGTGTCACAAGCACCATTGGACAGAGTGTGTGTGTCTCAAACCCCATTGGAAAGTGTATGTGTCACAAACCCCATTGGATAGCGTGTGTGTGTCACAAACCCCATTGGACAGCGTGTGTGATGTCGCAACCCTCATTGGACAGCGTGTGTGTCACAAGCCCCATTGTACAGCGTGTGTGTCACAAGCACTATAGGACAGCGTGTGTGTCACAAACCCCCGTAGACGCTGTGTGTGTCACAAACCCCACTGGACATCGTGTGTGTCACAAATCCTTTTGGACAGTGTGTGTCTCACAAACCCCGCTGGACAGCGTGTGAGTCACAAACACCCATGGACAGTGTGCGTGACACAAACCCAACTGGACAACATGTGTGTCACAAACACCCATGGACAGCGTGTGTGTCACAAACCCCCGTAGAAACTGTGTGTGTCACAAACCCCTTTGACAGTGTGTGTGTCACAAACCCCACTGGACATCGTGTGTGTCATTAAACCCCATTATACATCGTGTGTGTCACAAACCCCTTTGTACAGTGTGTGTGTCACAAACCCCCTTGGACAGCGTGTGTGTCACAAACACCATTGGATAGCGTGTGTGTGTCACAAATCCCATTAGAAAGTGTGTGTGTCACAAACCCCATTGGATAACGTGTGTGTCACAAACCCTATTGGACAGTGTGTATCTCACAATATCTTACTGTACAGCGTGTAAGCAACGAACCCCATTGGACAGCATGTGTGTCACAAACCCCATTGGACAGAGTGTGTGTCTTAGAAACCCATTGGACCGCGTGTGTGTCACAAACCCCATTGGACAGCGTGTGTGTGTCACAATACCCATTGGACAGTGTTTGTGTGTCACAAACCCCATTGGATAGCGTGTGTGTGACAAAATCCCCTTTGCACAGTGTGTGTGTCACAATACCCATTGGACAGCTTGTGTTTCACAAACCCCCGTAGACACTGTGTGTGTCACAAACCCCACTGGACAGTGTGCCTGTCACAAACCCCATTGGACATCGTGTGTGTCACAAACCCTTTTGGACAGTGTGTGTATCACAAACCCCATTGGAGAGAGTTTGTGTCACAAACCCTATTGGACAGCATGTGTGTCACAAACACCATTTGACAGTGTGTGTGTCACAAATCACATTGAACAACATGTGTGTCACAAATCCCATTGGAAAGCGTGTGTGTGTCACAAAACCCATTTGACAGAGTGTGTGTCACAAACACCATTGGACAGTGTGAGTGTCACAAACCCCATGGACAGCGTGTGTGTCAAAAACCCCATGGGACAGCGTGTGTGTGTCACAATCCCCACTGAACAGTGTGTGTGTCATAAAACCCATTGGATAGCGTGTGTGTCACAAACCCCATTTGAAAGTGTGTGTGACACAAACCCCATTGGATAGCGTGTGTGTGTCACAAACCCTATACGGCAGTGTGTGTTTCACAAACCCCATTGTACAGCGTGTGTGCAAAAAATCCCATTGGACAGCGTGTGTGTCACAAGACCCATTGGAAAGAGTGTGTGTGTCACAAACCCATTGGACATTGTGTATGTCACAAACCCCATGGGACAGTGTGTGTGTCTCAAACCCCATTGGACAGAGTGTGTGTTTCACAAACCCCATTGGACAGCATGTGTGTCATAAACCCCATTGGACAGCGTGTGTGAGTCACAATCCCCATTGTACAGTGTTTGTGTGTCACAAAACCCATTGGACAGTGAGTGTGTCACAAACCCCTTTGGACAGCATATGTGTGTCCCACTCCCATTGGAACAGAGTGTGTGTCACAAAACCCAATGGACAGCATGTGTGTCACAAGCCCCATTGGACAGAGTGTGTGTGTCACAAACCCCTTTGGAAAGTGTATGTGTCACAAACCCCAGTGGATAGCGTGTGTGTGTCACAAACCCCATTGGATAGCGTGTGTGTGTCATAAAGCCCATTAGAAAGTGTGCGTGTCACAAACCACATTGGATCGCGTGTGTGTGTCACAAAACCCACTGGACAGAGTGTAGGTCAAAATGCCCATTGGACAGCGTGTGTGTGTCACAATACCCATTGGACAGTGTTTGTGTGTCACAAACCCCATTGGATAGCGTGTGTGTGACAAAATCCCCTTTGCACAGTGTGTGTGTCACAATACCCATTGGACAGCTTGTGTTTCACAAACCCCCGTAGACACTGTGTGTGTCACAAACCCCACTGGACAGTGTGCCTGTCACAAACCCCATTGGACATCGTGTGTGTCACAAACCCTTTTGGACAGTGTGTGTATCACAAACCCCATTGGACAGATTTTGTGTCACAAACCCTATTGGACAGCATGTGTGTCACAAACACCATTTGACAGTGTGTGTGTCACAAATCACATTGAACAACATGTGTGTCACAAATCCCATTGGAAAGCGTGTGTGTGTCACAAAACCCATTTGACAGAGTGTGTGTCACAAACACCATTGGACAGTGTGAGTGTCACAAACCCCATGGACAGCGTGTGTGTCAAAAACCCCATGGGACAGCGTGTGTGTGTCACAATCCCCATTGAACAGTGTGTGTGTCATAAAACCCATTGGATAGCGTGTGTGTCACAAACCCCATTTGAAAGTGTGTGTGTCACAAGCCGCATTGGACATAGTGTGTGTGTCACAAACCCCTTTGGAAAGTGTATGTGTCACAAACCCCAGTGGATAGCGTGTGCGTATCACAAACCCCATTGGATAGCGTGTGTGTGTCATAAAGCCCATTAGAAAGTGTGCGTGTCACAAACACCATTGGATAGCGTGTGTGTGTCATAAAGCCCATTAGAAAGTGTGCGTGTCACAAACCCCATTGGATAGCGTGTGTGTGTCACAAAACCTACTGGACAGAGTGTAGGTCAAAATGCCCATTGGACAGCGTGTGTGTCACAAAACCCATTTGACAGAGTGTGTGTCATCAACCCCATTGGACAGCGTTTGTGTCACAAACCCCTTTGGACAGTGTGTGTGTCACAAAACCCATTGGACAGCGTGTGAGTCAGAAGCACCAGTGGACAGAGCGTGTGTGTCAAAAACCCCACTGGAAAGTGTATGTGTCACAAAACCCATTGGATAGCCTGTGTGTGTCACAAACTCCATTGGACAGCGTGTGCGTCACAAACACCCATGTGCAGTCTGAGTGTCACAAACCCCATTGGACATCGTGTGTTTTACCAACCCCATTGGAGAGCATGTGTGTGTAACAATCCCTATTGGACAGTGTGAGTGTCACAAGCCCATTGGACAGAGTGTGTGTGTCACAAAATGCACTGGACACCGTGTGTCAAACGAACCCCATTGGACAGCGTGTGTGTCACAAGCACCATTGGAGAGAGTGTGTGTGTAACAAACTCAATTGGAAACTGTATGTGTCACAAACCACATTGCACTGCGTGTGTGTGCCACAAACCCTATTGGACAGTGTGTGTGTCACAAAACCCACTGGACAGCGTGTGTGTTCACAAACCCAATTGGACAGCGTGTTTTTCACAAGACCCACTGGACAGAGTGTGGGTGTCACAAAGCCCATTGGACAGTGTGTGTGTCACAATCCCCATTGGACAGCGTGTGTGTCACAAACACCATTGGACAGCGTGTGTGTCTTCAAAACCCATGGGACAGCATGTGTGTCACAAATAACCATGGACAGTGTGCTTGTGACAAATTCCATTGGACAGAGTTTGTGAAACAGACCCCATTGGAAAGCGTGTGTATCACATACCCCATTGGACAGAGTGTGTGTGTCACAATACGCATTGGACAGTGTGTGTGTCACAAACCACATTGGAAAGAGTTTGTGTCACAATCCCCATTGAACAGCGTGTGTGTCACAAACCACATTGGACACCGCGTTTGTCACAATACCCATTGGACAGTGTGTGTGTCAGAAACCCCATTACAGCGTGAGTGTGTCACAATCCCTATTGAACAGTGTGTGTGTCACAACCACGATTGGACTGTGTGTGTGTCACAAACCCATTGGACAGAGTGTGTGTGTCACAAAACCCTCTGGACAGCATGTGTGTCACGAACCCCATTGGACAGCGTGTGTGTCACAAACCCATTGGACAGCGTGTGTGTGTCACAATCCCCATTGGACAGTTTGTGTGTCACAAACCCCATTGGATAGCGTGTGTTTCACAAACCCCAGTTGAAAGTGTGCGTGTCACAAACCCCAACGGATAGCGTGTGTGTGTCACAAACCCTATTGGACATTGTGTATGCCAAAATCCTCATTGGACAGCGTGTGTGTCACAAACCGCATTGGACAGCGTGTGTGCCTCAAACACCATTGGACAGTGTGTGTGGGACATACCCCATTGGACAGTGTGTGTGTGTCACAAATGCCATTGGATAGCATGTGTGTGTCACAAATCCCATTGGACAGCGTGTGTGTCACAAACCCCATTGGACAGCTTGTGTGTGTCACAAAGCCCGTTTGACAGAGTGCGTGTCACAAACACCATTGGACAATGTGTGTGTAACATACCCAATTGTTCAGAGTGTGTATAACAATCTCCATGAGACAGCGTGTGTGTGTCACACACCTCATTGGAAAGTGTGTGTGTCACAAACCCCATTTTATAGCGTGTGTGTGTCACAAAACCCATTATAAAGTGTGTGTGTTACAAACCCCAGTGGATAGAGTGTGTGTGTCACAAACCCCATTGGACAGCGTGTGTGTCACAAACACCATTGGAAAGCATGTGTGTGTCACATTTCCCATTGGACAGAGTGTGTGTCAAAAAATCCATTGGATAGCGTGTGTGTCACAATCCCCATTGAACAGTGTGTGTGTCACAAAATGCATTGGATAGCGTGTGTGTCACAAACCCCATTGGACATTTTGTGTGTCACAAAACCCATTGGATAGCATGTGTGTGTCACAATCCCCATTGGACAGAGTTTGTGTCACAAACTTCAGTGGACAGCGTGTGCGTGTCACAAACGTCATAGGCCAGCGTGTAGTGTCAGAAACCCAATTGGATGGTGTGTGTCACAAACCCCATTGGACAGCGTGTGTGGGTCACAAACCCTCCTGGTCAGTGTCTGTGTCACAAGCCCCATTGGAAAGTGTGTTTGTCAGAAACCCCATTGGAAAGTGTGTGTGCCACAAATCCCATTGCATAGCGTGAGTGTGTCACAAACTCCATTATAAAGTAGTGCGTGTTCACAAACCCCACTGGATAGCGTGTGTGAGTCACAAACCCTATTGAACAGTGTGTAGGTCACAATCCCCATTGGACAGCGTCTGTGTCACAAACCCCATTGGACAGCGTGTGTGTCACAAACACCACTGGACATCGTGTGTGTGTCACAATCCCCACTGAACAGTGTGTGTGTCACAAAACCCATTGGATAGCGTGTGTGTCACAATCCCCATTGGACAGCGTGTGTGTCACAAACCCCATTGGACAGTGTGTCTGTGTCACAATACCCAATGGACAGTGTGTGTGTCACTGTCCCCATTGAACAGCGTGTGTGTTACAAACACCATTGGACAGCATGTGTGTGTCACATTTTCCATTGGACAGTTTATGTTCACAAAACCCATTGGATAGCTTGTGTGTCACAAACCCCATTGGATAGCGTGTGTGTCACAATCACCATTGGACAGCGTGTGTGTGCCACAATCCCCATTGAACAGCGTGTGTTTTACAAAATGCATTGGATAAAGTGTGTCACAATCCCTATTGGATAGTGTGTGTGTCACAAATCCCATTGGACAGAGTTTGCCTCACAATCCCCATTGGACAGCGTGAGTGTCACAAACCCCATTGGACAGTTTGTGTGTGTCACAAAACCCATTGGATAGCATGTGTGTGTCACAAACCCCACTGGACAGCGCGTAGTGTCAGAAACCCCATTGGACAGTGTGTGTCACAAATCCCATTGGACAGCGTGTGTGTCACAAACCCCACTGGACAACGTGTGTGTCAGAAACACCATTGGACAGTGTGTGTGTCACAAAACGCATTGGATAGCGTGTGTGTCACAATCCCCATTGGACAGCGTGTGTGTCACAAGCGCCATTGAAAAGTGTGTGTGTCACAAACCCCATTGGACAGCGTGTGTGTGCCACAAAACCCGTTTGATAGCATGTGTGTGTCACGAACCCCATTGGACAGCTTGTGAGCCAGAAGACCCATTGGTCAGAGAGTGTGTGTCACATTCCCCATTGGACAGCGTGTGTGCCACAAGCCCTGTGCACACTGTGTGTGTCACAACCCCATTGGACAGTGTGTGTGTCACAATCCCCATTGCACAGTGTGTGTCTCACAAACGCCATTGGATAGAGTGTGTCTCAGAATCCCCATTGGACAGCGTGTGTGTCACAAACCCTCGTGGACACGGTGTGTGTCACAAACCCCAGTGGACAGTATGTGTGTCACAAACCCCACTAGATAGCGTGTGTGTCACAAACACAAATGGACAGTGTGCGTGTTACAAACCCCATTGGACAGCATGTGTGTGTCACAATCCCCATTGGACAGTGTGTGTGTCAAAAACCCCATGGGACAGAGTGTGTGTCACGAACCCCATTGGACAGCGTGTGTGTCACAAGCGCCATTGGACAGAGTGTGCGTGACATAAACCCCTTTGGAAAGTGTATGTGTCATAAACCCCATTGGACAGAGTGTGTGTGTCACAAACCCCATTAGAAAGTGTGTGTGTCACAAACCCCATGGGACAGAATGTGTGTCCCAAACACTATTGGACAGCGTGTGTGTCACAAGCCCATTGGACAGACGGTGTGTGTCACAAAACCCACTGGATAGTGTGTGTGTCACGAACCTCATTGGCAAGTGTATGTGTCACAAACACCATTGGATAGCGTGTGTGTGTGACAAACCCTTTTGGAGAGTGTGTAGGTAACAAACCCCATTGGACGGAGTTTGTTTCACAATCCTCATTGGACAGCATGTGTGTCACAAACCCAATTGGAAAGCGTGTGTGTGTAACAAACCCATATTAGTCAGCCTGTGTGTCACAAAGCCCATTGGAGAGCGTGTGTGTCAGAAAACCCATTGGACAGTGTGTGTGTCACAAATCCCTTTGGACAGTGTGTGTGTCAATCCCCATTGGACATCGTGTGTGTGCAACAATCCCCAGTGGATAGCATGTGTCACAAACACCCATGGACAGCGTGTGTGTCACAAGCCAATTGGACAGAATGTGTGTGTCACAAAACCCATTGGACAGCGTGTGTGTCACAAGCACCATTGTACAGAGTGTGTGTGTCAGAAACCCCATTGGAAAGTGTATGTGCCACAGACCCCGTTGGATAGCGTATTCTGTGTAGCACAAACCCTATTGGACAGTTTGCGTGTCAGAAAACCCACTGGACAGCATGTGTGTCACAAACACCATTGGACAGCGTGTGTGTGTAACAATAACCATTGGACAGTGTGTGTTTCACAAAACCCATTGGACCGCGTGTGTGTCGCAAACCCCCGTGGACACGGTATGTGTCACAAAGCCCATTGGACAAAGTTTGGGTCACAAACCCCATTGGAAAGTGTATGTCACAAACACCATTGGACAGTGTGTGTGTCACAAACCCCATTGGACAGCGTGTATGTGTAACAAACCCATATTGGTCAGCATGTGTGTCACAAAGCCCATTGGAGAGCGTGTGTGTCAGAAACCCCATTGGACATTGTGTGTCAAAAATCCCATTGGACAGCGTGTGTAGTCATAAACGCCATTAGCCAGCCTGTGTGTGTCACAATCCCCATTGGACAGTGTGTCTGTGTCACAAACCCTATTGGACAGTGTGTGTGTCACAAACCCCACTGGACAGCGAGTGTGTGTTTAACAGTACCCATTGGACAGTGTGTGTGTCACAAAACCCACTGGAGAGTGTGTGTGCAACAATCCCCAGTGGATAGCGTGTGTGTCACAAACACTCATGGACAGTGTGAGTGTCACAAACCCCATTGGATAGCGTGTGTGTCAAAACCGCTTTTGACACTGTGTGTGTCACAAAACCCACTGGATAGAGTGTGTGTGTCACAAACCCCATTGGACAGAGTGTGTGTGTCACAATCCCCATTGAACAGTGTGTGTGTCATAAACCCCATTGGAACGCCTGTGTGTTTCACAGTCCCCATTAGACAGTGGGTGTGTGTCACAAACCCCATTGGACAGCGTGTGTGTTTCACAATCCCCATTGGACAGTGTGTGTGTCACAAACTCCATTGGACAGAGTTTGTGCCACAAAACACCCTGGACACTGTGTGTGTCACAAACCCCATTGGACAGTGTGTGTTCAACAAAACCTACTGGACAGCGTGTGTGTCATGAACCCCATTGGACAGTGTGTGTGTCACAAGCACCATTGGACAGAGCGTGGTGTCACAAAAAACGTTGGAAAGTGTATGTGTCACAAACCCCACTGGATATCGTGTCTGTGTCACAAAAACTATTGGACAGTGTGTGTGTCACAAAACCCACTGGACAGCGTGTGTGTCACTAACCCCATTGGACAGACTGTGTGTCACAAACCCATTTCGACAGTGTGTGTGTGTCACAATACCCATTGGACAGTGTGTGTTTCACAAACCCCGTTGGACAGAGTTTGTGTGACAAACCCCATTGGACAGTGTGTGGGTCAGAAACACCATTGGACAGCGTGTTTGTCACAAACCCCTTTGGACAGCGTGTGTGTGTCACAAACCCATATGACAGAGTGTGTGTCACAAACACCACTGGACAGTGTGTGTGTCAAAAACCCCAATGGACAGCGTGTGTGTGTCACAAACCCTCCTGGTCAGCATGTGTGTCACAATACCCATTGGACAGCATGCGTGTCACAAACATCATGGGACAGTGTGTGTGTAAGAAACCCAATTGGTCAGCGTGTGTGTCACAAACCCCATTGGAAAGTGTGTGTCACAAACCCCATTGGAAAGTATGTGTGTCACAAACCCCATTGCATAGCTTATGTGTGTCACAAACCCTATTGTACAGAGAGTGTGTGTCACACACCCCATTGGACAGCGTGTGTGTGTCACAATCCCAATTGGACAGTGAGTTTGTCACAAACCCCATGGGACAGAGTGTGTGTCACAAACACTATTGGACATCGTGTGTGTCACAATCTTAATTGGACAGTGTGTGTGTCACAAAACCCATTGGATACCGTATATGTCACAAACCCCATTTCAAAGTGTGTGTGTCACAAACCCCATTGGATAGCGTGTGTGTCACAAACCCTATTGGACAGTGTGTGTGTCATAAACCCCATTGGACAGCGTGTGTGTTTCACAGTACCCATTGGACAGTGTGTGTGTGTCACAAACCCCATGGGACAGAGTGTGTGTCACAAGCCCCATTGCACAGAGTGTATGTTTCACAAACCCCATTGGACAGCATGTGTGTCACAATCCCCATTGGACAGCGTGTGTGTCACAAACCCCATTGGACAGCGTGTGTGTCACAAACTCCACTGGACAGCGTGTGTGTGTCACAATCCCCATTGGACAGCGTGTGTGTCACACACCCCATTAGAAAGTGTGTGTGTAAAAAACCCAATTGGATAGCGTGTGTGTCACAAACACCATTGGACAGCGCGTGTGTCAAAAACCCATTGAACAGTGTGTGTGTCACAAAACCCACTGGACAGCTTCTGGGTCACAAACACCCATGGACAGTGCGAGTGTCACAAACCCCATTGGACAGCGTGTGTGTCACAAGCACCATTGGACAGAGTGTATGTGTCACAAACTCCATTGGATTGTGTGTGTGTGTCGCAAACCCTATTGGACAGTGTGTGTGTCTCAAAATCCACTGGACAGCGTGTGTGTTCACAAACACCTTTGAAAAGCGTGTGTGATGTCTCAAACCCCATTGAACAGATTTCGTGTCACAAAAGCCATTGGATAGCGTAAGTGTGTCACAAAATCTATAGGACAGCGTGTTTATGTCACACAACCCTTTGGACAGCATTTGTATGTCACAATCCCCATTGGACAGCGTGTGTTTCACAAACCCCATTGGACAGAGTGTGTGTCACAAGCACCATTGGACAGAGTGTGGTGTCACAAACCGTATTGTACAGTGTGTGCATCACAAAAACCACTGGACAGCGTGTGTGTCACAAACCCCATTTTATAGCGTGTATGTCACAAACCCTCCTCGTCAGTGTGTGTGTCACAAACCCCATTGGACAGCGTCTATTTTCAGAAATCCCATTGGAGAGTGTGTGTCACAAAACCCATTGGAGAGCGTGAGTGTCACAAACCCCATTGGACAGCGTGTGTGTGTCACAAAGCCCATATGACAGAGTGTGTGTCACAAACACCATTGGACTGTGTGTGTGTCAAAAACCCCAATGGACAGCGTGTGTGTATCACGAAACCTCCTGGTCAGCGTGTGTGTCACAAACCCCATTAGAAAGTGAGTGCGTCACAAACCCCGTTGGATAGCGTGTGTGTGTCACAAACCCTATTGCACAGTGTGTGTGTGTCACAAACCCCATTAAACAGCGTGTGTGTCACAAACCCCATGGGACAGAGTGTGTGTCAGAAACACTATTGGACAAAGTGTGTGTGTCACAATCCCCATTAAACAGCGTGTGTGTCACAAACCCCATGGGACAGAGTGTGTGTCACAAACACTATTGGACAACTTGTGTGTGTCACAATCCCCATTGGACAGTGTGCGTGTCACAAAACCCATTGAATAGCGTGTGTGTCACAAACCCTATTGGACAGTGTGTGTGTCACAAACCCCTTTGGACAGAGTGTGTGTCACAAACCCACGTGGACAGTGTGTGTGTCACAAACCCCGGTGGAGAGCATGTGTGTCAAAACCCCATTGGACAGTGTGTGTGTGACAAAACCCACTGGACAACGTGTGTGTCACAAACAACCATGGACAGTGTGTGTGTCACAAACCCCACTGGACAGCGTTTGTGTGTCACAAACCCCACTGGACAGTGTGTAGGTCATAATCCCCATTTGACAGCGTCTGTGTCACAAACCCCATTGGACAGCGTATTTGTCACAAACACCATTGGACAGCGTGTGTGTGTCCCAATCCCCTTTGGACAGTTTGTTTTTCACAAATCCCATTGGATAGCGTGTGTGTCACAAACCCCATTTAAAAGTGTGTGTGTCATAAACCCCATTGGACAGCGTATATTTCACAAACCCCTTTGGCCAGCGTGTGTGTCATAAACCCCATTGGACAGCGTGTGTGTAACAATACCCATTGGACAGTGTGTGTGCCACAAAACCCATTGGACAGTGTGTGTGTCACAAACCCCACTGGACAGTGTGTGTGTCACAAACCCTTTTGGACAGTGTGTGTCTCACAAACCCCATTGGACAGGGTGTGTGTGTCACAATCCCCATTGGACAGTGTTTGTGTGTCACAAACCCCATTGGACATCGTCTGTGTCACAAACCCCTTTAGACAGTGTGTGTGTCACAATCCCCACTGGACAGCGTGTGTGTGTCACAAATTCCACTGGACAGCGTGTGTGTCATGAACCGCATGGACAGCGTGTGTGTCACAACCCCCATTGGACAGCGTGTGTGTCACAACCGCCATTGGACAGAGTGTGTGTGTCACACCCCATTAGAAAGTATGCATGTCACAAACCCCATTGTGTGTGTCACAAACCCTATTTGATAGCAGGTTTTTGTCACAAACCCCACTGGACAGCGTGTGTGTCACGAATCCCATTGGACAGCGTGTGTGTCAGAAACACCATTGGACAGCGTGTGTGTGTAATAATACCCAATGGACAGTGTGTGTGTCACAAACCCCTTTGGACAGGGTGTGTGTCACAAACCCCCGTATACACTGTGTGTGTCACAAGCCCCATTGGACAGTGTGTTTGTCACAAACCCCACTGGACAGCGTGTGCTTCAAAAACACATATGTACAGCGTGCTTGTCACAAACCCGATTGGACAGCGTGTGTGTCACAAGCGCCATTGGATAGCGTGTGTGTGTCACAAACCCTAGTGATCAGTGTGTGTGTTACAAAACCCTTTGGACAGCATGCGTGTCGCAGACAGCATTGGACAGTGTTTGTGTAAGAAACCCAATTGGTCAGCGTGTGTGTAACAAACCCCATGGGACAGTGTGTGTGTGTCACAAAACCTATTGGAACGTGTGTGTGTCACAAACCCCATTGGAAACTGTGTTTTTCACAAACCCATTTGGATAGCGTGTGTGTGTCACAAACCCCATTAGAAAGTGTGCGTGTCACAAACCCCATTGGATAGCATGTGTGTATCACAAAACCTATTGGACAGTGCGTGTGTCACAATCCCCATTGGATAGCGTGTGTGTCTACAAACCCCATTAGACAGCGTGTCTGTGTCACAATCCCCATTGGACAGGTTATGTATGTCACAAACCCCATTGCAAAGTGTATGTGTCACAAACCCCTCTGGACAGCGTGTGTTTTCCGAACCCTATTGGACATCTTGTGTGCCACAAGCCCCATTGGACAGCGTGTGCATGTGGCAATAGCCCTTTGGACTATGTGTGTGCGTCCCAATTTTCATTGGACAGTGTGTGTGTCACAATCCCCTTTGGAAAGAGTGTGTGTCACAAACCCCATTGAACAGTGTGTCTGTCACAATCCCCATTCGACACTGTGTGTGTCACAAAACCTATTGGACTGTGTGTGTGTCAGAAACCCCACTGGACAGCGTGTGTGTCACGAACCCCGTTGCACAGCGTATGTGTCACAACCCCAATTGGACATAGTGTGCATGTCACAAAACCCATCGGATACCGTGTGTGTCACAACCCCATTGGACATTGTGTGTGTCAGACACCCCCCTGTACATTGTGTGTGTCACAAACCCCATTGTAGAGTGTGTGTGTCACAAACCCTACTGTACAATGTCTGTGTCACAAACCCCATTGGACAGCGTGTGTGTCACAAACCCAATTGGTCAGCGTGTGTGTGTCACAAATGCCATTGGACAGCGTGTGTGTCACAAACGCCCCTGGACAGTTTGCGTGTAAAAACCCCATTGGACACCATGTGAGTCACAATCCCCACTGGACAGCGTGTCTATCACATTCCCCATTGGACAGCGTTTGTGTCAGAAACCCCATTTTAGAGTGTGTGTGTCACAAACACCATTGGAAAGCGTGTGTGTGTGACAAACCCCAATGGACAGTGTGTGTTTCACAAAACCCATTGGAAAGTGTGTGTGTCACAAACACCATTGTATAGTGTGTGTGTGTCACAAAAACCATTAGAAAGTTTGTGTGTCACAAACACAATAAGATAGCGTGTCTGTGTTACAAACCCTATTGAACAGTGTGTGTGTCACAAACCCTACTGTACAGCATGTGTGTCACGAACCCCATTTGACAGATTGTGTATCAGAAACCCCATTGGACAGCGTGTTTGTCAGAAACCCCATTGGACAGTGTGTGTGTTACAATCCCCCGTGTACAATGTCTGTGTCACAAACCCCATTGGACAGCGTGTGTGTCACAAACACCGTTGGACAGCGTGTGCTTGTCAGAAACCCCATTGGACAGAGTGTGTGTGTCACAAACCGCATGGGACAGAGTGTGTGTCACGAACCACATTGGACAGCGTGTGTCACACACCCCATTAAAGTGTGTGTGTCACAAACCCCATTGGATAGCGTGTGTGTTTCACGAACCCTATTGGACAGCGTGTGTGTTCACGAAGCCCATTAGACAGCGTGTGTGTCACAAGACCCATTGGACAGAGTGTGTGTGTCACAAACCCCATTGGACAGCATGCCTGTCACAAACTCCATTTGACAGTGTGTGTGTAACAAACCAAATGGTCAGCGTGTGTGTAACAAACACCATGGGACAGCGTGTGTGTGTCACAAACCCCTTTGGAAAGTGTGAGTCACAAACCCCATTGGACATCGTGTGTGTCACAAGCCCCTTTGAACAGTGTGTGTGTCACAAACACCATTGGACAGCATGTGTTTCACAAACACCCATGGATAGAGTGCATGTCACAAACCCCATTGGACAACGTGTGTGTCACAAACCCCTTTAAACAGTGTGTGTGTCACAAACCCCATTGGACAGCGTGTGTGTGTCATAAATCCCATTGGACAGGGTGTGTGTGTCACAATACACATTGGACAGTGTGTGTGCCACAAACCTCATTGGACATGGTTTGTGTCACAAACCGCCGTGGACACTGTGTGTGTCACAAACACCCATGGACAGTGCGCGTGTCACAAACCCCATTGGACAAGGTGTGTGTCACAAACCCCTTTGGACAGCGTGTGTGTGTCACAAAACCCATTGGACAGCGTGTGTGTGTCACAAACCCTACTGGACAGTGTGTGTATCACAAAACCCAGTGGATAGCGTGTGTGTCACAAACCCCATTGGACAGAGTGTGTGTCACAAGCCCCATTGGACAAAGTGTATGTGTCACAAAGCTCATTGGACAGCGTGTGTGTCACAATCTCCATTGGTCAACGTATGTGTCACAAATCCCATTGGACAGGCTGTGTGTCTCACAATACCCATTGGACAGTGTGTGTGCCAAAAACCTCATTGAACATAGTTTGTGTCAAAAACCCCAATGGACACGGTGTGTGTCACAAACAACCATGGACAGTGTGCGTGTCACAAACCCCATTGGGCATCGTGTGTGTCACAAGCCCCTTTGAACAGTGTGTGTGTCACAAACACCATTGGACAGCATGTGTTTCACAAACACCCATGGACAGTGTGTGTGTCACAAACCCCATTGGACAGCGTGTGTGTGTCAGAATCCCCATTGGACAGAGTGTGTGTCACAAACCCCATGGGACAGAGTGTATGTGTACAAAATCCCAAATGGAGAGTGTGTGTGTGTCACGAACCCCATTGGACAGCGTGTATGTGTACAAAATCCCAAATGGACAGTGTGTGTGTGTCACAAACCCCATTAGACCGCGTATGTGTCACAAACCCCTTTGGACAGTGTGTGTGTCACAAACCCCATGAACAGAGTGTGTGTCACAAACAATATTGGACATCGTGTGTGTGTTACAAGCCCATTGGACAGAGTGTGTGTCACGAACCCCATTGGACAGCGTGTGTGTCACAAGCACCATTTTACAGAGTGTGTGTCAAAAACCCCATTGGACAGTGTTTGTGTGTCACAATACCCATTGGACAGTGTGTGTGTCACAAACCCCACTGGACAGCGTGTGTGTCACAAGCCCCATTGGACAGAGTGTGTGAGTCACAAACCCCATTAGACAGCGTGTGTGTCACAAACCCCTTTGGACACTGTGTGTGTCAAAAACCCCATTGGACAGCGTGTGTGTGTCACAATCCCCATTGGACAGTGTGTGTGTCACGAACCCCATTGGACAGCGTATGTGTCACAAGCACCATTGGACAGAATGTGGTGTCACAATCCCCATTGGACAGCGTGTGTGTCACAAAAACAATTGGACAGTGTGTGTGTGTCACAATACCCATTGGACAGTGTGTGTCACAAACCCCACTGGACAGCCTGTTGTGTCACAAGCCCCATTGGACAGAGTGTGTGTCACAAACCCCATGGGACAGAGTGTGTGTCACAAACCCCATTTGATAGAGTGTGTGTGTCACAAACCACATTAGAAAGTATCCGTGTCACAAACCCCATTGGATAGCGTGTGTGTGCCGCAGTCCCCATTGGACAGAGTGTGTGTGTCACAAACCCCATTGGACAGTGTTTGTGTCACAAACCCCATTGGATAGCGTGTGTGTGTCACGAACCCTCCTGGTCAGTGTGTGTGTCACAAAACCCATTGGACAGCATGCATGTCACAAACACCATTGGACAGCGCATGTGTGTCACAAACCCGATTGGAAAGTGTGTGTCACAATCACCATTGGATAGCGTGTGTGTGTCAAAAACCCCATTAGAAAGTATGTGTGTCACAAAATCCATTGGACAGCGTGTGTGTCACAAACCCCATCGGACAGTGTGTGTGTGTCACAATCCCCATTGGACAGTGTGTGTGTCACAAACCCCATGGGACAGAGTGTGTGTCACAAACACTATTGATCAGCGTGTGTGTGTCACAAGCCCATTGGACAGAGTGTGTGTGTCACAAAACCCACTGGACAGCGTGTGTGTAACGAACCCCATTGGACCGCTTGTGTGTCACAAGCACCGTTGGACAGTGTTTGTGTGTCACAATCCCCATTTGATAGAGTGTGTGTGTCACAAACCCCATTAGAAAGTATGCGTGTCAAAAACCCCATTGGATAGCGTGTGTGTAGTCATAAGCACCATTGGACAGTGTGTGGTGTCACAATCCCCATTGGACAGCGTGTGTGTCACAAACCCCATTGGACAGTGTGTGTGTGTCAGAAACCCCATTTGATAAAGTGTTGGTGTCACAAACCCTATTGGACTGTGTGTGTGTCACAAAACCCACTGGATAGCGTGTGTGTCACAAACGCCATTGGACAGCGTGTGTGTCACAAGCCCCATTGTACAGACTGTATTTGTCAGAAAGCCAACTGGACAGCGTCTGTGTCACAAACCCCTTTGGACAGCGTCTGTATCACAAACCCCTTTGGACAGTGTGTGTGTCATAATCCCCATTGGACAGTGTGTGTGTCACAAACCCCATGGGACAGAGTGTGTGTCACAAACACTATTGGTCAGCGTGTCTGTGTCACAAGCCCATTGGACAGAGTGTGCGTGTCACATACCCCATTGGAAAGTGTATGTGTCACAAACCGCATTGGACAGCGTGTGTGTGTAACAATACCCATTGGACACTGTGTCTGTCACAAACCCCTTTGGACAGAGTTTGTGTCAGAAACCCCATTGGACAGCGTTTGTGTGTCACAATACCCATTGTACAGTGTGTGTGTCACAAACCCCATTACAGCGTGTGTGTGTCACAATCCCTATTGTACAGTGTGTGTGTCACAAACTCCATTGGACAGCGTGTGTGTCACAAGCACCATTGGACAGAGTGTGTGTGTCACAAACCCCATTGGATAGTGTGTGTGTCACCAGCCCCATTGGACAGTGTGTGTGTCACAAACACCATTGGACAGCGTGTGTGTGTAACAATACCCGTTGGACAGCCTGTGGGTAACAATATCCGTTGGACAGCCTGTGTGTCACAAACCCCCATGGACACTGTGTGTGTCACAAACCCCACTGGACAGTGTGTGTTTCACAAACACCCATGGACAGTGTGCGTGTCACAAACACCATTGGACATCCTGTGTGTCACAAACCCCTTTGGACAGTGTGTGTGTCACAATCCCAATGGGACAGAGTGTGTGCCACGAACCCCATTGGACAGCGTGTGTGTCACAAGCGCCATTGGACAGAGTGTTTGTTTCGCAAACCCCATTGGAAAGTGTGTGTGTCACAAACCCCATTGGATAGCGTGTGTGTGTCACAAACCCTCCTGGTCAGTGTGTGTCACAAAACCCATTGGGCAGCATGCGTGTCACAAACACCATTGGACAGTGTGTGTGTAACAAACCCAAATGGTCAGCGTGTGTGTCACAAACCCCGTGGGACAGCGTGTGTGCGTCACAAACCCCATTGGAAAGTGTGGGTTTCACAAACCCCATTAGAAAATATGCATCTTACAATCCCTATTGGATAGCGTGTTTGTGTCACAAACCCCATTGGAAAGTCTGTGTGTCACAAACACCATTGGACAGCGTGTTTTTTTGACAATCCCCATTGGACTGTGTGTGTGTCACAAAACCCATTGGATAGCGTGTGTGTCACAAACCCCATTAGAAAGAGTGTGTGTCACAAACCTCATTAGACAGCGTGTGTGTCAGAAACACCATTGGACAGCGTTTGTGTGTCACAATCCCCATTGGACAGTGTGTGTGTGTCACAATCCCCAGTGGACAGTGTGAGTGTCACAAAACCCATTGGATAGCGTGTATGTCACGAACCCCAATAGAAAGTGTGTGTGTCACAAACCCGATTGGATAGCGCATGTGTGTCACGAATCCCATTAGAAAGATGTGTGTCATAAACCCCATTGGATACCGTGTGTGTGTCACAAACCCCATTATAAAGTGTGCATGTCACAAACCCCATTGGACCGCGTGTGTGTCACCAACTCCCCTGGACAGTCTGTGTGTCACAATCCCCATTGGACATCGTTTGTATCACAAACCCCTCTGGAAAGTGTGTGTGTCAGAAACACCATTGGACAGCGTGTGTGTGTCACAATCCCCATTGGACAGTGTGTGTGTCACAAAACCCCTTGGATAGCGTGTGGGTCACAAACCCCATTGGACAGTGTGTGTGTCATAAACCCCATTGGACAGCGTGTGTGTCACAATCTCCATTGGACAGTGTGTGTGTCACAAACCCCATTGGACAGTGTTTGTGTCACAAACCCCATTGGATAGCGTGTGTGTGTCACGAACCCTCCTGGTCAGTGTGTGTGTCACAAAACCCATTGGACAGCATGCATGTCACAAACACCATTGGACAGCGCATGTGTGTCACAAACCCGATTGGAAAGTGTGTGTCACAATCACCATTGGATAGCGTGTGTGTGTCAAAAACCCCATTAGAAAGTATGTGTGTCACAAAATCCATTGGACAGCGTGTGTGTCACAAACCCCATCGGACAGTGTGTGTGTGTCACAATCCCCATTGGACAGTGTGTGTGTCACAAACCCCATGGGACAGAGTGTGTGTCACAAACACTATTGATCAGCGTGTGTGTGTCACAAGCCCATTGGACAGAGTGTGTGTGTCACAAAACCCACTGGACAGCGTGTGTGTAACGAACCCCATTGGACCGCTTGTGTGTCACAAGCACCGTTGGACAGTGTTTGTGTGTCACAATCCCCATTTGATAGAGTGTGTGTGTCACAAACCCCATTAGAAAGTATGCGTGTCAAAAACCCCATTGGATAGCGTGTGTGTAGTCATAAGCACCATTGGACAGTGTGTGGTGTCACAATCCCCATTGGACAGC
Source organism: Columba guinea (assembly GCA_032206185.1). Lineage (NCBI taxonomy): Eukaryota > Metazoa > Chordata > Aves > Columbiformes > Columbidae > Columba > Columba guinea. The sequence continues at coordinate 2,214,280 of JAVLUU010000053.1, read as the reverse complement.
GTGTGTGTCACAAACCCCATTGGACAGTGTGTGTGTGTCAGAAACCCCATTTGATAAAGTGTTGGTGTCACAAACCCTATTGGACTGTGTGTGTGTCACAAAACCCACTGGATAGCGTGTGTGTCACAAACGCCATTGGACAGCGTGTGTGTCACAAGCCCCATTGTACAGACTGTATTTGTCAGAAAGCCAACTGGACAGCGTCTGTGTCACAAACCCCTTTGGACAGCGTCTGTATCACAAACCCCTTTGGACAGTGTGTGTGTCATAATCCCCATTGGACAGTGTGTGTGTCACAAACCCCATGGGACAGAGTGTGTGTCACAAACACTATTGGTCAGCGTGTCTGTGTCACAAGCCCATTGGACAGAGTGTGCGTGTCACATACCCCATTGGAAAGTGTATGTGTCACAAACCGCATTGGACAGCGTGTGTGTGTAACAATACCCATTGGACACTGTGTCTGTCACAAACCCCTTTGGACAGAGTTTGTGTCAGAAACCCCATTGGACAGCGTTTGTGTGTCACAATACCCATTGTACAGTGTGTGTGTCACAAACCCCATTACAGCGTGTGTGTGTCACAATCCCTATTGTACAGTGTGTGTGTCACAAACTCCATTGGACAGCGTGTGTGTCACAAGCACCATTGGACAGAGTGTGTGTGTCACAAACCCCATTGGATAGTGTGTGTGTCACCAGCCCCATTGGACAGTGTGTGTGTCACAAACACCATTGGACAGCGTGTGTGTGTAACAATACCCGTTGGACAGCCTGTGGGTAACAATATCCGTTGGACAGCCTGTGTGTCACAAACCCCCATGGACACTGTGTGTGTCACAAACCCCACTGGACAGTGTGTGTTTCACAAACACCCATGGACAGTGTGCGTGTCACAAACACCATTGGACATCCTGTGTGTCACAAACCCCTTTGGACAGTGTGTGTGTCACAATCCCAATGGGACAGAGTGTGTGCCACGAACCCCATTGGACAGCGTGTGTGTCACAAGCGCCATTGGACAGAGTGTTTGTTTCGCAAACCCCATTGGAAAGTGTGTGTGTCACAAACCCCATTGGATAGCGTGTGTGTGTCACAAACCCTCCTGGTCAGTGTGTGTCACAAAACCCATTGGGCAGCATGCGTGTCACAAACACCATTGGACAGTGTGTGTGTAACAAACCCAAATGGTCAGCGTGTGTGTCACAAACCCCGTGGGACAGCGTGTGTGCGTCACAAACCCCATTGGAAAGTGTGGGTTTCACAAACCCCATTAGAAAATATGCATCTTACAATCCCTATTGGATAGCGTGTTTGTGTCACAAACCCCATTGGAAAGTCTGTGTGTCACAAACACCATTGGACAGCGTGTTTTTTTGACAATCCCCATTGGACTGTGTGTGTGTCACAAAACCCATTGGATAGCGTGTGTGTCACAAACCCCATTAGAAAGAGTGTGTGTCACAAACCTCATTAGACAGCGTGTGTGTCAGAAACACCATTGGACAGCGTTTGTGTGTCACAATCCCCATTGGACAGTGTGTGTGTGTCACAATCCCCAGTGGACAGTGTGAGTGTCACAAAACCCATTGGATAGCGTGTATGTCACGAACCCCAATAGAAAGTGTGTGTGTCACAAACCCGATTGGATAGCGCATGTGTGTCACGAATCCCATTAGAAAGATGTGTGTCATAAACCCCATTGGATACCGTGTGTGTGTCACAAACCCCATTATAAAGTGTGCATGTCACAAACCCCATTGGACCGCGTGTGTGTCACCAACTCCCCTGGACAGTCTGTGTGTCACAATCCCCATTGGACATCGTTTGTATCACAAACCCCTCTGGAAAGTGTGTGTGTCAGAAACACCATTGGACAGCGTGTGTGTGTCACAATCCCCATTGGACAGTGTGTGTGTCACAAAACCCCTTGGATAGCGTGTGGGTCACAAACCCCATTGGACAGTGTGTGTGTCATAAACCCCATTGGACAGCGTGTGTGTCACAATCTCCATTGGACAGTGTGTGTGTCACAAACCCCATTGGACAGTGTTTGTGTCACAAACCCCATTGGATAGCGTGTGTGTGTCACGAACCCTCCTGGTCAGTGTGTGTGTCACAAAACCCATTGGACAGCATGCATGTCACAAACACCATTGGACAGCGCATGTGTGTCACAAACCCGATTGGAAAGTGTGTGTCACAATCACCATTGGATAGCGTGTGTGTGTCAAAAACCCCATTAGAAAGTATGTGTGTCACAAAATCCATTGGACAGCGTGTGTGTCACAAACCCCATCGGACAGTGTGTGTGTGTCACAATCCCCATTGGACAGTGTGTGTGTCACAAACTTCATGGGACAGAGTGTGTGTCACAAACACTATTGATCAGCGTGTGTGTGTCACAAGCCCATTGGACAGAGTGTGTGTGTCACAAAACCCACTGGACAGCGTGTGTGTAACGAACCCCATTGGACCGCTTGTGTGTCACAAGCACCGTTGGACAGTGTTTGTGTGTCACAATCCCCATTTGATAGAGTGTGTGTGTCACAAACCCCATTAGAAAGTATGCGTGTCAAAAACCCCATTGGATAGCGTGTGTGTAGTCATAAGCACCATTGGACAGTGTGTGGTGTCACAATCCCCATTGGACAGCGTGTGTGTCACAAACCCCATTGGACAGTGTGTGTGTGTCAGAAACCCCATTTGATAAAGTGTTGGTGTCACAAACCCTATTGGACTGTGTGTGTGTCACAAAACCCACTGGATAGCGTGTGTGTCACAAACGCCATTGGACAGCGTGTGTGTCACAAGCCCCATTGTACAGACTGTATTTGTCAGAAAGCCAACTGGACAGCGTCTGTGTCACAAACCCCTTTGGACAGCGTCTGTATCACAAACCCCTTTGGACAGTGTGTGTGTCATAATCCCCATTGGACAGTGTGTGTGTCACAAACCCCATGGGACAGAGTGTGTGTCACAAACACTATTGGTCAGCGTGTCTGTGTCACAAGCCCATTGGACAGAGTGTGCGTGTCACATACCCCATTGGAAAGTGTATGTGTCACAAACCGCATTGGACAGCGTGTGTGTGTAACAATACCCATTGGACACTGTGTCTGTCACAAACCCCTTTGGACAGAGTTTGTGTCAGAAACCCCATTGGACAGCGTTTGTGTGTCACAATACCCATTGTACAGTGTGTGTGTCACAAACCCCATTACAGCGTGTGTGTGTCACAATCCCTATTGTACAGTGTGTGTGTCACAAACTCCATTGGACAGCGTGTGTGTCACAAGCACCATTGGACAGAGTGTGTGTGTCACAAACCCCATTGGATAGTGTGTGTGTCACCAGCCCCATTGGACAGTGTGTGTGTCACAAACACCATTGGACAGCGTGTGTGTGTAACAATACCCGTTGGACAGCCTGTGGGTAACAATATCCGTTGGACAGCCTGTGTGTCACAAACCCCCATGGACACTGTGTGTGTCACAAACCCCACTGGACAGTGTGTGTTTCACAAACACCCATGGACAGTGTGCGTGTCACAAACACCATTGGACATCCTGTGTGTCACAAACCCCTTTGGACAGTGTGTGTGTCACAATCCCAATGGGACAGAGTGTGTGCCACGAACCCCATTGGACAGCGTGTGTGTCACAAGCGCCATTGGACAGAGTGTTTGTTTCGCAAACCCCATTGGAAAGTGTGTGTGTCACAAACCCCATTGGATAGCGTGTGTGTGTCACAAACCCTCCTGGTCAGTGTGTGTCACAAAACCCATTGGGCAGCATGCGTGTCACAAACACCATTGGACAGTGTGTGTGTAACAAACCCAAATGGTCAGCGTGTGTGTCACAAACCCCGTGGGACAGCGTGTGTGCGTCACAAACCCCATTGGAAAGTGTGGGTTTCACAAACCCCATTAGAAAATATGCATCTTACAATCCCTATTGGATAGCGTGTTTGTGTCACAAACCCCATTGGAAAGTCTGTGTGTCACAAACACCATTGGACAGCGTGTTTTTTTGACAATCCCCATTGGACTGTGTGTGTGTCACAAAACCCATTGGATAGCGTGTGTGTCACAAACCCCATTAGAAAGAGTGTGTGTCACAAACCTCATTAGACAGCGTGTGTGTCAGAAACACCATTGGACAGCGTTTGTGTGTCACAATCCCCATTGGACAGTGTGTGTGTGTCACAATCCCCAGTGGACAGTGTGAGTGTCACAAAACCCATTGGATAGCGTGTATGTCACGAACCCCAATAGAAAGTGTGTGTGTCACAAACCCGATTGGATAGCGCATGTGTGTCACGAATCCCATTAGAAAGATGTGTGTCATAAACCCCATTGGATACCGTGTGTGTGTCACAAACCCCATTATAAAGTGTGCATGTCACAAACCCCATTGGACCGCGTGTGTGTCACCAACTCCCCTGGACAGTCTGTGTGTCACAATCCCCATTGGACATCGTTTGTATCACAAACCCCTCTGGAAAGTGTGTGTGTCAGAAACACCATTGGACAGCGTGTGTGTGTCACAATCCCCATTGGACAGTGTGTGTGTCACAAAACCCCTTGGATAGCGTGTGGGTCACAAACCCCATTGGACAGTGTGTGTGTCATAAACCCCATGGGACAGCGTGTGTGTCACAATCTCCATTGGACAGTGTGTGTGTCACAAACCACATTGGACAGTGTTTTTGTGTCACAATACCCATTGGACATTGTGTGTGTGTTACAATCCCCACTGGACAGTGTGTGTGTCAAAAACCCCATGGGACAGAGTGTGTGTCACGCACCCATTTGGACAGTGTGTGTGTCACAAACCCCATTGGAGAGCGTGTGTGTGTCACAATCCCCATTGGACAGTGTGTGTGTCACAAACCCCATTGGACAGCGTGTGTGTGTCACAATCCCCATTGGACAGTGTGTGTGTTACAAAATCCATTGGACAGAGTGTTTGTTTCGCAAACCCCATTGGAAAGTGTGTGTGTCACAAACCCCATTGGATAGCGTGTGTGTGTCACAAACCCTCCTGGTCAGTGTGTGTCACAAAACCCATTGGGCAGCATGCGTGTCACAAACACCATTGGACAGTGTGTGTGTAACAAACCCAATTGGTCAGCGTGTGTGTCACAAACCCCGTGGGACAACGTGTGTGCGTCACAAACCCCATTGGAAAGTGTAGGTTTCACAAACCCCATTAGAAAATATGCATCTTACAAACCCTATTGGGTAGCGTGTTTGTGTCACAAACCCCATTCGATAGTCTGTGTGTCACAAACACCATTGGACAGCGTGTTTTTTTGACAATCCCCATTGGACTGTGTGTGTGTCACAAAACCCATTGGATAGCGTGTGTGTCACAAACCCCATTAGAAAGAGTGTGTGTCACAAACCTCATTAGACAGCGTGTGTGTCAGAAACACCATTGGACAGCGTGTGTGTGTCACAATCCCCATTGGACAGTGTGTGTGTGTCACAATCCCCAGTGGACAGTGTGAGTGTCACAAAACCCATTGGATAGCGTGTATGTCACGAACCCCAATAGAAAGTGTGTGTGTCACAAACCCGATTGGATAGCGCATGTGTGTCACGAATCCCATTAGAAAGATGTGTGTCATAAACCCCATTGGATACCGTGTGTGTGTCACAAACCCCATTATAAAGTGTGCGTGTCACAAACCCCATTGGACCGCGTGTGTGTCACCAACTCCCCTGGAAAGTCTGTGTGTCACAATCCCCATTGGACATCGTTTGTATCACAAACCCCTCTGGAAAGTGTGTGTGTCAGAAACACCATTGGACAGCGTGTGTGTGTCACAAACCCCATTGGACAGTGTGTGTGTCACAAAACCCCTTGGATAGCGTGTGGGTCACAAACCCCATTGGACAGCGTGTGTGTCACAATCCCCATTGGACAGCGTGTGTGTCACAAACCACATTGGACAGTGTTTTTGTGTCACAATACCCATTGGACATCGTGTGTGTGTTACAATCCCCACTGGACAGTGTGTGTGTCAAAAACCCCATGGGACAGAGTGTGTGTCACGCACCCCTTTGGACAGTGTGTGTCTCACAAACCCCATTGGAGAGCGTGTGTGTGTTACAATCCCCATTGGACAGTGTGTGTGTCACAAACCCCATTGGACAGCGTGTGTGTGTCACAATCCCCATTGGACAGTGTGTGTGTTACAAAATCCATTGGATAGAGTGTGTGTGTCACAAACCCTCCTGTTCAGTGTGTGTGTCACAAAACCCATTGGACAGCATGCGTGTCATAAAACCCGTTGGATAGCATGTGTGTGTCACAAATCCCAATATAAAGTGTGCGTGTCACAAACCCCATTGGAAAGTGTGTCTGTCACAAACACCATTGGATAGCGTGTGTTTCACCAATCCCATTAGAAAGAGTGTGTGTCACAAGCACCATTGGATAGCGTGTGTGATGTCACGAACCCTACTGGACAGTGTGTGTGTCACAAACCCACCTGGACAGCGTGTGTGTCACGAACCCCATTGGTCAGCTTGTGTTTCACAAGACCTATTTGACAGAGTGTGTGTGTCACAAAGCCCATTGGACAGCGTGTGTGTCACAATTCCCATTGGACAGCGTTTGTGTCACAAACATCATTGGACACAGTGTGTGTGTAACAATACCCATTGGACAGTGTGTGTGTCACAAACCCCATTGGACAGCGTGTGTGTCACAAGCTCATTGTCAGAGTGTGTGTGTCACAAAACCCACTGGACAGCGTGGGTGTCAGGAACCCCATTGGACAGCGTGTGTGTCACAAGCGCCATTGGACAGAGTGTGTTTTTCACAAACCCCATTAGAAAATGTATGTGCCACAAATCCCAATGAATAGCATGTGTGTGTCACAACCCCCATTGGACAGCGTGTGTGTCACAAAACCATTGGACAGCGTGTGTGTGTCACAATCGCCATTAGAAAGTGTATGTGTCACAAACCCCAATGAATAGCGTGTGTGTGTCACAAACACCATTGGAAAGTGTGTGTCAAAAACGCCATTGGATAGCGTGTGTGTGTCAAAAACCTCATTAGAAAGTATGTGTGTCACAAACCCCATTGGATATCATCTGTGTGTCACAAACCCCATTGGAAAGCGTGCGTGTTCCAAACCCCATTTGATAGCGTGTGTGTGTCACAAACCCCTTTGGACAGTGTGTGTGTCACAAAACCCATTGGATAGCGTGTGTTTCACAATCCCCATTGGACAGTGTGTGTGTCACAAACCCCTCTGGACAGTGTGTGTGTTTAACAATACCCATTTTACAGTGTTTGTGTCACAAACACCACTGGACAGTGTTAGTGTTTAACAATACCCATTATACAGTGTGTGTGTAAAAAAGACCATTGGACAGCGTGTGTGTCAAAAGACCCCGTGGACACTGTGTGTGTCACGAACGCCATTGGACAGTGTGTGTGTAACAAACCCCCCTGGACAGTGTGTGTCTCACAATCCCCAGTGGACAGCGTGTGTGTCAAAACCTCTTTAGGCAGTGTGTGTGTCACAAACCCCACTGGACAGAGTGTGTGTGACAAACCCCATTGGACAGTGTATGTGTCACAAACCCCATTGGTCAGAGAGTGTGACACAAGCACCACTGGACAAAGTGTGTGTGTCACAAACCATATTGTACAGCGTGTTTGTCACAAGCCCTTTGGACAGCGTGTGTGTGTCACAAACTCCATTGTACAGCGTGTTGGTCACAATCCCAATTTTACAGCGTGTGTGTCTCAAACCCCATTGGACAGAGTCTGAGTGACAAACCCCATTGGAGAGAGTGTGTTTCACAAACCCCATTGGACAGCATGTGTGTGTCACAAACACTCCTGGTCAGTTTGTGTGTCACAAAACCCACTGCACAGCGTCTGTGTCATGAATCCCATTGGACAGCGTGTGTGTCATAAGCACCATTGGACAAGGTGTGTGTGTCACAAACCCCATTGGAAAGTGTATGTGTCACAAACCCCATTGGATAGCGTGTGTCTGTCACCAACACTATTGGACAGTGTGTGTGTCACAAAACCCACTGGACAGTGTGTGTGTCACAAACCCCATTGGACAGCGTGTGTCTCACAAACCCCATTGGACAGCGTGTGTATCAAAAGCCACATTCGACAGAGTGTATGTGCCAAAAACCCCATTGGAAAAGTGTGTGTCACAATACCCTTTGGACAGTGTGTGTGTCACAAACCCCATTGGTTAGTGTGTGTGTCACAAACTCCATTGGACAGAGTTTGTGTGACAAACCCCATTGGAGAGCGTGTGTGTCATAAACCCCATTGGAAAGTGTATGTGTCACAAACCGCATTGGATAGAGTGTGTGTCACAAGCCCATTGGACAGAGTGTGTGTGTCAAAAAACCCACTAGACAGCATGTGTGTCATGAACCCCTTTGGACAGCGTGTGTGTCTCAATCACCATTGGACAGCGTGTGTGTCACAAAACCCATCGGACAGCGTGTGTGTGTCACAAACCCCATTGGACAGTATGTGAGTCACAAACCCCATTGGACAGCGTGTGTGTGTAACAATAAGATTGGACAGTGTGTGTGTGTCAAAACCCATTGTACAGAGTGTGTGTCACAAACCCCATTTGATAGCGTGTGTGTGTCACAAACCCCATTAGAAAGTGTGCATGTCACAAACCCCTTTCGATAGGATGTGTGTGTCACAAACCCTACTGGACAGAGTGTGTTTCGCAATCTGCATTGGACAGCGTGTGTGTCACAATCCCCCCTGGACAGCGTGTGTGACACAAGCACCATTGGACAGCGTGTGTGTGTCACAAACCCAATTGGATAGCGTGTGTGTGTCAAAAACCCCATTAGAAAGTATGTGTTTCACAAATCCCATTGGAATGCATGTGTGTGTCACAAACCATATTGGACAGTGTGTATGTCAGAATCGCCATTATACAGCGAGTGGTTCACAAGCCCCTTTGGGCAGATTGTGTGTAACAAACCCCCGTATACACTGTGTGTGTCACAAACCCCATTGGACAGCGTGTGTTTCTCAAAACCCTTTGGTCAGCGTGTGTGTGTCACAATCTCCTTTGGATTGTGTGTGTGTGACACAAAACCCATTGGACAGCGTGTGTGTCACAAACCCCTTTGGACAGTGTGTGTGTCACAAACGCCATTGGACAGCATGTGTGTGTCACGAACTCCACTGGACAGCGTGTGTGTCAAAAGCACCATTGGACAGAGTGTGTGTCACAAAACCCATTGGAAAGTGTATGTGTCACAAACCCCATTGAGTAGCGTTTGTGTGTCACAAACCCTATTGGACAGTGTGTGTGTCACAAAACCCACTGGACAGCGTGTGTGTCACAAACCACATTGGAAAGTGTATGTGTCACAAACCCCATTGGATAGCGTTTGTGTGTCACAAACCCTATTGGACAGTGTGTGTGTCACAAAACCCACTGGATAGCGTGTGTGTCACAAACCCCATTGGACAGCGTGTGTGTCACAAACACCATTGGACAGCATGTGTGTGTAACAATATCCATTGGACAGTGTGTGTGTCACAAACCCCATTCGACAGCTTGTCTGTCACAAACCCTCGCAGACACTGTATGTGTCACAAACCCCATTGGACAGTGTGCGTGTCACAAACCCCTCTGGACAGCGTGTGTGTCACAATCCCCATTGGAAATTGTGTGTGTCACAATCCCCATTGGACAGCGTGTGTGTCAGAAACCCCATTGGACAGAGTGTGTGTTTCACAAACCCCATTAAACACTGTGTGTGTCACAAACCCTTTTGGACAGTGTGTGTATCACAAACCCCACTGGACAGTGTGCGTGTCACAAACCCAATTGGACATCGTGTTTGTCACAAACCCCTTTGGACAGTGTGCGTGTCACAAACCCCATTGGACAGCGTGTGTGTCATAAACCCCATTGGACAGCGTGTGCGTGTCACAATCCCCTTTGTACAGTGTTTGTGTGTCACAAACCCCATTGGACAGAGTGTGTGTCAAAAACCCCTTTGGACAGTGTGTATGTCACAAACCCCATTGGAAAGTGTATGTGTCACAAACCCCATTGGATAGCGTGTGTGTGTCACAAGCCCCATTGGACAGCCTGTGTGTCACAAACACCATTCAACAGCGTGTGTGTCTCACAAACACCATTGAAGAGCGTGTGTGTGTAACAATACCCATTGGACAGTGTGTGTGTCACAAACCCCATTGGACAGCGTGTGTGTCACAAACCCTTGCAAACACTGTGTGTGTCACAAACACATTGGACAGTGTGCATGTCACAAACCGCTCTGGACAGCGTGTGTGTCACAATACCCATTGCACAGCGTGTGTGTCAGAAACCCCATTGGACAGACTGTGTGTGTCACAAACCCCATTAGACATCGTGTGTGTCACAAACCCTTTTGGACATCGTGTGTGTCACAAAACCCACTGGACAGCGTGTGTGTCACAAACCCCACTGGACAGCGTTTGTGTCACAAACACCATTGGACAGTGTGTGTGTGTCACAATCCCCATTGGACAGTGTGTGTGTTACATACCCCATTGGACAGCGTGTGTGTGTCACAAACCCCATTGGATAGCATGTGTGTGTCACAAACCCCATTTGACAGCGTGTAGTGTCAGAAACCCCACTGGACAGTGTGTGTCACAAGTGCCATTGGACAGCGTGTGTGTTACAAACTCCATTGGACACCGTGTGTGTGTCACAAAGCCGATTTTGGTCGAGTGTGTGTCACAAACATCATTGGACAGTGCGTGTGTCACAAACACCATTGGACAGCGTGTGCGTCATAATCCCAATTGGACAGCGTGTGTGTCACAAACCCCATTGGACAGTGTGTGTGTGTCACAATACCCATTGGACAGGGTATGTGTCACAAACTCCATTGGACAGAGTGCGTGTGTCACAAACACCATTGGACAGTGTGTGTCACAATCCCAATTGGACAGTGTGTGTCACAAACCCCATTGGACAGTGTGTGTGTGTCACAATACCCATTGGACAGGATATGTGTCACAAACCCCATCGGACTGCGCGTGTGTGTTACATTCCCCATTGGACAGCGTGTGTGTCACAAACCCCACTGGATAGCATGTGTGTCACAAACCCTGTTGGACAGTGTGTGTGTCACAAACCCCACGTGACAGCGTAGTGTTGTCACGAACCCCATTGGACTCCTTGTGTGTCACAAGACCCTTTGGACGAAGTGTGTTTTTCACAAACCCCATTGGACAGCGTCTGTGTCAAAAACCCCATTGGACAGCGTGTGTGTTACAAACACCATTAGACAGCGTGTGTGTGTCACAATACCCATTGGACAGTGCGTGTGTCACAAAACCCATTGGATAGCGTGTGTGTTACAAATCCCATTATAAAGTGTGTATGTCACAAACCCCATTTGATAGCGTGTGTGTGTCACAAGCCATCTTGGACAGTGTGTGTGTCACAAACCCCACTGGACAGCCTGTGTGTCACGAACCCCACTGGACAGCTTGTGTGTCACAAGACCAATTGGACAGACTGTGTGTGTCACAAACCCCATTCGACAGTGTGTGTGTGTCACAAAACCCTTTGGACAGACTGTGTGTCACAAACACTATTGGACACTTTTACGTCACAAACCCATTAGACGGAGTGTGTGTGTCACAAAACCCACTTGACAGTGAGTGTGTCATGAGCCCCATTGGACAGTGTGTGTGTCACAAAACCCACTGGCCATCGTGTCTGTAACAAACACCCATGGACACGTGCATGTCACAAACCCCATTGGACATGGTGTGTGTCACAAACCCCTTTGGACAGTGTGTGTGTCACAAACCAAATTGGACAGCGTGTGTGTGTCACAAAACCCATTGGATAGCGTGTCTGTGTCACAAACCCCATTAGAAAGTGTGAGTGTCACAAACCCCATTGGATAGTGTGTGTGTGTCACAAACCCTATTGGACTGCATGTGTGTCACAATCCCCACTGGACAGCGTGTGTGTCACGAACCCCATTGGACAGCGTGTGTGTTACAAGCACCATTGGACAGACTGTGTGTGTCACAAACCCCATTGTACAGCGTTTGTGTCACAAACCCCATTGGACAGTGTGTGTGTTTTCACAAACCCTATTGGACAGTGTGTGTGTCACAATATCCACGGGACAGAGTGAGTGTCACAAACCCCGTTGTACAGCATGTGTGTCAAAAGCCGCATTGGACAGAGTGTGTGTTTCACAAACCCCATTGGACAGCGTGTGTGTCACAAAACCCATTGGACAGAGTTTGTGTGTCACAATACCCATTAGACAGCGTGTGTGGCACAAACACCATTGAACAGAGTTTGTGTCACAAAACCCCATTGGACAGCGTCTGTGTCACAAACCCCTTTGGAAAGTGTCTATGTCACAAACCGCAATGAATAGTGTGTGTGTGTCACAAACCCCATTCTACAGCGTGTTTGTCACAAGAACTTTATACAGAGTGTGTGTGTCACAAACCACATTGTACATCGTCTATGTCACAATCCTCACTGGACAGCATGTGTGTCGCCGACCCCATTGGACAGAGTGTGTGTGACAAACCCCATTGGACAGAGTGTGTGTCACAAACAGCATTGGACAGCTTGTGTGTGTCACAAACGCCATTGAACAGCGTGTGTGTCACAAACCCATTGGACAGCGTGTGTGTCACAAGCCCATTGGCAGAGTATGTGTCACAAACCCCACTGGACAGCGTGTGTGTCACAAACCCCATTGGACAGTGTGTGTGTCACAAACCCCATTGGACAGCGTGTGTGTCACAAACACGCATGGACAGCGTGCGTGGCACAAACCCCATTATACACCGTGTGTTTCACAAACCCCTTTGGACAGTGTGTGTGTCATAAACACCATTGGATAGCGTGTGTGTGTCACAAACCCCATTGTACAGTGTGTTTGTCACAATCCCCATTGGACAGCATGTGTGGTACAAGCCCATTGGACAGACTGTGTGCGTTACGAACGCCATCGGACAGTGTGTGTGTCACAATCCCTATAGAACAGCGTCTGTGTCTCAAACCCCCGCGGACACTGCATGTGTCACAAACCCCATTGGACAGTGTGTGTGTCACAAACCCCACTGGACACCGCATCTGTCACAAACCCCTTTGGATAGCGTGTGTGTGTCACAAACCCCGTTGGACAGTGTGTGTGTCACAAGCACCATTGGACAGAGCGTGTGGGTCAGAAACCCCATTGGAAAGTGTATTTGTCACACAGCCCATTGGATAGCGTGTGTGTGTCACAAACCCTATTGGACAGTGTGTGTGTCACAAAACGCACTGGACAGCGTGTGTGTCACAATCCCCATTGGAGAGTGTGTGTGTCACAAACCGCAATATGACCGCGTGTGTGTGTCACAAACCCCATTGGACAGCCTGTGTGTCACAAACCCCTTTGGACAGTGTCTGTGCAACAAACCCCATTGGACACCGTGTGTGTGTCACAAAACCCACTGGACAGCGTGTGTGTCACGAACCCCATTGGACAGCGTGTGTGTCACAGGCACCATTGGACAGAGTGTGTGTGTCAGAAACCCCATTGGAAAGTATATTTGTCAAACAGCCCGTTGGATAGCGTGTGTGTCACAAACCATATTGGACAGTGTGTGTGTCACAAAACCCACTGGACAGCGTGTGTGTCAAAAACCCCATTGGACAGCATGTGTGTCACAAACCTCATTGGATAGCGTGTGTGAGTCACAAACTCCGTTGTACAGTGTGTTTGTCAGAAGCCCATTGGACAGCGTGTGTGTCACAAGCCCACTGGACAGAGTGTGTGTGTCACAAAACCACGTGGACACTGTGTGTATCACGAACGCCATTGGACAGTGTGTGTGTCACAAACCCCAGTGGACAGCGCGTGTGTCACAAACCCCAGTGGACAGCGTGTTTGTCACAAACACGCATGTACAGCGTGCGTGTCACAAACCCTGTTGGACAGCGTGTGTGTGTCACAATCCTCTTTGGAAAGTGTGTGTGTCACAAACCCCATTGGATAGCCTGTGTGTCACAAAGACTCATGGACAGTGACGGTGTCACAAACCCCGTTGGACATCCTGTTTCTCACAAACCCCTTTGGACAGTGTGTGTGTCACGAACCCCATTGGACAGTGTGTGTCACAAATACCATTGGACAGCGTGTGTGTCACCAAACCCATTGGACAGCGTGTGTGTCAGAAACCCCATTGGACAGCGTGTGTCACAAATACCATTGGACAGCGTGTGTGTGACAAATACCATTGGACAGCGTGTGTGTCACAAACCCATTTGGACAACGTGTGTGTCACAAACCACGTTGGACAGTGAGTGTGTCACAAACCCCATTGGACAGCGTGTGTGTGTCACAGTCCCCATTGGACAGTGTGTGTGTCACAAACCCCATTGGACAGTGTTTGTGTCACAAACCCCCGTGGACACGGTGTGTGTCACAAACCCCATTGGACAGTGTGTGTGTCACAAACCCCACTAGACAGCGTGTGTGTCACAAACCCCATTGGACAGCGTTTGTGTGTCACAAACCCTTTTGGAGAGTGTGTAGGTAACAATCCCCATCGGACAGCATCTGTGTCACAAACCGCATTGGACAGCGTGTGTGTCAGAAACACCCATGGACAGTGTGCGTGTCACAAACCTCATTGGACATCGTGTGTGTCACGAACCCCATTGGACAGCGTTTGTGTCACACTCCCCATTGGACAGCGTGTGTGTGTCACAATCCCCATTGGAAGAAGTTTGTGTCACGAACCCCATTGGACAGCGTTTGTGTCACAAGCGCCACTGGACAGAGTGTCTGTGTCACAAACCCCATTGGACAGTGTGTGTGTCACAAACCCCACTAGACAGCGTGTGTGTCACAAATACCCATGGACAGTTTGCCTGTCACAAACCCCATGGGACACTGTGTGTGTCACAAACCCTTTTGGACAGTGTGTGTGTCACAAACCCCACTGGACAGCGTGTGTGTCACAAACCCCATTGGACAGTGTGTATGTCACAAACCCCATTGGACAGCGTGTGTGTCACAATCCCCACTGGACAGCGTGTGTGTCACAAACACCCATGGGCAGTGTGCGTGTTACAAACCCCATTGGACATCGTGTGTGTAACAAACCCATATTGGTCAGCGTGTGTGTCACAAAGCCCATTGGACAGCGTGTGTGTGTAACAGTACCCATTGGACAGTGTGTGTGTCACAAAACCCACTGGAGAGTGTGTGTGCAACAATCCCCAGTGGACAGCGTCTGTGTCACAAACACCCATGGACAGTGTGAGTGTCACAAACCCCATTGGATAGCGTGTGTGTCACAAATCCCTTTAGACAGTGTGTGTGTCAATCACCATTGGACATCGTGTGTGTGTCACAAACCCCACTGGACAGCGTGTGTGTCACAAACACCCATGGACAGTGTGCGTGTCACAAATCCCTTTGGACATCGTGTGTGTCACAAACCCCTTTGGACAGTGTGTGTGTCACAAACCCCATGGGAGAGAGTGTGTGTCAGGATCCCCATTGGAAAGCGCGTGTGTCACAAGCGCCATTGGACAGAGTATGTGTGTCACAAGCCCCATTGGAAAGTGTGCGTGTCACAAACCCTATTGGAAAGTCTATGTGTCACAAACACCACTGGATAGCGTGTGTGTGTGACAAACCCTATTGGAGACTGTGTGTGTCACAAACCCAATTGGACAAAGTTTGTGTCACAAACCCCATTGGAAAGTGTGTGTGTCACAAAAAACATTGGACAGTGTGTGTGTCACAAACCCCATTGGACAGCGTGTATTTGTAACAAACCCATATTGGTCAGCGTGTGTGTCACAAAGCCCATTGGAGAGCGTGTGTGTCAGAAACCCCATTGGACATTGTGAGTGTCACAAACCCCTTTGGACAGTGTGTGTGTCACAAACCCCATTGGACAGCGTGTGTGTGTAACAAACCCATATTGGTCAGCGTGTGTGTCACAAAGCCCATTGGAGAGCGTGTGTGTCAGAAACCCCATTGGACATTGTGAGTGTCACAAACCCCTTTGGACAGTGTGTGTGTCACAAACCCCATTGGACAGCGTGTGTGTGTCACAATCCCCATTGGACATCGTGTGTGTGTCACAAACCCCATTAGCCAGCGTGTGTGTGTCACAATCCCCATTGGACAGTGTGTCTGTGTCACAAACCCTATTGGACAGAGTGTGTGTCACAAACCCTATTGGACAGCGTGTGTGTCACAAACCCCACTGGACAGCGTGTGTGTGTTTAACAGTACGCATTGGACAGTGTGTGTGTCACAAAACCCACTGGAGAGTGTGTGTGCAACAATCCCCAGTGGACAGCGTATGTGTCACAATCACCCACGGACAGTGTGCGTGTCACAAACCCCTTTGGACAGTGTGTATTTCACAAACCCCATTGGACAGCGTGTGTGTGTCACAATCCCCATTGGACAGTGTGTGTGTGTGTCACAAACCCCATTGGACAGTGAGTGTGTCTCACAATCCCCATTGGACAGTTTTTGTGTGTCACAGACCCCATTGGACAGGGTCTGTGTCACAAACCCCATTGGAGAGCGTGTGTGTCACAATCCCCAATGGACAGAGTGTGTCTCAGAAACCCCATTGCACAGCGTGTGTGTGTCACAATCCCCATTGGACAGTGTTTCTGTTTCACAAACCCCATTGGACAGCGAGTGTGTGACACAATCCTCTTTGGACAGTGTGTGTGTCTCAAACCCCACTGGACAGCGTGTGTGTCACAAACCCCTTTGGAGAGTGTGTGTGTCACAAACGCCATGGGACAAGGGTGTGTCGCGAACCCCACTGGACAGCGTCTGTGTCACAAGCGCCATTGGACACAGTGTGTGTGTCACAAACCCCAATGGAAAGTGTATGTGTCACAAACGCCATTGGATAGCGTGTGTGTGGCACAAACCCTATTGGACAGTGTGTGTGTCACAAAACCCACTGGACAGAGTGTGTGTAACAAACCCCATCGGATAGTGTGTGTGTCACAAGCGCCATTGGACAGCGTGTGTGTCACAAACCCCATTGGACAGCGTGTGTGTCTCACAAACCCCATTGGACAGTGTGTGTGTGTCACAAACCCTATTGGATAGCGTGTGTGTGTCACAAACCCCATCGGACAGTGTGTGTCTCACAATATCTTACTGTACAGCGTGTAAGCAACGAACCCCATTGAACAGCATGTGTGTCACAAGACCCATTGGACAGCGTGTGTGTGTAATAATACCCATTGGACAGCGTGTTTGTCACAGACCCCATTGGACAGCGTGTGTGTCAAAAACACTATTGGACAGCGCGTGTGTGTCACAATACCCATTGGACAGAGTGTGTGTGTCACAAACCCCATTGGACAGCGTGTGTTTCATCAACCCCATTGGACAGCGTGTGTGTGTCACAATACCCATTGGACAGTGTTTGTGTGTCACAAACCCCATTGGACAGCGTGTGTAGTGACACAATCCCCTTTGCACAGTGTGTGTGTCACAATACCCATTGGACAGTGTGTGTGTCACAAACCGCATTGGACAGCTTGTGTGTCACAAACCCTATTGGACAGCATGTGTGTCACAAACACCATTGGACAGTGTGTGTGTCACAAACCCCTTTGGACAACATGTGTCTCACAAATCCCATTGGAAAGCGTGTGTGTGTTACAAAACCCATTTGACACAGTGTGTGTCACAAACACCATTGGACAGTGTGAGTGTCACAAACCCCATTGGACAGCGTGCGTGTCACAAACCCCATGGGACAGCGTGTGTGTTTCACAATCCCCATTGAACAGTGTGTGTGTCATAAAACCTATTGGATAGCGTGTGTGTCACAAAACCCATTTGAAAGTGTGTGTGACACAAACCCCATTGGATAGCGTGTGTGTGTCAGAAACCCTATTGGGCAGTGTGTGTTTCATAATCCCCATTGTACAGCGTGAGTGCAAAAAACCCCATTGGACAGCGTGTGTGTCACAAGACCCATTGGAAAGAGTGTGTGTGTCACAAAACTTATTGGATAGCGTGTGTGTGTCACAAACCCCATTACAAAGTGTCTGTGTCACAAACCCCATTGGACAGACTGTGTGTGTAACAAAACCCAACGGACAACGTTTGTGTCACAAGACCATTGGACAGAGTGTGTGTGTCAGAAAACCCACAGGAGAGCGCGTGTGTTCACGAACCCCACTGAACAGCGTGTTAGTCACAAGCCCCATTGGACAGCGTGTGTGTCACAAACACCATTGGAGAGCGTGTGTGTGTAACAATACCCATTGGAAAGTGTGTGTGTCACAAATCCCACTGGACAGCGTGTGTTTCACAAACCCCCGTGTACACTGTGTGTGTCAAAACCCAGGTGGACAGTGTGTGTGTCTCAAACCCCACTGGACAGCGTGTGTGTCACAAACCCCTTTGGACAATGTGTGTGTCACAAACCCCATTGGACAGCATGTGTGTGTCACAATCCCCATTGGACAGTGTGTGTGTGTCACAAACCCCAATGGACAGCGTGTGTGTGTCACAATCCCCACTGAACAGTGTGTGTGTCACAAACCCCATGGGACAGAATTGTTTCACAAACTGCATTGGACAGCGTGTGTGTCACAACCCCATTGGATAGAGTGTGTTTCACAAGCACCATTGGACAATGTGTGCGTGTCACAAACCACTTTGGAATGTGTATGTGTCACAAACCCCATTGGAAAGTGTGTGCGTCACAAACCTCATTGGAAAGTGTGTGTGTCACAAACACCATTGGATAGCGTGTATGTGTCACAAACCCCATTAGAAAGTGTGTGTGTCACAAACCCTCCTGGATAGTATGTGTGTGTCACAAACCCTATAGGACAGTGTGTGTGTCACGAATCCCATTGGACAGAGTGTGTGTGACACAATCCCCATTGGACAGTGGGTGTGTCACAATACCCATTGGACAGCGTGTGTGTCACAATCGCCTTTGGACAGAATGTGTGTCACAAACCCCATTGGACAGCGTGTGTGTCACAATCCCCATTGGACAGAGTGTGTGTCACAAACCCCATTGGACATTGTGTGTCTCACAAACCCCATTGGACAGTGTGTGTGTGTCACAAACCCCATTGGATAGCGTGTGTGTGTCACAAAACCTATTGGACAGTGTGTGTCTCACAATATCTTACTGTACAGCGTGTAAGCAACGAACCCCATTGGACAGCATGTGTGTCACAAGATCCATTGGACAGCGTGTGTGTGTAATAATACCCACTGGACAGCGTGTGTGTCGCAAACCCCATTGGACAGCGTGTGTGTCAAAAACACTATTGGACAGCGCGTGTGTGTCACAATACCCATTGGACAGAGTGTGTGTGTCACAAACCCTTTTGGAGAGTGTGTAGGTAACAATCCCCATCGGACAGCATCTGTGTCACAAACCGCATTGGACAGCGTGTGTGTCAGAAACACCCATGGACAGTGTGCGTGTCACAAACCTCATTGGACATCGTGTGTGTCACGAACCCCATTGGACAGCGTTTGTGTCACACTCCCCATTGGACAGCGTGTGTGTGTCACAATCCCCATTGGAAGAAGTGTGTGTCACGAACCCCATTGGACAGCGTTTGTGTCACAAGCGCCACTGGACAGAGTGTCTGTGTCACAAACCCCATTGGACAGTGTGTGTGTCACAAACCCCACTAGACAGCGTGTGTGTCACAAAAACCCATGGACAGTTTGCCTGTCACAAACCCCATGGGACACTGTGTGTGTCACAAACCCTTTTGGACAGTGTGTGTGTCACAAACCCCACTGGATAGCGTGTGTGTCTCAAACCCCATTGGACAGTGTGTATGTCACAAACCCCATTGGACAGCGTGTGTGTCACAATCCCCACTGGACAGCGTGTTTGTCACAAACACCCATGGGCAGTGTGCGTGTTACAAACCCCATTGGACATCTTGTGTGTAACAAACCCATATTGGTCAGCGTGTGTGTCACAAAGCCCATTGGACAGCGTGTGTGTGTAACAGTACCCATTGGACAGTGTGTGTGTCACAAAACCCACTGGAGAGTGTGTGTGCAACAATCCCCAGTGGACAGCGTCTGTGTCACAAACACCCATGGACAGTGTGAGTGTCACAAACCCCATTGGATAGCGTGTGTGTCACAAATCCCTTTAGACAGTGTGTGTGTCAATCACCATTGGACATCGTGTGTGTGTCACAAACCCCACTGGACAGCTTGTGTGTCACAAACACCCACGGACAGTGTGCGTGTCACAAATCCCTTTGGACATCGTGTGTGTCACAAACCCCTTTGGACAGTGTGTGTGTCACAAACCCCATGGGAGAGAGTGTGTGTCAGGAACCCCATTGGAAAGCGTGTGTGTCACAAGCGTCATTGGACAGAGTATGTGTGTCACAAGCCCCATTGGAAAGTGTGCGTGTCACAAACCCTATTGGAAAGTCTATGTGTCACAAACACCACTGGATAGCGTGTGTGTGTGACAAACCCTATTGGAGACTGTGTGTGTCACAAACCCCATTGGACAAAGTTTGTGTCACAAACCCCATTGGAAAGTGTGTGTGTCACAAACAACATTGGACAGTGTGTGTGTCACAAACCCCATTGGACAGCGTGTATGTGTAACAAACTCATATTGGTCAGCGTGTGTGTCACAAAGCCCATTGGAGAGCGTGTGTGTCAGAAACCCCATTGGACATTGTGAGTGTCACAAACCCCTTTGGACAGTGTGTGTGTCACAAACCCCATTGGACAGCGTGTATGTGTAACAAACCCATATTGGTCAGCGTGTGTGTCACAAAGCCCATTGGAGAGAGTGTGTGTCAGAAACGCCATTGGACACTGTGAGTGTCACAAACCCCTTTGGACAGTGTGTGTGTCACAAACCCCATTGGACAGCGTGTGTGTGTCACAATCCCCATTGGACATCGTGTGTGTGTCACAAACCCCATTAGCCAGCGTGTGTGTGTCACAATCCCCATAGGACAGTGTGTCTGTGTCACAAACCCTATTGGACAGAGTGTGTGTCACAAACCCTATTGGACAGCGTGTGTGTCACAAACCCCACTGGACAGAGTGTGTGTGTTTAACAGTACGCATTGGACAGTGTGTGTGTCACAAACACCCACGGACAGTGTGCGTGTCACAAACCCCTTTGGACAGTGTGTATTTCACAAACCTCATTGGACAGCGTGTGTGTGTCACAATCCCCATTGGACAGTGTGTGTGTGTGTCACAAACCCCATTGGACAGTGAGTGTGTCTCACAATCCCCATTGGACAGTTTTTGTGTGTCACAGACCCCATTGGACAGGGTCTGTGTCACAAACCCCATTGGAGAGCGTGTGTGTCACAATCCCCAATGGACAGAGTGTGTCTCAGAAACCCCATTGCACAGCGTGTGTGTGTCACAATCCCCATTGGACAGTGTTTCTGTTTCACAAACCCCATTGGACAGCGAGTGTGTGACACAATCCTCTTTGGACAGCGTGTGTGTCACAAGCACCATTGCACAGAATGTGTGTGTCACAAACCCCATTGGAAAGTGTATGTGTCATAAACCCCATTGGATAGCGTGTGTGTGTCACAAATCCTATTGGACAGTGTGTGTGTCACAAACCCCATTGGACAGCGTGTGTGTGTAGCAATACCCATTGGACAGTGTGTGTGTCACAAACCCCATTGGACAGCGTGTGTGTCACAAACCCCATAGACACTGTGTGTGTCACAAACCCCAATGGACAGTGTGTGTGTCACAAACCCCACTGGACATTGTGTGTGTCATAAACCCCATTGGACATCCTGTGTGTCACAAACCCCTTTGGACAGTGTGTGTGTCACAAACCCCATTGGACAGCGTGTGTGTGTCACATATCCTATTGGACAGTGTGTTTGTGTGTCATAAACCCCATTGGACATCATGTGTGTCATAAATCCCATTGGACATCATGTGTGTCACAAACCACGTTAGAAAGTGTGTGTGTCACAAACCCCATTGGATAGCTTTTGTGTGTCACAAATCCCACTGGACAGCGTGTGTGTCACAAACCGCATTGGACAGCTTGTGTGTCACCAGACCCATTGGACAGAGTGTGTGTGTCACAAATCCCATTGGACATCGTGTGTGTCAAAAACCCCATTGGACAGCGTGTGTGTCACAAACCCCACTGGACATCGTGTGTGTCATAAACCCCATTGGACATCCTGTGTGTCACAAACCCCTTTGGACAGTGTGTGTGTCACAAACCCCATTGGACAGCGTGTGTGTGTCACAATCCCCATTGGACAGAGTGTTTGTCACAAAGACTATTGGGCAGCGTGTGTGTCACAAGCCCATTGGACAGAGTGTGTGTGTCACAAAACTTATTGGATAGCGTGTGTGTGTCACAAACCCCATTACAAAGTGTCTGTGTCACAAACCCCATTAGACAGAGTGTGTGTGTAACAAAATCCAACGGACAACGTTTGTGTCACAAGACCATTGGAAAGAGTGTGTGTGTCACAAAACCCACAGGACAGCGCGTGTGTTCACGAACCCCACTGAACAGCGTGTGTGTCACAAGCCCCATTGGACAGCGTGTGTGTCACAAACCCCTTTGGACAATGTGTGTGTCACAAACCCCATTGGACAGCATGTGTGTGTCATAATACCCATTGGACAGTGTGTGTGTGTCACAAACCCCAATGGACAGCGTGTGTGTGTCACAATCCCCACTGAACAGTGTGTGTGTCACAAACCCCATGGGACAGAATTGTTTCACAAACTGCATTGGACAGCGTGTGTGTCACAACCCCATTGGATAGAGTGTGTGTCACAAGCACCATTGGACAATGTGTGTGTGTCACAAACCACTTTGGAAAGTGTATGTGTCACAAACCTCATTGGAAAGTGTGTGTGTCACAAACACCATTGGATAGCGTGTATGTGTCACAAACCCCATTAGAAAGTGTGTGTGTCACAAACCCTCCTGGATAGTATGTGTGTGTCACAAACCCTATAGGACAGTGTGTGTGTCACGAATCCCATTGGACAGAGTGTGTGTGACACAATCCCCATTGGACAGTGGGTGTGTCACAATACCCATTGGACAGCGTGTGTGTCACAATCGCCTTTGGACAGAATGTGTGTCACAAACCCCATTGGACAGCGTGTGTGTCACAATCCCCATTGGACAGAGTGTGTGTCACAAACCCCATTGGACATTGTGTGTCTCACAAACCCCATTGGACAGTGTGTGTGTGTCACAAACCCCATTGGATAGCGTGTGTGTGTCACAAACCCTATTGGACAGTGTGTGTCTCACAATATCTTACTGTACAGCGTGTAAGCAACGAACCCCATTGGACAGCATGTGTGTCACAAGACCCATTGGACAGCGTGTGTGTGTAATAATACCCATTGGACAGTGTGTGTGTCACAAACCCCATTGGACAGCGTGTGTGTCAAAAACACTATTGGACAGCGCGTGTGTGTCACAATACCCATTGGACAGAGTGTGTGTGTCACAAACCCCATTGGACAGCGTGTGTTTCATCAACCCCATTGGACAACGTGTGTGTCACAATACCCATTGGACAGTGTTTGTGTGTCACAAACCCCATTAGAAAGTATGCGTGTCACAAACCCCATTGGATAGCGTGTGTGTGTCACAATCCCCATTGGACAGTGTGTGTGTGTCACAAACCCCATTGGACAGTGTTTGTGTCACAAACCCCATTGGACAGCGTGTGTGTGTCTCGAACCATCCTGGTCAGTGTGTGTGTCATAAAAACCATTGGACAGCATGCGTGTCACAAACACCATTGTACAGCGTATGTGTGTCACAAACCCGATTGGAAAGTGTGTGTCACAAACCCCATTGGATAGCATGTGTGTGTCTAAAACCCCATTAGAAAGTATGTGTGTCACAAACCCCATTGGACAGCGTGTGTGTGTCACAATCCCCATTGGACAGTGTGTGTGTGCCACACACCCCATGGGACAGAGTGTGTGTCACAAACACTAGTGGTCAGCGTGTGTGTGTCACAAGCCCATTGGACAGAGTTTCTGTGTCACAAAACCCACTGGGCAGCATGTGTGTCACGAACCCCATTGGACAGAGTGTGTGTCACAACCCCATTGGACAGTGTATGTGTGTCACAATCCCCATTGGACAGTGTGTGTGTGTCACAAACCCCATTAGACAGCGTGTGTTTCACAAACCCCTTTGGACAGTGTTTGTGTCACAAACCCCATGGGACAGAGTGTGTGTCACAAACACTATTGGTCAGCGTGTGTGTGTCACAAGCCCATTGGACAGAGTGTGTGTGTCAGAAAACCCACTGGACAGCGTGTGTGTAACAAACCCCATTGGACAGCGTGTGTGTCACAAGCACCGTTGGAGAGAGTGTTGTGTCACAATCCCCATTAGACAACGTGAGTGTCACATACCCCATTTGATAGAGTGTGTGTGTCACAAACCCCATTAGAAAGTATGCGTGTCACAAATCCTATTGGATAGCGTGTGTGTGTCACAAGCACCATTGGACAGTGTGTGGTGTCACAAAAACCATTGGAATGCGTGTCTGTCACAAACCCCATTGGAGAGTGTGTGTGTGTCACAAACCACATTTGATAGAGTGTGTGTGTCACAAACCCTATTGGACAGTGTGTGTGTCACAAAACCCACAGGATACCGTATGTGTCACAAACCCATTGGACAGCGTGTGTGTCACACTCCCCATTGTACAGAGTGTATTTATCAGAAAGCCCACTGGACAGTCTGTGTGTCACAAACCCCTTTGGACAGTGTTTGCGTCACAAACCCCATTGGACAGCGTGTGTGTGTCACAATCCCCATTGGACAGTATGTGTGTCACAATCCCAATGGGACAGAGTGTGTGTCACAAACACCATTGTTCAGCGTGTCTGTGTCACAAGCCCATTGGACAGAGTGTGTGTGTCACATAATCCCCTGGACAGCGTGTGTGTCATGAACCCCATTGGAGAGCGTGTGTGTCAAAAGCACCGTTGGACAGAGTGTGGTGTCACAATCGCCATTGGACAGCGTATGTGTCACAAACCCCTTTGGACAATGTGTGTGTCACAAACCCCATTGGACAGCATGTGTGTGTCATAATCCCCATTGGACAGTGTGTGTGTGTCACAAACCCCAATGGACAGCGTGTGTGTGTCACAATCCCCACTGAACAGTGTGTGTGTCACAAACCCCATGGGACAGAATTGTTTCACAAACTGCATTGGACAGCGTGTGTGTCACAACCCCATTGGATAGAGTGTGTGTCACAAGCACCATTGGACAATGTGTGTGTGTCACAAACCACTTTGGAAAGTGTATGTGTCACAAACCCCATTGGAAAGTGTGTGCGTCACAAACCTCATTGGAAAGTGTGTGTGTCACAAACACCATTGGATAGCGTGTATGTGTCACAAACCCCATTAGAAAGTGTGTGTGTCACAAACCCTCCTGGATAGTATATGTGTGTCACAAACCCTATAGGACAGTGTGTGTGTCACGAATCCCATTGGACAGAGTGTGTGTGACACAATCCCCATTGGACAGTGGGTGTGTCACAATACCCATTGGACAGCGTGTGTGTCACAATCGCCTTTGGACAGAATGTGTGTCACAAACCCCATTGGACAGCGTGTGTGTCACAATCCCCATTGGACAGAGTGTGTGTCACAAACCCCATTGGACATTGTGTGTCTCACAAACCCCATTGGACAGTGTGTGTGTGTCACAAACCCCATTGGATAGCGTGTGTGTGTCACAAACCCTATTGGACAGTGTGTGTCTCACAATATCTTACTGTACAGCGTGTAAGCAACGAACCCCATTGGACAGCATGTGTGTCACAAGACCCATTGGACAGCGTGTGTGTGTAATAATACCCATTGGACAGTGTGTGTGTCACAAACCCCATTGGACAGCGTGTGTGTCAAAAACACTATTGGACAGCGCGTGTGTGTCACAATACCCATTGGACAGAGTGTGTGTGTCACAAACCCCATTGGACAGCGTGTGTTTCATCAACCCCATTGGACAGCGTGTGTGTGTCACAATACCCATTGGACAGTGTTTGTGTGTCACAAACCCCATTAGAAAGTATGCGTGTCACAAACCCCATTGGATAGCGTGTGTGTGTCACAATCCCCATTGGACAGTGTGTGTGTGTCACAAACCCCATTGGACAGTGTTTGTGTCACAAACCCCATTGGACAGCGTGTGTGTGTCTCGAACCATCCTGGTCAGTGTGTGAGCCATAAAAACCATTGGACAGCATGCGTGTCACAAACACCATTGTACAGCGTATGTGTGTCACAAACCCGATTGGAAAGTGTGTGTCACAAACCCCATTGGATAGCATGTGTGTGTCTAAAACCCCATTAGAAAGTATGTGTGTCACAAACCCCATTGGACAGCGTGTGTGTCACAAACCCCATTGGACAGAGTGTGTGTAATAAACCCCATTGGACAGCGAGTGTGTGTCACAATCCCCATTGGACAGTGTGTGTGTGCCACACACCCCATGGGACAGAGTGTGTGTCACAAACACTAGTGGTCAGCGTGTGTGTGTCACAAGCCCATTGGACAGAGTTTCTGTGTCACAAAACCCACTGGGCAGCATGTGTGTCACGAACCCCATTGGACAGAGTGTGTGTCACAAACCCCATTGGACAGTGTATGTGTGTCACAATCCCCATTGGACAGTGTGTGTGTGTCACAAACCCCATTAGACAGCGTGTGTTTCACAAACCCCTTTGGACAGTGTTTGTGTCACAAACCCCATGGGACAGAGTGTGTGTCACAAACACTATTGGTCAGCGTGTGTGTGTCACAAGCCCATTGGACAGAGTGTGTGTGTCAGAAAACCCACTGGACAGCGTGTGTGTAACAAACCCCATTGGACAGCGTGTGTGTCACAAGCACCGTTGGAGAGAGTGTTGTGTCACAATCCCCATTAGACAACGTGTGTGTCACATACCCCATTGGACAGCGTGTGTGTGTCACAAACCCCATTTGATAGAGTGTGTGTGTCACAAACCCCATTAGAAAGTATGCGTGTCACAAATCCTATTGGATAGCGTGTGTGTGTCACAAGCACCATTGGACAGTGTGTGGTGTCACAAAAACCATTGGAATGCGTGTCTGTCACAAACCCCATTGGAGAGTGTGTGTGTGTCACAAACCACATTTGATAGAGTGTGTGTGTCACAAACCCTATTGGACAGTGTGTGTGTCACAAAACCCACAGGATACCGTATGTGTCACAAACCCATTGGACAGCGTGTGTGTCACACTCCCCATTGTACAGAGTGTATTTATCAGAAGGCCCACTGGACAGTCTGTGTGTCACAAACCCCTTTGGACAGTGTTTGCGTCACAAACCCCATTGGACAGCGTGTGTGTGTCACAATCCCCATTGGACAGTATGTGTGTCACAATCCCAATTGGACAGAGTGTGTGTCACAAACACCATTGTTCAGCGTGTCTGTGTCACAAGCCCATTGGACAGAGTGTGTGTGTCACATAATCCCCTGGACAGCGTGTGTGTCATGAACCCCATTGGAGAGCGTGTGTGTCAAAAGCACCGTTGGACAGAGTGTGGTGTCACAATCGCCACTGGACAGCGTATGTGTCACAAACCCCTTTGGACAATGTGTGTGTCACAAACCCTATTGGACAGCATGTGTGTGTCATAATCCCCATTGGACAGTGTGTCTGTGTCACAAACCCCAATGGACAGCGTGTGTGTGTCACAATCCCCACTGAACAGTGTGTGTGTCACAAACCCCATGGGACAGAATTGTTTCACAAACTGCATTGGACAGCGTGTGTGTCACAACCCCATTGGATAGAGTGTGTGTCACAAGCACCATTGGACAATGTGTGTGTGTCACAAACCACTTTGGAAAGTGTATGTGTCACAAACCCCATTGGAAAGTGTGTGCGTCGCAAACCTCATTGGAAAGTGTGTGTGTCACAAACACCATTGGATAGCGTGTATGTGTCACAAACCCCATTAGAAAGTGTGTGTGTCACAAACCCTCCTGGATAGTATGTGTGTGTCACAAACCCTATAGGACAGTGTGTGTGTCACGAATCCCATTGGACAGAGTGTGTGTGACACAATCCCCATTGGACAGTGGGTGTGTCACAATACCCATTGGACAGCGTGTGTGTCACAATCGCCTTTGGACAGAATGTGTGTCACAAACCCCATTGGACAGCGTGTGTGTCACAATCCCCATTGGACAGAGTGTGTGTCACAAACCCCATTGGACATTGTGTGTCTCACAAACCCCATTGGACAGTGTGTGTGTGTCACAAACCCCATTGGATAGCGTGTGTGTGTCACAAACCCTATTGGACAGTGTGTGTCTCACAATATCTTACTGTACAGCGTGTAAGCAACGAACCCCATTGGACAGCATGTGTGTCACAAGACCCATTGGACAGCGTGTGTGTGTAATAATACCCATTGGACAGTGTGTGTGTCACAAACCCCATTGGACAGCGTGTGTGTCAAAAACACTATTGGACAGCGCGTGTGTGTCACAATACCCATTGGACAGAGTGTGTGTGTCACAAACCCCATTGGACAGCGTGTGTTTCATCAACCCCATTGGACAGCGTGTGTGTGTCACAATACCCATTGGACAGTGTTTGTGTGTCACAAACCCCATTAGAAAGTATGCGTGTCACAAACCCCATTGGATAGCGTGTGTGTGTCACAATCCCCATTGGACAGTGTGTGTGTGTCACAAACCCCATTGGACAGTGTTTGTGTCACAAACCCCATTGGACAGCGTGTGTGTGTCTCGAACCATCCTGGTCAGTGTGTGAGCCATAAAAACCATTGGACAGCATGCGTGTCACAAACACCATTGTACAGCGTATGTGTGTCACAAACCCGATTGGAAAGTGTGTGTCACAAACCCCATTGGATAGCATGTGTGTGTCTAAAACCCCATTAGAAAGTATGTGTGTCACAAACCCCATTGGACAGCGTGTGTGTCACAAACCCCATTGGACAGAGTGTGTGTAATAAACCCCATTGGACAGCGAGTGTGTGTCACAATCCCCATTGGACAGTGTGTGTGTGCCACACACCCCATGGGACAGAGTGTGTGTCACAAACACTAGTGGTCAGCGTGTGTGTGTCACAAGCCCATTGGACAGAGTTTCTGTGTCACAAAACCCACTGGGCAGCATGTGTGTCACGAACCCCATTGGACAGAGTGTGTGTCACAAACCCCATTGGACAGTGTATGTGTGTCACAATCCCCATTGGACAGTGTGTGTGTGTCACAAACCCCATTAGACAGCGTGTGTTTCACAAACCCCTTTGGACAGTGTTTGTGTCACAAACCCCATGGGACAGAGTGTGTGTCACAAACACTATTGGTCAGCGTGTGTGTGTCACAAGCCCATTGGACAGAGTGTGTGTGTCAGAAAACCCACTGGACAGCGTGTGTGTAACAAACCCCATTGGACAGCGTGTGTGTCACAAGCACCGTTGGAGAGAGTGTTGTGTCACAATCCCCATTAGACAACGTGTGTGTCACATACCCCATTGGACAGCGTGTGTGTGTCACAAACCCCATTAGAAAGTATGCGTGTCACAAATCCTATTGGATAGCGTGTGTGTGTCACAAGCACCATTGGACAGTGTGTGGTGTCACAAAAACCATTGGAATGCGTGTCTGTCACAAACCCCATTGGAGAGTGTGTGTGTGTCACAAACCACATTTGATAGAGTGTGTGTGTCACAAACCCTATTGGACAGTGTGTGTGTCACAAAACCCACAGGATACCGTATGTGTCACAAACCCATTGGACAGCGTGTGTGTCACACTCCCCATTGTACAGAGTGTATTTATCAGAAAGCCCACTGGACAGTCTGTGTGTCACAAACCCCTTTGGACAGTGTTTGCGTCACAAACCCCATTGGACAGCGTGTGTGTGTCACAATCCCCATTGGACAGTATGTGTGTCACAATCCCAATGGGACAGAGTGTGTGTCACAAACACCATTGTTCAGCGTGTCTGTGTCACAAGCCCATTGGACAGAGTGTGTGTGTCACATAATCCCCTGGACAGCGTGTGTGTCATGAACCCCATTGGAGAGCGTGTGTGTCAAAAGCACCGTTGGACAGAGTGTGGTGTCACAATCGCCATTGGACAGCGTATGTGTCACAAACCCCTTTGGACAATGTGTGTGTCACAAACCCCATTGGACAGCATGTGTGTGTCATAATCCCCATTGGACAGTGTGTGTGTGTCACAAACCCCAATGGACAGCGTGTGTGTGTCACAATCCCCACTGAACAGTGTGTGTGTCACAAACCCCATGGGACAGAATTGTTTCACAAACTGCATTGGACAGCGTGTGTGTCACAACCCCATTGGATAGAGTGTGTGTCACAAGCACCATTGGACAATGTGTGTGTGTCACAAACCACTTTGGAAAGTGTATGTGTCACAAACCCCATTGGAAAGTGTGTGCGTCACAAACCTCATTGGAAAGTGTGTGTGTCACAAACACCATTGGATAGCGTGTATGTGTCACAAACCCCATTAGAAAGTGTGTGTGTCACAAACCCTCCTGGATAGTATGTGTGTGTCACAAACCCTATAGGACAGTGTGTGTGTCACGAATCCCATTAAACAGAGTGTGTGTGACACAATCCCCATTGGACAGTGGGTGTGTCACAATACCCATTGGACAGCGTGTGTGTCACAATCGCCTTTGGACAGAATGTGTGTCACAAACCCCATTGGACAGCGTGTGTGTCACAATCCCCATTGGACAGAGTGTGTGTCACAAACCCCATTGGACATTGTGTGTCTCACAAACCCCATTGGACAGTGTGTGTGTGTCACAAACCCCATTGGATAGCGTGTGTGTGTCACAAACCCTATTGGACAGTGTGTGTCTCACAATATCTTACTGTACAGCGTGTAAGCAACGAACCCCATTGGACAGCATGTGTGTCACAAGACCCATTGGACAGCGTGTGTGTGTAATAATACCCATTGGACAGTGTGTGTGTCACAAACCCCATTGGACAGCGTGTGTGTCAAAAACACTATTGGACAGCGCGTGTGTGTCACAATACCCATTGGACAGAGTGTGTGTGTCACAAACCCCATTGGACAGCGTGTGTTTCATCAACCCCATTGGACAGCGTGTGTGTGTCACAATACCCATTGGACAGTGTTTGTGTGTCACAAACCCCATTAGAAAGTATGCGTGTCACAAACCCCATTGGATAGCGTGTGTGTGTCACAATCCCCATTGGACAGTGTGTGTGTGTCACAAACCCCATTGGACAGTGTTTGTGTCACAAACCCCATTGGACAGAGTGTGTGTGTCTCGAACCATCCTGGTCAGTGTGTGAGCCATAAAAACCATTGGACAACATGCGTGTCACAAACACCATTGTACAGCGTATGTGTGTCACAAACCCGATTGGAAAGTGTGTGTCACAAACCCCATTGGATAGCATGTGTGTGTCTAAAACCCCATTAGAAAGTATGTGTGTCACAAACCCCATTGGACAGCGTGTGTGTCACAAACCCCATTGGACAGAGTGTGTGTAATAAACCCCATTGGACAGCGTGTGTGTGTCACAATCCCCATTGGACAGTGTGTGTGTGCCACACACCCCATGGGACAGAGTGTGTGTCACAAACACTAGTGGTCAGCGTGTGTGTGTCACAAGCCCATTGGACATAGTTTCTGTGTCACAAAACCCACTGGGCAGCATGTGTGTCACGAACCCCATTGGACAGAGTGTGTGTCACAAACCCCATTGGACAGTGTATGTGTGTCACAATCCCCATTGGACAGTGTGTGTGTGTCACAAACCCCATTAGACAGCGTGTGTTTCACAAACCCCTTTGGACAGTGTTTGTGTCACAAACCCCATGGGACAGAGTGTGTGTCACAAACACTATTGGTCAGCGTGTGTGTGTCACAAGCCCATTGGACAGAGTGTGTGTGTCAGAAAACCCACTGGACAGCGTGTGTGTAACAAACCCCATTGGACAGCGTGTGTGTCACAAGCACCGTTGGAGAGAGTGTTGTGTCACAATCCCCATTAGACAACGTGTGTGTCACATACCCCATTGGACAGCGTGTGTGTGTCACAAACCCCATTTGATAGAGTGTGTGTGTCACAAACCCCATTAGAAAGTATGCGTGTCACAAATCCTATTGGATAGCGTGTGTGTGTCACAAGCACCATTGGACAGTGTGTGGTGTCACAAAAACCATTGGAATGCGTGTCTGTCACAAACCCCATTGGAGAGTGTGTGTGTGTCACAAACCACATTTGATAGAGTGTGTGTGTCACAAACCCTATTGGACAGTGTGTGTGTCACAAAACCCACAGGATACCGTATGTGTCACAAACCCATTGGACAGCGTGTGTGTCACACTCCCCATTGTACAGAGTGTATTTATCAGAAGGCCCACTGGACAGTCTGTGTGTCACAAACCCCTTTGGACAGTGTTTGCGTCACAAACCCCATTGGACAGCGTGTGTGTGTCACAATCCCCATTGGACAGTATGTGTGTCACAATCCCAATTGGACAGAGTGTGTGTCACAAACACCATTGTTCAGCGTGTCTGTGTCACAAGCCCATTGGACAGAGTGTGTGTGTCACATAATCCCCTGGACAGCGTGTGTGTCATGAACCCCATTGGAGAGCGTGTGTGTCAAAAGCACCGTTGGACAGAGTGTGGTGTCACAATCGCCATTGGACAGCGTATGTGTCACAAACCCCTTTGGACAATGTGTGTGTCACAAACCCTATTGGACAGCATGTGTGTGTCATAATCCCCATTGGACAGTGTGTGTGTGTCACAAACCCCAATGGACAGCGTGTGTGTGTCACAATCCCCACTGAACAGTGTGTGTGTCACAAACCCCATGGGACAGAATTGTTTCACAAACTGCATTGGACAGCGTGTGTGTCACAACCCCATTGGATAGAGTGTGTGTCACAAGCACCATTGGACAATGTGTGTGTGTCACAAACCACTTTGGAAAGTGTATGTGTCACAAACCCCATTGGAAAGTGTGTGCGTCACAAACCTCATTGGAAAGTGTGTGTGTCACAAACACCATTGGATAGCGTGTATGTGTCACAAACCCCATTAGAAAGTGTGTGTGTCACAAACCCTCCTGGATAGTATGTGTGTGTCACAAACCCTATAGGACAGTGTGTGTGTCACGAATCCCATTGGACAGAGTGTGTGTGACACAATCCCCATTGGACAGTGGGTGTGTCACAATACCCATTGGACAGCGTGTGTGTCACAATCGCCTTTGGACAGAATGTGTGTCACAAACCCCATTGGACATTGTGTGTGTCACAATCCCCATTGGACAGAGTGTGTGTCACAAACCCCATTGGATAGCGTGTGTGTGTCACAAACCCTATTGGACAGTGTGTGTCTCACAATATCTTACTGTACAGCGTGTAAGCAACGAACCCCATTGGACAGCATGTGTGTCACAAGACCCATTGGACAGCGTGTGTGTGTAATAATACCCATTGGACAGTGTGTGTGTCACAAACCCCATTGGACAGCGTGTGTGTCAAAAACACTATTGGACAGCGCGTGTGTGTCACAATACCCATTGGACAGAGTGTGTGTGTCACAAACCCCATTGGACAGCGTGTGTTTCATCAACCCCATTGGACAGCGTGTGTGTGTCACAATACCCATTGGACAGTGTTTGTGTGTCACAAACCCCATTAGAAAGTATGCGTGTCACAAACCCCATTGGATAGCGTGTGTGTGTCACAATCCCCATTGGACAGTGTGTGTGTGTCACAAACCCCATTGGACAGTGTTTGTGTCACAAACCCCATTGGACAGAGTGTGTGTGTCTCGAACCATCCTGGTCAGTGTGTGAGCCATAAAAACCATTGGACAACATGCGTGTCACAAA
Organism: Columba guinea; assembly: GCA_032206185.1. Lineage (NCBI taxonomy): Eukaryota > Metazoa > Chordata > Aves > Columbiformes > Columbidae > Columba > Columba guinea. The sequence goes on along the minus strand of JAVLUU010000053.1, from coordinate 2,180,250 downwards.
CACCATTGTACAGCGTATGTGTGTCACAAACCCGATTGGAAAGTGTGTGTCACAAACCCCATTGGATAGCATGTGTGTGTCTAAAACCCCATTAGAAAGTATGTGTGTCACAAACCCCATTGGACAGCGTGTGTGTCACAAACCCCATTGGACAGAGTGTGTGTAATAAACCCCATTGGACAGCGAGTGTGTGTCACAATCCCCATTGGACAGTGTGTGTGTGCCACACACCCCATGGGACAGAGTGTGTGTCACAAACACTAGTGGTCAGCGTGTGTGTGTCACAAGCCCATTGGACAGAGTTTCTGTGTCACAAAACCCACTGGGCAGCATGTGTGTCACGAACCCCATTGGACAGAGTGTGTGTCACAAACCCCATTGGACAGTGTATGTGTGTCACAATCCCCATTGGACAGTGTGTGTGTGTCACAAACCCCATTAGACAGCGTGTGTTTCACAAACCCCTTTGGACAGTGTTTGTGTCACAAACCCCATGGGACAGAGTGTGTGTCACAAACACTATTGGTCAGCGTGTGTGTGTCACAAGCCCATTGGACAGAGTGTGTGTGTCAGAAAACCCACTGGACAGCGTGTGTGTAACAAACCCCATTGGACAGCGTGTGTGTCACAAGCACCGTTGGAGAGAGTGTTGTGTCACAATCCCCATTAGACAACGTGTGTGTCACATACCCCATTGGACAGCGTGTGTGTGTCACAAACCCCATTTGATAGAGTGTGTGTGTCACAAACCCCATTAGAAAGTATGCGTGTCACAAATCCTATTGGATAGCGTGTGTGTGTCACAAGCACCATTGGACAGTGTGTGGTGTCACAAAAACCATTGGAATGCGTGTCTGTCACAAACCCCATTGGAGAGTGTGTGTGTGTCACAAACCACATTTGATAGAGTGTGTGTGTCACAAACCCTATTGGACAGTGTGTGTGTCACAAAACCCACAGGATACCGTATGTGTCACAAACCCATTGGACAGCGTGTGTGTCACACTCCCCATTGTACAGAGTGTATTTATCAGAAAGCCCACTGGACAGTCTGTGTGTCACAAACCCCTTTGGACAGTGTTTGCGTCACAAACCCCATTGGACAGCGTGTGTGTGTCACAATCCCCATTGGACAGTATGTGTGTCACAATCCCAATGGGACAGAGTGTGTGTCACAAACACCATTGTTCAGCGTGTCTGTGTCACAAGCCCATTGGACAGAGTGTGTGTGTCACATAATCCCCTGGACAGCGTGTGTGTCATGAACCCCATAGGAGAGCGTTTGTGTCAAAAGCACCGTTGGACAGAGTGTGGTGTCACAATCGCCACTGGACAGCGTATGTGTCACAAACCCCTTTGGACAATGTGTGTGTCACAAACCCCATTGGACAGCATGTGTGTGTCATAATCCCCATTGGACAGTGTGTGTGTGTCACAAACCCCAATGGACAGCGTGTGTGTGTCACAATCCCCACTGAACAGTGTGTGTGTCACAAACCCCATGGGACAGAATTGTTTCACAAACTGCATTGGACAGCGTGTGTGTCACAACCCCATTGGATAGAGTGTGTGTCACAAGCACCATTGGACAATGTGTGTGTGTCACAAACCACTTTGGAAAGTGTATGTGTCACAAACCCCATTGGAAAGTGTGTACGTCACAAACCTCATTGGAAAGTGTGTGTGTCACAAACACCATTGGATAGTGTGTATGTGTCACAAACCCCATTAGAAAGTGTGTGTGTCACAAACCCTCCTGGATAGTATGTGTGTGTCACAAACCCTATAGGACAGTGTGTGTGTCACGAATCCCATTGGACAGAGTGTGTGTGACACAATCCCCATTGGACAGTGGGTGTGTCACAATACCCATTGGACAGCGTGTGTGTCACAATCACCTTTGGACAGAATGTGTGTCACAAACCCCATTGGACAGCGTGTGCGTCACAATCCCCATTGGACAGAGTGTGTGTCACAAACCCCATTGGACATTGTGTGTCTCACAAACCCCATTGGACAGTGTGTGTGTGTCACAAACCCCATTGGATAGCGTGTGTGTGTCACAAACCCTATTGGACAGTGTGTGTCTCACAATATCTTACTGTACAGCGTGTAAGCAACGAACCCCATTGGACAGCATGTGTGTCACAAGACCCATTGGACAGCGTGTGTGTGTAATAATACCCATTGGACAGTGTGTGTGTCACAAACCCCATTGGACAGCGTGTGTGTCAAAAACACTATTGGACAGCGCGTGTGTGTCACAATACCCATTGGACAGAGTGTGTGTGTCACAAACCCCATTGGACAGCGTGTGTTTCATCAACCCCATTGGACAGCGTGTGTGTGTCACAATACCCATTGGACAGTGTTTGTGTGTCACAAACCCCATTAGAAAGTATGAGTGTCACAAACCCCATTGGATAGCGTGTGTGTGTCACAATCCCCATTGGACAGTGTGTGTGTGTCACAAACCCCATTGGACAGTGTTTGTGTCACAAACCCCATTGGACAGCGTGTGTGTGTCTCGAACCATCCTGGTCAGTGTGTGAGCCATAAAAACCATTGGACAGCATGCGTGTCACAAACACCATTGTACAGCGTATGTGTGTCACAAACCCGATTGGAAAGTGTGTGTCACAAACCCCATTGGATAGCATGTGTGTGTCTAAAACCCCATTAGAAAGTATGTGTGTCACAAACCCCATTGGACAGCGTGTGTGTCACAAACCCCATTGGACAGAGTGTGTGTAATAAACCCCATTGGACAGCGTGTGTGTCACAATCCCCATTGGACAGTGTGTGTGTGCCACACACCCCATGGGACAGAGTGTGTGTCACAAACACTAGTGGTCAGCGTGTGTGTGTCACAAGCCCATTGGACAGAGTTTCTGTGTCACAAAACCCACTGGGCAGCATGTGTGTCACGAACCCCATTGGACAGAGTGTGTGTCACAAACCCCATTGGACAGTGTATGTGTGTCACAATCCCCATTGGACAGTGTGTGTGTGTCACAAACCCCATTAGACAGCGTGTGTTTCACAAACCCCTTTGGACAGTGTTTGTGTCACAAACCCCATGGGACAGAGTGTGTGTCACAAACACTATTGGTCAGCGTGTGTGTGTCACAAGCCCATTGGACAGAGTGTGTGTGTCAGAAAACCCACTGGACAGCGTGTGTGTAACAAACCCCATTGGACAGCGTGTGTGTCTCAAGCACCGTTGCAGAGAGTGTTGTGTCACAATCCCCATTAGACAACGTGTGTGTCACATACCCCATTGGACAGCGTGTGTGTGTCACAAACCCCATTTGATAGAGTGTGTGTGTCACAAACCCCATTAGAAAGTATGCGTGTCACAAATCCTATTGGATAGCGTGTGTGTGTCACAAGCACCATTGGACAGTGTGTGGTGTCACAAAAACCATTGGAATGCGTGTCTGTCACAAACCCCATTGGAGAGTGTGTGTGTGTCACAAACCACATTTGATAGAGTGTGTGTGTCACAAACCCTATTGGACAGTGTGTGTGTCACAAAACCCACAGGATACCGTATGTGTCACAAACCCATTGGACAGCGTGTGTGTCACACTCCCCATTGTACAGAGTGTATTTGTCAGAAAGCCCACTGGACAGTCTGTGTGTCACAAACCCCTTTGGACAGTGTTTGTGTCACAAACCCCATTGGAAACTGTATGTGTCACAAACCCCATTGGATAGCGTGTGTGTGTCACAAAATCTCCTGGTCAGTGTGTGTGTCACAACACCCATTGGACAGCATGCGTGTACACAAAGATAATTGGACAGTGTGTGTGTAACAAACCCAACTGGTCAGCGTGTGTGTCACAAACACCCATGGACACTGTGCGTGTCACAAACCCCATTAGACAACGTGTGTGTCACAAACCCTTTAGACAGTGTGTGTGTGAGAAACCCCATTGGACAGCGTGTGTGTGTCACAATCCACATTGGAAATTGTGTGTGTCACAAACCCCATGGGACAGAGTTTGTGTCAAGAACCCCATTGGACAGCGTGTGTGTCACAAGCGCCATTGGATAGAGTGTGTGTGTCACAAACCCCATTGGAAAGTGTATGTGTCACAAACACCATTGGACAGCGTGTGTGTGTCACAAACCCCATTGAACAGTGTGTGTGTGTCACAAACCCCATTAGACAGCGTGTGTGTCACAAACCCCTTTGGACAGTGTGTGTGTCACAAACCCCATTGGACAGCGTGTGTGTCAGAAACCCCATTTGACAGTGTGTGTGTGCCACAATACCCATTGGACAGTGTGTGTGTCACAAACCCCATTGGACAGAGTTTGTTTCACAAACCGCACAGTACAGCGTGTGTGTCACAAACACCCTTGGACAGTGTGAGTGTCACAAACCCTACTGGACAGTGTGTGTGTCACAAATCCCTTTGGACAGTTTGTGTGTCACCAACCCGATTGGACAGCGTGTGTGTCACAAGCACCATTGGACAGACTGCGAGTGTCACAAACCCCACTGGATAGTGTGTGTGTCACAATCCCCATTGAACAGTGTGTGTGTCACAATCCCCATTGGATTGCGTGTGTGTCACATACCCCATTGGACAGTGTGCGTCTGTCACAGTACCCATTAGACAGTGTGTGCGTCACAAACCCCATTGGACAGAGTTTGTGTCACAAAACCCACTGGACACTGTGTGTGTCACAAACACCCCTGGTCATTGTTTGTGTCACAATCCCCAGTGGACAGCGTGTATGTCAAAACCCCATTGGACAGTGTGTGTGTCACAAAACCCACTGGACAGCGTGTGAGTCACAAACACCCATGGACAGTGTGAGTGTCAGAAACCCCATTGGATAGCGTGTGTATCACAAACCCAATTGGACAGCGTGTGTGGGTCACAAGCCCATTGGACAGAGTGTGTGTGTCACATAATTCCCTGGACAGCGTATGTGTCACAAACCCCATTGGACAGTGTGTGTGTGTCACAAACCCCATTGGATAGAGTGTGTGTGTCACAAACCCCATTGGATAGTGTATGTGTGTCACAAACACTATTGGACAGAGTGTGGTGTCACAAACCCCATTGGACAGTAGTGCGTGTCACAAACCCCATTGGACATCGTGTGTGTCACAAACCCCTTTGGACAGTGTGTGTCTCACAAACCCCATTAGACAGCGGGTGTGTGTCACAATCCCCATTGGACAGAGTGTGTGTGTCACAAACCACATGGGACAGAGTGTGTGTCACGAACCCCATTGGACAGCGTGTGTGTCACAAGCGCCATTGGAGACAGTGTGTGTGTCACAAACCCCATTGGAAACTGTATGTGTCACAAACCCCATTGGATAGCGTGTGTGTGTCACAAAACCTCCTAGTCAGTGTGTGTGTCACAAAACCCATTGGACAGCATGCGTGCTCACAAACATAATTGGACAGTGTGTGTGTAACAAACCCAACTGGTCAGCGTGTGTGTCACAAACACCCATGGACAGTGTGCGTGTCACAAACCCCATTAGACAACGTGTGTGTCACAAACCCTTTAGACAGTGTGTGTGTCAGAAACCCCATTGGACAGCGTGTGTGTGTCACAATCCACCTTGGAAAGTGTGTGTGTCACAAACCCCATGGGACAGAGTTTGTGTCAAGAACCCCATTGGACAGCGTGTGTGTCACAAGCGCCATTGGATAGAGTGTGTGTGTCACAAACCCCATTGGAAAGTGTATGTGTCACAAACACCATTGGACAGCGTGTGTGTGTCACAATCCCCATTGAACAGTGTGTGTGTCACAATCCCCATTGGATTGCGTGTGTGTCACATACCCCATTGGACAGTGTGCGTCTGTCACAGTACCCATTAGACAGTGTGTGCGTCACAAACCCCATTGGACAGAGTTTGTGACACAAAACCCACTGGACACTGTGTGTGTCACAAACACCCCTGGTCATTGTTTGTGTCACAATCCCCAGTGGACAGCGTGTATGTCAAAACCCCATTGGACAGTGTGTGTGTCACAAAACCCACTGGACAGCGTGTGAGTCACAAACACCCATGGACAGTGTGAGTGTCACAAACCCCATTGGATAGCGTGTGTGTCACAAACCCAATTGGACAGCGTGTGTGGGTCACAAGCCCATTGGACAGAGTGTGTGTGTAACAAAACCCACTGGACAGCCTGCGTGTCACGAAACCCATTGGACAGCGTGTGTGTCACAAGCACCTTGGACAGAGTGTGAATGTCACAAACCCCATTGGATAGTGTGTGTGTCACAAACCCCATTAGAAAGTGTGTGTGTCACAAGACCCATTAGAAAGTGTGTGTGTCACAAGACCCATTGGACAGTGTGTGTGTCACAAAACCCATTGGATAGCGTGTGTGTCACAAACACCATTAGAAAGAGTGTGTGTCACAAACCCCATTGGATAGCGTGTGTGATGTCACAAACCCTATTGGACAGTGTGTGTGTCAGAAACCCCACTGGACAGCGTGTGTGTTTCACAATCCACATTGGAAAGTGTGTGTGTTTCACAATCCCCAATGGATAGTTAGTGTGTGTGTCGCGAAACCCTTTGAGCAGCATGCGTGTCACAAACACTATTGGACAGTCTGTGTGTAACAAACCCAATTGGTCAGCGTGTCTGTCACAAACCCCATTGGATAGCGTGTGTGTGTCACAAACCCCATTGGAAAGAGTGTGTGTCACAAACACCCATGGACAGTGTGAGTGTCACAAGCCCCATTGCATAGCGTTTGTCTTTCAAACCGCTTTGGACAGTATGTGTGTCACAATTCCCATTGGACAGTGTGTGTGTCACAAACACCATTGGACAGCGTGTTTTTCACAAGACCCATTGGACAGAGTGTGTGTGTCACAAAGCCCATTGGACAGCATGTGTGTCACAATCCCCATTGGACAGCGTGTGTGTCACAAACCCCATTGGTCAGAGTTTGTGTCACCAACCACCGTGGACACTGTGTGTGTCACAAACACCTTTGGAGAGTGTGTGTGTCACAAACTCCACTGAACAATGTGTGTGACATAAACCCCATTGGACACCGTGTGTGTCACAAACACCATTGGACAGCGTGTGTGTCACAAACCCCATTGGATAGCGTGTGTGATGTCACAAACCCTATTGGACACTGTGTGTGTCACAAGCCCCACTGGACAGCGTGTGTCAGGAACCCCATTGGACAGCTTGTGTGTCACAAGACCTATTGGACAGAGTGTTTGTGTCACAAACCCATTGGACAGCGTGTTTGTCACAATCCCCATTGGACAGGTGTGTGTCAAAAACACCATTGGACTGCGTGTGTGTGTCACAAACCCTATTGGACAGTGTGTGTGTCATAAACTCCATTGGAGAGCGTGAGTGTTTCACAATCCCCATTGGACAGAGTGTATGTGTCACAAACACCATTGGACAGCGTGTGTGTCACAATCCTTTGGACAGCGTGTGTGTCACAAACCCCATTGCACAGTGTGTGTGTCACAAACCCCGTTGGACAGTGTGTGTGTGTCACAATCCCCATTGGGCAGTGTGTGTGTCACAAACTCCATGGAAAGTGTGCATGTCAGAAACCCCATTGGACATCGTATGTGTCACAAACCCCTTTGGAGAGTGTGTGTGTCACAAAACCCATTGGACAGCGTGTGTGTCACAAACACCCATGGACAGTGTGCGTGTCACAAACCCCATTGGACATCGTGTGTGTCACAAACCCCTTTGGACAGTGTGTGTGTCACAAACCCCATTGGACAGCGTGTGTGTGTCACAATCCCCTCTGGACAGTGTGTGTGTCACAAACCCCATGGGACTGAAATTGTGTCACGAACCCCATTGGACAGCGTCTGTGTCACAAGCGTCATTGGACAGAGTGTGTGTGTCACAAACCCCATTGGATAGCGTGTGTGTGTCACAAACCCCACTGGACAGCGTGTGTGCTACAAACACCCATGGACAGTGTGCGTGTCACAAAACCCATTGTACATCGTGTGTGTCACAAACCCTTTTGGACAGCGTGTGTGTCACAAACCCCACTGGACAGCGTGTGTGTCACAAACACCAATGGACAGTGTGAGTGTCACAAACCCCATGGGACAAGGGTGTGTCGCGAACCCCACTGGACAGCGTCTGTGTCACAAGCGCCATTGGACACAGTGTGTGTGTCACAAACCCCATTGGAAAGTGTATGTGTCACAAACCCCATTGGATAGCGTGTGTGGCACAAACCCTATTGGACAGTGTGTGTGTCACAAAACCCACTGGACAGAGTGTGTGTAACAAACCCCATCGGATAGTGTGTGTGTCACAAGCGCCATTGGACAGCGTGTGTGTCACAAACCCCTGTGGACACTGTGTGTGTCACAGACCCCATTGGACAGTGTGTGTGCCACAACCCCACTGGACAGCGTGTGTGTCACAAACACCCATGGACAGTGTGCGTGTCACAAACCCCATCAGACATCGTGTGTGTCACAAACCCATTTGGACAGTGTGTGTGTCACAAACCCCATTGGACAGCGTTTGTGTGTCACAATCCCTATTGGACAGTGTGTATGTCACAAACCTGATGGGACAGAGTGTGTGTCACGAACCCCATTGGACAATGTGTGTGTCACAAGCGCCATTGAACACAGTATGTGTGTGTCACAAACCCCATTGGAAAGTGTATGTGTCACAAACCCCATTAGAAAGTAACCGTGTCACAAACCCCATTGGATAGTGTGTGTGTGTCACAAACCCCATTAGAAGTTGTGCGTGTCACAAACCGCATTGGAAAGTGTGTGTGTTACAAACACCATTGGACAGCGTGTGTGTGTCACAATCCGCATTGGACAGTGTGTGTGTCACAAAACCCATTGGATAGCGTGTGTGCCACAAACTCCATTAGAAAGAGTGTGTGTCATAAACCCCATTGGATAGCGTGTGTGATGTCGCAAACCCTATTGGACAGTGTGTGTGTCAGAAACCCCACTGGACAGCGTGTGTGTCACAAACCCCATTGGACAGAGTGTGTGTGTCACAAACCCCATTGGACAGCGTGTGTGTCGTAAACCCCATTGGACAGCGTGTGTGTTTCACAATCCCCATTGGACAGTGTGTGTGTGTCACAATACCCATAGGACACTGTGTGTGTCACAAACCCCATTAGACAGCGTGTGTGTCACAAACCCCTTTGGACAGTGTGCGTGTCACAAACCCCATTGGACATCGTGTGTGTCACAAACCACTTTGGACAGTGTGTGTGTCACAAACCCCATTGGACAGAGTGTGTGTGTCACAAACACCGATGGACAGTGTGCGTGTCACAAACCCCATTGGACATCGTGTGTGTCACAAACCACTTTGGACAGTGTGTGTGTCACAAACCCCATTGGACAGAGTGTGTGTGTCACAAACACCGATGGACAGTGTGCGTGTCACAAACCCCATTGGACATCGTGTGTGTCACAAACCTCTTTGGACAGTGTGTGTGTCACAAACCCCTTTGAACAGCGTGTGTGTGTCACAGTCCCCATTGGACAGTGTGTGTGTCACAAAACCCACTGGACAACGTGTGTGTTCACAAACCGCATTGGACAGGGTAATTGTCACAAGACCCATTGGACATAGTGTGTGTTTCACAAAGCCCATTGGACAGCGTGTGTGTCACAAAGCCCATTGCACAGCGTGTGTGTCACATTCCCCATTGGACAGCATGTGTGTGACAAACACCATTGGTCAGAGTGTATGTGTAACAATACCCATTGTACAGTGTGTGTGTCACAAACCCAATTGGACAGTGTGTGTGTCACAAACTCCACTGGACAGCGTGTGTGCCACAAACACCCATGGACAATGTGCGTGTCACAAACCCCATTGGACATTGTGTGTGTCACAATCCCCATTGGACAGCGTGTGTGTCACAAACACCAATGGACAGTGTGCGTGTCACAAACCCCATTGGACAGCGTTTGTGTGTCACAATCCCCATTGGACAGTGTGTGTGTGTCACAAACCCCATTGGATAGCGTGTGTGTGTCACAAACCCCATTGGACAGTGTGTGTAGTCATAAACCCCATTGGACAGCGTGTGTGTGTCACAAACGCCATTGGAAAGTGTGTGTCACAAACCCCATTGGATAGCGTCTGTGTGTCAAAAACCCCATTAGAAAGTATGTGTGTCACAATACCCATTGGACAGAGTCTGTGTCACAATACCCATTGGACAGAGTGTGTGTCAGAAACACCATTGGACAGAGTGTGTGTGTCACAATCTCCATTGGACAGTGTGTGTGTCACAAAACCCATTGGATAGTGTGTGTTGTCACAAACCCCATTTGAAAGTGTGTGTGTCACAAACCCCATTGGACATCGTGTGTGTCAAAAACCCCATTGGACAGTGTGTGTGTCACAAACCACAATGGGCAGCGTGTGTGTCACAAACAGCCATAGACAGTGTGCGTGTCACAAAACCCATTGGACAGCATCTCTGTGTCACAATCCCCATTGGACAGTGTGTGTGTCACAAAACACATAGGAACGTGTGTGTGTCACAATTCCCATTGGACAGTGTGTGTGTGTCACAATCCCCATTTGTCAGTGTGTGTGTCACAAACCCCATGGGACAGAGTGTGTGTCACAAACAGTATTGGACAGAGTGTGTGTGTCACAAAACCCACTGGACAGTGTGTGTGTCACAATCCCCATTGGACAGCGTGTGTGTGTCACAATCCCCATTGGACAGTGTGTGCGTCAGAAACCCCACGGAACAGCGTGTGGGTATCACAAACCCCATTGGAAAATGTGTGTCACAAACCCCATTGGACAGCGTTTGTGTGTCAAAAACCCCATTAGAAAGTATATGTGTCACAAATCCAACGGATAGCGTCTGTGTGTCACAAACCCCATTGGACAGCGTGTTTTTTTCACAATCCCCATTGGACAGTGTGTGTGTCTAAAAGCCATTGGATAGCGTGTTCATGTCACAAACCCTATTGGACAGTGTGTGTGTCACAAAACCCACTGGACAGCGTGTGTGTCACAAACCCCCCTGAACAGCGTGTGTGTCAAAACCCATTGGATATCGTGTGTGTCTCAGAAACTCAACTGCACAGCGTGTGTGTCACAAACACCTATAGATAACGTGCGTGTCACAAACCCCATTGGACAGCATCTGTGTCACAAACCCCATTGGACAGCGTGCGTGTCACAAACACCATTGGACAGCGTGTGTGTATCACAATCCCCATTGGACAGTGTGTGTGTCACAAAACTCATTTGAAAGAGTGTGTGTCACAAACCCCATTTGAAAGTGTGTGTGTCACAAACGTATTGGATAGCGTGTGTGTCACAAACACCCATGGACAGTGTGCGTGTCACAACATCCATTGGAGAGAGTTTGTCTGTCACAAACCCCATTGGACAGTGTGTGTGTCACAAACCCCATTGGAACGTGTGTGTGTCACAAACCTAATTGGATAGCGTGTGTGTCACAAACCATATTTGAAAGTGTGCTTGTCACAAAACCCTTTGGAAAGTGTGTTTGTCACAAACCATATTTGAAAGTGTGTGTGTCACAAACACCATTGGATAGCGTGTGTGTGTCACAAAACTTATTGGACAGTGTATGTGTCACAAACCCCATTGGACAGCGTGTGTGTGTCACAATCCCCATGAGACAGCGTGTGTGTGTCACAAACCCCTTTGGACAGTGTGTGTGTGTCACAATCCCCATTGGTCAGTGTGTGTGTCACAAAACCCACTGGACAGTGTGTGTGTCACAATCCCCATTGGACAGCGTGTGTATCACAAACCCCATTGGACAGCGTGTGTGTGTCACAATCCCCATTGGACAATGTGTGTGTCACAAACACCATTGGACAGCGTATGTGTCACAAGCCCATTGGACAGAGTGTGTGTGTCACAAAACCCACTGGACAGCGTGTGTGCCATAAACCCCCGTGGACACTGTGTGTGTCACAAACCCCATTGGACAGTGTGTGTATCACAAACACCACTGGACAACGTGTGTATCACAAACACCCATGGACAGTGTGCGAGTCACAAACCCCGTTTTACATATTGTGTGTCACAAACCCCTTTGGACAGTGTGTGTGTCACAAACCCCATGGGACAGAGTGTGTGTCACAAACCCCATTGGACAGCGTGTGTATCGCAAGCACCATTGGACAGAGTGCGGTGTCACATACCCCATTGGAAAGTGTATGTGTCACAAACCCCATTGGAGAGCGTGTATGTGTCACAAACCCTCCTGGTCAGTGTGTGTTTCCAAAGCCCATTGGACAGCATGCGTGTCACAAAAACCATTGGACAATGTGTGTGTGTCACAAACCCATTGGATAGCGTGTGTGTGTCAAAAACCCCATTAGAAAGTATGTCACAAACCCCATTGGATAGCATGTGTGTGTCACAAACCACATGGGACAGAGTGTGTGTCACAAGCCCCATTGGACAGCGTGTGTGTAATAAACCCCATGGGACTGCGTGTGTGTGTCACGAACCCCATAAGACAGTGTGTGTGTCAGAAACCCCTTTGGAAAGTGTGTGTGTCACAAACCCCATTGGACATTGTGTGTGTCACAAACCCCTTGGGACAGAGTGTGTGTAACAAACACTATTGGACAGCCTTTGTGTGTCACAATCCCATTGGACAGCGTGTGTGTGTCACGAACCCTATTGGACAGTGTGTGTGTCACAAACCCCATTGAACAGCATGTGTGTTACGAACTCCTTTAAACAGCATGTGTGTCACAAGACCCATTGGAAAGAGTATCTGTCATAAACCCCATTGACTAGCGTGTGTGTGTCACAAACCCTCCTGGTCAGTGTGTTTGTCACAAAACCCATTGGACAGCATGCGTGTCACAAACACCACTGGACAGCGTGTGTGTGTCAAAAACCCCATTGGATAGCGTGTGTGTGTCAAAAACCCCATTAGACAGCCTGTGTGTCACAAACCCTTTGGACAGTGTGTGTGTCACAAACACCATTGGACAGCATGTGAGAGTCACAATCCCCATTGGACAGTGTGTGTTTCACAAACCCCTTGGGACACTGTGTGTGTCACAAACACTATTGGACAGCGTGTGTGTGTCACAAGCCCATTGGACAGAGTGTGTGTGTCACAAAACACACTGGACAGAGTGTGTGTGTCACGAACCCCATTGAACGGCGTGTGTGTCGCAAGCACCATTGGACAGAGTGCGGTGTCACAAACCCCATTGGAAAGTGTATGTGTCACAAACCCCATTGCATAGCGTGTGTGTCACAAGCCCCATTGGACAGAGCGTATGTGTCAAAAACCCCATTGGACCGTATGTGTGTCACAATTCCCATTGGATAGGATGTGTGTCACAAACCCCATTGGACAGTGTGTGTGTCACAATCCCCATTGGATAGCGTGTTTGTCACAAACCCCATTGGACAGTGTGCGTGTGTCACAGTACCCATTAGACAGTGTGTGTGTCACAAAGCCCATTGGACAGAGTTTGTGTCGCAAACCCCATTGTACAGCGTTTGTGTCACAATCCCCACTGGACAGTGTGTGTGTCACAAAACCCACTGGACAGCGTGTGTGTCACAAAAACCCACGGAAACTGTGAGTGTCACAAACCCCATTGGATAGCGTGTGTGTCACAATCCCCATTGGACAGTGTGTGTGTCACAAACCCCATGGGACAGAGAGTGTGTCACAAACACTATTGGACAGCGTGTGTGTGTCACAAGCCCATTGGACAGAGTGTGTGTGTCACAATACCCACTGGACAGCGTGTGTGTCACGAACCCCATTAGACAGCGTGTGTGTCACAAGAACTATTGGACAGAGTGTGGTGTCACAATACCTATTGGACAGCGTGTGTGTCACAAACCCCATTGGACAGTGTGTGTGTGTCACAAAACCCATTTGACAGTGTGTGTGTCACAAATCCCATTGGACTGAGTTTGTTTCACAAACCCCATTGGACAGCATGTGTGTCAGAAACACCATTGGACAGTGTGTATTTCACAAACCCCTTGGGATACTGTGTGTGTCACAAACACTGTTGGACAGCGTGTGTGTGTCACAAGCCCATTGGACAGAGTGTGTGTGTCGCAAAACCCACTGGACAGAATGTGTGTGTCACGAACCCCACTGAACGGTGTGTGTGTCGCAAGCACCATTGGACAGTGTGTGTGTCACAAACCCCATTGGACAGCGTTTGTGTCACAATGCCCAGTGGACAGCGTGTGTGTCAAAACCCAAGTGGACAGTGCGTGTGTCACAAAACCCACTGGACAGCGTGTGTGTCACAAACCCCCCTGGTCTGTGTCTGTGTGTCACAAACCCCATTGGAAAGTGTGTGTCACAAACCCCATTGGACAGCGTGTGTGTGTCAAAAACCCCATTGGATAGCATGTGTGTCACAAACCCCATTAGAAAGTATGTGTGTCACAAACCCCATTGGGTAGCATGTGTATGTCACAAACCCCATTGTACAGCGTGTGTGTAACAAACCCCATTGGACAGCGTGTCTGTGTCACAATCCACATTGGACAATGTGTGTGTGTCACAAACCCCATTAGACAGCGTGTGTGTCGCAAGCCCTTTGGACAGAGTGTGTGTGCTACAAAACCCACAGGATAGCGTGTGTGTCACAAACCCCTTTGGACAGTTTGTGTGTCACAAACCCTATTGGACAGTGTGTGTGTCACAAACCACATTGAACAACATGTGTGTCATGAACCCCATTGGACAGCGTGTGTGTCACGAACCCCATTGGACTGCATGTGTTTCACAAGCACCATTGGACATAGTGTGAGTGTCACAAACCCCATTGGATAGTGTGTGTCACAAACCCCATTAGAAAGTGTGTGTATCACAAACCCCATTGGATAGCGTGTGTGTGTCACAAACCCCATTGAACAGCATGCTTTTACGAACCCCATTGGACAGCGTGTGTGTCAAAAGACCCATTGGACAGAGTGTGTATGTCACAAAGCCCATTGGACAGCGTGTGTGTCACAATCCCCATTGGACCGCGTGTGTATCACAAACCCCATTGGACAGAGTGTGTGTGTCACAAAGCCGATTGGACAGCGTGTGTGTCACAATCCACATTGGACAGCGTTTGTGTTTCACAATTCCCATTAGACAGCGTGTGTGTCAGAAACCCCATTGGACAGATTGTGTGTCATAAACCCATTGGACAGAGTATGTGTGTCACAAAGCCGATTAGACAGTGTGTGTGTCACAAACCCCATTGGACAGGGTTTGTGTTTCACAATTCCCATTAGACAGCGTGTGTGTCAGAAACCCCATTGGACAGATTGTGTGTCATAAACCCCACTGAACAGAGTGTGTGTGTCACAAAGCCGATTTGACAGCGTGTGTGTCACAATCCCCATTGGACAACGTGTGTGTCACAGACACCATTGTACAGAGTGTGTCACAAACCCCTTTGGACAGCGTGTGTATTTCACAATCCCCATTAGACAGCGTGTGTGTCACATACACCTTTGGACAGTGTGTGTGTCACAAACCCCATTGGACAGCGTGTGTGTGTCACAATCCCCATTGGACAATGTGTATTTTACAAACACCATGGGACAGAGTGTGTGTCACAAAAACTATTGGACAGCGTGTGTGTCACAAGAACCATTGGACAGAGTGTGTGTCACAAACCCCCGTAGACACTGTGTGTGTCACAAACCCAATTGGACAGTGTGTGTGTCACGAAGCCCATTGGACAGTGTGTGTGTCACAAGCACCATTGGAGAGAGTGTGGTGTCACAAACCCCATTGGAAAGTGTATGTGTCACAAACTCTATTGGACAGTGTGTGTGTCACAAACCCCATTAGAGAGAGTGTGTGTGAGAAACCGCATTGGACAGCGTGTGTTTCACAAACCCCATTGGACAGCGTGTGTGTGTCACAAACCCTCCTGGTCAGTGTGTGTGTCACAAACCCCATTGGCCAGCGTGTAGTGTCAGAAACCCCATTGGACAGTGTGGGTCACAAATCCCATTGGACAGCGTGTGTGTCACAAATCCCATTGGACAGCGTGTGTGTGTCACAAACCCCATTTGACAGAGTGTGTGTCACAAACACCTTTGGACAGTGTGTGTGTCACAAACCCCATTGGACAGCGTGTGTGATGTCACAAACCCTCCTGGTCATGTGTGTGTCACAAACCCTATTGGACAGCGTGTGTGTGTAAGAATAGCTATTGGACAGTGTGTCTGTCACAAACGCCATGGGACAGACTCTGTGTCACAAACACTATTGGAGAGCGTGTGTGTGTCACAAGCCCATTAGAAAGTGTCTGTGTCACAAACCCTATTGGACAGTGTTTGTGTCACAAACCCCACTGGACATCGTGTGAGTCACAAACCACTTTGGACAGTGTGTGTGTCACAAACCCCATTGAACAGCGTGTGTGTGTCATAATCCCCATTGGACAGTGTGTGTGTCACAAGCCCCATGGGACAGAGTGTGTGTCACGAAACCAATTGCACAGCGTTTGTGTCACAAGCGCCATTGGACAGAGTGTGTGTGTCACAAACCATATTGGAAAGTGTGTGTTTTACAAAACCCATTGGATAGCGTGTCTCTTTCGCATACCCTCCTGGTCAGTGTGTCTGTCACAAAACCCATTGGACAGCATGCGTGTCACAAACACCATTGGACAGTGTGTGTGTAACAAACCCAACTGGTCAGCGTGTGTGTTACAAAACCCATCTGACAGCGTGTGTGTTTCACAGACCCCATTGGAAAGTGTGTGTGTCACAAACCTCATTAGAAAGTAACCGTGTCACAAACCCCATTGGATCGCGTGTGTGTGTCACAAACCCCATTAGAAAGTGTGCATGTCACAAACCCCATTGGAAATTGTGTGTGTCACAAACACCATTGGACAGCGTGTGTGTGTCACAATCCCCATTGGACAGTGTGTGTGTCACAAAACCCATTGGATAGCGTGTGTGTCACAAACACCATTAGAAAGAGTGTGTGTCACAAACCCCATTGGATAGCGTGTGTGATGTCACAAACCCTATTGGACAGTGTGTGTGTCAGAAACCCCACTGGACAGCGTGTGTGTCACAAACCCCATTAGACAGAGTGTGTGTGTCACAAACCCCATTGGACAGTGTGTGTGTCATAAACCCCATTGGACAGCATGTGTGTTTCACAATCCACATTGGAAAGTGTGTGTGTTTCACAATCCCCAATGGATAGCCTGTGTGTGTCACAAACCCTCCTGGTTAGTGTGTGTGTCACGAAACCCTTTGAACAGCATGCGTGTCACAAACACTATTGGACAGTCTGTGTGTAACAAACCCAATTGGTCAGCGTGTCTGTCACAAACCCCATTGGATAGCGTGTGTGTGTCACAAACCCCATTGGAAAGAGTGTGTGTCACAAACACCCATGGACAGTGTGAGTGTCACAAGCCCCATTGCATAGCGTTTGTCTTTCAAACCGCTTTGGACAGTGTGTGTGTCACAATTCCCATTGGACAGTGTGTGTGTCACAAACACCATTGGACAGCGTGTTTTTCACAAGACCCATTGGACAGAGTGTGTGTGTCACAATCCCCATTGGACAGCGTGTGTGTCACAAACCCCATTGGTCAGAGTTTGTGTCACCAACCACCGTGGACACTGTGTGTGTCACAAACACCTTTGGAGAGTGTGTGTGTCACAAACTCCACTGAACAATGTGTGTGACATAAACCCCATTGGACACCGTGTGTGTCACAAACACCATTGGACAGCGTGTGTGTCACAAACCCCATTAGAAAGAGTGTGTGTCACAAACCCCATTGGATAGCGTGTGTGATGTCACAAACCCTATTGGACACTGTGTGTGTCACAAGCCCCACTGGACAGCGTGTGTCAGGAACCCCATTGGACAGCTTGTGTGTCACAAGACCTATTGGACAGAGTGTTTGTGTCACAAACCCATTGGACAGCGTGTGTGTCACAATCCCCATTGGACAGGTGTGTGTCAAAAACACCATTGGACTGCGTGTGTGTGTCACAAACCCTATTGGACAGTGTGTGTGTCATAAACTCCATTGGAGAGCGTGTGTGTTTCACAATCCCCATTGGACAGAGTGTATGTGTCACAAACACCATTGGACA
Source organism: Columba guinea (assembly GCA_032206185.1). Taxonomy (NCBI): domain Eukaryota; kingdom Metazoa; phylum Chordata; class Aves; order Columbiformes; family Columbidae; genus Columba; species Columba guinea. The sequence continues at coordinate 2,162,120 of JAVLUU010000053.1, read as the reverse complement.
GCGTGTGTGTCACAATCCTTTGGACAGCGTGTGTGTCACAAACCCCATTGCACAGTGTGTGTGTCACAAACCCCGTTGGACAGTGTGTGTGTGTCACAATCCCCATTGGGCAGTGTGTGTGTCACAAACTCCATGGAAAGTGTGCATGTCAGAAACCCCATTGGACATCGTGTGTGTCACAAACCCCTTTGGAGAGTGTGTGTGTCACAAAACCCATTGGACAGCGTGTGTGTCACAAACACCCATGGACAGTGTGAGTGTCACAAACCCCATGGGACAAGGGTGTGTCGCGAACCCCACTGGACAGCGTCTGTGTCACAAGCGCCATTGGACACAGTGTGTGTGTCACAAACCCCAATGGAAAGTGTATGTGTCACAAACCCCATTGGATAGCGTGTGTGTGGCACAAACCCTATTGGACAGTGTGTGTGTCACAAAACCCACTGGACAGAGTGTGTGTAACAAACCCCATCGGATAGTGTGTGTGTCACAAGCGCCATTGGACAGCGTGTGTGTCACAAACCCCTGTAGACACTGTGTGTGTCACAGACCCCATTGGACAGTGTGTGTGCCACAACCCCACTGGACAGCGTGTGTGTCACAAACACCCATGGACAGTGTGCGTGTCACAAACCCCATCAGACATCGTGTGTGTCACAAACCCATTTGGACAGTGTGTGTGTCACAAACCCCATTGGACAGCGTTTGTGTGTCACAATCCCTATTGGACAGTGTGTATGTCACAAACCTGATGGGACAGAGTGTGTGTCACGAACCCCACTGGACAGTGTGTGTGTCACAAGCACCATTGAACACAGTATGTGTGTGTCACAAACCCCATTGGAAAATGTATGTGTCACAAACCCCATTAGAAAGTAACCGTGTCACAAACCCCATTGGATAGTGTGTGTGTGTCACAAACCCCATTAGAAGTTGTGCGTGTCACAAACCCCATTGGAAAGTGTGTGTGTTACAAACACCATTGGACAGCGTGTGTGTGCCACAAACTCCATTAGAAAGAGTGTGTGTCACAAACCCCATTGGATAGCGTGTGTGATGTCGCAAACCCTATTGGACAGTGTGTGTGTCAGAAACCCCACTGGACAGCGTGTGTGTCACAAACCCCATTGGACAGAGTGTGTGATGTCGCAAACCCTATTGGACAGCGTGTGTGTCGTAAACCCCACTGGACAGCGTGTGTGTCACAATACCCTTAGGACACTGTGTGTGTCACAAACTCCATTGGACAGTGCGTGTGTCATAAACCCCATTAGACAGCGTGTGTGTCACAATCCCCATTGGACAGCGTGTGTTTTTACAAACCCCATTGGACAGTGTGTGTGTGTCACAATACCCATAGGACACTCTGTTTGTCACAAATTCCATTGGATATCGTTTGTGTCACAAACCCCTTTGGACAGTGTGTGTGTCACAAACCCCATTGGACAGTGTGCGTGTCCGAAACCCCATTGGACATCGTCTGTGTCACAAACCCCTTTGGACAGTGTGTGTGTCACAGACTCCATTGGACAGCGTGTCTGTGTCACAAACCCTCCTGGTCAGTGTGTGTGTCACAAAACCCATTGGAAAGCATGCGTGTCACACACAGCATTGCACAGTGTGTGTTTAACAAACCCAATTAGTCTACGTGTGTGTCACAAACCCCTGGGACAGCGTGCGTGTGTGTCACAAACCCCATTGGAATGTGTGTTTCACAAACCCCATTGGATAGCGTGTGTGTCAGAAACCCCTTTGGACAGTGTGTGTGTCAAAAACCCCACTGGACAGAGTGTGAGTGTCTAAATCCCCATTGGACAGTGTGTGTGTCACAAACATCATTGGACAGCGTGTGTGTCACAAGCCCATTTGACAGAGTGTGTGTGTCACAAGCAACATAGGACAGAGTGTGTGTGTCACAATCCCCAATGGAAAGTGTATGTGTCACAAACCCCATTGGATTGCGTGTGTGTCACAAACCCTATTGGACAGTGTGTGTGTCACAAACCCCGCTGGACAGTGTGTATGTCACAATCCCCAGTGGACAGCGTGTGTTTCAAAACCCCATTGGACAGTCTGTGTGTCACAAAAACCGGTGGACAGTTTGAGTGTCACAAACCCCATTGGATAGCGTGTGTGTCAGAAACCCCTTTGGACAGCATGTGTGTCAGAAGCCCGTTGAACAGAGTGTGTCTGTCACAAAACCCACTGGACAGAGTGTGTGTCACGTACCGCATTGGACAGCGTGTGTGTCACAAGCACCATTGGACAGAGTGTGTGTGTCAGAAACCCCATTGGAAAGTGTGTGTGTCACAAACCCCATTGGATTGTGTGTGTGTGTCACAAACCGTATTGGACAGTGTGTGTGTCACAAAAGCCACTGGACAGCGTGTGTGTCAGAATCCCCATTGGACAGCGTGTGTGTCACAAACACCCATGGACAGTGTGCGTGTCACAAACCCCATTGTACATCGTGTGTGTCACAAACAGTTTTGGACAGTGTGTGTGTCACAAACCCCACTGGACAGCGTGTGTGTTCAAAAACACCCATGGACATAGTGTGTGTCACGAACCCCATTGGACAGCGTGTGTGTCACAAGCGCCATTGGACAGAGTGTGTGTGTCACAAACCCCATTAGAAAGTGTGTGTGACACAAACCCCATTGGATAGCGTGTGTGTGTCACAAACCCTCCTCGTCAGTGTGTGTTTCACAAACCCCATTAGACAGCATGCGTGTCACAAACATCATTAGAAATGATCAGTTTCACAAACCCCATTGGATAGTGTGTGTGTCACAAACCTCTTTTGAAAGAGTGTGTGTCACAAACTCCATTGGAAAGTGTGTGTGTCACAAACCCCATTGCACAATGTGTGTGTGTCACAATCCCCTTTAGACAGTGTGTCTGTCACAAAAACCATTGGATAGCGTTTTATTCACAAACCCCATTGGATAGTGTGTGTGATATCACAAACCCTATTGGACATTGTATGTGTCACAAATCCCCCTGGACAGTGTGTGTGTCAAAACCACATTGGACAGTGTGTGTGTCACAAAACCCATTGGAGAGTGTGTGTGTCACAAACCCCATTGGACAGCATCTGTGTCACAAACCCCTTTGGACAGTGTGTGTGTCACAAACCCCATTGGACAGCGCGTGTAGTAATAAACCCCATTGGACAGCATGTGTGTGTCGCAATCCCCATTGGACAGTGTGTGTGTGTCACAAACCCCATTGGATAGCGTGTGTGTGTCACAAACCCCATGGGACAGAGTGTGTGTCACGAACCCTATTGGACAGCGTGTGTGTGTCACAATACCCATTGTACAGTCTGTGTGTCACAAACGCCATTGGAAAGTGTATGTGTCACAAACCTCATTGGATAGCGTGTGTGTGGCACAAACCCTATTGGACACCATGTGTGTCACAAAACCCACTGGACAGCATGTGTGTCACAATACCCATTGGACAGTGTGTGTGTCACAAACCCCATGGGACACAGTGTGTGTCACGAACCCCATTGGACAGCGTGTGTGTCACAAGCGCCATTAGACAGCGTGTGTGTCACAAACCCCTTTGGACAGTGTGCGTGTCACAAACCCCATTGGACATCGTGTGTGTCACAAACCACTTTGGATAGTGTGTGTGTCACAAACCCCATTGGACAGCCTGTGTGTCACAAACACCGATGGACAGTGTGCGTGTCACAAACCCCATTGGACATCGTGTGTGTCACAAACACCATTGGAGAGTGTGTGTTTAAAAAAACCATTTGGTCAGAGTGTGTGTCACAAACCCCATGGGACAGCGTGTGTTTGTCACAAACCCCCTTGGAAAATGTGTGTGTCACAAACCCCATTGGATAGCGTGTGTGTCACAAACCCCATAGGACAGCGTGTGTTTGTCACAAACCCCATTAGAAAGTATGAGTGTCACAAACCCCATTGGATAGCGTGTGTGTCACAAACCCCTTTTGAAAGAGTGTGTGTCACAAACCCCATTGGACAGCGTTTTTGTCACCAAACCCCGTGGAGACTGTGTGTGCCACAAACCTCATTGGACATCGTGTGTGTCACAAACCCCATTGGACAGTGGTTGTATCACAAACCCCGTTGGACAGCGTGTGTATGTCACAATCCCCATTGGAAAGTGTATGTGTCTCAAAACCCATTGGATAGAGTGTGTGTGGCACAAAGCCAATTAAAAAGTGTACGTGTCACAAAACCCATTGGATAGCGTGTGTGTGGCACAAAGCCAATTAAAAAGTGTACGTGTCACAAACCCCATGGGACGGCGTGTGTGTGTACAATCCCCATTGCACAGTGTGTGTGTCACAAATCCCATTGGACAGCGTGTATGTGTAACAATACCCTTTGGACAGTGTGTGTGTCAGAAACCCCATTGGACAGCGTGTGTGTGTCACAAACCCCCGTTTACACTGTGTGTGTCACGAATGCCATTGGACAGTGTGCGTGTCACAAACCCCATTGTATAGCGTGTGTGTGTCACAAACCCTATTGGACAGTGTGTAGGTCACAATGCCCATTGGACAGAGTGTATGTGTCACAAATGCCATTGGACAGCGTGTTTGTCACAATCCCCATTGGACAGCGTGTGTGTCACAAACTCCATTGGACAGTGTGTGTGTGTCACAATACCCTTTGGACAGTGTGTGTGTCACAAATCCCATTGGACAGCGTGTGTGTGTAACAATACCCTTTGGACAGTGTGTGTGTCAGAAACCCCATTGGACAGAGTGTGTGTCACAAACCCCTGTGGACACTGTGTGTGTCACGAATGCCATTGGAAAGTGTGTGTGTCACAAACCCGCCTGGACAGTGTGTGTGTCACAATCGCCAGTGGACAGCGTGTGTGTGTCATAATCCCCATTGGACAGTGTGTGTGTCACAAGCCCCATGGGACAGTGTGTGTAGTCATAAACCCCATTGGACAGCGTGTGTGTGTCACAAACGCCATTGGAAAGTGTGTGTCACAAACCCCATTGGATAGCGTCTGTGTGTCAAAAACCCCATTAGAAAGTATGTGTGTCACAATACCCATTGGACAGAGTCTGTGTCACAATACCCATTGGACAGAGTGTGTGTCAGAAACACCATTGGACAGAGTGTGTGTGTCACAATCTCCATTGGACAGTGTGTGTGTCACAAAACCCATTGGATAGTGTGTGTTGTCACAAACCCCATTTGAAAGTGTGTGTGTCACAAACCCCATTGGACATCGTGTGTGTCAAAAACCCCATTGGACAGTGTGTGTGTCACAAACCACAATGGGCAGCGTGTGTGTCACAAACAGCCATAGACAGTGTGCGTGTCACAAAACCCATTGGACAGCATCTCTGTGTCACAATCCCCATTGGACAGTGTGTGTGTCACAAAACACATAGGAACGTGTGTGTGTCACAATTCCCATTGGACAGTGTGTGTGTGTCACAATCCCCATTTGTCAGTGTGTGTGTCACAAACCCCATGGGACAGAGTGTGTGTCACAAACAGTATTGGACAGAGTGTGTGTGTCACAAAACCCACTGGACAGTGTGTGTGTCACAATCCCCATTGGACAGCGTGTGTGTGTCACAATCCCCATTGGACAGTGTGTGCGTCAGAAACCCCACGGAACAGCGTGTGGGTATCACAAACCCCATTGGAAAATGTGTGTCACAAACCCCATTGGACAGCGTTTGTGTGTCAAAAACCCCATTAGAAAGTATATGTGTCACAAATCCAACGGATAGCGTCTGTGTGTCACAAACCCCATTGGACAGCGTGTTTTTTTCACAATCCCCATTGGACAGTGTGTGTGTCTAAAAGCCATTGGATAGCGTGTTCATGTCACAAACCCTATTGGACAGTGTGTGTGTCACAAAACCCACTGGACAGCGTGTGTGTCACAAACCCCCCTGAACAGCGTGTGTGTCAAAACCCATTGGATATCGTGTGTGTCTCAGAAACTCAACTGCACAGCGTGTGTGTCACAAACACCTATAGATAACGTGCGTGTCACAAACCCCATTGGACAGCATCTGTGTCACAAACCCCATTGGACAGCGTGTGTGTCACAAACACCATTGGACAGCGTGTGTGTATCACAATCCCCATTGGACAGTGTGTGTGTCACAAAACTCATTTGAAAGAGTGTGTGTCACAAACCCCATTTGAAAGTGTGTGTGTCACAAACGTATTGGATAGCGTGTGTGTCACAAACACCCATGGACAGTGTGCGTGTCACAACATCCATTGGAGAGAGTTTGTCTGTCACAAACCCCATTGGACAGTGTGTGTGTCACAAACCCCATTGGAACGTGTGTGTGTCACAAACCTAATTGGATAGCGTGTGTGTCACAAACCATATTTGAAAGTGTGCTTGTCACAAAACCCTTTGGAAAGTGTGTTTGTCACAAACCATATTTGAAAGTGTGTGTGTCACAAACACCATTGGATAGCGTGTGTGTGTCACAAAACTTATTGGACAGTGTATGTGTCACAAACCCCATTGGACAGCGTGTGTGTGTCACAATCCCCATGAGACAGCGTGTGTGTGTCACAAACCCCTTTGGACAGTGTGTGTGTGTCACAATCCCCATTGGTCAGTGTGTGTGTCACAAAACCCACTGGACAGTGTGTGTGTCACAATCCCCATTGGACAGCGTGTGTATCACAAACCCCATTGGACAGCGTGTGTGTGTCACAATCCCCATTGGACAATGTGTGTGTCACAAACACCATTGGACAGCGTATGTGTCACAAGCCCATTGGACAGAGTGTGTGTGTCACAAAACCCACTGGACAGCGTGTGTGCCATAAACCCCCGTGGACACTGTGTGTGTCACAAACCCCATTGGACAGTGTGTGTATCACAAACACCACTGGACAACGTGTGTATCACAAACACCCATGGACAGTGTGCGAGTCACAAACCCCGTTTTACATATTGTGTGTCACAAACCCCTTTGGACAGTGTGTGTGTCACAAACCCCATGGGACAGAGTGTGTGTCACAAACCCCATTGGACAGCGTGTGTATCGCAAGCACCATTGGACAGAGTGCGGTGTCACATACCCCATTGGAAAGTGTATGTGTCACAAACCCCATTGGAGAGCGTGTATGTGTCACAAACCCTCCTGGTCAGTGTGTGTTTCCAAAGCCCATTGGACAGCATGCGTGTCACAAAAACCATTGGACAATGTGTGTGTGTCACAAACCCATTGGATAGCGTGTGTGTGTCAAAAACCCCATTAGAAAGTATGTCACAAACCCCATTGGATAGCATGTGTGTGTCACAAACCACATGGGACAGAGTGTGTGTCACAAGCCCCATTGGACAGCGTGTGTGTAATAAACCCCATGGGACTGCGTGTGTGTGTCACGAACCCCATAAGACAGTGTGTGTGTCAGAAACCCCTTTGGAAAGTGTGTGTGTCACAAACCCCATTGGACATTGTGTGTGTCACAAACCCCTTGGGACAGAGTGTGTGTAACAAACACTATTGGACAGCCTTTGTGTGTCACAATCCCATTGGACAGCGTGTGTGTGTCACGAACCCTATTGGACAGTGTGTGTGTCACAAACCCCATTGAACAGCATGTGTGTTACGAACCCCTTTAAACAGCATGTGTGTCACAAGACCCATTGGAAAGAGTATCTGTCATAAACCCCATTGACTAGCGTGTGTGTGTCACAAACCCTCCTGGTCAGTGTGTTTGTCACAAAACCCATTGGACAGCATGCGTGTCACAAACACCACTGGACAGCGTGTGTGTGTCAAAAACCCCATTGGATAGCGTGTGTGTGTCAAAAACCCCATTAGACAGCCTGTGTGTCACAAACCCTTTGGACAGTGTGTGTGTCACAAACACCATTGGACAGCATGTGAGAGTCACAATCCCCATTGGACAGTGTGTGTTTCACAAACCCCTTGGGACACTGTGTGTGTCACAAACACTATTGGACAGCGTGTGTGTGTCACAAGCCCATTGGACAGAGTGTGTGTGTCACAAAACACACTGGACAGAGTGTGTGTGTCACGAACCCCATTGAACGGCGTGTGTGTCGCAAGCACCATTGGACAGAGTGCGGTGTCACAAACCCCATTGGAAAGTGTATGTGTCACAAACCCCATTGCATAGCGTGTGTGTCACAAGCCCCATTGGACAGAGCGTATGTGTCAAAAACCCCATTGGACCGTATGTGTGTCACAATTCCCATTGGATAGGATGTGTGTCACAAACCCCATTGGACAGTGTGTGTGTCACAATCCCCATTGGATAGCGTGTTTGTCACAAACCCCATTGGACAGTGTGCGTGTGTCACAGTACCCATTAGACAGTGTGTGTGTCACAAAGCCCATTGGACAGAGTTTGTGTCGCAAACCCCATTGTACAGCGTTTGTGTCACAATCCCCACTGGACAGTGTGTGTGTCACAAAACCCACTGGACAGCGTGTGTGTCACAAAAACCCACGGAAACTGTGAGTGTCACAAACCCCATTGGATAGCGTGTGTGTCACAATCCCCATTGGACAGTGTGTGTGTCACAAACCCCATGGGACAGAGAGTGTGTCACAAACACTATTGGACAGCGTGTGTGTGTCACAAGCCCATTGGACAGAGTGTGTGTGTCACAATACCCACTGGACAGCGTGTGTGTCACGAACCCCATTAGACAGCGTGTGTGTCACAAGAACTATTGGACAGAGTGTGGTGTCACAATACCTATTGGACAGCGTGTGTGTCACAAACCCCATTGGACAGTGTGTGTGTGTCACAAAACCCATTTGACAGTGTGTGTGTCACAAATCCCATTGGACTGAGTTTGTTTCACAAACCCCATTGGACAGCATGTGTGTCAGAAACACCATTGGACAGTGTGTATTTCACAAACCCCTTGGGATACTGTGTGTGTCACAAACACTATTGGACAGCGTGTGTGTGTCACAAGCCCATTGGACAGAGTGTGTGTGTCGCAAAACCCACTGGACAGAGTGTGTGTGTCACGAACCCCACTGAACGGTGTGTGTGTCGCAAGCACCATTGGACAGTGTGTGTGTCACAAACCCCATTGGACAGCGTTTGTGTCACAATGCCCAGTGGACAGCGTGTGTGTCAAAACCCAATTGGACAGTGCGTGTGTCACAAAACCCACTGGACAGCGTGTGTGTCACAAACCCCCCTGGTCTGTGTCTGTGTGTCACAAACCCCATTGGAAAGTGTGTGTCACAAACCCCATTGGACAGCGTGTGTGTGTCAAAAACCCCATTGGATAGCATGTGTGTCACAAACCCCATTAGAAAGTATGTGTGTCACAAACCCCATTGGGTAGCATGTGTATGTCACAAACCCCATTGGACAGCGTGTGTGTAACAAACCCCATTGGACAGCGTGTCTGTGTCACAATCCACATTGGACAATGTGTGTGTGTCACAAACCCCATTAGACAGCGTGTGTGTCGCAAGCCCTTTGGACAGAGTGTGTGTGCTACAAAACCCACAGGATAGCGTGTGTGTCACAAACCCCTTTGGACAGTTTGTGTGTCACAAACCCTATTGGACAGTGTGTGTGTCACAAACCACATTGAACAACATGTGTGTCATGAACCCCATTGGACAGCGTGTGTGTCACGAACCCCATTGGACTGCATGTGTTTCACAAGCACCATTGGACATAGTGTGAGTGTCACAAACCCCATTGGATAGTGTGTGTCACAAACCCCATTAGAAAGTGTGTGTATCACAAACCCCATTGGATAGCGTGTGTGTGTCACAAACCCCATTGAACAGCATGCTTTTACGAACCCCATTGGACAGCGTGTGTGTCACAATCCCCATTGGACCGCGTGTGTATCACAAACCCCATTGGACAGAGTGTGTGTGTCACAAAGCCGATTGGACAGCGTGTGTGTCACAATCCACATTGGACAGCGTTTGTGTTTCACAATTCCCATTAGACAGCGTGTGTGTCAGAAACCCCATTGGACAGATTGTGTGTCATAAACCCATTGGACAGAGTATGTGTGTCACAAAGCCGATTAGACAGCGTGTGTGTCACAAACCCCATTGGACAGGGTTTGTGTTTCACAATTCCCATTAGACAGCGTGTGTGTCAGAAACCCCATTGGACAGATTGTGTGTCATAAACCCCACTGAACAGAGTGTGTGTGTCACAAAGCCGATTTGACAGCGTGTGTGTCACAATCCCCATTGGACAACGTGTGTGTCACAGACACCATTGTACAGAGTGTGTCACAAACCCCTTTGGACAGCGTGTGTATTTCACAATCCCCATTAGACAGCGTGTGTGTCACATACACCTTTGGACAGTGTGTGTGTCACAAACCCCATTGGACAGCGTGTGTGTGTCACAATCCCCATTGGACAATGTGTATTTTACAAACACCATGGGACAGAGTGTGTGTCACAAAAACTATTGGACAGCGTGTGTGTCACAAGAACCATTGGACAGAGTGTGTGTCACAAACCCCCGTAGACACTGTGTGTGTCACAAACCCAATTGGACAGTGTGTGTGTCACGAAGCCCATTGGACAGTGTGTGTGTCACAAGCACCATTGGAGAGAGTGTGGTGTCACAAACCCCATTGGAAAGTGTATGTGTCACAAACTCTATTGGACAGTGTGTGTGTCACAAACCCCATTAGAGAGAGTGTGTGTGAGAAACCGCATTGGACAGCGTGTGTTTCACAAACCCCATTGGACAGCGTGTGTGTGTCACAAACCCTCCTGGTCAGTGTGTGTGTCACAAACCCCATTGGCCAGCGTGTAGTGTCAGAAACCCCATTGGACAGTGTGGGTCACAAATCCCATTGGACAGCGTGTGTGTCACAAATCCCATTGGACAGCGTGTGTGTGTCACAAACCCCATTTGACAGAGTGTGTGTCACGAACACCTTTGGACAGTGTGTGTGTCACAAACCCCATTGGACAGCGTGTGTGATGTCACAAACCCTCCTGGTCATGTGTGTGTCACAAACCCTATTGGACAGCGTGTGTGTGTAAGAATAGCTATTGGACAGTGTGTCTGTCACAAACGCCATGGGACAGACTCTGTGTCACAAACACTATTGGAGAGCGTGTGTGTGTCACAAGCCCATTAGAAAGTGTCTGTGTCACAAACCCTATTGGACAGTGTTTGTGTCACAAACCCCACTGGACATCGTGTGAGTCACAAACCACTTTGGACAGTGTGTGTGTCACAAACCCCATTGAACAGCGTGTGTGTGTCATAATCCCCATTGGACAGTGTGTGTGTCACAAGCCCCATGGGACAGAGTGTGTGTCACGAAACCAATTGCACAGCGTTTGTGTCACAAGCGCCATTGGACAGAGTGTGTGTGTCACAAACCATATTGGAAAGTGTGTGTTTTACAAAACCCATTGGATAGCGTGTCTCTTTCGCATACCCTCCTGGTCAGTGTGTCTGTCACAAAACCCATTGGACAGCATGCGTGTCACAAACACCATTGGACAGTGTGTGTGTAACAAACCCAACTGGTCAGCGTGTGTGTTACAAAACCCATCTGACAGCGTGTGTGTTTCACAGACCCCATTGGAAAGTGTGTGTGTCACAAACCTCATTAGAAAGTAACCGTGTCACAAACCCCATTGGATCGCGTGTGTGTGTCACAAACCCCATTAGAAAGTGTGCATGTCACAAACCCCATTGGAAATTGTGTGTGTCACAAACACCATTGGACAGCGTGTGTGTGTCACAATCCCCATTGGACAGTGTGTGTGTCACAAAACCCATTGGATAGCGTGTGTGTCACAAACACCATTAGAAAGAGTGTGTGTCACAAACCCCATTGGATAGCGTGTGTGATGTCACAAACCCTATTGGACAGTGTGTGTGTCAGAAACCCCACTGGACAGCGTGTGTGTCACAAACCCCATTAGACAGAGTGTGTGTGTCACAAACCCCATTGGACAGTGTGTGTGTCATAAACCCCATTGGACAGCATGTGTGTTTCACAATCCACATTGGAAAGTGTGTGTGTTTCACAATCCCCAATGGATAGCCTGTGTGTGTCACAAACCCTCCTGGTTAGTGTGTGTGTCACGAAACCCTTTGAACAGCATGCGTGTCACAAACACTATTGGACAGTCTGTGTGTAACAAACCCAATTGGTCAGCGTGTCTGTCACAAACCCCATTGGATAGCGTGTGTGTGTCACAAACCCCATTGGAAAGAGTGTGTGTCACAAACACCCATGGACAGTGTGAGTGTCACAAGCCCCATTGCATAGCGTTTGTCTTTCAAACCGCTTTGGACAGTGTGTGTGTCACAATTCCCATTGGACAGTGTGTGTGTCACAAACACCATTGGACAGCGTGTTTTTCACAAGACCCATTGGACAGAGTGTGTGTGTCACAATCCCCATTGGACAGCGTGTGTGTCACAAACCCCATTGGTCAGAGTTTGTGTCACCAACCACCGTGGACACTGTGTGTGTCACAAACACCTTTGGAGAGTGTGTGTGTCACAAACTCCACTGAACAATGTGTGTGACATAAACCCCATTGGACACCGTGTGTGTCACAAACACCATTGGACAGCGTGTGTGTCACAAACCCCATTAGAAAGAGTGTGTGTCACAAACCCCATTGGATAGCGTGTGTGATGTCACAAACCCTATTGGACACTGTGTGTGTCACAAGCCCCACTGGACAGCGTGTGTCAGGAACCCCATTGGACAGCTTGTGTGTCACAAGACCTATTGGACAGAGTGTTTGTGTCACAAACCCATTGGACAGCGTGTGTGTCACAATCCCCATTGGACAGGTGTGTGTCAAAAACACCATTGGACTGCGTGTGTGTGTCACAAACCCTATTGGACAGTGTGTGTGTCATAAACTCCATTGGAGAGCGTGTGTGTTTCACAATCCCCATTGGACAGAGTGTATGTGTCACAAACACCATTGGACAGCGTGTGTGTCACAATCCTTTGGACAGCGTGTGTGTCACAAACCCCATTGCACAGTGTGTGTGTCACAAACCCCGTTGGACAGTGTGTGTGTGTCACAATCCCCATTGGGCAGTGTGTGTGTCACAAACTCCATGGAAAGTGTGCATGTCAGAAACCCCATTGGACATCGTGTGTGTCACAAACCCCTTTGGAGAGTGTGTGTGTCACAAAACCCATTGGACAGCGTGTGTGTCACAAACACCCATGGACAGTGTGAGTGTCACAAACCCCATGGGACAAGGGTGTGTCGCGAACCCCACTGGACAGCGTCTGTGTCACAAGCGCCATTGGACACAGTGTGTGTGTCACAAACCCCAATGGAAAGTGTATGTGTCACAAACCCCATTGGATAGCGTGTGTGTGGCACAAACCCTATTGGACAGTGTGTGTGTCACAAAACCCACTGGACAGAGTGTGTGTAACAAACCCCATCGGATAGTGTGTGTGTCACAAGCGCCATTGGACAGCGTGTGTGTCACAAACCCCTGTAGACACTGTGTGTGTCACAGACCCCATTGGACAGTGTGTGTGCCACAACCCCACTGGACAGCGTGTGTGTCACAAACACCCATGGACAGTGTGCGTGTCACAAACCCCATCAGACATCGTGTGTGTCACAAACCCATTTGGACAGTGTGTGTGTCACAAACCCCATTGGACAGCGTTTGTGTGTCACAATCCCTATTGGACAGTGTGTATGTCACAAACCTGATGGGACAGAGTGTGTGTCACGAACCCCACTGGACAGTGTGTGTGTCACAAGCACCATTGAACACAGTATGTGTGTGTCACAAACCCCATTGGAAAATGTATGTGTCACAAACCCCATTAGAAAGTAACCGTGTCACAAACCCCATTGGATAGTGTGTGTGTGTCACAAACCCCATTAGAAGTTGTGCGTGTCACAAACCCCATTGGAAAGTGTGTGTGTTACAAACACCATTGGACAGCGTGTGTGTGCCACAAACTCCATTAGAAAGAGTGTGTGTCACAAACCCCATTGGATAGCGTGTGTGATGTCGCAAACCCTATTGGACAGTGTGTGTGTCAGAAACCCCACTGGACAGCGTGTGTGTCACAAACCCCATTGGACAGAGTGTGTGATGTCGCAAACCCTATTGGACAGCGTGTGTGTCGTAAACCCCACTGGACAGCGTGTGTGTCACAATACCCTTAGGACACTGTGTGTGTCACAAACTCCATTGGACAGTGCGTGTGTCATAAACCCCATTAGACAGCGTGTGTGTCACAATCCCCATTGGACAGCGTGTGTTTTTACAAACCCCATTGGACAGTGTGTGTGTGTCACAATACCCATAGGACACTCTGTTTGTCACAAATTCCATTGGATATCGTTTGTGTCACAAACCCCTTTGGACAGTGTGTGTGTCACAAACCCCATTGGACAGTGTGCGTGTCCGAAACCCCATTGGACATCGTCTGTGTCACAAACCCCTTTGGACAGTGTGTGTGTCACAGACTCCATTGGACAGCGTGTCTGTGTCACAAACCCTCCTGGTCAGTGTGTGTGTCACAAAACCCATTGGAAAGCATGCGTGTCACACACAGCATTGCACAGTGTGTGTTTAACAAACCCAATTAGTCTACGTGTGTGTCACAAACCCCTGGGACAGCGTGCGTGTGTGTCACAAACCCCATTGGAATGTGTGTTTCACAAACCCCATTGGATAGCGTGTGTGTCAGAAACCCCTTTGGACAGTGTGTGTGTCAAAAACCCCACTGGACAGAGTGTGAGTGTCTAAATCCCCATTGGACAGTGTGTGTGTCACAAACATCATTGGACAGCGTGTGTGTCACAAGCCCATTTGACAGAGTGTGTGTGTCACAAGCAACATAGGACAGAGTGTGTGTGTCACAATCCCCAATGGAAAGTGTATGTGTCACAAACCCCATTGGATTGCGTGTGTGTCACAAACCCTATTGGACAGTGTGTGTGTCACAAACCCCGCTGGACAGTGTGTATGTCACAATCCCCAGTGGACAGCGTGTGTTTCAAAACCCCATTGGACAGTCTGTGTGTCACAAAAACCGGTGGACAGTTTGAGTGTCACAAACCCCATTGGATAGCGTGTGTGTCAGAAACCCCTTTGGACAGCATGTGTGTCAGAAGCCCGTTGAACAGAGTGTGTCTGTCACAAAACCCACTGGACAGAGTGTGTGTCACGTACCGCATTGGACAGCGTGTGTGTCACAAGCACCATTGGACAGAGTGTGTGTGTCAGAAACCCCATTGGAAAGTGTGTGTGTCACAAACCCCATTGGATTGTGTGTGTGTGTCACAAACCGTATTGGACAGTGTGTGTGTCACAAAAGCCACTGGACAGCGTGTGTGTCAGAATCCCCATTGGACAGCGTGTGTGTCACAAACACCCATGGACAGTGTGCGTGTCACAAACCCCATTGTACATCGTGTGTGTCACAAACAGTTTTGGACAGTGTGTGTGTCACAAACCCCACTGGACAGCGTGTGTGTTCAAAAACACCCATGGACATAGTGTGTGTCACGAACCCCATTGGACAGCGTGTGTGTCACAAGCGCCATTGGACAGAGTGTGTGTGTCACAAACCCCATTAGAAAGTGTGTGTGACACAAACCCCATTGGATAGCGTGTGTGTGTCACAAACCCTCCTCGTCAGTGTGTGTTTCACAAACCCCATTAGACAGCATGCGTGTCACAAACATCATTAGAAATGATCAGTTTCACAAACCCCATTGGATAGTGTGTGTGTCACAAACCTCTTTTGAAAGAGTGTGTGTCACAAACTCCATTGGAAAGTGTGTGTGTCACAAACCCCATTGCACAATGTGTGTGTGTCACAATCCCCTTTAGACAGTGTGTCTGTCACAAAAACCATTGGATAGCGTTTTATTCACAAACCCCATTGGATAGTGTGTGTGATATCACAAACCCTATTGGACATTGTATGTGTCACAAATCCCCCTGGACAGTGTGTGTGTCAAAACCACATTGGACAGTGTGTGTGTCACAAAACCCATTGGAGAGTGTGTGTGTCACAAACCCCATTGGACAGCATCTGTGTCACAAACCCCTTTGGACAGTGTGTGTGTCACAAACCCCATTGGACAGCGCGTGTAGTAATAAACCCCATTGGACAGCATGTGTGTGTCGCAATCCCCATTGGACAGTGTGTGTGTGTCACAAACCCCATTGGATAGCGTGTGTGTGTCACAAACCCCATTGGATAGCGTGTGTGTGTCACAAACCCCATGGGACAGAGTGTGTGTCACGAACCCTATTGGACAGCGTGTGTGTGTCACAATACCCATTGTACAGTCTGTGTGTCACAAACGCCATTGGAAAGTGTATGTGTCACAAACCTCATTGGATAGCGTGTGTGTGGCACAAACCCTATTGGACACCATGTGTGTCACAAAACCCACTGGACAGCATGTGTGTCACAATACCCATTGGACAGTGTGTGTGTCACAAACCCCATGGGACACAGTGTGTGTCACGAACCCCATTGGACAGCGTGTGTGTCACAAGCGCCATTAGACAGCGTGTGTGTCACAAACCCCTTTGGACAGTGTGCGTGTCACAAACCCCATTGGACATCGTGTGTGTCACAAACCACTTTGGATAGTGTGTGTGTCACAAACCCCATTGGACAGCCTGTGTGTCACAAACACCGATGGACAGTGTGCGTGTCACAAACCCCATTGGACATCGTGTGTGTCACAAACACCATTGGAGAGTGTGTGTTTAAAAAAACCATTTGGTCAGAGTGTGTGTCACAAACCCCATGGGACAGCGTGTGTTTGTCACAAACCCCCTTGGAAAATGTGTGTGTCACAAACCCCATTGGATAGCGTGTGTGTCACAAACCCCATAGGACAGCGTGTGTTTGTCACAAACCCCATTAGAAAGTATGAGTGTCACAAACCCCATTGGATAGCGTGTGTGTCACAAACCCCTTTTGAAAGAGTGTGTGTCACAAACCCCATTGGACAGCGTTTTTGTCACCAAACCCCGTGGAGACTGTGTGTGCCACAAACCTCATTGGACATCGTGTGTGTCACAAACCCCATTGGACAGTGGTTGTATCACAAACCCCGTTGGACAGCGTGTGTATGTCACAATCCCCATTGGAAAGTGTATGTGTCTCAAAACCCATTGGATAGAGTGTGTGTGGCACAAAGCCAATTAAAAAGTGTACGTGTCACAAAACCCATTGGATAGCGTGTGTGTGGCACAAAGCCAATTAAAAAGTGTACGTGTCACAAACCCCATGGGACGGCGTGTGTGTGTACAATCCCCATTGCACAGTGTGTGTGTCACAAATCCCATTGGACAGCGTGTATGTGTAACAATACCCTTTGGACAGTGTGTGTGTCAGAAACCCCATTGGACAGCGTGTGTGTGTCACAAACCCCCGTTTACACTGTGTGTGTCACGAATGCCATTGGACAGTGTGCGTGTCACAAACCCCATTGTATAGCGTGTGTGTGTCACAAACCCTATTGGACAGTGTGTAGGTCACAATGCCCATTGGACAGAGTGTATGTGTCACAAATGCCATTGGACAGCGTGTTTGTCACAATCCCCATTGGACAGCGTGTGTGTCACAAACTCCATTGGACAGTGTGTGTGTGTCACAATACCCTTTGGACAGTGTGTGTGTCACAAATCCCATTGGACAGCGTGTGTGTGTAACAATACCCTTTGGACAGTGTGTGTGTCAGAAACCCCATTGGACAGAGTGTGTGTCACAAACCCCTGTGGACACTGTGTGTGTCACGAATGCCATTGGAAAGTGTGTGTGTCACAAACCCGCCTGGACAGTGTGTGTGTCACAATCGCCAGTGGACAGCGTGTGTGTCAAAAACCCATTGGACAGTGTGAATGTCACAAAATCCAATGGACAGCGTATGTGTCACAAATCCAATTTGACAGTGTGTGTGTCACAAACCCCATTGGACAGCGTGTGTGTCACAAACCCATTTGAATAGTGTGTGTGTCACAAACCCCACTGGACAGCGTGTGTAGTCATAAACCCCATTGGACAGCGTGTGTGTGTCACAATCCCCACTGGACAGTGGGTGTGTGTCACAATCCCCGTTGGACAGCGTGTGTGTGTCACAAACGCCCTGGTCGTTGTGTGTGTCACAAACATCACTGGACAGCGTGTGTGTCACAAATTTCATTGGACAGTGTGTGTGTAACAAACCCAATTGGTCAGCGTGTGTGTCACAAACCCCATTAGAAAATGTGCGTGTCACAAACCCCATTGTATAGCGTGTGTGAATGTCACAAACCCTATTGGACAGTGTGTGGGTCACAATCCCCATTGGACAGAGTGTATGTGTCACAAACCCCTTTGGACAGCGTGTGTGTAACAATCCCCACTGTACAGTGTGTGTGTCACAAACCCCATTGGACAGTGTGTGTGTCACAAACCCCATTAGACAGCGTGTGTGTCACAAACCCCTTTGGAAAGTGTGCGTGTCACAAACCCCATTGGACATCGTGTGTGTCACAAACCACTTTGGACAGTGTGTGTGTCACAAACCCCATTGGACAGCGTGTGTGTCACAAACACCGATGGACAGTGTGCGTGTCACAAACCCCATTGGACATCGTGTGTGTCACAAACCTCTTTGGACAGTGTGTGTGTCACAAACCCCTTTGAACAGCGTGTGTGTGTCACTGTCCCCATTGGACAGTGTGTGTGTCACAAACCCCATTAGACAGTGTGTGTGTCACAAACCCATTTGGACAGTGTGTGTGTCACAAAACCCACTGGACACCGTGTGTGTTCACAAACCGCATTGGACAGGGTAATTGTCACAAGACCCATTGGACATAGTGTGTGTTTCACAAAGCCCATTGGACAGCGTGTGTGTCACAAAGCCCATTGCACAGCGTGTGTGTCACAATCCCCATTGGACAGCGTGTGTGTGACAAACACCATTGGTCAGAGTGTATGTGTAACAATACCCATTGTACAGTGTGTGTGTCACAAACCCAATTGGACAGTGTGTGTGTCACAAACTCCACTGGACAGCGTGTGTGCCACAAACACCCATGGACAATGTGCGTGTCACAAACCCCATTGGACATTGTGTGTGTCACAATCCCCATTGGACAGCGTGTGTGTCACAAACACCAATGGACAGTGTGCGTGTCACAAACCCCATTGGACAGCGTTTGTGTGTCACAATCCCCATTGGACAGTGTGTGTGTGTCACAAACCCCATTGGATAGCGTGTGTGTGTCACAAACCCCATTGGACAGTGTGTGTAGTCACAAATCCCATTGGATAGCGTGTGTGTGTCACAAACGCCATTGGAAAGTGTGTGTCACAAACCCCATTGGATAGCGTCTGTGTGTCAAAAACCCCATTAGAAAGTATGTGTGTCACAATACCCATTGGACAGAGTCTGTGTCACAAACGCCATTGGACAGAGTCTGTGTCAGAAACACCTTTGGACAGAGTGTGTGTGTCACAATCTCCATTGGACAGTGTGTGTGTCACAAAACCCATTGGATAGTGTGTGTTGTCACAAACCCCATTTGAAAGTGTGTGTGTCACAAACCCCATTGGACATCGTGTGTGTCAAAAACCCCATTGGACAGTGTGTGTGTCACAAACCACAATGGGCAGCGTGTGTGTCACAAACAGCCATAGACAGTGTGCGTGTCACAAAACCCATTGGACAGCATCTCTGTGTCACAATCCCCATTGGACAGTGTGTGTGTCACAAAACACATAGGAACGTGTGTGTGTCACAATTCCCATTGGACAGTGTGTGTGTGTCACAATCCCCATTTGTCAGTGTGTGTGTCACAAACCCCATGGGACAGAGTGTGTGTCACAAACAGTATTGGACAGAGTGTGTGTGTCACAAAACCCACTGGACAGTGTGTGTGTCACAATCCCCATTGGACAGCGTGTGTGTGTCACAATCCTCATTGGACAGTGTGTGCGTCACAAACCCCACGGAACAGCGTGTGGGTATCACAAACCCCATTGGAAAATGTGTGTCACAAACCCCATTGGACAGCGTTTGTGTGTCAAAAACCCCATTAGAAAGTATATGTGTCACAAACCCAACGGATAGCGTCTGTGTGTCACAAACCCCATTGGACAGCGTGTTTTTTTCACAATCCCCATTGGACAGTGTGTGTGTCTAAAAGCCATTGGATAGCGTGTTCATGTCACAAACCCTATTGGACAGTGTGTGTGTCACAAAACCCACTGGACAGCGTGTGTGTCACAAACCCCCCTGGACAGCGTGTGTGTCAAAACCCATTGGATATCGTGTGTGTCTCACAAACTCAACTGCACAGCGTGTGTGTCACAAACACCTATAGATAACGTGCGTGTCACAAACCCCATTGGACAGCATCTGTGTCACAAACCCCATTGGACAGCGTGTGTGTCACAAACACCATTGTACAGCGTGTGTGTATCACAATCCCCATTGGACAGTGTGTGTGTCACAAAACTCATTTGAAAGCGTGTGTGTCACAAACCCCATTTGAAAGTGTGTGTGTCACAAACGTATTGGATAGGGTGTGTGTCACAAACACCCATGGACAGTGTGCGTGTCACAACATCCATTGGAGAGAGTTTGTGTGTCACAAACCCCATTGGACAGTGTGTGTGTCACAAACCCCATTGGAACGTGTGTGTGTCACAAACCTCATTGAATAGCGTGTGTGTCACAAACCATATTTGAAAGTGTGCTTGTCACAAAACCCTTTGGAAAGTGTGTTTGTCACAAACCATATTTGAAAGTGTGTGTGTCACAAACACCATTGGATAGCGTGTGTGTGTCACAAAACTTATTGGACAGTGTATGTGTCACAAACCCCATTGGACAGCGTGTGTGTGTCACAATCCCCATGACACAGCGTGTGTGTGTCACAAACCCCTTTGGACAGTGTGTGTGTGTCACAATCCCCATTGGTCAGTGTGTGTGTCACAAACCCCATGGGACAGAGTGTGTGTCACAAACAGTATTGGACAGCGTGTGTGTGTCACAAAACCCACTGGACAGTGTGTGTGTCACAAACCCCATTGGACAGCGCGTGTGTCACAATCCCCATTGGACAGTGTGTGCATCACAAACCCCACGGAACAGCGTGTGGGTATCAAAAACCGCATTGGAAAATGTGTATCACAAACCCCATTGGATAGCGTGTGTGTGTCACAAACCCTATCGGACAGTGTGTGTGTCACAATCCCCATTGGAGAGCGCCTGTGTTACAAATGACTTTGGACAGCGTGTGTCACAAACGCCACTGGACAGTGTGTGTGTGTCACAATCCCCATTGGACAGTGTGTGTGTCACAAACCCCATTTGAAAGTGTGTGTGTCACAAACCCCATTGGACATCGTGTGTGTCACATACCCCTTTGGACAGTGTGTGTGTCACAAACCCCAGTGGACAGCGTGTCTGTCAAAACCCCATTGGACAGTGTGTGTCTCACAAAACCCACTGGACACCGTGTGTGTTCACAAACCCCATTGGAGAGCGTGTTTGTCACAAGACCCATTGGACATAGTGTGTGTGTCACAAAGCTCATTGGACAGCGTGTGTGTCACAAACCCCATTGGACAACGTGTGTGTCACAAACACCATTGGACAACGTGTGTGTGTAACAATACCCGCTGTACAGTGTGTGTGTCACAAACCCCATTGGACAGTGTGTGTTTCACAAAATCCAATGGACAGCGTGTGTGTCACAAACTCCACTGGACAGCGTGTGTGTCACAAACACCCATGGACAATGTGCGTGTCACAAACCCCATGGGACAGCGTGTGTGTGTCACAAACCCCATTGTACAGCGTGTGTAGTCATAAACCCCATTGGAAAGCGTGTGTGTGTCACAAGCCCCATTGGACAGTGTGTTTTTTCACAAACGCCATTGGACAGCCTGTGTGTCACAAACCCCTTTGGACAGCATGTGTGTGTCACAAATCCCCTAGTCGTTGTGTATGTCACAAACCCTATTGGACAGCGTGTGTGCCACAAACCCCTTTAGACAGTGTGTGTCTCACAATCCCCATTGGATAGCGTGTGTGTCACGAATCCCATTGGACAGCATGTGTGTCACAAGCACCATTGGACAGAGTGTGTGTTTCACAAACCCCATTGGAAAGAGTATGTGTCACAAACCCATTGGATATCGTGTGTGTGTCACAAACACTATTCGACAGTGTGTGTGTCACAAAACCCGCTGGACAGTGTGTGTGTCACAAACCCCATTGGACAGCGTGTGTGTCACAAATCCCATTGGACAGCGTGTGTATCAAAAGCCACTTTCGACAGAGTGTATGTGTCACAATCCCCATTGGACAACGTGTGTGTCACAAACACCTTTGGACAGCGTGTGTGTGTCACAAACCCCATTGGAAAATGTGTTTGTCACAAACCCCATTGGATAGTGTGGGTGTGTCACAAACCCCATTAGAAAGTGTGCATGTCACAAACCCCATTGGATGGGGTGTGTGTGTCACAAACCCTGCTGGACAGAGTGTGTTTCGCAATCCGCATTGGACAGCGTGTGTGTCACAATCCCCTCTGGACAGCGTGTGTGACACAAGCACCATTGGACAGCGTGAGTGTAGTCACAATCCCCATTGGACAGTGTGTGTGTCACAAAACCCATTGGATAGCGTGTGTGTCACAAACCCCATTAGAAAGTGTGTCTGTCACTAAACCCATTGGATAGTATGTGTGTGTCACAAACCCAATTGGATAGCGTGTGTGTCTCAAAAACCCCATTAGAAAGTATGTGTTTCACAAACCCCATTGGAATCCATGTGTGTGTCACAAACCCTATTGGACAGTGTGTATGTCACAATCCCCGTTGGACAGCAATTGGGTCACAAGCCCCTTTGGGCAGCGTATTTGTCACAAACCCCCGTATGCACTGTGTGTGTCACAGACCCCATTGGACAGTGTGTATTTCTCAAAACCCTTTGGTCAGCGTGTGTGTGTCACTATCTCCTTTGGACAGTGTGTGTGTGTCACAAAACCCATTGGACAGCGTGTGTGTCACAAAACCCACTGGACAGCATGTGTGTCAAAAGCACCATTGCACAGAGTGTGTGTCACAAACCCCATTGGAAAGTGTATGTGTCACAAACCCCATTGGATAGCGTGTGTGTGTCACAAAACCCACTGGAAAGCGTGTGTCACAAACCCTCGCAGACACTGTATGTGTCACAAAACCCACTGGACAGCGTGTGTGTCACAAACCTCATTGGACAGCATGTGTGCATTAAGCCCCATTGGACAGCGTGTGTGTCACAAACCCATTGGACAGCGAGTTTGTGTAACAATACTCATTGGACTGTGTGTGTGTCACAAAACCCATTGGACAGGGTGTGTGTGTAACAATACCCATTGGACAGTGTGTGTGTCACAAAATCTATTGGACAGAATGCGTGTCGCAAACACCATTGGACAGTGTATGTGTAAGAAACCCAATTGGTCAGCGTGTGTGTCACATACCCCATTGGATAGCGTGTGTGTGTCCAAACCCCATTGGAAATTGTGTGCGTCACAAACCCCATTGGACAGCGTGTGTGTCACAAACACCATTGGACAGCGTGTGTGTGTAACAATACCCATTGGACAGCGTGTGTATCACAAACCCCCCTGGACAGTGTGTGTGTCACAAGCCCCAGTGTACAGTGTGTGTGTCAATACCCCATTGGACAGTGTGTGTGTCACAAAACTCACTGGACCGCGTGTGTGTCACAAACCAATTGGATAGCGTGTGTGTGTCACAACCCCTCCCCATCAGTGCGTGTGTCACAAACCCATTGGACAGCGTTAGTTTCACAAACCGCATTGGACAGTGTGTGTCACAAATCCCATTGGACAGCGTGTGTGTCACAAACCCCATTGGAAAGCGTGTGTGTGTCACAAACCGCATTGGAAGGTGAGTGTGTCACAAACCCCATTGCATAGCGTGTGTGTGTCACAATCCCCATTGGACAGCATCTGAGTCACAAACCCCATTGGACAGCGTCTGTGTCACAAACCCCATTGGACAGTGGGCGTGTCACAAACCGCTCTGGACAGCGTGTGTGTCACAATCCCCATTGGACAGCGTGTGTCACAATCCCCATTGCACAGCGTGTGTGTCAGAAACCCCATTGGGCAGAGTGTGTCTGTCACAAACGCCATTAGACATCGTGTGTGTCACAAACCCTTTTGGACAGTGTGTGTATCACAAACCCCACTGGACAGTCTGCGTGTCACAAAACCCATTGGACAGCTTGTGTGTCACAAGACACATTGGACAGAGTGTGTGTGTCACAAACCCCATTGGACAGCGTGTGTGTCTCAAACCTCATTGGACAGAGTGTGTGTTTCACAAACCCCATTGGACAGCGTGTGTGTCACAATCCCCATTGGACAGTGTGTGTGTCAGAAACCCCATTGCACAGAGTTTGTGTGTCACAAACCCCATTGGACAGTGTGTGTGTCACAAAACCCACTGGACAGCGTGTGTGTCACAAACCACATTGGAGAGCTTGTGTGTCATAAGCCCCATTCGACAGTGTGTATGTGTCACAAACCCCATGGGACAGAGTGTCTGTCACGAACCCCATTGGACAGCGTGCGTGTCACAAAGCCATTGGAAAGAGTGTGTGTCACAAACCCCATTGGACAGCGTGTGTGTGTCACAAACCCCATTAGAAAGTGTGCGTGTCACAAACCCGATTGGATAGCATGTGTTTGTTACAAACCCTATTGGATAGTGTGTATGACACAATCCCCATTGGACAGCGTCTTTGTCACAAACCCAATAGGACAGAGTGTGTGTCACAAACACTATAGGACAGCGTGTGTGTGTCATAAGCCCATTGGACAGAGTGTGTGTGTCAAAAAACCCACTGGACAGCGTGTGTGTCACGAACCCCATTGGACTGCGTGTGTGTCACAAACCCCATTGGACAGGGTGTGTGTGTCTCAATACCCACTGGACAGTGTGTGTTCCACAAACCTCATTGGACATTGTCTGTGTCACAAACCCATTTGGATAGTGTGCGTGTCACAAACACCTTTGAACAGCGTGTGTGTGTCACAGTCCCATTGGACAGAGTGTGTGTGTCACAAACCCCATGGCACAGAGTGTGTGTCACGAACCCCATTGGACAGCGTGTGTGTCACAAGGGCCATTGGACAGCATGTGTGTCACATACCCCATTGGACAGGGTGTGTGTGTCACAAATCCCATTGGACAGCGTGTGTGTGTAACAATACCCATTGGACATTGTGTATGTCAAAAACCTCATTGGACAGAGTTTGTGTTCACAAACCCCCGTGGACACTGTGTGTGTCACAAACACCCATGGATAGTGTGCGTGTCACAAACCCCATTGGGCATCGTGTGTGTCACAAACACGATGGACAGTGTGTGTGTCACAAACCCCATTGGACAGAGTTTGTCTCACCAACCCCCGTGGTCACTGTGTGTGTCACAAACACCATTGGACAGCATGTGTGTGTCACAAACCATATTGGACAGTGTGTGTGTCACAAAACCCACTGGATAGCGTGCGCGTCACAAACCCCATTGGACAGAGTGTGTGTCACAAGCCCCATTGGACAGAGTGTATGTGTCACAAAGCCCATTGGACAGCGTGTGAGTCACAATACCTATTGGACAGCGTATGTGTCACAAATTCTGTTGGAGAGGGTGTGTGTGTCACAATACCCATTGGACAGTGTGTGTGCCACAAACCTCATTGGACAGAGTTTGTGTACAAACCCCCGTGGACACTGCATGTGTCACAAACCCCATTGGACAGTGTGTGTGTCACAAACACCCATGGAAAGTGTGCGTGTCAGAAACCCCATTGGACACCGTGTGTGTCACAAACCC
Source organism: Columba guinea (assembly GCA_032206185.1). NCBI lineage: Eukaryota > Metazoa > Chordata > Aves > Columbiformes > Columbidae > Columba > Columba guinea. The sequence continues at coordinate 2,136,233 of JAVLUU010000053.1, read as the reverse complement.
CTTTGGACAGCGTGTGTGTCACAAACGCCTTTAGAAAGAGTGTGTGTCACAAACCCCATTGGAAAGCGTGTGTGATGTCACAAACTGTATTGGACACTGGTGTGTCACAAACCCCACTGGACAGCGTGTGTGTCACGAAACCCATTGGACAGGTGTGTGTCACAAACACCATTGGACTGGGTGTGTGTGTCACAAACCCTACTGGACAGAGTTTGTGTCATAAACCCCATTGGAGAGCGTGTGTGTTTCACGATCCCCATTGGACAGAGTGTAGGTGTCACAAACCCCATTGGACAGCGTGTGTGTCACAATCCTAATTGGACATCGTGTGTGTCACAAACCTCATTGCACAGTGTGTGTGTGTCATAATACCCATTTGACATTGCGTGTGTCACAAACACAATTGGACAGAGTTTGTGTCACCAACCGCCGTGGACACTGTGTGTGTCACAAACAACATTGGACAGTGTGTGTGCCACAAACACAATTGGACAGTGTGTGTGTCACAAACGTCCATGGAAAGTGTGCGTGTCATTAACCCCATTGGACATCATGTGTGTCACAAACCCCTTTGGACAGTGTGTGTGTCAAAAACCCCATTGGACAGAGTGTGTGTCACAAACACCCATGGACAGTGTGCCTGTCACAAACCCTGTTGGACTTCGTGTGTGTCACAAACCCCTTTGGACAGTGTGTGTGTCACAAACCCCATTGGACAGCGTGTGTGTGTCTCAATCCCCATTGGATAGTGTGTGTGTCACAAACCCCATGGGACTGTGTTTGTGTCACAAACCCCATTGGACAGCGTCTGTGTCACAAGCGCCATTGGACAGAGTATGTGTGTCACAAACCTCATTGGAAAGTGTATGTGTCACAAACACCATTGGATAGAGTGTGTGTGTCACAAACCCTCCTGGTCAGTGTGTGTGACACAAAACCCATTGGACAGCATGCATGTCACAAACATCATTGGACAGCGTGTCTGTAACAAACCCCATTGGACAGCGTGTGTGTCACAAAACCCATTGGAAAGTTTGTGTCACAAACCCCTTTGCATATCGTGTGTGTGTCAAAAACCCCATTAGAAAGTATATGTGTCACAATTCCCATTGGATAGCGTGTGTGTGTCACAAACCCTATTGGATAGCGTGTAGGTCACAATCCCCATTGGACAGCGTCTGTGTCACAAACCCCATTGGACAGCGTGTGTGTCAGAAAGCCCATTGGCCATCGTGTGTGTCACAATCCCCATTGGACAGTGTGTGTGTCACAAACCCCCCTGGACAGTGTGTGTGTCACAATCCCCATTGGACAGCGTGTGTGTCAAATCCCCATTGGATATTGTGTGTGTGACAAAACCCACTGGACAGCGTGTGTGTCACAAACACCCATGGACAGTGTGAGTGTCACAAGCCCCATTGGATAGCGTGTGTGTCAAAAACCCCTTTGCACAGTGTGTGTGTCAAAAACCCCATTGAATAGCGTGTGTGTGGAAAAAACCCTATTGGACAGTGTGTGTGTCACAAACCCCATTGGATAGTGTGTGTGTCACCAGCCCCATTGGACAGGGTGTGTGTCACAAACACCATTGGACAGCGTGTGTGTGTAACAATACCCATTGGACAGTTTGTGTGTCACAAATCCCATTGGACAGCGTGTGTGTCACAAACCCCCGTGGACAATGTGTGTCACAAACACTATTAGACAGTGTGTGTGTAACAAGCCCCATTGGACAGTGTGTGTGTCACAAACCCCATTGGAAAGTGTGTGTGTCACAATCAACATTGGACAGTGTGTGTGTCACAAAACCCATTGGATAGTGTGTGTGTCACAAACCCCATTTGATATCGTTTGTGTGTCACAAACCCCATTGGACAGCGTGTGTGTCAGAAAGCCCATTGGCCATCGTGTGTGTCACAATCCCCATTGGACAGCGTGTGTGTCACAAACACCATTGGATAGCGTGTGTGTGTCACAATTTCCATTGTACAGTGTGTGTGACACAAAACCATTGGATAGCGTGTTTGTGTCACAAACCCTATTGGACAGTGTGTGTGTCAAAAAACCCACTGGACAGTGTGTGTTTCACAAACCCCCCTGGACAGTGTGTGTGTCACAAAACCCATTGGACAGAGTGTGTTTGTCACAATTCCCATTGGACAGTGTGTGTGTCCCAAACACCATTGGACAGCGTGTGTGTCACAAACCCCATTGGACAGCGTGTGTTTGTAACAATTTTCATTGGACAGAGTGTGTGTGTCACAAAACCCACAGGACAGCGTGTGTGTCACGAACCCCATTGGACAGCGTGTTTATCACAAGCACCATTGGACAGAGTGTGAATGTCACAAACCCTATTGGACAGTGTGTGTCTCACAAACCCCATGAACAGCATGTGTGTCACGAAACCCGTGGGAAAGCGTGTGTGTCACAAGACCCATTGGACAGAGTGTGGTGTCACAAGCCCCATTGGAAAGTGTATGTGTCACAAACACCATTGGACATCGTGTGTGTCACAAACCCCTATGGACAGTGTGTGAGTCACGAACACCATTGGACAGCGTGTGTGTGTCACAATCCCCGTTAGACAGCGTGTGTATCAAAACCCTATTGGACAGTCTGTGTGTCACAAAACCCACCGGAAATCGTGTGTGTCACAAACACCATTGAACAGCGTGTGTGTCACAATTCCCATTGGACAGAGTGTATGTGTCACAAACGCCATTCGATAGCGTGTGTGTGTCACAAATCCTATTGGACATTGTGTGTGTCACAAACCCCATTGGACAGCGTGTTTTTCACAAACACCATTGGACAGCGTGTGTGTGTCACAATCCCCATTGGACAGTGTGTGTGTCACAAACCCCTTGGGACAGAGTGTGTGTCACAAACACTATTAGACAGCGAGTCTGTGTCACAATCCCATTGGACAGAGTGTGTGTGTCACAAAACCCACTGGACAGCGTGTGTGTCACGAACCCCATTGAACAGCGTGTGTGTCGCAAGCACAATTGGAGAGAGTGCGGTGTCACAAACCCCATTGGAAAGTGTATGTGTCACAAACCCCATTGGATAGTGTGTGTGTGTCACAAACGCTATTGTACAGTGTGGGTGTCACAAAACCCACTGGCCAGCGTGTGTGTCACAAACACCCTTGGACAGTTTGTGTGTGTCACAAAACCCACTGGCCAGCGTGTGTGTCACAAACCCCATTGGAAAGCGTGTGTGTGTCACAAACCCCATTAGAAAGTGTGTGTGTCACAAACCCCATTGGACAGCGTGTGTGTCAAAACCCAGTTGGACAATCTGTGTGTGACAAAACTAACTGGACCGCGTGTGTGTCAAACACCCATAGAAAGTGTGAGTGTCACAAACCCCATTTTACAGCGTGTGTTTGTCACAATTCCCATTGGACAGTGTGTGTGTCACAAAAACCATTGGACAAAGTGTGTGTCACAATACCCATTGGACAGAGTGTGTGTGTCACAAACCCTTTGGAAAGTGTATGTGTCACAAACCATATTCGATAGCGTGTGTCACAAATCCAATTGGACAGTGTGTGTGTCACAAACCCCACTGGACAGTGTGTGTGTCACAAAGCCCATTGGACAGCGTGTGTGTCACAATCCCCATTGCACAGCGTGTGTGTCACAAACACCATTGGACAGCGTGTGTTTGTAACAATACCCATTGGACAGTGTGTGTGTGTCACAAACCCCATTAGACAGCCTGTGTGTCACAAGCCCCTTTGGCCAGTGTGTGTGTGTCACAAGCCCATTGGACAGAGTGTGTGTGTCACAATCCCCAAGGGACAAAGTGTGTGTCAAAAACCAATTGGACAGTGAGTTTTTCAGAAAACCCACTGGACAGCCTGTCTGGCACAAACACCCATGGACAGTTTGTGTGTTCACAAAACTCCATTGGACAGCGTGTGTGTCACAAGCACCATTGGACAGAGTGCGAGTGTCACAAACCCCACTGGATAGTGTGTGTGTCACAATCCCCATTGAAAAGTGTGCGTCTGTCACAGTACCCATTAGACAGTGTGTGCGTCACAAACCCCATTGGACAGAGTTTGTGTCACAAACCCATTGGACAGTGTTTGTGTCACAATCCCCATTGGACAGTGTGTGTGTCACAAAACCCACTGGACACCGTGTGTGTCACAAACACCCCTGGTCATTGTTTGTGTCACAATCCCCAGTGGACAGCGTGTGTGTCAAAACCCCATTGGACAGTGTGTGTGTCACAAACGACATTGACCGGCATGTGTGTCACGACCCCATTGGACAGCGTGTGTGTCACAAAAACCATTGGACAGAGTGTGTGTGTCACAAACCGCATTGGACAGCGTGTGTGTCACAACCCCATTGGACAGCGTGTGTGTCACAAACCCCATGGGACAGAGTGTGTGTCATAAAACCCATTGGACGGCGTGTGTGTGTCACAATCCCCATTGGACAGGATGTGTGTCACAAGCGCCATTGAACAGAGTGTGTGTGTCACAAACCCCATTGAAAGTTTATCTGTCATAAACCAATTTCGATAGTGTGTGTGTGTCACAAACCCTCCTGGTCAGTGTGTGTGTCACAAAATCCATTGTACACAATGCGTGTCACAAACCCCATTGGATAGCGTGTGCGTGTCAAAAACCCCATTAGATAGCCTGTGTGTCACAAACCATTTGGACAGTTTCTGTGTCACAAACCCCATTGGACAGCGTGTGTGTCACGAACCCCATTGGACAGCGTGTGTGTCACAAGCTCCATTGGACAGAGTGTGAGTGTAACAAACCCCTTTGGATAGTGTGTGTGTCACAAACCCCATTAGAAAGTGTGTGTATCACAAACCCCATTGGATAGCGTGTGTGTCACAAGACCCATTGGACAGTGTGTGTGTGTCACAAACCTCATTGGACAGCGTGTGTGTCACAATCCCCATTGGACAGTGTGTGTGTCACAAACCTCATTGGACAGCGTGTGTGTCACAATCCCCATTGGACAGTGTGTGTGTCACAAACCCCATTGGACAGATTGTGTGTCATAAACCCCATTGGAAAGCGTGTGTTGTGACAGTCCCCATTGGACAGCGTGTGTGTCAGAAGCGCCATTGGATAGAGTGTGTGTGTCACAAACCCTCCTGATCAGTGTGTGTGTCACAAAACGCATTGGACAGCATGCGTGTCACAAACACCATTGGACAGCGTGTGTGTGTCACAAACACCTTTGAAAGTATGTGTCACAAACCCCATTGGATAGCGTGTGTGTGTCACAAACCCTATTGGACAGTGTGTGTGTCACAAGCCCCATTGGACAGAGTGTATGTGTCACAAATCCCATTGGCCAGAGTTTGTGTTACAAACCCCATTGGACAGCGTTTGTGTCACAATCCCCATTGGACAGTGTGTGTGTCACAAAACCCACTGGACAGCGTGTGTGTCACAAACACCACTGGTCAGTGTTTATGTCACAATCCCAAGTGGACAGCGTGTGTGTCAAAACCCCATTGGACAGTGTGTGTGTCACAAACCCCTCTGGACAGCGTGTGTGTCACAATCGCCATTGGACAGCGTGTGTGTCACAAACCCCATTGGACAGATTGTGTGTCCTTAACAGAATTGGACAGCGTGTGTGTCACAAGACCTATTGGTCAGAGTGTGTGTGTCACAAACCCCATTGGACAACGTGTGTGTCACAAGCCCCATTGGACAGCTTGTGTGTCACAAACACCATTGGACAGCGTGTGTGTGTAACAATACCCATTGGACAGTGTGTGTGTCACAATCCCCATTGAACAGCTTGTGTGTCACAAACCACATTGGACAGCATGTGTGTGTCACAATAACCATTGGACAGTGTGTGTGTCACAAACCCCTTTGGAAAGAGTTTGTGTGACAAACCCCATTGGACAGCGTGTGTGTCACAAACCACATTGGACAGAGTGTGTGTGTCACAATACCCATTGGACAGTGTGTGTGTCACAAACCCCATTACAGCGTGTGAGTTTCACAATCCCTATTGTACAGTGTGTGTGTCACAAACACCACTGGACAGCGTGTGAGTCACAAGCACCTTTGGAAAAAGTGTGTGTTTCACAAACCCCATTGGAAAGTGTATGTGTCACAAACCCCAATGGATAGCGTGTGTTGTTGCACAAACCCTATTGGACAGTGTGTGTCTCACAAAACCCACTGGACAGCGTGTGTGTCACAAACCCCATTGGATAGTGTCTGTGTCACCAGCCCCATTGGACAGCGTGTGTGTAACAAACACCATTGGAGAGCGTGTGTGTGTAACAATACCCGTTGGACAGCATGTGTGTCACAAACCCCATTGGACAGCGTGTGTGTCACAAACCCCTGTGGACACTGTGTGTGTCACAAACCCTTTTGGACAGTGTGTGTGTCACAAACCCACTGGACAGCGTGTTTGTCACAAACACCCATGGACAGTGTGCGTGTCACAAACACCATTGGACATCCTGTGTGTCACAAACCCCTTTGGACATTGTGTGTGTCACAAACACCATTGGACAGCGTCTGTGTGTCACAATACCCGTTGGACAGCCTGTGTGGCACAAAACCTCGTGGACACTGTTTGTGTCACAAACACCATTAGACAGTGTGTGTGTCACAATCCCCACTGGACAGCGTGTGTGTCAAAAACACTCATGGACAGTGTGCGTGTCAAAACCCCATTGGACATCGTGTGTGTCACAAACCCTTTCGGACAGTGTGTGTGTCACAAACCCCATTGGACAGCGTGAGTGTCACAAGCACCATTGGACAGAGTGTGTGTGTCACAAACCCCATTGGAAAGTGTATGTGTCACAAACCCCATTGGATAGCGTGTGTGATGTCACAAACCCTATTGGAGAGTGTGTGTGTCACAAACCCCACTGGACAGCGTGTGTCATGAACCCCATTGGATAGCTTGTGTGTCACAAGACCTATTGGAAAGAGTGTGTGTGTCACAATCCCCATTGGACAGCGTGTGTGTCATAAACCCCATTGGACAGCGTGTGTCTTACAATCCCCTTTGGACAGCATGTGTGTCACAAACCACATTGGACAATGTGTTTGTGTCACAATACCCATTGGACATCGTGTGTGTGTTACAATCCCCACTGGACAGTGTGTGTGTCACAAACCCCATGGGACAGAGTGTGTGTCACGAACCCCTTTGGACAGTGTGTGTGTCACAATCCCCATTGCACAGTGTGTGTGTTACAAAATCCATTGTATAGAGTGTGTGTGTCACAAACCCTCCTGTTCAGTGTGTGTGTCGCAAAACCCATTGGACAGCATGCGTGTCATAAACACCATCGGGCAGTGTGTGTGTAACAAACCCAATTGGTCAGCGTGTGTGTCACAAACCCCATTGGATAGCGTGTGTGTGTCACAAACCCCATATAGAAAGTATGCGTGTCACAAACCCCATTGGATAGCATGTGTGTGTCACAAACCCCATTAGAAAGTGTGCGTGTCACAAACCCCATTGGAAAGTGTGTTTGTCACAATACCCATTGGGCAGTGTGTGTGTCACAAACCCCACTGGACAGCGTGTGTGTCACGAACCCCATTGGTCAGCTTGTGTTTCACAAGACCTATTTGACAGAGTGTGTGTGTGTCACAAACACCGTTGGACAGCATGTGTGTCACAAACCCCATTGGACAGTGTGTGTGTCACAATCCCCATTGGACAGTGTGTGTGTCACAAACACCATTGGACAGCGTGTGTGTGTCAAAATTCCCATTGGACAGTGTATCTGTCGCAAACCCCATTGGATAATGTATGTATGTCACAAACCCTATTGGACAGCGTGTGTGTCATAAACCCAATTGGATACCGTGTGTGTGCCACAAACCCCATTATAAAGTGTGCGTGTCACAAACCCCATTGGACAGCGTGTGTGTCATAAACCCCATTGGATATTGTGTGTGTGTCACAAACCCCATTATAAAGTCTGCGTGTCACAAACCCCATTGGACAGCGTGTGTGTCACAAATCCCATTGGACAGTGTGTGTGTCACAAACCCCATTGGACAGAGTTTGTGATTAACAATACCCATTGGACAGTGTGTGTCACAAATCCCATTGGACAGGGTGTGTGTCACAAACTCCACTGGACAGAGTGTATGTGTAACAAACCCCATTGGAAAGCTTGTGTATCACAATCCCCATTGGACAGCGTGTGTGTCACAAACCGCATGGGACAGCGTGTGTGTGTCACAAACCCCATTGAATAGCGTGTGTGTGTGTCGCAAACACCATTGGAAACTGTGCGTCACAAACCCCATTGGATAGCATGTGTGTGTCACAAACCCTATGAGAGAGCGTGTAGGTCACAATCCCCATTGGACAGCGTCTGTGTCACAAACCCCATTGGACAGCGTTTGTGTCACAAACACAATTGGACAGCGTGTGTGTGTCACAAAACCCCATTGTACAGAGTGTGTGTAACAAACCCCCGTGGACACTGTGTGTGTCACGAATGCCATTGGACAGTGTGTGTGTCACAAAACCCCATTGGACAGTGTGTGTGTCACAACCCCTTTAAATAGCGTGTGTGTCACAAACCCCATTGGGCAGCGTATGTAGTCATAAACCCCATTGGACAGCGTGTGTGTGTCACAGTCCCCATTGGACAGTTTTCGTGTGTCACAAACCCCATTGGACAGCGTGTGTGTCACAAACCCCTTTGGACAGCATGTGTGTGTCACAAACGCCACTGGACAGCGTGTGTGTGTCACAAACCGCCTGGTCGTTGTGTGTGTCACAAACCCCATTGGACAGCGTCTGTGTCACAAACCCCACTGGACAGTGTGCCTGTCACAAACCCCATTGGGTAGCGTGTGTGTCACAAACCCCTTTGGGCTGTGTGTATGTCACAAACCCCATTGGACAGCGTGTTTTTAACAAGTCCTATTAAACAAAGTGTGTTCTTCACAAGTCCCGTTAAACAAAGTGTGTGTCACGAACCCCATTGGATTGCGTGTGTGTTGCACAAACCCTATAGCACAGTGTGTGGTTCACAAAACCCACTGGACAGCGTGTGTGCCACAAGCCCCATTGGACAGCCTGTGTGTCACAAACTCCATTGGACAGCTTGTGTTTCACAAGTCCTATTGGACAGAGTGTGTGTCACAAACCCCATTGGACAACGTGTGGCTCACAAACACCCATGGACAGTGTGCGTTTGTCACAATCCCAATTGTACAGTGTCTGTGTCACAAACACCATTGGACAGCGTGTGTGTGTAACAATACCCATTGGACAGTGTGTGTGTCAGAAAACCCAGTGGACACTGTGTGTCACAAACCCCATTGGACAGCGTGTGTGTCACAAACACCCATGGACAGTGTGCGTGTCGCAAACCCATTGGACATCGTGTGTGTCACAAAAATCTTCGGACAATGTGTGTTTCACAAACCCCATTGGACAGCGTGTGTGTCACATTCCGCATTGTGTTTCACAAACCCAATTGGAAAGTGTATGTGTCACAAACCCTCCTGGTTAGTTTGTGTGTCACAAACCCCATTGGACAGCATGCGTGTCACCTTTGGAGAGTGTGGGTTTAACAAACCCAATTGGTCAGAGTGTGTGTCACAAAATCCATGGGACAGCATGTGTGTGTCAGAAACCCCATTGGAAAGTGTGTGTGTCACAAACCCCTTTGGATAGCGTGTGTGTGTCACAAACTCCATTAGAAAGTATGCGTGTCACAAACCCCATTGGAAAGTGTGTGTGTCACAAACACCATTAGACAGCGTGTGTGTGTCACAATCCCCATTGGACAGTGTGTGTGTCACAAACCCCATTGGACAGTGTGTGTGTCACAAAATCCAGTGGACAGTGTGTGTGTCAAAACCCCATTGGACAGTGTGTGTGTCACAAAAACCCATGGACGATATGCTTGTCACAAACCCCTTTGGACAGCATCTGTGTCACAAACCGCCTAGGACAATGTGCGTGTCACAAACCCCAGTGGACACTGTGTGTGTCACAAACGCCATGGTACAAAGTGTGTGTCACGAACGCCATTGGACAGCGTGTGTGTCAAAAGCGCCAATGGACAGAGTGTGTATGTCACAAACCCCACTGGAAAGTGTATGTGTCACAAACCTCATTGGATAGCGTGTGTGTGTCACAAACCCTCCTGGTCAGTGTGTGTGTCACAAAACCCATTGGACTGCATGCGTGCCACAAACACTATTGGACAGTCTGTGTGTAACAAACCCAATTGGTCAGCGTGTGTGTCACAAACCCCATTGGACACTGTGTGATGTCACAAACCCTATTGGACAGTGTGTGCGTCACAAAACCCATTGGACAGCTTGTGTGTCACAAGTCCTATTGGACAGAGTGTGTGTGTCACAAATCCCATTGGGCAGTGTGTGTGTCACAAACTCCACTGGACAGTGGGTGTGTCACAAACTCCACTGGACAGCGTGTGTGTCACAAACACCCATGGCCAGTGTGCGTGTCACATATCCTATTGGGCAGCGCGTGTGTGTCACAATGCCCATTGGATAGTGTGTGTGTCACAAAGCCCATTGGATAGCGCGTGTGTGTTACTGGCCCTATTGGACAGTGTGTGTGTCACAAAATTCGCTGGACAGCGTGTGTGTGTAACAACACCCATTGGACAGCGTGTGTGTCACAAACCCCATTGGACAGCGTGTTTATGTCACAATACCCATTGGACAGCTTATGTGTGTCACAAACACCATTAGACAGTGTGTGTGTCACAAACCCAATAGGATAGCGTGTGTGTATCAAATACCCATGGACAATACGCTTGTCACAAACCCCTTTGGACAGCGTCTGTGTCACAAACCCCCGAGGATAATTTGCGTGTCACAAACCCCACTTGACAGCGTATGTTTCACAAACACCCATGGACATTGTGCGTGTTCACAAACGCCATTGGACATTGTGTGTGTCAAAAACCCCTTTGCAAAGTTTGTGTGTCACAAACCCCATTGGACAGCGTGTGTGTGTCACAATCCCCATTGGACACTGTGTGTGTCACAAAACCCATGGGACAGAGTGTGTGTCAGGAACCGGACTGGGCAGTGTGTGTGTCACAATCCCCATTAGACAGCTTGTGTGTCCCAAGACCTATTGGACAGAGTGTGTGTGTCACAAACCCCATTCGACAGCGTGTGTGTCACAATACCCATTGGACACCTTGTGTGTCACAAACCCCATTGGATATCGTGTGTGTTCACAAAACCCATTGGACAGCGTGGTTTTCATAAGACCAATTGTACAGAGTGTGTGTGTCACAAAGCCCATTGGACAGCGTGTGTGTCACAATACCCATTGGACTCTGTGTGGGTCACAAACCCCATTAGACAGAGTGTGTGTCACAAGCCCCATTGGACAGAGTGTATGTGTCACAAACCCCATAGGAATGTTTGTGTCACGAACCCCATTGGATAGCATGTGTGTGTCATAAACCCTATTGGACAGTGTGTATGTCACAATCCCCACTGGACAGTGTCTGTGTCACAAACCCCATTGGCCAGCGTGTGTGTCACAAACCCCAGTGGACAGCGTGTGTGTGTCACAGTTCCCATTGTACAGTGTGTGTGTCACAAACACCATTGAACAGCGTGTGTGTCACAAGCCTATTGGACAGAGTGCGTGTGTCATGAAACCCACTGGACAGCGTGTGTGTTCACAAACCCCATTGGGCAGCGTGTTTTTCAAAATACCCATTGGACAGCGTGTGTGTCACAATCCCCATTGGACAGCGTGTGTGTCACAAACCCCATTGAACAGAGTTTGTTTAACCAACCACTGTGGACACTGTGTGTGTCACAAACCCCTTTGGACAGCGTGTGTGTCACAAACACCATTGGACAGCGTGTGTGTCACAAACCCCATTAGAAAGAGTGTGTGTCACAAACCCCATTGGATAGCGTGTGTGATGTCACAAACCCTATTGGACACTGTGTGTGTCACAAACCCCACTGGAAAGTGTGTGTCACATACCCCAATGGACAGCGTGTGTGTGTTAAAAACCCCATTAGAAAGTATGTGTGTCACAAACCCCATTTGATAGCGTGTGTGTGTCACAAAACCTATTGGACAGTGTGTAGGTCAAAATCCCCGTTGGACAGTGTGTGTGTGTCACAATCCACATTGGACAGAGTGTGTGTCACAAAACCCACTGGACAGCGTGTGTTTCACAAACCCCCCTGGACAGTGTGTGTGTCACAATCCCCAGTGGACAGCGTGTGTGTCAAAACCCCATTGGACAGCGTGTCTGTCACAAACACCCATGGACAGTGTGCGTGTCAGAAACCCCATTGGACATCGTGTGTGTCACAAACCTCTTCGGACATTGTGTGTGTCGCAAACCCCATTGGACAGCGTGTGTGTGTCCCAGTCCCCATTGGACAGTCTGTGTGTCACAAACCCCATTGGACAGTCTGTGTGTCACAAACCCCAGTGGAGAGCGTGTGTGTCAGAACCCCATTGGACAGTGTGTGTGTCACAAAACCCACTGGACAGCGTGTGTGTCACAAACATCCATGGACAGTGTGAGTATCACAAACCCCATTGGATAGCGTGTGTGTCACAAACCACTTTGGACAGCGTGTGTGTCACAAGCCCTTTGGACAGAGTGTGTGTGTCACAAAACCCACTGGACAGCATGTGTGTCATGAAACACATTGGACAGCGTGTGTGTCACAACCACCATTGGACAAAGAGTGTGTGACACAAACCCCATTGGAAAGTATAGGTGTCACAAACCCCATTGGATAGTGTGTGTCTTTCACAAACCCTTTAGGACAGTGTTTGTCACAAAACCCACTGGACACCTTGTGTGTTCACAAACCCCATTGGACACCGTGTTTGTCACAATCCCCACTGGACAGCGTCTGTGTCACAAACCCCATTGCACAGGGTGTGTGTCACAAACCCCATGAGACAACGTGTGTGTGTCACAAACCTCATTGGAAAGTGTGTGTCACAAACACCATTGGACAGCATGTGTTTTTAACAATACCCATTGGACAGTGCGTGTGACACAAACCCCATTGGACAGTTTGTGTGTCACAAACTCCACTGGACAGCGTGTGTGTCACAAACACCCATGGGCAATGTGCGTGTCACAATCCCCATTGTACATCGTGTGTGTCACAAACCTCTGTGGACAGTCTGTGTGTCACAAACCCCATTGGACAACGTGTGTGTGTCACAAACCCCATTGGATAGCGCGTGTGTGTCACAAACCCCATGATAAACTGTGCGTGTCACAAACCCCATTTGATAGCGTGTGTGTGTCACAAAACCTATTGGACAGCGAGTGTGTCACAATCCCCATTGGACAGCGTCTGTGTCACAAACCCCATTGGACAGCGTGTGTGTCACAAACACCATTGGACAGCGTGTGTGCGTCACAATCCCCATTGGACAGTGTGTGTGTCACAAAACCCATTGGACAGTGTGTGTGTCACAAGCACCATTGGACAGAGTGTGTGGGTCAGAAACCCCATTGGAAAGTGTATTTGTCACACAGTCCATTGGATAGCGTGTGTGTGTCGCAAACCCTATTGGACAGTGTGTGTGTCACAAAACCCACTGGACAGCGTGTGTGTCACAATCCCCATTGGACAGCGTGTGTGTCACAAACCGCAATATGACCGCGTGTGTGTGTAACAATACCCACTGGACAGTGTGTGTGTGTCACAAACCCCATTGGACAGCGTGTGTGTCACAAACACCATTGGACAGCGTGTGTGTCACAAACCCCATTGGAAAGCGTGTGTGTGCAACAATCCCTCCTGGTCAGTGTGTGTGTCACAAAGCCCATTGGACAGCGAGTGTTTCAGAAACCCCATTGGACAGTGTGTGTCACAAATCACATTGGACAGCGTGTGTGTCACAAACCCCATTGGACAGCGTGTGTGTCACAAACCCCTTTGGACAGTGTCTGTGCAACAAACCCCACTGGACAGCGTGTGTGTGTCACAAAACCCACTGGAAGGCGTATGTGTCACGAACCCCATTGAACAGCGTGTGTGTCACAGGCACCATTGGACAGAGTGTGTATGTCAGAAACCCCATTGGAAAGTGTATTTGTCACACAGCCCGTTGGATAGGGTGTGTGTCACAAACCATATTGGACAGTGTGTGTGTCACAAAACCCACTGGACAGCGTGTGTGTCAAAAACCCCATTGGACAGCATGTGTGTCACAAACCTCATTGGATAGCGTGTTTGAGTCACAAACTCCGTTTTACAGTGTGTTTGTCAGAAGCCCATTGGACAGCGTGTGTGTCACAAGCCCATTGGACAGAGTGTGTGTGTCACAAACCCCTTTGGACAGTCTGTGTGTCACAATCCCCATTGGACAGCGTCTGTGTCACAAACACCATTGGACAGCGTGTGTGTGTCACAATCCCCATTGGACAATGTGTGTGTCACAAAACCCATTGGATAGCATGTGTGTGTGACAAACCCTATTGGACAGTGTGTGTGTCACAAACCCCCGTGGACACAGTGTGTGTCACAAACCCCACTGGACAGCGTGTGTGTGTCACAAACCCTCCTCGTTAGTGTATGTGTCACAAACCCCATTGGACAGCGTGTGTGTCACAAACCCTATGGGACAGTGTGTGTGTGTCACAAACCCCATTATAAAGTGTGCGTGTCAAAACCCCATTGGATAGCGTGTGTGTGTCACAAACCCCATTGGACAGTGTGTAGGTTACAATCCCCATTGGACAGCGTCTGTGTCACAAACCCCATTGGACAGCTTTTTTGTCACAAAAACCATTGGACAGCATGTGTGTGTCCCAATCCCCTTTGGACAGTGTGTATGTCACAAAACCCATTGGATAGCGTGTGTGTCACAAACCCCATTTGAAAGTGTGTGTGTCATAAACCCCATTGGACAGCGTGTGTGTCATAAACCCCATTGGAGAGCATGTGTGATGTCACAATCCGCATTGGACAGTGTTTGTGTGTTACAAACCCCATTGGACAGTGTGTGTGTCACAAACCCCACTGGACAGCGTGTGTGTCACAAACACCCATGGACAGTGTGCGTATCACAAACCCCATTGGACATCATGTGTGTCACAAACCCCTTTGGAAAGAGTGTGTGTCAAAAACCCCCTTGGACAGAGTGTGTCACAAACCGCATTAGAAAGTGTGCGTGTCACAAAACCCATTGGAATGTGTGTGTGTCACAAACACCATTGGATAGCGTGTGTGTGTCACAAATCCCACTGGGCAGCGTGTGTGTGTCACAAACCCTATTGGAGAGTGTGTGTGTCACAAACCCCATTGGACAGCGTGTGTGATGTCACAATCCGCATTGGACAGTGTGTGTGTCACAAGCCCCATTGTACAGCGTGTGTGTCACAAGCACCATTAGACAGCGTGTGTGTGTAACAATACCCATTGGACAGTGTGTGTGTCCGAAACCCCTTTTGGACAGCGTGTGTGTCACAAACCCCCGTAGACACTGTGTGTGTCACAATCCCCATTGGACAGTGTGTGTGTCACAAATCCTTTTGGACAGTATGTGTCTCACAAACCCAACTGGACAGCGTGTGAGTCACAAACACCCATCGACTGTGTGCATGTCACAAACCCTTTGGACATCATGAGTGTCACAAACCCCTTTGGAAAGAGTGTGTGTCACAATACCCATTGCACAGTGTGTCTGTGTGTCACAATCCGCATTGGACAGCGTGTGTGTCACAAGCCCCATTGGACAACGTGTGTATCACAAGCCCCATTGGACAGCGTGTGTGTCACAAGCCCCATTGGACAGTGTGTGTGTCACACGCACCATAGGACAGCGTGTGTGTGTAACAATACCCATTGGAGAGTGTGTGTGTCACAAACCCCCATAGACACTTTGTGTGTCACAAACCCCATTGGACAGTGTGTGTGTCACAAACCCCACTGGACATCGTGTGTGTCATAAACCCCATTGGACATCCTGTGTGTCACAAATCCTTTTGGACAGCGTGTGTGTCACAAACACCCATGGACAGTGTGTGTGTCACAAACCCCATTGGACATCATGTGTGTCACAAACCCCTTTGGAAAGTGTGTGTGTCACAAACCCCATTGGACAGCGTGTGTGTGTCACAATCCCCATTGGACAGTGTGTTTGTGTGTCATAAACGCCATTGGACATCATGTGTGTCACAAACTGCATTAGAAAGTGTGTGTGTCAAAAACCCCACTGGAATATGTTTGTGTCACAAACCCCATTGGATAGCGTGTGTGTGTCACAAATCCCACTGGACAGTGTGTGTCACAACCGTCATTGGACAGAGTGTGTGTGTCACACCCCATTAGAAAGTATGCATGTCACAAAGCCCATTGGAAAGTGTGTGTGTCACAAACCCTATCTGATAGCGTGTATTTGTCACAAACTCCACTGGACAGCATATGTGTCACGAATCCCATTGGACAGCGTGTGTGTCAGAAACACCATTGGACAGCGTGTGTGTGTAATAATACCCAATAAACAGTGTGTGTGTCACAAACCCCATTGGACAGGGTGTGTGTCACAAACCCCCTTATACACTGTGTGTGTCACAAACCCCATTGGACAGTGTGTGTGTCACAAACCCCACTGGACAGCGTGTGTTTCAAAAACACCCACGTACAGCGTGCTTTTCACAAACCCCAGTGTACAGCGTGTGTGTGTCACAATCTCCATTGGACAGCGTGTGTGTCAGAAACCCATTGGGCAGAATGTGTGTGTCACAAAACCCAAGGGACAGCGTGTGTGTCACGAACCCCATTGGACAGCGTGTGTGTCACAAGCGCCATTGGATAGCGTGTGTGTGTCACAAACCCTCGTGGTCACTGTGTGTGTCACAAAACCCTTTGGACAGCATGCGTGTCGCAAACACCGTTGGACAGTGTTTGTGTAAGAAACCCAATTGGTCAGCGTGTGTGTAACAAACCCCATGGGACAGTGTGTGTGTGTCACAAAACCTATTGGAAAGTGTGTGTGTCACAAACCCCATTGGAAACTGTGTGTGTCACAAACCCATTTGGATAGCGTGTGTGTGTCACAAACCCCATTAGAAAGTGTGCGTGTCACAAACCCCATTGGAAATTGTGTGTGTCACAAACCCCATTGGATAGCGTGGGTGTGTCACAAACCCCATTAGAAAGTGTGCGTGTCACAAACCCCATTGGATAGCATGTGTGTGTCACAAAACCTATTGGACAGTGCGTGTGTCACAATCCCCATTGGACACCGTGTGTGTCAAAATCCCCTTTGGATGGCGTGTCTGTCACAAACCCCATTAGACAGCGTGTCTGTGTCACAATCCCCATTCGACAGGTTATGTGTGTCACAAACCCCATTGGAAAGTGTATGTGTCACAAACCCCATTGGACAGCGTGTGTGTGTCACAAAGCCCAGTTGACAGAGTGTGTTTCACAAAAACCATTGGATAGTGTGTGTGTCACAAACCCCATTGGACAGCGTGTGTGTGTCACAAACCCTCCTGGTCAGTGTGTGTTTCACAAACCCCATTAGAAAGTGTGTGTGTCACAAAACCCATTGGAAAGTGTGTGTGCACAAATCCCATTGCATAGCGTGTGTGTGTCACAAACTCCATTATAAAGTAGTGCGTTTTCACAAACCCCACTGGATAGCGTCTGTGTCACAAACCCTATTGGACAGTGTGTAGGTCACAATCCCCATTGGACAGCGTCTGTGTCACAAACCCCATTAGACAGCGTGTGTGTCACTAACACCATTTGACAGCGTGTGTGTGTCACAATCCCCATTGGACAGTTTGTGTGTCACAAACCCCATTGGATAGCGTGAGTTTCACAAACCCCATTTGAAAGTGTGTGTGTCACAAACCCCAACGGATAGCGTGTGTGTGTCACAAACCCTATTGGACAGTGTGTATGACCAAATCCCCATTGGACAGTGTGTGTGTCACAATCCCCATTGGACAGAGTTTGTGTCACAAACCCCATTGAACAGCGTGTGTGTCTCAAACACCATTGGACATTGTGAGTGGGACATACCCCATTGGACAGCGTATGTGTATCACAAATGCCATTGGATAGCATGTGTGTGTCTCAAACCCCATTGGACAGCTTGTGTGTGTCACAAAGCCCATTTGACAGAGTGTGTGTCACAAACACCATTGAACAGCATGTGTGTCACAATCCCCATTGTACAGCGTGTGTGTAAAAAACTCCATTGGACAACGTGTGTGTCACAAACTCCATTGGATAGCGTGTGTGTGTCACAAAACCCATTATAAAGTGTGTGTGTTACAAACCCCAGTGGATAGCGTGTGTGTGTCACAAACCCTGTTGGACAGTCTGTAGGTCACAATCCCCACTGGACGGCGTCTATGTCACAAACCCCATTGGACAGCGTGTGTGTCACAAACACCATTGGACAGCATGTGTGTGTAACATTCCCCATTGGACAGTGTATGTGTCACAAAAACCATTGGATAGCGTGTATGTCACAAACCCCATTGGATAGCGTGTGTGTCACAATCACCATTGGACAGCGTGTGTGTGTCACAATCCCCATTGAACAGTGTGTGTGTCACAAAACGCATTGGATAGCCTGTGTGTCACGAACCCCATTGGACAGCGTGTGTGTCACAAACCCCATTAGACAGAGTGTAGTGTCAGAAACCCCATTGGACAGTGTGTGTCACAAATCCTATTGGACAGCGTGTGTGTCACAAACACCACTGGACAGCGTCTGTGAGTCACAATCCCCATTGAACAGTGTGTGTGTCACAATCCCCTTTGGACAGAGTTTGTGTCACAAACCTCAGTGGACAGCGTGTGTGTCACAAACACCACTGGACAGTGTGTGTGTCACAATCCCCATTGGACAGAGTGTTTGTGTCACAAACTCCATTGGATAGCATGTGTGTGTCACAAACCCCATTGGACAGCGTGCAGTGTCAGAAACCCCATTGGACAGTGTGTGTCACAAATCCCATTGGGCAGCATGTGTGTGTCACAAAGCCCAGTTGACAGAGTGTGTGTCACAAACCCGATTGGATAGCTTGTGTGTCACAATCACCATGGGACAGCGTGTGTGTGTCACAATCCCCATTGTACAGTGTGTGTGTCACAAAACGCATTGGATAGCGTGTGTGTCACAATCCCCGTTGGACAGCCTGTGTGTCACAAACCCCATTGGACAATTTGTGTGTGTCACAATCCCCGTTGGACAGCCTGTGTGTCACAAACCCCATTGGACAATTTGTGTGTGTCACAATACCCATTGGATAGTGTGTGTGTCGCAATCCCCATTGGACAGAGTTTGTGTCACAAACCCCATTGGATAGCATGTGAGTGTGTCAGAAACCCCATTAGACAGCGTGTGGTGTCAGAAACCCCATTGGACAGTGTGTGTCAAAAATCCCATTGGATAGCGTGTGTGTGTCACAAAGCCCAGTTGACAGAGTGTGTTTCACAAAAACCATTGGACAGCGTGTCTGTTACTAACACCATTGGACAGCGTGTGTGTGTCACAAACCCCATTGGATAGCGTGTGTTTCACAAACCCCAGTTGAAAGCGTGTGTGTCACAAACCCCAATGTATACTGTGTGTGTGTCACAAAAACTATTGGACAGTGTGTATGACAAAATCCCCATTGGACAGCGTGTGTGTCACAAACCCCATTGGACAGTGTGTGTGTGTCACAAATGCCATTGGATAGCATTTGTGTGTCACAAACCCCATTGCACAGCGTGTAGTGTCAGAAACCCCATTGGACAGTGTGTGTCACAAATCCCATTGGACAGCTTGTGTGTGTCACGAAGCCCATTTGACAGAGTGTGTGTCACAAAAACCATTGGACAATGTGTGTGTAACATAACCAATTGTTCAGAGTGCGTGTAACAATCTCCATGACACAGCGTGTGTGTGTCACACACCCCATTGGAAAGTGTGTGTGTCACAATCCCCACTTTATTGCGTGTGTGTGTCACAAACCCTATTGGACAGCTAGTAGGTAACAATCCCCATTGGACGGAGTCTGTGTCACAAACCCCATTGGACAGCGTGTGTGTCACAAACACCATTGTTCAGCATGTCTGTGTCACATTCCCCATTGGAGAGTGTGTGTCACAAAACCCATTGGATAGCGTGTGTGTCACAAACCCCATTGGATAGCGTGTGTGTCGCAATCAACATTGGACAGCGTAGTGTGTGTCACAATCCCCATTCAACAGTGTGTGTTTCACAATCCCCATTGGACAGCGTGTGTGTCACAAACGCTATTGGACAGTTTGTGTGTGTCACAATACCCATTGGATAGTGTGTGAGTCACAAACCCCACTGGAAAGAGTTTGTGTCACAAACCCTATTGGACAGTTTGTGTGTCACAAACCCCATTGGAGAGCGTGTGTGTTACAAACCCCATGGGACAGAGTGTGTGTGTCACAAACAACATTATAAAGTGTGCGTGTCACAAACCCCATTGGATAGCCTGTGTGTGTCACAAACCATATTGGACATTGTGTAGATCATAATCCCCATTGGACAGCGTCTGTGTCACAAACCCCATTGGACAGCGTTTTTGTCACAAACATCATTGGACAGTGTGTGTGTGTCACAAACCCCATTGGACAGGGTGTGTGTGTCACAATCCCGATTGGACAGTGTTTGTGTGTCACAAACCCCATTGGACGTCGTCTGTGTCACAAACCTCTTTAGACAGTGTGTGTGTCACAAATCCCATGGGACAGCGTGTGTGTGTCACAATCCCCACTGGACAGTGTGTGTGTCACAAACCCCATGGGACAGCGTGTGTGTAATAAGCGATATTGGACAGAGTGTGTGTGTCACAAACCCCAATGGAAAGTGTGTGTGTCACAAAACCTATTGGATAGCGTGTGCATGTTACAAACCCCTTTGGAACGTGTGTGTGTCACAAACCCGATTGGACAGCTTGTGTGTCACAAGACCCATTGGAAAGCCTGCGTGTGTCACAAAACCCATTGGACAGCGTGTGTGTCACAATCCCTAATGGACAGAGTGTGTGTCACAATCTCCATTGGACAGTGCATGTGTAGCAAACCCCGTGGGACAGAGTCTGTGTCACAAACCCATTGGACAGAGTGTGTGTGTCACAAAACCCTTGGGACTTCGTGTGTCACAAACCCCATTGGACAGCGTGTGTGTCACAAGCGCCATTGGATTACGTGTTTGTGTCACAAACCCTCGTGGTCAGTGTGTGTGTCACAAATCCCTTTGGACAGCAAGCATGTCGCAAACACCATTGGACAGTGTTTGTGTAAGAAACCCACTTGGTCAGCGTGTGTGTAACATACCCCATGGGACAGTGTGTGTGTGTCACAAAACCTATTGGAAAGTGTGTGTGTCACAAACCCCATTGGAAAGTGTGTGTGTCACAAACCCCATTGGATAGCGTGGGTGTGTCACAAACCCCATTAGAAAGTGTGCGTGTCACAAACCCCATTGGATAGCATGTGTGTGTCACAAAACCTATTGGACAGTGCGTTTGTCACAATCCCCATTGGACAGCGTCTGTGTCACAAACCCCTTTGGACAGTGTGTGTGTCTCAAACCCCATTGGACAGCGTGCGTGTCACAATCCCCAATGGACAGAGTGTGTGTGTCACAAACCCCTTTGGAAAGTGTATGTGTCACAAACCCCAGCGGATAGCGTGTGTGTGTCACAAACCACATTGGATAGAGTGTGTGTGTCATAAAGCCCATTAGAAAGTGTGCGTGTCACGAACCCCATTGGACAGTGTGTGTCACAAACCCAATTGGTCAGCGTGTGTGTCAGAAACCCCATGGGACAGCGTGTGTGTCACAAACCCCATTGGACAGTGTGAGTGTGTCACAAACCCCATTTGATAGAGTGTGTGTGTCACAAACCCCATTGGACAGGGTGTGTGTGTCATAATTCCCATTGGACAGTGTGTGTTTCACAAACCTCATTGGATAGAGTTTGTGTCACAAACCCCCGTGGACACTGTGTTTGTCACAAACCCCTTTGGACAGTGTGTGTGTCACAAACCCCATTGGACAGTGTGTGTGTGTAGCAATGCCCATTGGACAGAGTGTGTGTGTCACAAAACCCATGGGACAGCGTGTGTGTCACGAACTCCATTGGACAGCGTGTGTGTCACATGCGCTATTTGACAGAGTGTGTGTGTCACAAACCCCATTGGATACCGTGTGTGTGTCACGAACCCTCCTGGTCAGTGTGTGTGTCACAAAACCCATTGGACAGCATGCATGTCACAAAAACCGTTGAACAGCGTGTGTGTGTCACAAACCGGAATGGAAAGTGTGTGTCACAAACCGGATTGGAAAGTGTGTGTGTGTCACAATACCCCACGTGATAGAGTGTGTGTGTCACAAACCCCATTAGAAAGTATTCGTGTCACAAACCCCATTGGACACCGTGTGTGTCACAATCCCCATTGGACAGTGTGTGTGTGTCACAAACCCCATTAGACACTGTGTGTTTCACAAAATCCATTGGACAGTGTGTGTGTCACAAACCCCATGGGACAGCGTGTGTGTCACAAGCACCATTGGACAGAGTGTGGTGTCACAAACCCCATTGGAAAGTGTATGTGTCACAAACCCCATTGGATAGCATGTGTGTGTCACAAACCCTATTGGACAGTGTGAGTGTCACAAATCCCACAGGATAGCGTGTGTGTCACAAACCCCATTGGACAGCGTGTGTGTCACAATCCCCATTGGACAGAGTGTATTTGTCACAAAGCCCATTGGACAGCGTGTGTGTCACAATCCCCATTGGACATGGTGCGTATGTCACAATCCCCATTGGACAGAGTGTGTGTCACAAACCTAATAGGACAGAGTTTGTGTCACAAACCCCCGTGGACACTGTGTGTGTCACAAACCCCATTGGACAGTGTGTGTATCACAAACCCCATTGGACATCGTGTGTGTCACAAACCCCTTTGGACAGTGTTCGTGCCACAAACCCCATTGGACAACGTGTGTGTCACAAACCCCTTTGGACAGTGTGTGTGTCACAAACCCCATTGGACACCGTGTGTGTGTCACAATCCCCATTAGACAGTGTGTGTGTGTCACAAACCCCATTAGACAGTCTCTGTGTCACAAATCCTATTGGACATTGTGTGTGTCACAAAACCCACTGGATAGCGTGTGTGTCACAAACCCCATTGGACAGCGTGTGTGTCACAAGCACCGTTGGACCGAGTGTGGTGTCACAATCCCCATTGGACAGTGTGTGTGTCACAATCCCCATTGGACAGCGTGTGTGTCACAAACCCCATTGGACAGGGTGTTTGTGTCACAATACCCATTGGACAGTGTGTGTGTCACAAACCTCATTGGATAGAGTTTGTGTCACAAACTCCCGTGGACACTGTGTGTATCACAAACCCCATTGGACAGTGTGTGTGTCAAAAACTCCACTGGACTGTGTGTGTGTGTCACAAACCCCATGGGACACAGTGTGTGTCACGAACCCCATTGGACAGCGTGTGTGTCACAATCAACATTGGACAGCGTGTGTGTGTCACAATCCCCGTTCAACAGTGTGTGTGTCACGAAACGCATAGGACAGCGTGTGTGTCAAAAGCACCGTTGGACAGAGTGTGGTGTCACAAACCCCATTGGACAGCGTATGTTTCACAAACCCCATTTGATAGAGTGTGTGTGTCACAAACCCCATTAGAAAGTATGCGTGTCACAAACCCCATTGGATAGCGTGGGTGTGTCACAAGCACCATTGGACAGAGTGTGGTGTCACAAACCCCATTGGAAAGTGTATGTGTCACAAACACCATTGGACATCGTCTGTGTCACAAAACCCATTGGATAGTGTGTGTGTCATAAACCCCATTGCACAGCGTGTGTTTCACAATCAACATTGGACAGCGTGTGTGTGTCACAATCCCCGTTCAACAGTGTGTGTGTCACGAAACGCATTGGACAGCGTGTGTGTCACAAACGCTATTGGACAGTTTGTGTGTGTCACAAACCCCATTTGACAGTTTGTGTGTGTCACAAAACCCATTGGATAGCATGTGTGTGTCACAAACCCCATTGGACATCGTGTGTGTCACAAACCCCTTTTTTACAGTGTGTGTCACAAACCGCATTGGACAGTGTGTGTGTCACAAACACCCATTGGACAGCGTGTGTGTGTCACAATCCCCATTGGAGAGTGTGTGTGTCACAAACCCCATGGGACGAAGTGTGTGTCACAAGCGCCATTGGACAGAGTGTGTGTGTCACTAACCCCGGTGGAAAGTGTATGTGTCACAAACTCCATTGGATAGCGTGTATGTCACAAAACCCACTGGACAGCGTGTGTGTCACAAACAGCCATTGGACAGCGCGGTTTTCACAAGACCCATTGTACAGAGTTTGTGTGTCACAAAGCCCATTGGACAGCGTGTGTGTCACAAACACCATTGGACAGCGTGTGTGTGTAACAATACCCATAGGACACTGTGTGTGTCACAAACCCCATAGGACAGTGGGTGTGTCACAAACTCGACTGGGCAGCGTGTGTGTCACAAACACCCAAGGACAGTGTGCGTGTCACAAACCCCATTGGACATCGTGTGTGTCACAAACCCCTCTGGACAGTGTGTATGTCACAAACCCCATTGGACAGCGTGTGCGTCACAAACCCATTGGAAAGTCTATGTGTCACGAACCCCTTTGGACAGCGTGTGTGTCACAAGGCCCATTGGACAGAGTGTGTGTGTAACAAACCCCATTTGACAGCATGTGTGTCACAATCCCCATGGGACAGCGTGTGTGTCACAAACACCATTGGACAGATTGTGTGTGTCACAAACCCCACTGGACAGCGTGTGTGTCATAAACCCCATTGGACAGCGTGTGTGTGTCACAATCGCCATTGGACATTGTGTGTGTGTCACAATGCCCATTGGACAGCGTGTGTGTGTCACAAAGCCCATTGGACAGCATCTGTGTCACAAACCCCATTGCATAGCGTGTGTGTGTAACAAACCCTATGGGACAATGTGTGTGTCACAAACCCCACTGGAAAGAGTGTGTGTGTCACAAACCGCATTGTACAGCGTGTGTGTCACAAACCCCATTGTACAGCGTGTTTGTCACAATTACCATTGGACAGCGTGAGTGTCACAAACCCCACTGGAAAGCGTGTGTGCCAAAACCCCCATTGCACAGTGTGTGTGTCACAAAACCCATTTGACAGCGTGTGTGTCACAATCCCCATTGGACAGACTGTGTGTGTCACAAACCCCACTGGGCAGCGAGTGTGTCACAAACCTCTTTGGACAGTGTGTGTGTCACAAACCCTATTGGACAGAGTTTGTGTGTCACGTTCCACATTGGAAAGTGTGTGTGTCACAAACACCATGGGACAGCGTGTGTGTCACAAACCCCATTGGACAGAGTGTGTGTGTCACAAACCCCACAAACCCCAACGTGTGTGTCACAATCCTCATTGGAGAGCCTGTGTATCACAAACCCTATTAGAAAGCGTGTGTGTGTTACAATACCCTTTGTACAGTGTGTGTGTCAAAAACCCCATTTGACATCGTGTTTGTCACAATCCCCATTGGATAGCGTATGTGTGACACACCCCATTAGAAAGCGTTCGTGTCACAAAGCCCATTGGACAGCGCGTGTGTGTTACAGTCCCCATTGGACAGTGTGTGTGTCACAAACCCCATGGGACAGAGTGTGTGTCACGAACCCCTTTGGACAGTGTGTGTGTCACAAACCACATTGGACAGCGTGTGTGTGTCAAAATCCCCATTGGACAGTGTGAGTGTTACAAAATCCATTGGATAGGGTGTGTGTCACAAAACCGTTGGATAGCGTGTGTGATGTCACAAACCCTATTGGACAGTGTGAGTGTCAGAAACCCCACTGGACAGCGTGTATGTCACGAACCCCATTGGACAGCTTGTGTTTCACAAGACCTATTTGACAGAGTGTATGTGTCACAAACCCAATTGGACAGAGTGTGTGTCACAAACCCCATTGGACAGCGTGTGTGTCATGAACACCATTGGACAGCGTGTGTGTCACAATCCCCATTGGAAAGTGTGTGTCACAAACCCCATTGGACAGCGTGTGTGTCAGAAACACCATTGGACAACGTGTGTGTGTCACAATCCCCATTGGACAGTGTGTTTGTGTCACAATCCCCACTGGACAGTGCGTGTGTCACAAAACCCATTGGATAGCGTGTGTGTCACGAACCCTATTGGACAGAGTGTGCGTGTCACAAACCCCATTGGACAGCGTGTGTGTCACAAACCCCATTGGACAGCGTGTGTGTGTCACAATCCCCACTGGACAGTGTGTGTGTCACAAAACCCATTGGATAGCATGTGTGTCACAAATCCCATTAGAAAGATTGTGTGTCACAAACCCCATTGGATAGTGTATGTGTGTCACAAACCCCATTATAAAGTGTGCGTGTCACAAAACCCACTGGACAGCGAGTGTGTCAAAAACAGCCATGGACAGTGTGAGTGTCACGAAGCCCATTGGATGGCGTGTGTGTCACAAACCCCCTTGGAAAGTGTATGTGTCACAAACCCCATTGGATTGCGTGTGTGTGTCACAAACCCTATTGGATAGTATGTGTGTCACAAAACCCACAGGAGAGCGTGTGTGTTCACAAAACCCACTGGACAGCGTGTGTGTCACAAGCACCATTGGACAGAGAGTGTGTCACAAACCCCATTGTACAGTGTGTGTGTCTCAAACTCCACTGGACACTTGTGTGTCACAAACATCCATGGACAATGTGCGTGTCAGAAACCCCATTGGACATCGTGTGTGTCACAAACCCCTTAGGACAGTGTGTGTGTCACAAACCCCATTGGACAGTGTGTGTGTCACAAACCACATGGGACAATGTGTTTGTGTCACAAACCCCATTGGAAAGTGTGTGTGTCACAAACCCCAGTGAATAGCGTGTGTGTGTTTCAAAAACCGCATTAGAAAGTATGTATGTCAAAAACCCCATTGGATAGCGTGTGTGTGTCACAAACCCCATTATAAAGTGTGCGTGTCACAAACCCCATTTGATAGCGTGTGTGTGTCACAAACCCTTTTGGACAGTGTGTAGGTCACGATCCCCATTGAACAGCCTCTGTGTCACAAACCCTATTGGACAGTGTGTGTGTCACAAAACCCACTTGACAGCGTGTGTGTCACAAACACCCATGGACAGCGTGCGTGCCACAAACCCCATTGTACATCGTGTGTGTCACAAACCCTTTTGGACAGTGTGCGTGTCACAAACCGCAATGGATATCGTGTGTGTCACAATCCTCTTCGGACAATGTGTGTGTCACAAACCCCATTGGTCAGCGTAGGTGTGTCACAGTCCCCAATGGACAGTGTGTGTGTCACAAACCCCATGGGACAAGGGTGTGTCACGAACCCCATTGGATATCGTGTGTGTCACAAACCCCATTGGACAGCGTGTCTGTTACAAACCCAATGGTACAGAGTGTGTGTCACGAACCCCATTGGACAGCGCGTGTGTTCACAAGCGCCACTGCACAGAGTGTGTTGTCACAAACCCCTTTGGAAAGTGTATGTGTCTCAAACCCCATTGGATAGCGTGTGTGTGTCACAAACCCTATTGGACTGTGTGTGTGTCACAAAACCCACTGGAAAGAGTGTGTGTCACAAACCCCCGTGGACAGTGTGTGTGTCACAAACCCCATTGGATAGCGTGTGTGTCACAAACCACTTAAGACAGTGTGTGTGTCACAGACGCCATTGGACAGCGTGCGTGTGTCACAATCCCTATTGGACAGTGTGTGCGTCACAAATATTATTGGCCTGCGTATTTATCACAAGCTCATTGGACAGAGTGTGTGTGTCACAAACCCCTATGAAAAGTGTGTGTGTCACGAACCCCATTGGACAGCGTGTGTGTCACAAGCACCATTGGACAGAGAGTGTGTGTCACAAACCCCATTGGAAAGTGTATGTTTCACAAAACCCAATGGATAGCGTGTGTCTGTCACAAACCCCTTTTGGACAGTGTGTGTGTCACAAAACCCACTGAACACCCTGTGTGTTCACAATCCCCATTGGACAGCGTGTTTGTCACAATCCCCATTGGACAGCGTGTGTGTCATCAATACCATTGGACAGTGTGTGTGTGTCACAATCCCCTTTGGACAGTGTGTCAGTCACAAACCCCATGGGACAACGTGTGTGTGTCACAATCCCCATTGGACAGCGTTTGTGTCACAAACCCCATTGGACATCGTGTGTGTCACAAACACCTTTGGACAGTCTGTGTGTCACAAACCCCATTGGACACTGTGTGTGTGTCACAAACCCCACTGGACAGCGTGTGTGTGTCTCAATCCCCATTGGACAGCGTGTGTGTCACAAACCCCATGGGACAGCGTGTGTGTGTCACAAACGCCATTGAAAAGTGTGTGTCACAAACCCAATTGGATAGCATGTGTGTGTCAAAAACCCCATTGGACAGCGTTTGTGTCACAAACACAATTGGACAGCGTGTGTGTGTCACAATACCCCATTGTACAGAGTGTGTGTCACAAACCCCCGTGGACACTGTGTGTGTCACGAATGCCATTGGACAGTGTGTGTGTCACAAACCCCCCTGGACAGTGTGTGTGTTACAATTCCCAGTGGACAGCGTGTGTGTCAAAACCCCTTTGGACAGTGAGTGTGTCACAAAACCCATTGGAGAGCGTGTGTGTCACAAACCCCATTGGACAGCGTCTGTGTCACAAACCCCTTTGGACAGTGTGTGTGTCACAAACCCCATTGGACAGCGTGTGTAGTCATAAACCCCATTGGACAGTGTGTGTGTGTCACAATCCCCATTGGACAGTGTGTGTTTGTCAAAAACCCCATTGGATAGCGTGTGTGTCACAAACCCCTTTGGACAGCATGTGTGTATCACAAACACCATTGGACAGCGTGTGTGTGTCACAAGCCCCCTGGTCGTTGTGTGTGTCACAAACCCCATTGGACAGCATGTTTGTGTCAAAAACCCCATTAGAAAGTATTTGTGTCACAAGCCCCTTTGGATATTGTGTATGTCATAAACCCTATTAGACATTGTGTATGTCACAATCCCCATTGGACAGCGTCCGTGTAACAAACGCCACTGGAGAGCGTGTGTGTCACAAACCCCATTGGACAGCGTGTGTGTGTAACAATACCCATTGGACAGTGTGTGTGTCACAAAACTCATTGTACAGCGTGTGTGTCACAAACCCCAGTGGACACTGTGTGTCAAAGACCCCATTGGACAGCGTGTGTGCCACAAACACTAATAGCCAGTGTGCGTGTCACAAACGCCATTGTACATAGTGCGTGTCACAAACCCTTTTGGACAGAGTGTGTGTCACAAACCCCATTGGACAGCGTGTGTGTCACAAACACCCATGGACTGTGTGCGTGTCGCAAACCCCATTGGACATCGTGTGTGTCACAAACCCTATTGGACAGCGTGTGTGTGTCACAAACCCCACTGGACAGTGTGTGTGTCACTAACCCCATGGAACAGAGTGTGTGTCACGAACCCCATTGGACAGAGTGTGTGTTACAAGCGCAATTGGACAGAGTGTGTTTTTCACAAACCCCATTGGAAAGTGTAAGTGTCACAAACCCTTCTGGTCAGTGTGTGTGTCACAAACCCAGTTGGACAGCATGCGTGTCACCTTTGGAGAGTGTGGGTTTAACAAACCCAATTGGTCAGAGTGTGTGTCACAAACTCCATGGGACAGCGTGTGTGTGTCACAAACCCCATTAAAAAGTTTGCGTGTTACAAACACCATTGGAAAGAGTGTGTGTCACAAACACCATTAGACAGCGTGTGTGTCACAATCCCCATTGGACAGTGTGTGTTTCACAAACTCCAGTGGACAGCGTGTGTGTCACAAACCCCTTTGGACAGCGTGTGTGTAACAAACTCCATGGGGCAGCGTGTGTGTGTCACAAACCGCATTGGAAAGTGTATGTGTCACAAACCCCATTGGATAGCGTGTGTTAGTCACAAACCCTATTGAATAGTATGTGTGTCACAATCCCCATTAGACAGTGTGTGTGTGTCACAAACCCCATTAGACAGTCTGTGTGTCACAAATCCTATTGGACATTGTCTCTGTCACAAAACCCACTGGATAGCGTGTGTGTCACAAACCCCATTGGACAGCGTGTGTGTCAAAAACCCCATGGGACAGAGTGTGTGTCACGAACCCCATTGGACAGCATGTGTGTCACAAGCACCGTTGGACCGAGTGTGGTGTCACAATCCCCATTGGACAGCGTGTGTGTCACAATCCCCATTGGACAGTGTGTGTTTGTCTCAAACCCCATTAGACAGCGTGTGTGTCATAAACCCCTTTGGACAGTGTGTGTGTCACAATCCCCATTGGACAGTGTGTGTGTCACAAAACCCACTGGACAGCGTGTGTGTCACGAACCCCATTGGACAGCGTGTGTGTCACAAGCACCGTTGGACCGAGTGTGGTGTCACAATCCCCATTGGACAGCGTGTGTGTCACGAACCCCATTGGACAGCGTGTGTGTCACAAGCACCGTTGGACCGAGTGTGTGTGTCACAAACCCCATGGGACACAGTGTGTGTCACGAACCCCATTGGACAGCGTGTGTGTCACAATCAACATTGGACAGCGTGTGTGTGTCACAATCCCCGTTCAACAGTGTGTGTGTCACGAAACGCATAGGACAGCGTGTGTGTCAAAAGCACCGTTGGACAGAGTGTGGTGTCACAAACCCCATTGGACAGCGTATGTTTCACAAACCCCATTTGATAGAGTGTGTGTGTCACAAACCCCATTAGAAAGTATGCGTGTCACAAACCCCATTGGATAGCGTGGGTGTGTCACAAGCACCATTGGACAGAGTGTGGTGTCACAAACCCCATTGGAAAGTGTATGTGTCACAAACACCATTGGACATCGTGTGTGTCACAAAACCCATTGGATAGTGTGTGTGTCATAAACCCCATTGCACAGCGTGTGTTTCACAATCAACATTGGACAGCGTGTGTGTGTCACAATCCCCGTTCAACAGTGTGTGTGTCACGAAACGCATTGGACAGCGTGTGTGTCACAAACCCTTTTGGACAGAGTGTGTGTCACAAACCCCATTGGACAGCGTGTGTGTCACAAACACCCATGGACTGTGTGCGTGTCGCAAACCCCATTGGACATCGTGTGTGTCACAAACCCTATTGGACAGCGTGTGTGTGTCACAAACCCCACTGGACAGTGTGTGTGTCACTAACCCCATGGAACAGAGTGTGTGTCACGAACCCCATTGGACAGAGTGTGTGTTACAAGCGCAATTGGACAGAGTGTGTTTTTCACAAACCCCATTGGAAAGTGTAAGTGTCACAAACCCTTCTGGTCAGTGTGTGTGTCACAAACCCAGTTGGACAGCATGCGTGTCACCTTTGGAGAGTGTGGGTTTAACAAACCCAATTGGTCAGAGTGTGTGTCACAAACTCCATGGGACAGCGTGTGTGTGTCACAAACCCCATTAAAAAGTTTGCGTGTTACAAACACCATTGGAAAGAGTGTGTGTCACAAACACCATTAGACAGCGTGTGTGTCACAATCCCCATTGGACAGTGTGTGTTTCACAAACTCCAGTGGACAGCGTGTGTGTCACAAACCCCTTTGGACAGCGTGTGTGTAACAAACTCCATGGGGCAGCGTGTGTGTGTCACAAACCGCATTGGAAAGTGTATGTGTCACAAACCCCATTGGATAGCGTGTGTTAGTCACAAACCCTATTGAATAGTATGTGTGTCACAATCCCCATTAGACAGTGTGTGTGTGTCACAAACCCCATTAGACAGTCTGTGTGTCACAAATCCTATTGGACATTGTCTGTGTCACAAAACCCACTGGATAGCGTGTGTGTCACAAACCCCATTGGACAGCGTGTGTGTCAAAAACCCCATGGGACAGAGTGTGTGTCACGAACCCCATTGGACAGCATGTGTGTCACAAGCACCGTTGGACCGAGTGTGGTGTCACAATCCCCATTGGACAGCGTGTGTGTCACAATCCCCATTGGACAGTGTGTGTTTGTCTCAAACCCCATTAGACAGCGTGTGTGTCATAAACCCCTTTGGACAGTGTGTGTGTCACAATCCCCATTGGACAGTGTGTGTGTCACAAAACCCACTGGACAGCGTGTGTGTCACGAACCCCATTGGACAGCGTGTGTGTCACAAGCACCGTTGGACCGAGTGTGGTGTCACAATCCCCATTGGACAGCGTGTGTGTCACGAACCCCATTGGACAGCGTGTGTGTCACAAGCACCGTTGGACCGAGTGTGTGTGTCACAAACCCCATGGGACACAGTGTGTGTCACGAACCCCATTGGACAGCGTGTGTGTCACAATCAACATTGGACAGCGTGTGTGTGTCACAATCCCCGTTCAACAGTGTGTGTGTCACGAAACGCATAGGACAGCGTGTGTGTCAAAAGCACCGTTGGACAGAGTGTGGTGTCACAAACCCCATTGGACAGCGTATGTTTCACAAACCCCATTTGATAGAGTGTGTGTGTCACAAACCCCATTAGAAAGTATGCGTGTCACAAACCCCATTGGATAGCGTGGGTGTGTCACAAGCACCATTGGACAGAGTGTGGTGTCACAAACCCCATTGGAAAGTGTATGTGTCACAAACACCATTGGACATCGTGTGTGTCACAAAACCCATTGGATAGTGTGTGTGTCATAAACCCCATTGCACAGCGTGTGTTTCACAATCAACATTGGACAGCGTGTGTGTGTCACAATCCCAGTTCAACAGTGTGTGTGTCACGAAACGCATTGGACAGCGTGTGTGTCACAAACGCTATTGGACAGTTTGTGTGTGTCACAAACCCCATTTGACAGTTTGTGTGTGTCACAAAACCCATTGGATAGCATGTGTGTGTCACAAACCCCATTGGACATCGTGTGTGTCACAAACCCCTTTTTTACAGTGTGTGTCACAAACCGCATTGGACAGCGTGTGTGTCACAATCCCCATTGGAGAGTGTGTGTGTCACAAACCCCATGGGACTAAGTGTGTGTCACAAGCGCCATTGGACAGAGTGTGTGTGTCACTAACATCGTTGGAAAGTGTATGTGTCACAAACTCCATTGGATAGCGTGTATGTCACAAAACCCACTGGACAGCGTGTGTGTCACAAACAGCCATTGGACAGCGCGGTTTTCACAAGACCCATTGTACAGAGTTTGTGTGTCACAAAGCCCATTGGACAGCGTGTGTGTCACAAACACCATTGGACAGCGTGTGTGTGTAATAATACCCATAGGAAAGTCTGTGTGTGTCACAAACCCCATAGGACAGTGGGTGTGTCACAAACTCGACTGGGCAGCGTGTGTGTCACAAACACCCAAGGACAGTGTGCGTGTCACAAACCCCATTGGACATCGTGTGTGTCACAAACCCCTTTGGACAGTGTGTATGTCACAAACCCCATTGGACAGCGTGTGCGTCACAAACCCATTCGAAAGTGTATGTGTCACGAACCCCTTTGGACAGCGTGTGTGTCACAAGGCCCATTGGACAGAGTGTGTGTGTAACAAACCCCATTTGACAGCATGTGTGTCACAATCCCCATGGGACAGCGTGTGTGTCACAAACACCATTGGACAGATTGTGTGTGTCACAAACCCCACTGGACAGCGTGTGTGTCATAAACCCCATTGGACAGCGTGTGTGTGTCACAATCGCCATTGGACATTGTGTGTGTGTCACAATGCCCATTGGACAGCGTGTGTGTGTCACAAAGCCCATTGGACAGCATCTGTGTCACAAACCCCATTGCATAGCGTGTGTGTGTAACGAACCCTATGGGACAATGTGTGTGTCACAAACCCCACTGGAAAGAGTGTGTGTGTCACAAACCGCATTGTACAGTGTGTGTGTCACAAACCCCATTGTACAGCGTGTTTGTCACAATTACCATTGGACAGCGTGTGTGTCACAAACCCACTGGAAAGCGTGTGTGTCACAACCCCCATTGCACAGTGTGTGTGTCACAAAACCCATTTGACAGCGTGTGTGTCACAATCCCCATTGGACAGCGTGTGTGTCACAAACCCCATTGGACAGACTGTGTGTGTCACAAACCCCACTGGGCAGCGAGTGTGTCACAAACCTCTTTGGACAGTGTGTGTGTCACAAACCCTATTGGACAGAGTTTGTGTGTCACGTTCCACATTGGAAAGTGTGTGTGTCACAAACACCATGGGACAGCGTGTGTATCACAAACCCCATTGGACAGAGTGTGTGTGTCACAAAACCCACAAACCCCAACGTGTGTGTCACAATCCTCATTGGAGAGCCTGTGTATCACAAACCCTATTAGAAAGCGTGTGTTTGTCACAATACCCTTTGTACAGTGTGTGTGTCAAAAACCCCATTTGACATCGTGTTTGTCACAATCCCCATTGGATAGTGTATGTGTGACACACCCCATTAGAAAGCGTTCGTGTCACAAAGCCCATTGGACAGCGCGTGTGTGTTACAGTCCCCATTGGACAGTGTGTGTGTCACAAACCCCATGGGACAGAGTGTGTGTCACGAACCCCTTTGGACAGTGTGTGTGTCACAAACCACATTGGACAGCGTGTGTGTGTCAAAATCCCCATTGGACAGTGTGAGTGTTACAAAATCCATTAGATAGAGTGTGTGTGTCACAAAACCGTTGGATAGCGTGTGTGATGTCACAAACCCTATTGGACAGTGTGAGTGTCAGAAACCCCACTGGACAGCGTGTATGTCACGAACCCCATTGGACAGCTTGTGTTTCACAAGACCTATTTGACAGAGTGTATGTGTCACAAACCCAATTGGACAGAGTGTGTGTCACAAACCCCATTGGACAGCGTGTGTGTCATGAACACCATTGGACAGCGTGTGTGTCACAATCCCCATTGGAAAGTGTGTGTCACAAACCCCATTGGACAGCGTGTGTGTCAGAAACACCATTGGACAACGTGTGTGTGTCACAATCCCCATTGGACAGTGTGTTTGTGTCACAATCCCCACTGGACAGTGCGTGTGTCACAAAACCCATTGGATAGCGTGTGTGTCACGAACCCTATTGGACAGAGTGTGCGTGTCACAAACCCCATTGGATAGCGTGTGTGTCACAAACCCCATTGGACAGCGTGTGTGTGTCACAATCCCCACTGGACAGTGTGTGTGTCACAAAACCCATTGGATAGCATGTGTGTCACAAATCCCATTAGAAAGATTGTGTGTCACAAACCCCATTGGATAGTGTATGTGTGTCACAAACCCCATTATAAAGTGTGCGTGTCACAAAACCCACTGGACAGCGAGTGTGTCAAAAACAGCCATGGACAGTGTGAGTGTCACGAAGCCCATTGGATGGCGTGTGTGTCACAAACCCCCTTGGAAAGTGTATGTGTCACAAACCCCATTGGATTGCGTGTGTGTGTCACAAACCCTATTGGATAGTATGTGTGTCACAAAACCCACAGGAGAGCGTGTGTGTTCACAAAACCCACTGGACAGCGTGTGTGTCACAAGCACCATTGGACAGTGTGTGTGTCTCAAACTCCACTGGACACTTGTGTGTCACAAACACCCATGGACAATGTGCGTGTCAGAAACCCCATTGGACATCGTGTGTGTCACAAACCCCTTAGGACAGTGTGTGTGTCACAAACCCCATTGGACAGTGTGTGTGTCACAAACCACATGGGACAATGTGTGTGTGTCACAAACCCCATTGGAAAGTGTGTGTGTCACAAACCCCAGTGAATAGCGTGTGTGTGTTTCAAAAACCGCATTAGAAAGTATGTATGTCAAAAACCCCATTGGATAGCGTGTGTGTGTCACAAACCCCATTATAAAGTGTGCGTGTCACAAACCCCATTTGATAGCGTGTGTGTGTCACAAACCTTTTTGGACAGTGTGTAGGTCACGATCCCCATTGGACAGCCTCTGTGTCACAAACCCTTTTGGACAGTGTGCGTGTCACAAACCGCAATGGATATCGTGTGTGTCACAATCCTCTTCGGACAATGTGTGTGTCACAAACCCCATTGGTCAGCGTAGGTGTGTCACAGTCCCCAATGGACAGTGTGTGTGTCACAAACCCCATGGGACAAGGGTGTGTCACGAACCCCATTGGATATCGTGTGTGTCACAAACCCCATTGGACAGCGTGTCTGTTACAAACCCAATGGTACAGAGTGTGTGTCACGAACCCCCTTGGACAGCGTGTGTGTTCACAAGCGCCACTGCACAGAGTGTGTTGTCACAAACCCCTTTGGAAAGTGTATGTGTCTCAAACCCCATTGGATAGCGTGTGTGTGTCACAAACCCTATTGGACTGTGTGTGTGTCACAAAACCCACTGGAGAGAGTGTGTGTCACAAACCCCCGTGGACAGTGTGTGTGTCACAAACCCCATTGGATAGCGTGTGTGTCACAAACCACTTAAGACAGTGTGTGTGTCACAGACGCCATTGGACAGCGTGCGTGTGTCACAATCCCTATTGGACAGTGTGTGCGTCACAAATATTATTGGCCTGCGTATTTATCACAAGCTCATTGGACAGAGTGTGTGCGTCACAAACCCCTATGAAAAGTGTGTGTGTCACGAACCCCATTGGACAGCGTGTGTGTCACAAGCACCATTGGACAGAGAGTGTGTGTCACAAACCCCATTGGAAAGTGTATGTTTCACAAAACCCAATGGATAGCGTGTGTCTGTCACAAACCCCTTTTGGACAGTGTGTGTGTCACAAAACCCACTGAACACCCTGTGTGTTCACAATCCCCATTGGACAGTGTGTTTGTCACAATCCCCATTGGACAGCGTGTGTGTCACCAATACC
This sequence comes from Columba guinea, assembly GCA_032206185.1. NCBI lineage: Eukaryota > Metazoa > Chordata > Aves > Columbiformes > Columbidae > Columba > Columba guinea. The sequence goes on along the minus strand of JAVLUU010000053.1, from coordinate 2,099,303 downwards.
ATTGGACAGCGTGTGTGTGTCACAATCCCCTTTGGACACTGTGTCAGTCACAAACCCCATGGGACAACGTGTGTGTGTCACAATCCCCATTGGACAGCGTTTGTGTCACAAACCCCATTGGACATCGTGTGTGTCACAAACACCTTTGGACAGTCTGTGTGTCACAAACCCCATTGGACACTGTGTGTGTGTCACAAACCCCATTGGACAGCGTGTGTGTCACAAACCCCATGGGACAGCGTGTGTGTGTCACAAACGCCATTAAAAAGTGTGTGTCACAAACCCAATTGGATAGCATGTGTGTGTCAAAAACCCCATTGGACAGCGTTTGTGTCACAAACACAATTGGACAGCGTGTGTGTGTCACAATACCCCATTGTACAGAGTGTGTGTCACAAACCCCCGTGGACACTGTGTGTGTCACGAATGCCATTGGACAGTGTGTGTGTCACAAACCCCCCTGGACAGTGTGTGTGTTACAATTCCCAGTGGACAGCGTGTGTGTCAAAACCCCTTTGGACAGTGAGTGTGTCACAAAACCCATTGGAGAGCGTGTGTGTCACAAACCCCATTGGACAGCGTCTGTGTCACAAACCCCTTTGGACAGTGTGTGTGTCACAAACCCCATTGGACAGCGTGTGTAGTCATAAACCCCATTGGACAGTGTGTGTGTGTCACAATCCCCATTGGACAGTGTGTGTGTGTCAAAAACCCCATTGGATAGTGTGTGTGTCACAAACCCCTTTGGACAGCATGTGTGTATCACAAACACCATTGGACAGCGTGTGTGTGTCACAAGCCCCCTGGTCGTTGTGTGTGTCACAAACCCCATTGGACAGCATGTGTGTGTCAAAAACCCCATTAGAAAGTATTTGTGTCACAAGCCCCTTTGGATATTGTGTATGTCATAAACCCTATTAGACATTGTGTATGTCACAATCCCCATTGGACAGCGTCCGTGTAACAAACCCCACTGGAGAGCGTGTGTGTCACAAACCCCATTGGACAGCGTGTGTGTGTAACAATACCCATTGGACAGTGTGTGTGTCACAAAACTCATTGTACAGCGTGTGTGTCACAAACCCCAGTGGACACTGTGTGTCAAAGACCCCATTGGACAGCGTGTGTGCCACAAACACTAATAGCCAGTGTGCGTGTCACAAACGCCATTGTACATCGTGCGTGTCACAAACCCTTTTGGACAGAGTGTGTGTCACAAACCCCATTGGACAGCGTGTGTGTCACAAACACCCATGGACTGTGTGCGTGTCGCAAACCCCATTGGACATCGTGTGTGTCACAAACCCTATTGGACAGCGTGTGTGTGTCACAAACCCCACTGGACAGTGTGTGTGTCACTAACCCCATGGAACAGAGTGTGTGTCACGAACCCCATTGGACAGAGTGTGTGTTACAAGCGCAATTGGACAGAGTGTGTTTTTCACAAACCCCATTGGAAAGTGTAAGTGTCACAAACCCTTCTGGTCAGTGTGTGTGTCACAAACCCAGTTGGACAGCATGCGTGTCACCTTTGGAGAGTGTGGGTTTAACAAACCCAATTGGTCAGAGTGTGTGTCACAAACTCCATGGGACAGCGTGTGTGTGTCACAAACCCCATTAAAAAGTTTGCGTGTTACAAACACCATTGGAAAGAGTGTGTGTCACAAACACCATTAGACAGCGTGTGTGTCACAATCCCCATTGGACAGTGTGTGTTTCACAAACTCCAGTGGACAGCGTGTGTGTCACAAACCCCTTTGGACAGCGTGTGTGTAACAAACTCCATGGGGCAGCGTGTGTGTGTCACAAACCGCATTGGAAAGTGTATGTGTCACAAACCCCATTGGATAGCGTGTGTTAGTCACAAACCCTATTGAATAGTATGTGTGTCACAATCCCCATTAGACAGTGTGTGTGTGTCACAAACCCCATTAGACAGTCTGTGTGTCACAAATCCTATTGGACATTGTCTGTGTCACAAAACCCACTGGATAGCGTGTGTGTCACAAACCCCATTGGACAGCGTGTGTGTCAAAAACCCCATGGGACAGAGTGTGTGTCACGAACCCCATTGGACAGCATGTGTGTCACAAGCACCGTTGGACCGAGTGTGGTGTCACAATCCCCATTGGACAGCGTGTGTGTCACAATCCCCATTGGACAGTGTGTGTTTGTCTCAAACCCCATTAGACAGCGTGTGTGTCATAAACCCCTTTGGACAGTGTGTGTGTCACAATCCCCATTGGACAGTGTGTGTGTCACAAAACCCACTGGACAGCGTGTGTGTCACGAACCCCATTGGACAGCGTGTGTGTCACAAGCACCGTTGGACCGAGTGTGGTGTCACAATCCCCATTGGACAGCGTGTGTGTCACGAACCCCATTGGACAGCGTGTGTGTCACAAGCACCGTTGGACCGAGTGTGTGTGTCACAAACCCCATGGGACACAGTGTGTGTCACGAACCCCATTGGACAGCGTGTGTGTCACAATCAACATTGGACAGCGTGTGTGTGTCACAATCCCCGTTCAACAGTGTGTGTGTCACGAAACGCATAGGACAGCGTGTGTGTCAAAAGCACCGTTGGACAGAGTGTGGTGTCACAAACCCCATTGGACAGCGTATGTTTCACAAACCCCATTTGATAGAGTGTGTGTGTCACAAACCCCATTAGAAAGTATGCGTGTCACAAACCCCATTGGATAGCGTGGGTGTGTCACAAGCACCATTGGACAGAGTGTGGTGTCACAAACCCCATTGGAAAGTGTATGTGTCACAAACACCATTGGACATCGTGTGTGTCACAAAACCCATTGGATAGTGTGTGTGTCATAAACCCCATTGCACAGCGTGTGTTTCACAATCAACATTGGACAGCGTGTGTGTGTCACAATCCCAGTTCAACAGTGTGTGTGTCACGAAACGCATTGGACAGCGTGTGTGTCACAAACGCTATTGGACAGTTTGTGTGTGTCACAAACCCCATTTGACAGTTTGTGTGTGTCACAAAACCCATTGGATAGCATGTGTGTGTCACAAACCCCATTGGACATCGTGTGTGTCACAAACCCCTTTTTTACAGTGTGTGTCACAAACCGCATTGGACAGCGTGTGTGTCACAATCCCCATTGGAGAGTGTGTGTGTCACAAACCCCATGGGACTAAGTGTGTGTCACAAGCGCCATTGGACAGAGTGTGTGTGTCACTAACATCGTTGGAAAGTGTATGTGTCACAAACTCCATTGGATAGCGTGTATGTCACAAAACCCACTGGACAGCGTGTGTGTCACAAACAGCCATTGGACAGCGCGGTTTTCACAAGACCCATTGTACAGAGTTTGTGTGTCACAAAGCCCATTGGACAGCGTGTGTGTCACAAACACCATTGGACAGCGTGTGTGTGTAATAATACCCATAGGAAAGTCTGTGTGTGTCACAAACCCCATAGGACAGTGGGTGTGTCACAAACTCGACTGGGCAGCGTGTGTGTCACAAACACCCAAGGACAGTGTGCGTGTCACAAACCCCATTGGACATCGTGTGTGTCACAAACCCCTTTGGACAGTGTGTATGTCACAAACCCCATTGGACAGCGTGTGCGTCACAAACCCATTCGAAAGTGTATGTGTCACGAACCCCTTTGGACAGCGTGTGTGTCACAAGGCCCATTGGACAGAGTGTGTGTGTAACAAACCCCATTTGACAGCATGTGTGTCACAATCCCCATGGGACAGCGTGTGTGTCACAAACACCATTGGACAGATTGTGTGTGTCACAAACCCCACTGGACAGCGTGTGTGTCATAAACCCCATTGGACAGCGTGTGTGTGTCACAATCGCCATTGGACATTGTGTGTGTGTCACAATGCCCATTGGACAGCGTGTGTGTGTCACAAAGCCCATTGGACAGCATCTGTGTCACAAACCCCATTGCATAGCGTGTGTGTGTAACGAACCCTATGGGACAATGTGTGTGTCACAAACCCCACTGGAAAGAGTGTGTGTGTCACAAACCGCATTGTACAGTGTGTGTGTCACAAACCCCATTGTACAGCGTGTTTGTCACAATTACCATTGGACAGCGTGTGTGTCACAAACCCACTGGAAAGCGTGTGTGTCACAACCCCCATTGCACAGTGTGTGTGTCACAAAACCCATTTGACAGCGTGTGTGTCACAATCCCCATTGGACAGCGTGTGTGTCACAAACCCCATTGGACAGACTGTGTGTGTCACAAACCCCACTGGGCAGCGAGTGTGTCACAAACCTCTTTGGACAGTGTGTGTGTCACAAACCCTATTGGACAGAGTTTGTGTGTCACGTTCCACATTGGAAAGTGTGTGTGTCACAAACACCATGGGACAGCGTGTGTATCACAAACCCCATTGGACAGAGTGTGTGTGTCACAAAACCCACAAACCCCAACGTGTGTGTCACAATCCTCATTGGAGAGCCTGTGTATCACAAACCCTATTAGAAAGCGTGTGTTTGTCACAATACCCTTTGTACAGTGTGTGTGTCAAAAACCCCATTTGACATCGTGTTTGTCACAATCCCCATTGGATAGTGTATGTGTGACACACCCCATTAGAAAGCGTTCGTGTCACAAAGCCCATTGGACAGCGCGTGTGTGTTACAGTCCCCATTGGACAGTGTGTGTGTCACAAACCCCATGGGACAGAGTGTGTGTCACGAACCCCTTTGGACAGTGTGTGTGTCACAAACCACATTGGACAGCGTGTGTGTGTCAAAATCCCCATTGGACAGTGTGAGTGTTACAAAATCCATTAGATAGAGTGTGTGTGTCACAAAACCGTTGGATAGCGTGTGTGATGTCACAAACCCTATTGGACAGTGTGAGTGTCAGAAACCCCACTGGACAGCGTGTATGTCACGAACCCCATTGGACAGCTTGTGTTTCACAAGACCTATTTGACAGAGTGTATGTGTCACAAACCCAATTGGACAGAGTGTGTGTCACAAACCCCATTGGACAGCGTGTGTGTCATGAACACCATTGGACAGCGTGTGTGTCACAATCCCCATTGGAAAGTGTGTGTCACAAACCCCATTGGACAGCGTGTGTGTCAGAAACACCATTGGACAACGTGTGTGTGTCACAATCCCCATTGGACAGTGTGTTTGTGTCACAATCCCCACTGGACAGTGCGTGTGTCACAAAACCCATTGGATAGCGTGTGTGTCACGAACCCTATTGGACAGAGTGTGCGTGTCACAAACCCCATTGGATAGCGTGTGTGTCACAAACCCCATTGGACAGCGTGTGTGTGTCACAATCCCCACTGGACAGTGTGTGTGTCACAAAACCCATTGGATAGCATGTGTGTCACAAATCCCATTAGAAAGATTGTGTGTCACAAACCCCATTGGATAGTGTATGTGTGTCACAAACCCCATTATAAAGTGTGCGTGTCACAAAACCCACTGGACAGCGAGTGTGTCAAAAACAGCCATGGACAGTGTGAGTGTCACGAAGCCCATTGGATGGCGTGTGTGTCACAAACCCCCTTGGAAAGTGTATGTGTCACAAACCCCATTGGATTGCGTGTGTGTGTCACAAACCCTATTGGATAGTATGTGTGTCACAAAACCCACAGGAGAGCGTGTGTGTTCACAAAACCCACTGGACAGCGTGTGTGTCACAAGCACCATTGGACAGTGTGTGTGTCTCAAACTCCACTGGACACTTGTGTGTCACAAACACCCATGGACAATGTGCGTGTCAGAAACCCCATTGGACATCGTGTGTGTCACAAACCCCTTAGGACAGTGTGTGTGTCACAAACCCCATTGGACAGTGTGTGTGTCACAAACCACATGGGACAATGTGTGTGTGTCACAAACCCCATTGGAAAGTGTGTGTGTCACAAACCCCAGTGAATAGCGTGTGTGTGTTTCAAAAACCGCATTAGAAAGTATGTATGTCAAAAACCCCATTGGATAGCGTGTGTGTGTCACAAACCCCATTATAAAGTGTGCGTGTCACAAACCCCATTTGATAGCGTGTGTGTGTCACAAACCCTTTTGGACAGTGTGTAGGTCACGATCCCCATTGGACAGCCTCTGTGTCACAAACCCTTTTGGACAGTGTGCGTGTCACAAACCGCAATGGATATCGTGTGTGTCACAATCCTCTTCGGACAATGTGTGTGTCACAAACCCCATTGGTCAGCGTAGGTGTGTCACAGTCCCCAATGGACAGTGTGTGTGTCACAAACCCCATGGGACAAGGGTGTGTCACGAACCCCATTGGATATCGTGTGTGTCACAAACCCCATTGGACAGCGTGTCTGTTACAAACCCAATGGTACAGAGTGTGTGTCACGAACCCCCTTGGACAGCGTGTGTGTTCACAAGCGCCACTGCACAGAGTGTGTTGTCACAAACCCCTTTGGAAAGTGTATGTGTCTCAAACCCCATTGGATAGCGTGTGTGTGTCACAAACCCTATTGGACTGTGTGTGTGTCACAAAACCCACTGGAGAGAGTGTGTGTCACAAACCCCCGTGGACAGTGTGTGTGTCACAAACCCCATTGGATAGCGTGTGTGTCACAAACCACTTAAGACAGTGTGTGTGTCACAGACGCCATTGGACAGCGTGCGTGTGTCACAATCCCTATTGGACAGTGTGTGCGTCACAAATATTATTGGCCTGCGTATTTATCATAAGCTCATTGGACAGAGTGTGTGTGTCACAAACCCCTATGAAAAGTGTGTGTGTCACGAACCCCATTGGACAGCGTGTGTGTCACAAGCACCATTGGACAGAGAGTGTGTGTCACAAACCCCATTGGAAAGTGTATGTTTCACAAAACCCAATGGATAGCGTGTGTCTGTCACAAACCCCTTTTGGACAGTGTGTGTGTCACAAAACCCACTGAACACCCTGTGTGTTCACAATCCCCATTGGACAGTGTGTTTGTCACAATCCCCATTGGACAGCGTGTGTGTCACCAATACCATTGGACAGCGTGTGTGTGTCACAATCCCCTTTGGACACTGTGTCAGTCACAAACCCCATGGGACAACGTGTGTGTGTCACAATCCCCATTGGACAGCGTTTGTGTCACAAACCCCATTGGACATCGTGTGTGTCACAAACACCTTTGGACAGTCTGTGTGTCACAAACCCCATTGGACACTGTGTGTGTGTCACAAACCCCATTGGACAGCGTGTGTGTCACAAACCCCATGGGACAGCGTGTGTGTGTCACAAACGCCATTGAAAAGTGTGTGTCACAAACCCAATTGGATAGCATGTGTGTGTCAAAAACCCCATTGGACAGCGTTTGTGTCACAAACACAATTGGACAGCGTGTGTGTGTCACAATACCCCATTGTACAGAGTGTGTGTCACAAACCCCCGTGGACACTGTGTGTGTCACGAATGCCATTGGACAGTGTGTGTGTCACAAACCCCCCTGGACAGTGTGTGTGTTACAATTCCCAGTGGACAGCGTGTGTGTCAAAACCCCTTTGGACAGTGAGTGTGTCACAAAACCCATTGGAGAGCGTGTGTGTCACAAACCCCATTGGACAGCGTCTGTGTCACAAACCCCTTTGGACAGTGTGTGTGTCACAAACCCCATTGGACAGCGTGTGTAGTCATAAACCCCATTGGACAGTGTGTGTGTGTCACAATCCCCATTGGACAGTGTGTGTGTGTCAAAAACCCCATTGGATAGCATGTGTGTCACAAACCCCTTTGGACAGCATGTGTGTATCACAAACACCATTGGACAGCGTGTGTGTGTCACAAGCCCCCTGGTCATTGTGTGTGTCACAAACCCCATTGGACAGCATGTGTGTGTCAAAAACCCCATTAGAAAGTATTTGTGTCACAAGCCCCTTTGGATATTGTGTATGTCATAAACCCTATTAGACATTGTGTATGTCACAATCCCCATTGGACAGCGTCCCTGTAACAAACCCCACTGGAGAGCGTGTGTGTCACAAACCCCATTGGACAGTGTGTGTGTGTCAAAGACCCCATTGGACAGCGTGTGTGCCACAAACACTAATAGCCAGTGTGCGTGTCACAAACGCCATTGTACATCGTGTGTGTCACAAACCCCATTGGACAGCGTGTGTGTCACAAACACCCATGGACTGTGTGCGTGTCGCAAACCCCATTGGACATCGTGTGTGTCACAAACCCTATTGGACAGCGTGTGTGTGTCACAAACCCCACTGGACAGTGTGTGTGTCACTAACCCCATGGAACAGAGTGTGTGTCACGAACCCCATTGGACAGAGTGTGTGTTACAAGCGCAATTGGACAGAGTGTGTTTTTCACAAACCCCATTGGATAGCGCGTGTTTGTAACTGGCCCTATTGGACAGTGTGTGTGTCACAAAATCCACTGGACAGCGTGTGTGTGTAACAATACACATTGGACAGCGTGTGTGTCAAAAAACCCAGTGGACAGCGTGTTTATGTCACAATACCCATTGGACAGCTTTTGTGTGTCACAAACACCATTGGACATCGTGTGTGTGTCACAATCCCCATTGGACACTGTGTGTGTCACAAAACCCATTGGATAGCGTGTGTGTCACAAACCTCTTTTGAAAGAGTGTGTGTCACAAATCCCATTGGATAACGTGTGTGATGTCACAAACCCTATTGGACAGTGTGTGTGTCACAAAACGCACTGGACAGCGTGTGTGTCACAATCCCCATTGGACAGAGTGTGGATGTCACTAACTCCATTGGAAAGTGTATGTGTCACAAACACCATTGGATAGCGTTTGTGTGTCAAAAACCCCATTAGAAAGTATGTGTGTCACAAACCCCATTGGATAGTATGTGTGTGTCACAAACCCCATTGGACAGAGTGTAGGTCACAATCCCCATTGGACAGCGTCTGTGTCACAAACCCCATTGGATAGCATGTGTGTCACAAACACCGTTGGACAGCGTGTGTGTGTCACAATTCCCATTGGACAATGTGTGTGTGTGTCACAAAACCCATTGGATAGCGTGTGTATCACAAACCCCCGTGGACACTGTGTGTGTCACGAACGCCATTGGACATTGTGTGTGTCAAAAACCCACCTGGACAGTGTATGTGTTACAATCCGCAGTGGACAGCGTGTGTTTCAAAACCTCATTGGACTGTGTGTGTGTGACAAAACCCACTGGACAGCGTGTGTGTCACAAACACCCATGGACAGTGTGAGTGTCTCAAGCCCCATTGGACAGCGTGTCTGTGTCACAAACCCCATTGGAAAGTGTATGTGTCACAAACCCCATTGGACAGCGTGTGTGTTTCACAAACCCTATTGGATAGCATGTGTGTCACAAAACCCACTGGACAGCGTGTGTGTCACAAATACCCATTGGACAGCGTGGTATTCACAAGACCCATTGTACAGAGTTTGTGTGTCACAAAGCCCATTGGACAGCGTGTGTGTCACAAACACCACTGGACAGCGTGTGTGTGTCACAATGCCCATAGGACTGTGTGTGTGTCACAAAACCCATTGTACAGCATGTGTGTCACAAACCCCCATGGACACTGTGTGTGTCACAAACCACATTTGACAGTGTGTGTATCACAAACCCCTTTGGACAGTGTGTGTCACAAACCCCATTGGACAGCGTGTGTGTCACAAACACCCATGGACAGTGTGCGTGTCACAAACCCCATTGGACAGCGTGTGTTTCACAAACACCATTGGACAGCGAGTGTGTGTCACAATCCCCATTGGGCAGTGTGTGTGTCACAAGCACCATTGGACAGAGAGTGTGTGTCACAAACCCCATTGGAAAGTGTTTGTTTCACAAACCCCATTGGATAGCGTGTGTCTGTCACAAACCCTTTTGGACAGTGTTTGTCACAAAACCCATTGGACACCGTGTGTGTTCACAAAGCCCTCTCGACAGCATGTTTGTCACAATCCTCATTGGACTGCGTGTGTGTCACAAAAACCAATGGACAGCGTGTGTGTGTAACAATACCCATTGGACATCGTGTGTGTCACAAACCCCTTTGGACAGTGTGTGTGTCACAAACCTCATTGGACAGCGTGTGTGTGTCACAATCCCCATTGGACAGTGTGTGTGTCACAAACCCCATTGGAAAGTGTGTGTCACATACTCCATTGGACAGCGTGTGTGTCACAAACAACATTGGAGAGCGTGTGTGTGTAAAAATACCCATTGGAGAGTGTGTGTGTCACAAACCGCATTGGACAGCGTCTGTGTCACAAACCCCCATGGACACTGCGTGTGTCACAAACCCCATTGGACAGTGTGTGTGTCACAAACTCCATTGGACAGTGTGTGTGTCACAAACTCCACTGGACAGCCTGCGTGTCACAAACACCCATGGACAATGTGCTTGTCACAAACCTCATTGGACATCGTGTGTGTCACAAACCCCTTTGGACAGTGTGTGTGTCACAAAACCCATTGGACAGCGTGTGTGTGTCACAATCCCCATTGGACAGTGTGTGTGTCACAAACCCCATGGGACAAGGTGTGTGTGTCACAAAACGCATTGGAAAATGTGTGTCACAAATCCAATTGGATAGCGTGTGAGTGTCACAAACCTTATTATAAAGTGTGCGTGTCACAAACCCCATTTGATAGCGTGTGTGTGTCACAAACCCTGTTGGACAGTGTGTAGGTCACAATCCCCAAAGGACAGCGTCTGTGTCACAAACACCATTGGAAAGTCTGTGTGTCACAAACACCATTGGACAGCGTGTGTGTGTCACAATCACCATTGGACAGTGTGTGTGTCACAAACCCCATGGGATAGCGTGTGTGTGTCACAAACCCCATTACAAAGTGTGTGTGTCTCAAACCCCATTTGATAGCGTGTGTGTGTCACAAACCCTATTGGACAGTGTGTAGGTCACAATCCCCATTGGACAGCGTCTGTGTCACAAACCCCATTGGATAGCTTCTGTGTCACAGACACCACTGGACAGCGTGTGTGTTTCACAATCCTCATTGGACAGTGTGTGTGTCACAAACACCAGTGGACAGCGTGTGTGTCAAAACCCCGTTGGACAGCATGTGTGTCACAAATCCCATTGGACATTGTGTGTGTGTCACAATCCCCATTGTACAGTGTGTGTTTTACAAACACCATGAGACAGAGTGTGTGTCACAAACACTATTGGACAGCGTTTGTGTGTCACAAGACCATTGGACAGAGTGTGCGTGTCACAAAACCCACTGGACAGCGTGTATGTCACGAACCCCATTGAACAGCGTGTGTGTCTCAAGCACCATTGGACAGAGTGTGGTGTCACAAACCCCATTGGAACGTTTATGTGCAACAAACTCCATTGGACAGCGCGTGTGTCAGAAACCCCATTGGACAGAGTGTGTGTAACAAACCCCATTGGACAGCGTGTGTGTCACAAACCCATTGGAAAGTGTATGTGTCACGAACCCCATTGGACAGCATGTGTGTCACAAGACCCATTGGACAGAGTGTCTGTGTAACAAACCCCATTTGACAGCATGTGTGTCACAATCCCCATTGGACAGTGTGTGCGTGTCACAAACACCATTGGACAGATTGTGTGTGTCACAAACCCCACTGGATAGCATGTGTGTCAAGAACCCCATTGGACAGCGTGTGTCTCACAAGACCCATTGGATAGAGTGTGTGTGTCACAAAACCCACTGGACAGCGTGTGTGTCATAAACCCCATTGGACAGCGTGTGTGTGTCACAATCGCCATTGGACAGCATCTGTGTCACAAACCCCATTGCACAGCATGTGTGTGTAACAAACCCTATTAGAAAGTGTGTGTGTCACAAACCCCTTAGATAGCGTGTGTGTGTCACAAACCCTATGGGACAATGTGTGTGTCACAAACCCCACTGGACAGCATGTGTGTCACGAACCCCATTGGACAGCGTGTGTGTCACAAGACCCATTGGACAGAGTTTGTGTGTCACAAACCCCATTGGACAAGGTGTGTGTCACGAACCCATTGGACAGCGTGTGTGTGTCACAAGCCCATTGGACAGGGTTTGTGTGTCACAAAACCTGCTGGACAGCGTGTGTTTCACAAAACCCATTGGAATGTTTATGTGTCACAAACCGAATTGGATAGCGTGTGTGTTTCACAAACCCTATTGGACAGATTGTGTGTGTCACAAACTCCACTGGACAGCGTGTGTGTCACAAGCCCATTGGACAGATTGTGTGTGTCACAAACCCCAATTTACAGCGTGTGTGTCACAAACCCCATTGTACAGCGTGTTTGTCACAATCCCCATTGTACAGCGTGTGTGTCACAAACCCCACTGGAAAGTGTGTGTGTCACAACACCCATTTGACCGAATGTGTGTGTCAAAAAACCCATTGGACAGCATGCGTGTCACAAACACCATTGGACAGCCTGTGTTTGTCAAAATCCCTGTTGCACAATGTGTGTGTCACAAAACCCATTTGACAGCGTGTGTGTCACAATCCCCATTGGACAGCGTGTGTGTCACAAACCCCATTGGACAGATTGTGTGTGTCACAAACCCCATTGGGCAGCGAGTGTGTCACAAACCTCTTTGGACAGTGTGTGTGTCACAAACCCCATTGGACAGAGTGTGTGTCCAAAACCCTATGTGACATCGTGTTTGTCACAATCCCCATTGGATAGCGTATGTGTGACACACCCCATTAGAAAGCGTGCGTGTCACAAAGCCCATTGCATAGCATGTGTATGTCACAAACCCCATTGGAAAGAATGTGTGTCACAAACACCATTGGACAGAGTGTGTGTCACAAACCCAATTGAAGAGCGTGTGTGTGTCACAAACCCCCCTGGACAGTGTGTGTGTCACAATCCCAATTGGACAGCGTGTGTGTCACAATAAGCCATGGACAGTGTGCGTCACGCAAACCAAATTGGAGAGCGTGTGCGTGTCACAAACCCTATTGAACAGTGTGTGTGTCACAATAAGCCATGGACAGTGTGCGTCACGCAAACCAAATTGGAGAGCGTGTGCGTGTCACAAACCCTATTGGACAGTGTGTGTGTCACAAACCCCACTGGATAGCATGTGTGTCAAGAACCCCATTGGACAGCGTGTGTCTCACAAGACCCATTGGATAGAGTGTGTGTGTCACAAAACCCACTGGACAGCATGTGTGTCTAAAACCCCATTGGACAGCGTGTGTGTGTCACAAACCCCATTGGACAGAGTGTGTGGGACAAACCCCATTGGACAGTGTGTGTGTCACAAATCCCATTGAACAGCGTGTGTGTGACAAACCCCACTGGACAGCATGTGTGTCACGAACCACGTTGGTCAGCGTGTGTGTCACAACCCCCATTTGACCGAGTGTGTGTCTCACAAACCCCTTTGGAAAGTTTATGTGTCACAAACCCCATTAGATAGTGCTTGTGTGTCACAGAACCCACTGGACAGCGTGTGTGTAACAAACCCCATTGGACAGTGTGTGTGTCACAAGCCCCATTGGACAGCGAGTGCGTCACAAACCCCATCTGACAGCGTGTGTGTCACAAACCCCTCTGGACAGTGTGTGTGTCACATACCCCATTGGACAGAGTGTGTGTTGGAAACCCCATTGGACAGTGTGTGTGTATCACAATACCCGTTGGACAGAGTCTGTGTCACATACCCCTCTGGAGAGCGTGTTTGTCACAAGCACCCTTGGAGAGTCTCTATATAACAAATTCCATTGTACAGCGTGTGTGTCACTAACTCACCTGGACAGTGTCTGTGTTACAAACCCCATTGGACATCGTCTGTGTCACAATCCCCATTGGACAGTGTGTCTGTTTCAAAACCCATTGGACTGCGTGTGTGTGTCAAAATCCCCATTAGACAGAGTGTGTGTGACAAACTCCCCTGTACAGTGTGTGTGTCACAATCCCCATTGGACAGTGTGTGTGTCACAAACACTATTGAACAGTGTGTGTGTCACAAACCCCACTGGACAGCATGTGTGTCACAAACCCCATTGGACAGCATGTGTGTCTCAATCACCATTGGACAGTGTGTGTGTGACAAACCCCCCTGTACAGTGTGTGTGTCACAATCCCCATTGGACAGTGTGTATGTGTCACAAACCCCATTGGACAGCGTGTGTGTCACAAACCCCATTGGATAGTGTGTGTGTGTCACCATCCCCATTAAACAGAGTGTGTGTGAGAAACCCCCCTGTACAGAGTGTGTGTCACAATCCCCATTGGACAGTGTGTGTGTCACAAAACCTATTGGAGTGTTTGTGTGTCACAAACCCAATGGGACTGCTGTGTATCACGAACCCCATTGCACAGCGTGTGTGTCACAAACACCTCTGGACAATGTGTGTGTCACAAACCCCATTGGAAACTGTGTTTGTCAAAAACACCATTGGATAGCGTGTGTGTGTCACAAACCCCGTTGGACAGCGTGTGTGTGTCACAATCCTCATTGGACAGCGTGTGTGTCACAAACCCCATTGTACAGAGTGTGTGTCACAATCCCCATTGGACAGTGTGTGTGTCACAAACCCTATTGGAGTGTGTGTGTGTCACAAACCCCACTGGACTGCATGTGTGTCACGAAACCCATTGGACAGCGTCTGTGTCAGAAACCTCACTGGTCAGAGTGTGTGTCACAAACCCCCCTGTACAGTGTGTGTGTCACAAACCCCACTGGACAGCGAGTGTATCACAAACACCCCTGGACAGGCTCTGTGTAACAAATTCCATTGTAAAGCGTGTGTGTCACAAACCACATTGGACAGTGTGTGTGTCACAAGAACCATTGGACAGAGCGCATGGGTCAGAAACCCTATTTTAAAGTGTATTTGTCACACAGCCCTTTGGATAGCCTGTGTGTGTCACAAACCCTATTGGACAGTGTGTGTGTCACAAAACCCACTGGACAGCGTGTGTGTCAAAAAACCAGTGGACAGCATGTGTGTCACAAACTCCATTAGACAGCGTGTGTGTCACAAACCCCATTAGACAGCGTCTGTGTCACAAACCCTTTGGACAGAGTGTGTGTGTCACAAACCCCATTGTACAGCGTCTTTGTCACAATACTCACTGGACAGCGTGTGTGTCGCAGACCCCATTGGACAGAGTCTGTGTGACAAACCCCATTGGACAGAGTGTGTGTCACAAACAGCATTGGACAGCGTGTGTGTGTCATAAACCCCATTGGACAGCGTGTGTGTCACAAACCCCATTGGACAGCGTGTGTGTCACTAAACCCTTTGGACAGAGTGTACGTGTCACAATCCCCATTGGACAGCGTGTGTGTCACAAACACCATTGGACAGCGTGTGTGTCACAATCCCCATTGGACAGAGTGTGTGTCACAAACCCAATTGGACAGCGTGTGTGTGTCACAATCCCCATTGGACATCGTGTGTGTCACAAACCCATTTGAACAGTGTGTGTGTCACAAACCCCATTGGATAGCGTGTGTATGCCACAAACCCCATTGTACAGAGTGTTTGTCACAATCCCCATTGGACAGCGTGTGTGGTACAAGCCCATTGGACAGAGTGTTTGTGTCACAAAACCCCGTGGACACTGTGTGTATCACGAACGCCATTAGACAGTGTGTGTGTCACAAACACCCCTGGACAATGTGTGTGTCACAAACCCCATTGGACAGTGTGCGTGTCACAAACCCCATTGGACATCGTGTGTGTCACAAAACCCTTTGGACAGTGTGTGTCACAAACCCCATTGGACAGAGTGTGTGTGACAAACCACTTTGGACAGGGTGTGTGTCACAAACACCATGGGAAAGCGTTGTCTTTCAAAATCCCCATTGGACAGTGTGTGTGTGTCACAATCCTTCCTGGTCTGTGTGTGTGTCACAAATGGAATTGGACAGCATGTGTGTCACAAACCCTATTGGACAGTGTGTGTGTGTCACAATACCCATTGGACAGTGTGTGTGTCACAAACCCCATTGGACAGATTTTGTGTCTCAAACCCCATTGGCCAGCGTGTGTTTCACAATCCCTCCTGTTTAGTGTGTGTGTCACAAAACCCATTGGAGAGCGAGTGTGTCAGAAACCCCATTGGACAGTGTGTGTCACAAATCCCATTGGACAGTGTGTGTGTCACAAGCCCATTGGACAGAGTGTGTGTGTCAAAAATCCCCGTGGACACTGTCTGTGTCATGAACCCCATTGGACAGTATGTGTGTCACAAGCACCATTGGACAGAGTTTGTGTGTCAGAAACCCCATTGGAAAGTGTATGTGTCACAAACCCAAATGGAAAGCGTCTGTGTGTCACAAACCCTATTGGACAGCGTGTGTGTCAAAAGCCACATTGGACAGCGTATGTGTGTCACAAACCCATTGGACAGCCTGTGTGTCACAATCCCCATTGGACAAAGTTTGTGTCACAAACCCCATTGGACAGCGACTGTGTCACAAACCCCATTGGAAAGTGTCTGTGTCATAAACCGCATTAAATAGCGTGTGTGAGTCACAAACCCCATTGTACAGCGTGCTTGACACAAGCCCTTTGGACAGATTGTGTGTGTCACAAACCCCATTGTACAGCGTCTTTGTCACAATCCTCACTGGACAGCGTGTGTGTCGCAGACCCCATTGGACAGTGTGTGTGTTACAAAACCCATTGTACAGTGTGTCTGTCACAAACCCCACTGGACAGCGTTTTTGTCACAAACACCATTGGACATCATGTGTGTGTCCCAATCCCCTTTGGACAGCGTGTATATCAGAAAACCCATTGGATAGCATGTTTGTCACAAACCCCATTGGACAGCATGTGTGTTACAAACCCCATTGGACATCATGTGTGTCACAAACCCCTTTGGAAAGTGTGTGTGTCACAAACCCCATTGGATAGCGTGTGTGTGTCACAAGCCCCATTGGACAGCGTGTGTGTCACAAGAACCATTAGACAGCGTGTGTGTGTAACAATACCCATTGGACAGTGTGTGTGACACAAACCCCATTTGACAGCATGTGTGTTACAAACCCCATTGGACAGTGTGTGTGTCACAAAAACCACTGGACAGTGTTTGCGTGATAAACCTCATTGGACAGCGTGTGTGTCAAAAGCCAAATTGGACAGCGTATGTGTGTCACAAACCCATTGGACAGCCTGTGTGTCACAATCCCCATTGGACAGTGTGTGAGTCACAAACCCCATTGGACAGTGTGAGTGTCACAAACCCTATTGGACAAAGTTTGTGTCACAAACCCCATTGGACAGCGACTGTGTCACAAACCCCATTGGAAAGTGTCTGTGTCATAAACCGCATTAAATAGCGTGTGTGAGTCACAAACCCCATTGTACAGCGTATTTGTCACAAGCCCTTTGGACAGAGTGTGTGTGTCACAAACCCCATTGTACAGCGTCTTTGTCACAATCCTCACTGGACAGCGTGTGTGTCGCAGACCCCATTGGACAGTGTGTGTGTTACAAAACCCATTGTACAGTGTGTCTGTCACAAACCGCCCTGGACAGTGTGTGTGTCACAAACACCCATGGGCAGTGTGCGTGTCACAAACCCCATTGGACATCGTGTGTGTCACAAACCCTTTTGGACACTGTGTGTCTCACAAACCCCGCTGGACAGCGTGTGTGTCACAAACCCCATTGGACAGCGTTTTTGTCACAAACACCATTGGACATCATGTGTGTGTCCCAATCCCCTTTGGACAGTGTGTATGTCAGAAAACCCATTGGATAGCGTGTGTGTCACAAACCCCTTTGGACAGCGTGTGTGTCATAAATCCCATTGGACAGCGTGTGTGTGTCACAATCCCCATTGGACAGTGTGTGTGTTACAAACCCCATTGGACAGCATGTGTGTCACAAACACCCATGGACAGTGTGCGTACACAAACACCATTGGACATCATGTGTGTCACAAACCCCTTTGGAAAGTGTGTGTGTCACAAAACCCCTTGGACAGCGTGTGTGTCACAAACCGCATTAGAAAGTGTGCGTGTCACAAACCCCATTGGAACGTGTGTGTGTCACAAACCCCATTGGATAGCGTGTGTGTGTCACAAGCCCCATTGGACAGCGTGTGTGTCACAAGCACCATTTGACAACGTGTTTGTCACAAACCCCATTGGACAGCATGTGTGTTACAAACCCCATTGGACAGTGTATGCGTCACAAAAACCACTGGACAGCGTGTGATGCACAAACACCCATTGACAGTGTGCGTGTCACAAACCCCATTGGACAGCGTGTGTGTGTCACAATACCCATTGGACAGTGTGTCTGTGTGTCACAAACCCCATTGGACATCGTGTGTGTCACAAATCGTTTTGGACAGTGTGTGTCTCACAAACCCCTTTGGACAGTGTGTGTGTCACAATCCCCATTGGACATCACGTGTGTCACAAACCGCATAAGAAAGTGTGCGTGTCACAAACCCCATTGGAACATGTGTGTGTCACAAACCCCATTGGATAGCGTGTGGGTGTCACAAACGCTATTGGACAGTGTGTGTGTCACAAAAACCTATTGGACAGTGTGTGTGTGTCACAATACCCATTGGACAGCGTGTGTGTCACAAAAACCATTGGAGAGAGTGTGGTGTTCACAAACCTCATTGGAAAGTTTACGTGTCGCAAACCCCATTGGATAGCGTGTGTGTGTCACAAAACCTATTGGACAGTGTGTGTGTCACAAAACCCTATTGGACAGCGTGTGTGTCACAAACCCTCCTGGTTAGTGTGTGTGTCACAATCCCCATTGGACAGTGTGTGTGTCATAAACCCCATTGGACTGCGTGTGTGTGTCACAATCCCCATTGGACAGTGTGTGTGTCACAAAACCCATTGGACTGTGTTTGTGTGTCACAAAACCCATTGGACAGCGTGTGTGATGTCACAATACGCATTGGACAGCGTGTGTGTCACAAACCCCATTGGACAGCGTGTGTGTCATAAACCCCATTGGACAGTGTGTGTGTGTAACAATACCCATTGGACAGTGTGTGTGTCACAAAACCCATTGGACATCATGTGTTTCACAAACCCCTTTGGAAAGTGTGTGTGTCACAAACCCCCTTGGACAGCGTGTGAGTGTCACAATCCCCACTGGACAGTGTGTGTGTCACAAACCCCATGGGACAGCGTGTGTGTCACAGGCGATATTGGACAGAGTGTGTGTGTCACAAACCCCAATGGAAAGTGTATGTGTCACAAACCCTATTGGATAGCATGTGTGTGTCACAAACCCCATTGGACAGTGTGTGTGCTGTCGCAATCCTCATTGGACAGCGTGTGTGTCACAAGCCCCATTGGACAGCTTGTGTGTCACAAGCACTATAGGACAGCGTGTCTGTCACAAACCCCCGTAGACGCTGTGTGTCACAAACCCCATTGGACATCGTGTGTGTCGCAAATCCTTTTGGACAGTGTGTGTCTCACAAACCCCGCTGGACAGCATGTGTGTCACAAACACCGATGGACAGTGTGCGTGTCACAAACCCCACTGGACATCATGTGTGTCACAAACACCCATGGACAGCGTGTGTGTCACAAACCCCCGTAGACAATGTGTGTGTAACAAACCCCTTTGGACAGTGTGTGTGTCACAAACACCACTGGACATCGTGTGTGTCATAAACCCCATTGTACATCGTGTGTGTCACAAATCCTTTTGGACAGTGTGTGTCTCACAAACCCCGCTGGACGTCGTGTGTGTCACAAACCCCTTTGCACAGTGTGTGTGTCACAAACCCCCTTGGACAGCGTGTGTGTCACAAATCCCATTGGAAAGTGTATGTGTCACAAACCCCACTGGACAGCGTGTGTGTCACGAATCCCATTGGGCAGCGTGTGTGTCACAGGCACAATTGGAGAGAGTGTGGTGTCACAAAACCCACTGGACAGTGTGTGTTTTCCGAACCCCATTGGACAGCTTGTGTGTCACAAGACTCATTGGACAGAGTGTGTGTGTCTCAAACCCCATTAGACAGCGTGTGTGTCACAAAACACATTGGACAGCGTGTGTAGTCACAAACCCCATTAGAAAGTGTGCGTATTACAAACCCCATTGGAAAGTTGTGTGTGACAAACCCCATTGGACAGTGTATTTGTGTCACAAACCCATATTGGACAGCGTGTGTTTCACAAACCCCATTGGACAGCTTGTGTGTTACAAGACCCATTAGACAGAGTGTGTGTGTCACAAACCTCATTGGAGAGCGTGTATGTCACAATCCCCATTGGATAGTTTGTGTGTCACAAAACCCATTAGAAAGTGTCCGTGTCACAAAGATCATTGGAAAGTGTGTGTGTAACAAACCGCATTTGATATCGTGGGTGTGTCACAAACCCAATTTGACAGAGTGTGTGTCATAAAAAGCCATTGGACAGCGTGTGTGTCACAAACCCCATTGGACAGTGAGTGTGTAACAAACCCAATTGGTCAGCGTGTGTGTCACAAACCCCATGGGACAGCGTGTGTGTGTCACAATCCCCATTGAACAGTGTGTGTGTCACAAACCCTATTGGACAGTGTGTGTGTCACAAGGCCATTGGACAGAGTGTGTGTGTCACAAAACCCACGGGACAGCGTGTGTGTTCACGAACCCCATTAGACAGCGTGTGTGTCACAAACCCCATTGAACAGCGTGTGTATCACAAGCCCCATTGGACAGCGTGTGTAGTCCCAAACACCACTGGACAGCGTGTGTAGTCAAAAAACCCGTTGGACAGAGTGTGTGTGCCACAAACCCCATTGGAAAGTGTGTGTGTCACAAACCCTATTGGATACCGTGTGTGTGTCACAAACCCCATTAGAAAGTGTCCGTGTCACAAAGATCATTGGAAAGTGTGTGTGTAACAAACCGCATTTGATATCGTGGGTGTGTCACAAACCCAATTTGACAGAGTGTGTGTCACTAACACCATTGGAAAGTGTGTGTGTCACAAACCCCATTGGACAGCGAGTATATGTCACAAACCCTCCTGGTCAGTGTGTGTGTCATAAAAAGCCATTGGACAGCGTGTGTGTCACAAACCCCATTGGACAGTGAGTGTGTAACAAACCCAATTGGTCAGCGTGTGTGTCACAAACCCCATGGGACAGCGTGTGTGTGTCACAATCCCCATTGAACAGTGTGTGTGTCACAAACCCTACTGGACAGTGTGTGTGTCACAAGGCCATTGGACAGAGTGTGTGTGTCACAAAACCCACGGGACAGCGTGTGTGTTCACGAACCCCATTAGACAGCGTGTGTGTCACAAACACCATTGGACAGCGTGTGTGTCACAAACACCATTGGATAGCGTGTGTGTGTCACAAACCCCATTAGAAAGTGTGTGTGTCACAAACCCCATTGGACAGCGTGTGTGTGTAATAATACCCATTGGACAGCGTGTGTGTCACAAACCTCATTGGACAGCGTGTGTGTGTAATAATACCCATTGTACAGCGTGTGTGCAAAAAACCCCATTGGACAGCGTGTGTGTCACAAGACCCATTGGAAAGAGTGTGTGTGTCACAAACCCATTGGATATTTTGTGTGTCACAAACCCCATGGGACAGTGTGTGTGTCTCAAACCCCAATGGACAGCGTGTGTGTCACAAACCCTTTTGGACAGTGTGAGTGTCACAAACCCCACAGGACAGCGTGTGTGTCACAATCCCCATTGGACAGTGTGTGTGTGTCACAAATCCCATTGGACAGCGTGTGTGTGTCACAATCCCCATTGGACAGTGTGTGTGTCACAATCCCCATTGGAAAGAGTGTGTGTTTCACAAACCCCATTGGACAGCGTGTGTGTCATAAACCCCATTGGACAGCGTGTGTGAGTCACAATCCCCATTGTACAGTGTTTGTGTGTCACAAAACCCATTGGGCAGCGTGTGTGTCACAAACCCCGTTGGACAGCATATGTGTGTCCCACTCCCATTGGAACAAAGTGTGTGTCAGAAAACCCAATGGACAGCGTGTGTGTCACAAGCCCCTTTGGAAAGTGTATGTGTCACAAACCCCAGTGGATAGCGTGTGTGTATCACAAACCCCATTGGATAGCGTGTGTGTGTCATAAAGCCCATTAGAAAGTGTGCGTGTCACAAACCCCATTGGATAGCCTGTGTGTGTCACAAACTCCATTGGAGAGCGTGTGCGTCACAAACAACCATGTACAGTGTGAGTGTCACAAACCCCATTGGACATCGTGTGTTTTACAAACCCCATTGGAGAGCATGTGTGTGTAACAATCCCTATTGGACAGTGTGTGTGTCACAAACCCCATGGGACAGAGTGTTTGTCACAAACACTATTGGACAACGTGTGTCTCACAAGCCCTTTGGACAGAGTGTGCGTGTCACAAAACCCACTGGACAGCGTGTGTGTCACGAACCCCATCAGACAGCGTGTGTGTCATAAGACCCATTGCACAGAGTGTATGTGTGACAAAACCCATTGGACAGTGTGTGTGTCGCAATCCCCATTGGACAGCGTGTGTGTCACAAACCCCATTGGACAGAGTTTGTGTCATAAACCCTATAGGACAGCGTGTGTGTCACAAACACCATTGGACAGTGTGTGTGTCACAAACCCCACTGGACAGCGTGTGTGTGTAACAAACCCTCCTGGTCAGTGTCTGTGTCACAAACCCAATTGGACAGCGTGTAGTGTCAGAAACCCCATTGGACAGTGTGTATCACAAATCCCATTGGACAGTGTGTGTGTCACAAAACCCAATGGATAGTGTGTTTGTGTCACATATCCCATTGGACAGCGTGTGTGTCACAATCCCCATTGCACAGCGTGTGTGTCATAAACACCATTGGACTGCGTGTGTGTGTAAGAATACCCACTGGACAGTGTGTGTGTCACAAACCCCTTGGGACAGAGTGTGTGTCACAAACCCTATTGGACAGCGTGTGTGTGTCACAAAACCCACTGGACAGCGTGTGTGTCACGAACCCCATTGGAGAGCGTGTGTGTCACAAACACCCATGTACAGTGTGCGTGCCACAAACCCCATTGGACAAGGTGTGTGTCACAAACCCCTATGGACAGTGTGTGTTTCACAAACCCCATTGGACAGCATGTGTGTGTCACAATCCCCATTGGACAGAGTGTGTGTGTAACAAATCCCATGGGACAGTGTGCGTGTCACAACCCCCATTGGACAACGTGTGTGTCACAAACCTCTTTGGACAGTGTGTGTGTAACAAACCCCACTGGAGAGCGTGTGTGTGTCACAAACCTTATTGGACAGTGTGTGTGTCACAAAACCCACTAGATAGCGTGTGTGTCACAAACCCGATTGGACAGAGTGTGTGTCACAAGCTCCATTGCACAGAGTTTATGTGTCACATATCCCATTGGACAGCGTTTGTGTCACAATCCCCATTGGACAGCGTATGTGTCACAAACCCTATTGGACAGGGTGTGTGTGTCACAATACCCACTGGAAAGTGTGTTTGCCACAAACCTCATAGGACAGAGTTTGTTCCACAAACCCCCGTGGACACTGTGTGTGTCACAAACCTCATTGGACAGTGTGTGTTTCACAAACCGCATTGGACAGTGTGCGTGTCACAAACATCATTGGACAGCATGTGTGTCACAAGCCCATTGGACAGAGTGTGTGTGTCACAAAACCCACTGGACACCGTGTGTCAAACGAACCCCATTGGACAGCGTGTGTGTCACAAGCACCATTGGACAGAGTGTGTGTGTAACAAACCCAATTGGAAATTGTATGTGTCACAAACCCCTTTGGACTGCGTGTGTGTGCCACAAACTCTATTGGACAGTGTGTGTGTCACAAAACCCACTGGACAGCGTGTGTGTTCACAAACCCAATTAGACAGCGTGTTTTTCACAAGACCCACTGGACAGAGTGTGGGTGTCACAAAGCCCATTGGACAGTGTGTGTGTCACAATCCCCATTGGACAGCGTGTGTGTCACAAATACCATTGGACAGCGTGTGTGTCACAAAACCCATGGGACAGCATGTGTGTCACAAATAACCATGGACAGTGTGCGTGTCACAAACCCCATTGGACAGAGTTTGTGAAAAAAACCCCATTGGAAAGCGTGTGTGTCACATACCCCATTGGACAGCGTGTGTGTGTCACAATACGCAATGGACAGTGTGTGTGTCACAAACCACATTGGAAAGAGTTTCTGTCACAATCCCCTTTGAACAGCTTGTGTGTCACAATCCACATTGGACAGCGCGTGTGTTTCACAATACCCATTGGACAGTGTGTGTGTCAGAAACCCCATTACAGCGTGAGTGTGTCACAATCCCTACTGAACAGTGTGTGTGTCTCAAACACCATTGGACTGTGTGTGTGTCACAAACCCATTGGACAGATTGTTTTTCACAAGACCCATTGGACAGAGTGTGTGTGTCACGAACCCCATTGGACAGCGTGTGTGTGACACAATCCCCTTTGGACAGTGTGTGTGTCACAAACCGCATTGGACAGCTTGTGTGTCACAAACCCCATTGGACATCGTGCATGTCACAAACCCTATTGGACAGCGTGTGTGTGTCACAATCCCCATTGGACAGTGTGTGCGTCACAAACCCCATGGGACATCGTGTGTGTCACAAGCGGCATTGGACAGAGTGTGTGTGTCACAAACCCCATTGGAAAGTGTATGTGTCACAAACCCTATTGGATAGCGAGTGTGTGTCACAAACCCCATTCGAAATTGTGCGTGTCCACAAACCCCATTGGAAAGTGTGTGTGTAACAAACCCCATTGGACAGTGTGTGTGATAAACCCCATTGCACAGCGTGAGTGTCACAAATCCCATTGGACTGCGTGTGTGTCAGAAACCCCATTGGACAGAGTGTGTGTTTCACAAACCCCGTTGGACAGCGTGTGTGTCATAAACCCCATTGGAAAGCGTGTGTGTCACAATCCCCATTGGACAGCGTGTGTGTCAGAAACCCCACTGAACAGAGTGTGTGTGTCACAATCCCCATTGTACAGTGTTTGTGTGTCACAAACCCCAGTGGACAGAGTTTGTGTCACAATCCCCTTTAGACAGAGTGTGTGTCACAATCCCCATTTTACAGCGTGTCTGTCACATACGCCACTGGACAGTGTGTGTGTCACAAACCTCACTAGCTAGTGTTTCACTAGATTGTGTTTCACAATCCCCATTGGACAGAGTGTGCATGACAAACCCCAATGGACAGTGGGTGTTTCAATAACCCGCCTGGACAGTGTGTGTCTCAGAAACCCCATTTGACCGCGTGTTTTTCACAAATAACACTGGACAGCGTGTGTATGTCACAAACCCGACTGGAAAGTATGTGTGTCGTAAAACCCATTGGTCAGAGTGTGTGTGTCACAAACCCCATTGGACAGCGTGTGTGTCACAAACCCCCCTGGACAGTGTGTGTGTCACAAACCCCATTGGAGAGCATGTGTGTCACAAATCCCATTGGAAACTGCGTGTGTCACAAACCCCATGGGACAGAGTGTGTGTCACAAGCCCCATTGGACGGAGTGTGTCTGTCACAAACACCATTGGAAAGTGTAAGTGTCACAATACCCATACGATAGCCTGTGTGTGACACAAACCCTTTTGAACATTGTGTGTGTCACAAAACCCACTTGACAGCGTCTGTGTCATGAACCCCATTGCACAGTGTGTGTGTCACAAACCCCATTTTTACAACGTGTTTGTGTCACAGTACGCATTGGACAATATGTGTCTCACAAACCCCACTGTACAGCGTGTGTGCCACTAGTGTGTCACTAGTACTATTGGACATGTGTGTCACTAGTGCTATTGGACAGTGTGTCTGTCACAAACCACATGGGACAGAGTGTATGTCACAAGCCCCATTGGTCAGAGTGTGTCTGTGACAATCCCCATTGGACAGAGTGTGTGTGACAAACCCCATTGGTTACTTTGTGTGTCACAAACCCTATTGGACAGTGTGTGTGTCACAAACACCATTGGACAGCGTGTGTGTCACAAGCCCATTGGACAGAGTGTGTGTGTCACAAAACCCACTGGACAGCGTGTGTGTCACAAACCCGACTGTACAGCGTGTGTGCCACAGTCCCCATTGGACAGAGTGTGTGTCACAAACCCCAGTGAACACTGTGTGTGTCACAAACGCTATTGGACATAGTGTGTATGTCACTATCCCCATTGGACAGAGTATGTGTGACAAACCCCATTGGACCTTGTGTGTGTCACAAACCCCATTGGAAAGCGTATGTGTCACAAACCCCATTAGATAGCGTGTGTGTGTCACAAACCCTCCTGGTCAGTGTGTATGACACAATGCCCATTGGACAGCGTCTGTGTCACAAACCCCAATGGACAGCGTGTGTGTTACAAACACCATTGGACAGCGTGTGTATGTCACAATCCCCATCGGACAGTGTGTGTGTCTACAAAACCCATTGGATAGCGTGTGTGTCACAAACCCCACTAAACTGTGTGTGTCAGAAAACCCATTGGATAGCGTGTGTGTGTCACAAACCCCATTGGAAAGCGTGTGTGTCACAAACCCAATTGGTCAGCGTGTGTGTGTCACAAACCCAATTGGACAGCGTGTGTGTCAAAAACGCCCTTGGACAGTGTGTGTCTCACAAACCCCGTTGGACAGCATGTGTGTGTCAAACAACCCTGGACAGCGTGTCTGTCACAATTCCCATTGGAAAGCGTGTGTGTCACAAACCAAATTGGACAGTGTGTGTGTGTCACAAACCCTATTGGACAGCGTGTGTGTCACAAACTCCTCTGGACAGAGTGTGTGTCACAAACCCCACTAGAAAATATGCGTGTCACTAACCCCATTGGATAGCATGTGTGTGTCAAAAACACCATTGGACAGTGCGTGTGTGTCACAAACCCCATTAGACAGCGGGTGTGTCACAAAGCCCTTCGGAGATTGTGTGTGTCACAAACCCCATTAGAAAGTATGCGTGTCACAAACCCCATTGGATAGCGTGTGTGTCACAAACCCAACTGGACAGTGTGTGTGTGTAACAAAACCAACTGGATAGCATGTGTGTCACAAACCCCATTGGACAGCGTGTGTGTCACAAGCCCCATTGTACAGAGTGTAATTGTCACAAAACCCACTGGACAGCGTGTGTGTCACAAAACCCTTTGGACAGTGTGTGTGTCACAAACTCCATTGGACAGCGTGTGTGTGTCACAATCCCCATTGGACAGTGTGTGTGTCACAAAACCCATGGGACAGATTGTGTGTCACAAACACTATTGGTCAGCGTGTGTGTGTCACAAGCCCATTGGACAGAGTGTGTGTGTCACAAACCCCATTAGAAAGTATCCGTGTCACAAACCCCATTGGATAGAGTGTGTCTGTCACAAACCCCATTTGAAAGTATGCGTGTCACAAACCCAATTGGATAGCGTGTGTGTGTCACAAGCACCATTGGACAGAGTGTGGTGTCACAAACCCCATTGGAAAGTGTATGTTTCACAAACCCCACTGGATAGCGTGTGTGTGTCACAAACCCTATTGGACAGCGTGCGTGTCACAATCCCCATTAGAAAGACTCTGTGTCAAAAATACCATTGGATAGCGTGTTTGAAGTCACAAACCCTGTTGGACAGCGTGTGTGTCACAATCCCCATTTGACAGCGTGTGTGTCACAATCCTTATTTGACAGTGTGTGTGTCACAAACCCCATTAGAAAGTGTGTGTTTCACAAACACCATCGGACAGCGTGTGTGTGTCACAATCCCCATTGCACAGTGTAAGTATGTCACAAACCCTATTGGACAGCGTGTGTGTCATAAACCCCATTTGATACCGTGTGTGTGTCACAAACCCCATTATAAAGTGTGCGTGTCACAAACCCCATTGGACAGCGTGTGTGTCAAAAACCCCATTGGACAGTGTGTGTGTCACAAACCCCATTGGAAAGAGTTTGTGTCACAAACTCCACTGGACAGAGTGTATGTGTAACAAACTCCATTGGAGAGAGTGTGTATTCACAATCCCCATTGGACAGCGTGTGTGTCACAAACCCCATTGGACAGCGTGTGTGTGTCACAAACGCCATTGAAATGTGTGTGTCACAAACCCCATTGGATAGCGTGTGTGTGTCACAAACCCCATTATAATGTGTGCGTGTCAAAAACCCCATTGGAAAGCGTGTGTGTGTCACAAACCCCATTGGAAAGTGTGTGTCACAAACCCCATTGTATAGCATGTGTGTGTCACAAACCCTATGGGAAAGTGTGTAAGTCACAATCCCCATTGGACAGCGTCTGTGTCACAAACCCCATTGGACAGCAGTTGTGTCACAAACACAATTGGACAGCGTGTGTGTGTCACAAAACCCCATTTTACAGAGTGTGTGTCACAAACCCCCGTGGACACTGTGTGTGTCACGAATGCCATTGGACAGTGTGTGTGTCACAAACCCCCCTGGACAGTGTGTGTGTCTAAACCCCATTGGGCAGTGTGTGTGTCACAAAACCCATTAGACAGCGTGTGTGTCACAAACCCCATTGGACAGCATCTGTGTCACAAACCCCTTTGGACAGTGTGTGTGTCACAATCCCCATTGGACAGCGTGTGTCGTCATAAACCCCATTGGACAGCATGTGTGTGTCAAAAGCCATTGGACAGTGTTAGTGTGTCACAAAACCCATTGGACAGCGTGTGTGTCACAAACCCCTTTGGACAGCATGTGTGTGTCACAAACTCCATTGGACAGTGTGTGTGTGTCACAAACCCCACTGGACAGTGTGCCTGTCAAAAACCCCATTGGACAGCGTCTGTGTCACAAACCCCTTTGGACAGTGTGTGTGTCACAAACCCCATCGGACAGTGTGTGTGTGTGTCACAATACCCACTGGACAGTGTGTGTGTCACAAACCCGTTTGGAGAGAGTTTGTGTCACAAACCCCATTGGACAGCGTGTGTGTCACAAACCCCATTGGAAAGTGTATGTGTCACAAACTGCATTTTATAGCGTGTGTGTGACACAAACCCCATTGTACAGCGTGTTTGTCACAAGCCCTTTGGACAGAGTGTGTGTGTCACAAACCCCATTGGACAGTGTGTGTGTCACGAATCCCATTGGACAGCGTGTGTGTGTCACAATACCCATTGGACAGAAAGTGTGTCACAAGACCATTGGATTGTGTGTGTGCGTCACAAAACCCACTGCACAGCGTGTGCGTCACAAATCCCATTGGACAGTGTGTGTGTCTCAAAACCCATTGGACAGCTTGTGTGTCACAAACCCTTTGGACAGTGTGTGTGTCACAAACCGCATTGGACAGTGTGCGTGTTACAAACATCATTGGACAGCATGTGTGTAACAAGCCCATTGGACAGATTGTGTGTGTCACAAAACCCACTGGACACCATGTGTGTCACGAACTCCATTGGACAGAGTGGGTGTGTCACAAAACCCATTGGATAGCGTGTGTGTGTCACAAAACCCATTGGACAGCATGCGTGTCACAAACCCCATGGGACAGCGTGTGTGTGTCACAAACCCCTTTAGAAAGTATGCGTGTCACAAACCCCATTGGAAAGTGTATGTGTGTCACAAACCCCATTAGAAGTTGTACGTGTCACAAACCCCATTGGAAAGTCTGTGTGTCACAAACACCATTGGAAAGTTTGTGTGTCACAAACACCATTGGACAGCGTGTGTGTCAAAATCCCCCTTGGACAGTGTGTGTGTCACAAACACCATTGGACAGAGTGTGTGTGTCACAAACCCCATTGGACAGTGTGTGTGTCATAAACCCCATTGGACAGCGTGTGTGTTTCACAATCCCCATTGGACAGTGTGTGTGTGTCACAATACCCATAGGACACTGTGTGTGTCACAAACTCCATTGGATATCGTGTGTGTCACAATCCCCTTTGGACAGTGTGTGTGTCACAAACACCCATGGACAGTGTGCATGTCAGAAACCCCATTGGACATCGTCTGTGTCACAAACCCCTTTGGACAGTGTGTGTGTCACAAACCCCATGGGACAGAGTGTGAGTCAGAAACCCCATTGGACAGCGTGTGTGTCACAAGCGCCATTGGACAGAGTGTGTGTGTCACAAACCCCATTGGGTAGCGTGTGTGTGTCACAAACCCTCCTGGTCAGTGTGTGTGTCACAAAACCCATTGGAAAGCATGCGTGTCACACACAGCATTGCACAATGTGTGTGTAACAAACCCAATTGGTCAGCGTGTGTGTCACAAACCCCATGGGACAGCGTGTGTGTGTGTCACAAACACCATTGGAAAGTGTGTTTCACAAACCCCATTGGATAGCGTGTGTGGGTCACAAACCCTATTAGACAGTTTGTATTTTACAATCCCCATTGTACAGCGTCTGTGTCACAAACCCCACTGGACAGCGTGTGTGTTCACAAACACCATTGGACAGCGTGTGAATTGTCACAATCCTCATTGGACAGTGTGTGTGTCACAAAACCCATTGGAAAGCGCGTGTGTCACAAAGCCCATTAGAAAGTGCGTGTGTCCCAAACACCATTGAATAGCGTTTGTGTGTCACAAACACTATTGGACATTTGGTGTGTGTCACACACCAAATTGGACACCGTTTGTGACAATAACGCCATTGGATAGCGTGTGTGTGTCACAAACCCCATTATAAAGTGTGCGTGTCACAAACCCCATTGGACATTGTGTGTGTCACAAACCCCATTGGACAGTGTGTACGTCACAAACCCCATTCGACAGAGTTTGTGTTTAACAATACCCATTGGACAGTGTGTGTATCACAAACCCCATTGGACAGTGTGTGTGTCACAAACCACCCTGGACAGTGTGTATATCACAATCCCCAGTGGACAGCGTGTGTGTCAAAACCCCGTAGGACAGTCTGTGTGTCACAAAAACCCGTTAACAGTGTGAGTTTCACAAACACCTTTGGACAGCGTGTGTGTCAGAAACCCCTTTGGACAGTGTGTGTGTCACAAACCCCATTGGACAGTGTGTGCGTCACAAACATCATTGGACAGCGTGTGTGTCACAATCCCCATTGGAAAGTTTATGTGTCACAAATCCCATTGGATTGCGTGTGTGTGTCACAAACCCTATTGGACAGTGTGTGTGTCATAAAATCCACTGGACAGCGTGTCTGTTCACAAACCCCATTGGACAGCGTGTTTTTCACAAGACCCTTTGCACAGAGTGTGTGTGTCACAATCCCTACTGGACAGCGTGTGTGTCACAATCCCCATTGGACAGCGTGTGTGTCGCAAATACCATTGGACAGCGTGTGTGTGCAAAAATATCTATTGTACAGTGTGTGTGTCACAAACCCTCGTGGACACTTTGTATGTCACAAACCCCATTGGACAGCGTGTGTGTCACAATCCCCATTGGACAGCGTGTGTTTTTACAAACCCCATTGGACAGTGTGTGTGTGTCACAATACCCACAGGACACTGTGTGTGTCACAAACTCCATTGGATATCGTGTGTGTCACAACCCCCTTTGGACAGTGTGTGTGTCACAAACCCCTTTGGACAGCCTGTGTGTCACAAACACCCATGGACAGTGTACGTGTCAGAAACCCCATTGGACATCGTCTGTGTAACAAACCCCATTGGACAGTGTGTGTGTCACAAGCGCCATTGGACAGAGTGTGTGTGTCACAAACCCCATTGGATAGCGTGTGTGTGTCACAAACCCTCCTGGTCAGTGTGTGTGTCACAAAACCCATTGGAAAGCATGTGTGTCATACACAGCATTGCACAGTGTGTGTGTAACAAACCCAATTGGTCAGCGTATGTGTCACAAACCCCATGGGACAGCGTGTGTGTGTCACAAACCCCATTGGAAAGTGTGTTTCACAAACCCCATTGGATAGCCTGTGTCTGTCAAAAACCCCATTAGAAAGTATGTTTTTCAAACAAACCCCATTGGATAGCATGTGTGTGTCACAATCCCTATTGGACAGTTTGTATTTCACAATCTCCATTGTACAGCGTCTGTGTCACAAACCCCATTGAACAGCGTGTGTGTTCACAAACATCATTGGACAGCGTGTGTAGTGTCACAATCCTCATTGGACAGTGTGTGTGTCACAAAACCCATTAGAAAGTGCGTGTGTCCCAAACACCATTGGATACCGTATGTGTGTCAGAAACACTATTGGACATTTGGTGTGTGTCACACACCAAATTGGACAGTGTTTGTACATAAACGCCATTGGATAGCGTGTGTGTGTCACAAACCCCATTAAACAGTATGCGTGTTACAAAACCCATTAGATTCCCTGTGTGTTTCACAAACCCCATTAGAAATTGTGCATGTCTCAAATCCCATATGATAGCGTGTGTGTGTCGCAAACCCCATTAGAAAGTGTGCGTGTTACAAACCCCATTGGATAGCGTGTGTGTGTCAAAAACCCTATTGGACAGTGTGTGTGTCACAAACCCCACTGGACAGCGTTTGTGTCACGAACCCCATTCGACAGCGTGTGTGTGTATCAATTCCCATTGGACAGTGTGTGTGTCACAAACCCCATTGGATAGCGTGTGTGTGTCTCAAAAACCCCATAGGACAGCGTGTGTGTCACAAGCCACATTGAACAGCGTGTGTGTCACAAACACCATTGGACAGCGTGTGTGTGTCACAGACCCCATTAGAAAGTGTGCGTGTCACAAACCCCATTGGATAGATTGAGTGTGTCACAAACCCTATTGGATAGTGTGTATGTCACAATCCCCATTGGACAGCCTCTGTGTCACAAACCCCATGGGACAGCGTGTGTGTCACAAACCCCTTTGGACAGTGTGTGTGTCACAAACCCCATGGGACAGAGTGTGTGTCACTAACCCCACTGGACAGCGTGTGTGTCACAAGCACCATTGGACAGAGCGTGTGTGTCACAAACCCCATTGGAAAGTGTATGTGTCACATACCGCACTGGATAGCGTGTGTGTGTCGCAAACCCTCCTGGTCAGTGTGTGTGTCACAAAACCCATTGGATAGCATGCATGTCACATACACCATGGGACAGTGTGTGTGTAACAAAACCAATTGGTCAGCGTGTATGTCACAAACCCCATTGGAAAGTGTGTGTGTAACAATCCCCATTTGAAAGTGGGTGTGTCACAAACCCCATTGGATATCATGTGTGTGTCACAAACCCCATTAGAAAGTGTGCGTGTCACAAAATACTTTTTATTCCGTGTGTGTGTCACAAACCCCATTAGAAAGTGTGCGTGTTACAAACCCCATTTGAAAGTGTGTGTGTCACAAACCCCATTGGATAAAGTGTGTGTCACAAAAACCCATTAAACAGTATGCGTGTCACAAAACCCATTAGATTCCATGTGTTTTTCACAAACCCCATTAGAAAGTGTGCGTGTCTCAAAGCCCATATGATAGCGTGTGTGTGTCGCAAACCCTATTGGACAGTGTGTGTGTCACAAACCCCACTGGACAGCGTGTGTGTCACGAACCCCATTGGAAAGCGTGTGTGTCACAAGACCCATTGGACAGCGTGTCACAAACCCCATTGGACAGAGTGTGTGTGTGACAAACCCCATTGGACAGCTTGTGTGTCATAATCCCCACTTTACAGCGTGTGTGTGTCACAATCCCCATTGGACAGAGTGTCTGTGTCACAAAACCCACTGGACATTGTGTGTGTCACAAACCCTTTTGGACAGTGTGTGTGTCAGAAACCCCACTGGACAGCGTGTGTGTCACAAACACCCATGGACAGTGTGCATGTCAAAAACCTCATTGGACATCGTGTGTATCCCAAACCCCGTTGGACAGTGTGTGTGTCACGAACCCCATTGGATAGCGTGTGTGTCTACAAGCGCCATTGGACAGAGCGTGTGTGTCACAAACCCCATTAGAAAGTGTATGTGTCACAAACCCCATTGGATAGTGTGTGTGTGTCACAAACCCTCCTGGTCAGTGTGTGTGTCACAAAACCCATTGGATAGCATGCGTGTCACAAACACCATGGGACAGTGTGTGTGTGTCACAAACGCCATTGGACAGCGTGTGTAGTAATAAACCCCTTTGGACACTGTCTCTGTCACAAACCCCATTGGACAGGATGTGTGTCACAAACACTATTGGACAGCGTTTGTGTCACAAAGCCATTGGACAGAGTGTGTGTGTCACAAACCCCACTGGACAGTGTGTGTGTCACGAACCCCACAGGACAGCGTGTGGGTCATAAGACCCATTGGACAGAGTGTGTGTGTCACAAACCCCATTAGACATCGTGTGTTTCAAAATCCCCATTGGACAGCGTGTGTGTCACAAACCACATTGGACAGAGTGTGTGTGACAAACCCCATTGGACACCGTGTGTCTCATAACCCCCATTGGACACCGTGTGTGTCATAACACCCATTTTACAGCGTGTGTGTGTTACAATCCCCATTGGATAGTGTGTGTGTGTCACAAACCCCACTGGACAGCGTGTGTGTCACAAACCCCTTTAGACAGTGTGTGTGTCACAAGACCCATTGTACAGAGTGTGTGTGTCACAAACGCCATTGTACAGCGTGTATGTCACAATCCTCATTTGACAGCGTGTGTGTCACAAGCACCATTGGACAGACTTTGTGTGTCACAAACCCCTTTGGACAGAGGTTGTGTCATAAACCCCATCGGAGAGCTTGAGTCACAATCCCCATTGGACAGTGTGTGTGTGTCACAGTTCCCACTGGACAGTGTGTGTGTCACGAACCCCATTGAACAGCGTGTATGTCACAGTCCCCATTGGACAACGTGTGTGTCACAAACCCCATTGTACAGCGTGTGTGTCACAGTCCCCATTAGACACCGTGTGTGTCACAAACACCATTGGACAGCATGCGTGTCACAAACACCATTGGACAGCATGTGTGTCACACATACCATTGGACAGTGTGTGTGTCAAAATCTCCATTGGACAGCGTGTGTGTGTTACAAACCCCAATGGACAGCGTGTGTAGTCACAAACACCCATGGACAGTGTGCATGTCACAAACCCCTTTGGACATCGTGTGTGTCACAAACACTTTTGGATACTTTGTGTGTCACATACCCCACTGGACAGCGTGTGTGTCACAAACACCCATGGACAGTGTGCGTGTCACAATCCCCATTGGACATATTGTGTGTCCCAAACCCGTTTGGACAGTGTGTGTGTAACAAACACAATTGATCAGCGTGTGTGTCACAAACCCCATGGGACAGCGTGTGTGTGTCACAAACCCCATCGGAAAGTGTGTGTGTCACAAACCCCATTGGCTAGCGTGTGTGTGTCACAAACCCTTTAGAAAGTGTGCGTGTCACAAACCCCATTGCAAAGTGTGTGTGTCACAAACCCCATTGGATAGTGTTTGTGTGTCAAAAACCCTATTGGACAGTGTGTGTCACAAACCCCACTGGACATCATGTGTGTCACAACCACCCATGGACAGTGTGCGTGTCACAAACCCCTTTGGATAGAATGTGTGTATCAGAAACCCCAATGGATAGTGTATGTGTGTCACAAACCCCATTAGAAAGTGTGCGTGTCACAAACCCCACTGGATAGCATGTCTGTGGCACAAACCCCAT
Source organism: Columba guinea (assembly GCA_032206185.1). Lineage (NCBI taxonomy): Eukaryota > Metazoa > Chordata > Aves > Columbiformes > Columbidae > Columba > Columba guinea. The sequence goes on along the minus strand of JAVLUU010000053.1, from coordinate 2,063,784 downwards.
TGGACAGCGTGTGTGTCACAATCCTCATTGGACAGCGTGTGTGTCACAAACCCCATTGGACAGATTGTGTGTGTCACAAACCCCATTGTACAGCGTGTGTGTGTCACAAACCCTATTGGACACTGTGTGTGTCACAATCCCCATTGGACAGAGTGTGTGTGTCATAAACACCATTTGACAGCGTGTGTGTCACAATCCCCACTGGACAGCGTGTGTGTCACAATACCCATTGGACAGCGTGTGTGTCACAAACCCCATTGGAAAGTGTATGTGTCACAAGCCCCATTGGACAGAGTGTGTCGGTCACAAACCCCATGGGACAGAGTGTGTGTCACAAACACTATTGGACAGAGTGTGTGTCACTAACCCCATTGGACAGGGTTTGTGTGTCACAAAACCCACTGGACAGCGTGTGTGTCACAAACCCCATTGGAAAGTGTATGTGTCACAAACCGCATCGGAGAGCGTGTGTGTCACAAACCGCATTGTACAGCGTGTTTGTCACAAGCCCATTGGACAGAGTGTGTGTGTCACAAACCCCATTGTACAGCGTGTTTGTCACTATCCCCATTGGACAGCGTGTGTGTCACAAACCCCATTGGACAGAATGTGTGTGACAAACCCCTTTGGACAGCGTGTGTGTCACAAACCCCATTGGAAAGGGTGCGTGTCACAACCCCCATCTGACCGAATGTGTGTGTCACAAACCCCATTGGACAGTGTGTGTGTCACAAACCCCATTGGACAGCGTGTGTGAGTCACAATCCCAATTGCACAGTGTGTGTGTCACAAACCCCATTGGAAAGTGTGTGTGTCACAAAACATATTGGACAGCGTGTGTGTCACAAACCCCATTGGACAGCGTGTGTGTGTCACAATCCCCATTGGACAGTGTATATGTCACAATCCCCATTGGACATCGTCTGTGTCACAATCCCCATTGGACAGCGTGTGTGTCACAAAAACCATTGGACAGCGTGTGTGTGTCACAATCCCCATTGGACAGTGTGTGTGTCACAAAACCCATTTGACAGTGTGTGTGTCACAAACCCCATTGGACAGCATGCATGTCACAAACACCATAGGACAGCGTGTGTGTGTCACAATCCCCATTGCACAGTGTGTGTGTCACAAACTCCATTTGACAGCGTGTGTGTCACAAACCCCATTGGACAGAGTGTGTGTGTCACAATCCCCATTGGACTGTGTGTATGTCACAAACGCCATTGGACAGCGTGTGTGTGTGACAAACCCCATTGGACAGTGTTTGTGTCACAACCCCCATTGGACAGTGTGTGTGTGACAAAATCCGTTGAACAGCGTATGTGTGTCACAATCCCCATTGGACAGCGTGTGTGTTACAAACCCCTTTGGACAGTGTGTGTGTCACAAACCCAATTGGAGAGCGTGTGTGTGTCACAATCCCCACTGGACAGTGTGTGTGTCACAAACCCCATGGAATAGAGTGTGTGTCACGAACCCCATTGGACAGCGTGTGTGTCACAAGCACCATTGAACAGAGTGTGTGTGTCACAAACCCCGTTGGATAGTGTATATGTCACAAACCCCATTGGACAGCTTGTATGTTACAAACCCCAATATGACAGCATGTGTGTCACAAACCCCCGTGGACACTGTGTGTGTCACGAATGCCATTGGACAGTGTCTGTGTCACCACCCCCCCTGGACAGTGTGCGTGTCACAATCCCCAGTGGACAGAGTTTTTGTCACAAAACCCACTGGACACCGTGTGTGAAACGAACCCCATTGGACAGCGTGGGTGTCACAAGCACCATTGGACAGAGTGTGTGTGTAACAAACCCCATTGGAAAGTGTATGTGTCACAAACCCCAATGGACAGCGTGTGTGTCACTATCCCCATGGGACAGCGAGTGTGTCACAAACACCATTGGACATCGCGTGTGTGTAACAATACCCATTGGACAGAGTGTGTATCACAAACCCCATTGGACAGTGTGTATCTCACAAACTCCACTGGACAGTGTGTGTGTTCACAAACCCCATTGGACAGCGTGTTTTTCACAAGACCCATTGGACAGAGTGTATTTGTCACAAACCCCATTGGATAGTGTGTGTGTCACCAGCCCCCTTGGACAGCGTGTGTGTCACAAACACCATTGGAGTACTCGTGTTTGTAACAATACCCCTTGGAAAGCCTGTGTGTCACAAACCCCATTGGACAGCATGTGTGTCACAAATCCCCGTGGACAGCGTGTGTGTCACGAACACCCATGTACAGTGTGAGTGTCACAAACCCCATTGGATAGCGTGTGTGTCACAAAGCACTTTGGACAGTGTGTGCGTCACAATCCCCATTGGACAACGTGTGTGTCACAAACACCATTCGACAGTGTGTGTGTCATGAAACCCATTGGACAGCGTGTGTGTTTCGAAATCCCCATTGGACGGTGTGTGTGTGTCACAAACCCCATTGGACGCCGTGTGTCACAATCCCCATTGGACAGTGTGTGTGTTTCACAATACCCATTCGGCACTGTGTGTGTCACAAAAACCCATGGACAGTGTGCGTTTCACAAACCCAATTTGACATTGTGTGTGTCACAAACCCCTTTGGACAGCGTGTGTGTCACAAACAGCCATGGACAGTGTGCGTGTCACAAACCCCACTGGACATCGTCTGTGTCACAATCGCTTTTGGACAGCGTGTATCTTACAAACCCCATTGGACAGCGTGTGAGTGTCACAATCCCCATTGGATAGTGTGTGTGTCACAAACCCCATGGGACAGAGTGTGTGTCACGAACCCCATTGGACAGCGTGCGTGTCACAAGCGCCATTGGACAGAGTGTGTGTGTCACAAACCCCATTATAAAGTGTATGTGTCACAAACCACATTGGCTAGCGTGTGTGTCTCACAAACCCTCCTGGTCAGTGTGTGTGTCACAAAACCCATTGGATAGCATGCGTGTCACACACACCATTGGACAGTGTGTGTGTAACAAACCCAATTGGTCAGCGTGTGTGTCACAAACCCCATGGGCCAGCGTGTGGGTCTCACAAACCCCACTGGAAAGTGTGTGTCACAAACCCCATTTGATAGCGTGTATGTGTCACAAACCCTATTGGACTGTGTGTAGGTCACAATCCTTATTGGACAGCGTGTGTATCACAAACACCATTGGACAGCGTGTGTTGTTGCAGAAACGCTATTGGACATCGTGTGTGTCACAAACCTCTTTAGATAGTGTGTGTGTCACCAGCCCCATGGGACAGCGTGTGTGTCACAAAACGCATTGGACAGTGTGTGTGTCACAAAAATCATTGGACAGCATGTGTGTTTCGAAATCCCCATTGGATAGAGTGTGTGTGTCACAAACCCCATTGGATAGCGTGTGTGTGTCACAAACCCTCTCGGTCAGTGTCTGTGTCACAAAACCCATTGGACAGCATGCTTGTCAGAAACACTATTGGAGAGTGTGTGTGTAAGAAACCCCATTAGAAACTATGCGTGTCACAAACCCAATTGGATAGCGTGTGTGTATCACAAACCCCATTGGAAAGCGTATGTGTCACAAACCCTTTTGGATAGTGTGTGTGCATGTCACAAACCCCATTAGAAAGTATGCGTGTGACAAACCCTTTTGGATAGCCTGCGTGTGTCACAAACCCCATTAGAAAGTATGCGTGTCACAAACCGCTCTAGAAAGTGTGTGTGTCACAAACACCATTGGACAGCGTGTGTGTGTCACAATCGCCATTGGACAGTGTGTGTGTCAACAAACCCATTGGATAGCATGTGTGTCACAAACCCCATTAAAAAGACTGTGTGTCAAAAACACCATTGGATAGCGTGTCTGATGTCACAAACCCTATTGAAAAGTGTGTGTGTCACAAACCCCACTGGACAGCGTGTGTCATGAACCCCATTGGACAGCGTGTGTGTCACAATCCCCATTGGACAGTGTTCGTGTGTAACAAACCCCATTAGACAGAGTGTGTGTCACAAGCCCCATTGGACAGAGTGTATGTGTCACAAACCCCATTGGACAGCGTGTGTGTCACAATCCCCATTGGACAGCGTGTGTGTCACAAACCACATTGGACAGTGTGTTTGTGTCACAATACCCATAGGACAGTGTGTGTGTCACAAACGCCACTGGAAAGCGTGTGTGTCACAAACACCCATGGACAGTGAGCTTGTCACAAATCCCATTGGAAATCGTGTGTGTGTTACAATCCCCATTGGACAGTGAGTGTGTCACAAACCCCATGGGACAGAGTGTGTGTCACGAACCCCATTGGACGGCGTGTGAGTGTCACAATCCCCATTGGACAGTGTCTGTGTTACAAAATCCATTCGATAGAGTGTGTTTGTCACAAACCCTCCTGGCCAGTGTGTGTGTCACAAAACTTATTGGACAGCGTGCGTGTCATAAACACCATCGGGCAGTCTGTGTGTAAAAAACCCAATTGGTCAGCGTGTGTGTCACAAACCCCATTGGATAGCGTGTGTGTGTCACAAACCCCATTAGAAAGTATGCGTGTCACAAACCCCATTGGATAGCATGTGTGTATCACAAACCCCATTAGAAAGTGAGCGTGTCACAAACCCCATTGGAAAGTGTCTGTGTCACAAACACCATTGGACAGCGTGTGTGATGTCACAAACCCTCCTGGTCAGTGTGTGTGTCACAAACCCCATTGGACAGCGTGTGTGTCTCGAACCCCATTGGACAGCTTGTGTACCACAAGACCTATTGGACAGAGTGTATGTGTCACAAACCCCATTGGACAGCGTGTGTGTCACAAACCCCATTGGAAAGTTTGTGTCACAAACCCCATTGGACAGCGTGTTTGTCAGAAACACCATTGGACAGCGTGTGTGTGTCACAATCCCCATTGGACAGTGTGTGTGTGTCACAATCCCCACTGGACAGCGTCTGTGTCAAAACCCCATTGGACAGTGTGTGTGTGACAAAACCCACTGGACAGCATGTGTGTCACAAACTCCCATGGAGAGTGTGAGTGTCACAATCCCCATGGGACAGAGTGTGTGTCACAAACACCATTGGACAGCATGTGTGCGACAATCCTATTGGACAGAGTGTGTGTGTCACGAAACCCACTGGACAGCGAGTGTGTCACGAACCCCATTGGAAAGTGTATGTGTCACAAAACCCATTGGATAGCGTGTCTGTGTCACAAACCGCCATTGGACAGCGTGTGTGTCACAAACACCCATGGACAATGTGCGTGTCACAAACCCCATTGGACAGCGTGTGTGTCATAAACCCCCGTGGACAGTGTGCGTTTCACAAACCCCATTGGACATCGTGTGTGTTCACAAAGCACTTTGGACAGTGTGTGCATCACAGACGCCATTTGACAGCTTGCGTGTGTCACAATCCCTATTGGACATTGTGTGTGTCACAAATATCATTGGACAGAGTATTTGTCACAAGCCCATTAAACAGAGTGTGTGTGTCACAAAACCCAGGACAGCGTGTGTGTCACGAACCCCATTGGACACTGCGTGTGTCACAAATACCATTGGACAGTGTGTGTATCACAAACTCCACTGGACAGTGTGTGTGTCACAAACACCCATGGACAATGTGCCTGTCAGAAACCCCATTGGACATCGCGTTGGTCGCAAAGCCCTTTGGACAGTGTGTGTGTCACAAACCCCATTGGACAGTGTGTGTGTCACAAACCCCCGTGGAAAGTGTGCGTGTCACAAAGCCAATTGGACAGCGTGTGTGTGAGAAACACCATTGGACAGTGTGTGTGTCACAAAACCCACTGGAAAGCGTGTGTGTCACAAACCCCAGTGGACAGCGTGTGTGTCACAAACCCCATGGGACAGAGTGTGTGTCACGAACCCCATTGGACAGCGTGTGTGTCACAAGCACCATTGGACAGAGTGCGGTGTCACAAACCCCATTCGAAAGTGTATGTGTCACAAACCTCATTGCATAGTGTGTGTGTGTCACAAACCCTATTGGACAGTGTGTGTGTCACAAAACCCACTGGAGAGCGTGTGTGTCACAAACCCCCGTGGACAGTGTGTGTGTCACAAACCCCAGTGGACAGCGTGTGTGTCAAAACCCCATTGGACAGTGTGTGTGTGTCACAAAACCCACTGGACAGCGTGTGTCTCACAAACACCCATGTACAGTGTGAGAGTCACAAACCCCATTGGATAGCGTGTGTGTCACAAACCAGTTTGGACAGTGTGTATGTCACAAATATCATTGTACAGCGTATTTGTCATAAGCCCATTGGACAGAGAGTGTGTGTCACAAAACCCTCTGGGCAGCGTGTGTGTCGCGAACCCCATTTTACAGCGTGTGTGTCACAAGCACCATTGGACAGAGTGCGGTGTCACAAACCCCATTCGAAAGTGTATGTGTCACAAACCTCATTGCATAGTGTGTGTGTGTCACAAACCCTATTGGACAGTGTGTGTGTCACAAAACCCACTGGACAGCGTGTGTGTGTCACAAACCCCATAGGACATCGTGCACGTGTCACAATACCCATTGGACAGTGTGCGTGTGTCACAAACCCCATTAGACAGAATGTGTGTCACAAGCCCCCTTGGACAGAGTGTATGTGTCACAAACCCCATTGGACAGCGTGTGTGTCACAATCCCCATTGGACAGCTTGTGTGTCACAAACCACATTGGACAGTGTGTATGTGTCACAATACCCATTGGACAGCGTGTGTGGCACAAAACCCATTGGACAGAGTTTGTGTCACATACCCTCGTGGACACTGTGAGTGTCACAAACCCCATTGGACAGCGTGTGAGTGTAATAATACCCATTAAACATCGTGTGTGTCACAAACCCCATTGGAGAGCGTGTGTTTCACAAACCCCTTTGGACAGTGTGTGTGTCACAAACCCCATTGGATAGCGTGTGTGTGACGAAATCCCCTTTGCACAGTGTGTGTGTCACAATACCCATTGGACAGCTTGTGTGTCACAAACCCCCGTAGACACTCTGTGTGTCACAAACCCCACTGGACAGTGTGCCTTTCACAAACCCCATTGGACACCGTTTGTGTCACAAACCCTATTGGACAGCATGTGTGTCACAAACACCATTGGACAGTGTGTGTGTCACAAATCCCATTGGACACATGTGTGTCACAAATCCCATTGGAAAGCGTGTGTGTGTCACAAAACCCATTTGACAGAGTGTGTTTCATAAACACCATTGGACAGCGTGTGTGTCACAAACCCCATGGGACAGCGTGTGTGTGTCACAATCCCCATTGAAAAGTGTGAGTGTCATAAAATCCATTGGATAGCGTGTGTGTCTAAAACCCCATTTGAAAGTGTGTGTGACACAAACCCCATTGGATAGCGTGTGTGTGTCACAAACCCTATTGGGAAGTGTGTGTTTAACAAACCCCATTGTACAGCGTGTGTGCAAAAAACCCCGTTGGACAGCGTGTGTGTCACAAGACCCATTGGAAAGAGTGTGTGTGTCACAAACCCATTGGACATTGTGTGAGTCACAAACCCCATGGGACAGTCTGTGTGTCTCAAACCCCAAAGGACAGCGTGTGTGTCACAAACCCCTTTGGACAGTGTGAGTGTCACAAACCCCACAGGACAGCGTGTGTGTCACAATCCCCATTGGACAGTGTGTGTGTGTCACAAATCCCATTGGACAGCGTGTGTGTGTCACAATCCCCATTGGACAGTGTGTGTGTCACAATCCCCATTAGACAGAGTGTGTGTTTCACAAACCCCATTGGACAGCGTGTGTGTCATAAACCCCATTGGACAGCATATGTGTGTCCCACTCCCACTGGAACAAAGTGTGTGTCACAAAACCCAATGGACAGCGTGTGTGTCACAAGCCCCATTGGACAGAGTGTGTGTGTCACAAACCCCTTTGGAAAGTGTATGTGTCACAAACCCCATTGGACAGCGTGTGTGTCACAAGCACTATTGGAGAGAGTGTGTGTGTCAAAAACCCCATTGGAAAGTGTATGTGTCACAAAACCCATTGGATAGCCTGTGTGTGTCACAAACTCCATTGGACAGCGTGTGCGTCACAAACACCCATGTACAGTGTGAGTGTCACAAACCCCATTGGACATCGTGTGTTTTACAAACCCCATTGGAGAGCATGTGTGTGTAACAATCCCTATTGGACAGTGTGTGTGTCACAAACCCCATGGGACAGAGTGTTTGTCACAAACGCTATTGGACAGCGTGTGTCTCACAAGCCCTTTGGACAGAGTGTGCGTGTCACAAAACCCACTGGACAGCGTGTGTGTCACGAACCCCATCGGACAGCGTTTGTGTCATAAGACCCATTGGACAGAGTGTATGTGTGACAAAACCCATTGGACAGCGTGTGTGTCGCAATCCCCATTGGACAGCGTGTGTGTCACAATCCCCATTGGACAGAGTTTGTGTCATAAACCCTATAGGACAGCGTGTGTGTCACAAACACCATTGGACAGTGTGTGTGTCACAAACCCCACTGGACAGCGTGTGTGTAACAAACCCTCCTGGTCAGTTTCTGTGTCACAAACCCAATTAAACAGCGTGTAGTGTCAGAAACCCCATTGGACAGTGTGTATCACAAATCCCATTGGACAGTGTGTGTGTCACAAAACCCAATGGATAGCGTGTTTGTGTCACAAACCCCATTAGACAGAGTGTGTGTCACAATCCCCATTGGACAGAGTGTATGTGTCACATATCCCATTGCACAGCGTGTGTGTCACAATCCCCATTGCACAGCGTGTGTGTCATAAACACCATTGGACAGCGTGTGTGTGTAAGAATACCCATTGGACAGTGTGTGTGTCACAAACACTATTGGACAGCGTGTGTGTGTCACAAAACCCACTGGACAGCGTGTGTGTCACGAACCCCATTGGAGAGCGTGTGTGTCACAAACACCCATGTACAGTGTGCGTGCCACAAACCCCATTGGACAAGGTGTGTGTCACAAACCCCTCTGGACAGTGTGTGTTTCACAATCCCCATTGGACAGAGTGTGTGTGTCACAAACCCAATGGGACAGTGTGCGTGTCACAAACCCGATTGGACAACGTGTGTGTCACAAAACTCTTTGGACAGTGTGTGTGTAACAAACACCTCTGGAGAGCGTGTGTGTGTCACAAACCTTATTGGACAGTGTGTGTGTCACAAAACCCATTGCACAGAGTGTGTGTCACAAGCCCCATTGCACAGAGTGTATGTCTCACATATCCCATTGGACAGCGTGTGTGTCACATTCCCCATTGGAAAGCGTATGTGTCACAAACCCTATTGGACAGGGTGTGTGTGTCACAATACCCACTGGACAGTGTGTGTGCCACAAACCTCATTGGACAGAGTTTGTGCCACAAACCCCCGTGGACACTGTGTGTGTCACAAACCCCATTGGACAGTGTGTGTGTCACAAACTCCACTGGAAAACGTGTGTTTCACAAACCCCATGGACATTGTGCGTGCCACAAACCCCATTGGACAACGTATATGTCACTTACCCCTTTGGGCAGTGTGTGTGTCAAAAACCCCATTGGACAGCGTGTGTGTGTCACAATCCCCATTGTACAGAGTCTGTGTGTGTCACAAACCCCATGGGACAGAGTGTGTGTCACGAACCCCCGTGGACAGTGTGCTTGTCACAAACCCCACTGGACATCGTGTGTGTCACAAACCCCTTTAGACAGTGTGTGTGTCACAAACACCATCGGACAGAGTGTGTGTCACACACCCCATTGGACAGCGTGTGTGTCATAAACACCATTGGATAGTGTGTGTGTGTCACAAACCCCATTATACAGTGTGCGTGTCACAAACCCCTTTGGACACTGTGTGTGTCACAAACCCCATTGGACAGTGTGTGTGTCACAAACCCCCACGGACAGTGTGTGTGTCACAAAACCCACTGGACAGCGTGTGTGTCATAAACACCCATGGACAGTGTGAGTGTCACAAACCTCATTGGACAGTGTGTGTGTGTCACAATACGCATTGGACAGTGTGTGTGTCACAAACCACATTGGAAAGAGTTTGTGTCACAAACCCCATTGGACAGTTTCTGTGTCACAAAACCTATTGGACAGCATGTGTGTGTCACAATCCCCATTGGACAGAGTTTGTGTCACAAACGTCAGTGGAGAGCGTGTGCGTGTCACAAACCTCATTGGACAGCGTGTAGTGTCAGAAACCCCATTGGACGGTGTGTGTCACAAATCCCATTGGACAGCGTGTGTGTGTCACAAACCCTCCAGGTCAGTGTGTGTGTCACAAGCCCCATTGGAAAGTGTGTTTGTCACAAACCCCATTGGAAAGTGTGTGTGCCACAAATCCCATTGCATAGCGTGAGTGTGTCACAAACTCCATTATAAAGTAGTGCGTGTTCACAAACCCCACTGGATAGCGTGTGTGAGTCACAAACCCCATTGGACAGAGTGTGTGTCACAAACACCACTGGACATCGTGTGTGTGTCACAATCCCCACTGAACAGTGTGTGTGTCACAAAACCCATTGGATAGCGTGTGTGTCACAATCCCCATTGGACAGCGTGTGTGTCACAAACCCCATTGGACAGTGTGTCTATGTCACAATACCCAATGGACAGTGTGTGTGTCACTCTCCCCATTGGACAGCGTGTGTGTCACAAACACCATTGGACAGCATGTGTGTGTCACATTCCCCATTGGACAGTGTATGTTCACAAAACCCATTGGATAGCGTGTGTGTCACAAACCCCATTGGATAGCGTGTGTGTCACAATCACCATTGGACAGCGTGTGTGTGCCACAATCGCCATTGAACAGTGTGTGTGTCACAAAACGCATTGGATAAAGTGTGTCACAATCCCTATTGGATAGTGTGTGTGTCACAAATCCCATTGGACAGAGTTTGTGTCACAAACCCCATTGGACAGTGTGTGTGTCACAAAACGCATTGGATAGGGTTTGCCTCACAATCCCCATTGGACAGCGTGTGTGTCACAAACACCACTGGACAACGTGTGTGTCAGAAACACCATTGGACAGTCTGTGTGTCACAAAACGCATTGGATAGCGTGTGTGTCACAATCCCCATTGGACAGCGTGTGTGTCACAAGCGCCATTGGAAAGTGTGTGTGTCACAAACCCCATTGGACAGCGTGTGTGTGCCACAAAACCCATTTGATAGCATATGTGTGTCACGAACCCCATTGGACAGCTTGTGAGCCAAAAGACCCATTGGTCAGAGTGTGTGTGTCACATTCCCCATTGGACAGTGTGTGTGTCACAAAAACCATTAGATAGCATGCGTGTCAGAAACCCCATTGGACAGTGTGTCTGTGTCAAAATACCCCATTGGACAGTGTGTGTGTCACAATCCCCATTGGACAGAGTTTGTGTCACAAGCCCCATTGGACAGCATGTGTGTCTCAAACACCATTGGACAGTGTGTGTGGGACATACCCCATTGGATAGCGTGCGTGTGTCGCAAACCCCATTGGAGAGCTTGTGTGTGTCACAAAGCCTGTTTGACAGAGTGTGTGTCACAAACACCACTGGACAGTCTGTGTGTCACAAAACGCATTGGATAGCGTGTGTGTCACAATCCCCATTGGACAGCGTGTGTGTCACAAGCGCCATTGGAAAGTGTGTGTGTCACAAACCCCATTGGACAGCGTGTGTGTGCCACAAAACCCATTTGATAGCATGTGTGTGTCACGAACCCCATTGGACAGCTTGTGAGCCAAAAGACCCATTGGTCAGACTGTGTGTGTCACAATCCCCATTGGACAGAGTTTGTGTCACAAACCTCACTGGACAGCGTGTGTGTGTCACAAACCCCATTGGACAGCGTGTAGTGTCAGAAACCCCATTGCACAGTGTGTGTCACAAACCCCATTGGACAGCGTGTGTGGGTCACAAACCCTCCTGGTCAGTGTGTGTGTCACAAACCAAATTGGAAAGTGTGTGTGCCACAAGTCCCATTGCATAGCGTGTCTGTGTCACAAACTCCATTATAATGTAGTGCGTGTTCACAAACCCCACTGGATAGGGTGTGTGAGTCACAAACCATATTGGACAGTGTGTAGGTCACAATCCCCATTGGACAGCGTCTGTGTCACAAACCCCATTGGACAGCGTGTGTGTCACAAACACCACTGGACATCGTTTGTGTGTCACAATCCCCATTGAACAGTGTGTGTGTCACAACCCCCATTGGACAGCGTGTGTGTCACAAACCCCATTGGAGAGTGTGTGTGTCACAATCCCGATTGGATAGAAGGTGTGTCACAAATCCCATTGGACAGAGTTTGTGTCACAAACCCCATTGGACATTGTGTGTGTCAAAAAACGCATTGGATAGCGTTTCCCTCACAATCCCCATTGGACAGCGTGTGTGTCACAAACCCCATTGTACAGTTTGTGTGTGTCACAAAACCCATTGGATAGCATGTGTGTGTCACAAACCCCATTGGATAGCGTGTAGTGTCAGAAAACACATTGGACAGTGTGTGTCACAAATGCCATTGGACAGCATGTGTGTCACAAACCCCATTGGACAACGTGTGTGTCACAAACCCCATTAGACAGTGTGTGTGTCACAAAACGCATTGGATAGCGTGTGTGTCACAATCCCCATTGGACAGCGTGTGTGTCACAATCCTCATTGGACCGTGTGTGTGTCACAAACCCCATTGGACAGTGTGTGTGTAACAAAACCAATTCGTCAGCGTGTGTGTCACAAACCCCATGGGACAGCGTGTGTGTGTCACAAACCCCATTGGAAAGTGTGTGTGTCACAAACCCCATTGGATAGCGTGTGTGTGTGACAATCCCCATTAAAAAGTGTGCGTGTCACAAACCCCCTGGACAGTTTGTGTGTCACAATCCCCATTTGACAGCGTGTGTGTCACAAACCCCCGTGGACACTGTCTGTGTCACAAACCCCATTGGACAGTGTGTGTGTCACAATCCCCATTGGACAGCGTGTGTGTCACAATCCCCATTGGACAGCGTGTGTGTCACAAACCCCATTGGACAGAGTGTGTGTGTCACAAAACCCTTTGGATAGCATGCGTGTCACAGACCCCACTGGACAGCGTGCATGTCACAAGCACCATTGGAAAGTGTTTGTGTCACTAACCCAATTGGACAATGTGTATGTCACAATCCCCATTAGACAGCGTCTGTGTCACAAATCCCATTGGGCAGCGTGTGTGTCACAAACAACATTGGACAGCGTGTGTGTGTCACAATCCCCACTGGACAGTGTGTGTGTCACAAAACCTATTGGATAGCGTGTGTGTTACAAACCCCATTGGAAAGTGTGCGTGTCACAAACCCCATTGGATAGCGTGTGCGTGTCACAAACCCAATTAGAAAGTGTGCGTGTTACAAAACCCATTGGAAAGCATTTGTGTCACAAGACCCATTGGACAGAGTGTGTGTGTCACAAACCCCATTGGACAGCGTGTGTGTCACAAATCCTATTGGACAGCGTGTGTGTGTCACAATACCCATTGGACAGTGTGTGTGTGTCACAATCCTTCCAGGTCAGTGTGTGTGTCACAAACCCCGTTGGACAGCGTGTTTGTCACAAACCCCATTGGACAGCATGTGTGTTACAAACCCCATTGGACAGTGTGTGTGTGTCACAATACCCATTAAACAGTGTGTGTGTCACAAACCCCTTTGGACAGAGTTTGTGTCACAAACCCCATTGGACAGCGTGTGTGTCACAAACACCATTGGACAGTGTGTATGTCAGAAACCCCATTGGAAAGTGTATTTTTCACACAGCCCATTGGATAGCGTGTGTGAGTCAGAAACCCCACTGTACAGCGTGTTTGTCACAAGCCCATTGGACAGAGTGTGTGTGTCACAAAACCCCGTGGACACTGTGTGTATCACGAACGACATTTGAGAGTGTGTGTGTCACAAACCCCCCTGGACAGCGTGTGTATCACAAACACCATTGGACAGTGTGTATATCACAAATCCAATTTGAAAGCGTGTGTGTGTAACAATCCGTCCTGGTCAGTGTGTGTGTCACAAAGCCCATTGGACAGCGTGTGTGTCACAAATCCCATTGGACAGCGTGTGTGTCACAAACCCCTTTGGACAGTGTCTGCGCAACAAACCCCATTGGACAGCGTGTGTGTGTCACAAAACCCACTGGACAGCGTATGTGTCACGAACCCCATTGGACAGCGTGTGTGTCACAGGCACCATTGGACAGAGTGTGTGTGTCAGAAACCCCATTGGAAAGTGTATTTTTCACACAGCCCGTTGGATAGCGTGTGTGTCACAAACCATATTGAACAGTGTGTGTGTCACAAAACCCACTGGACAGCATGTGTGTCAAAAACCCCATTGGACAGCATGTGTGTCACAAACCTCATTGGATAGCGTGTGTGAGTCACAAACTCCGTTGTACACCGTGTTTGTGAGAAGCCCATTCGACATCACAGTGTGCATGTCAAAAACCCTTTGGACATCATGAGTGTTACAAACCCCTTTGGAAAGAGTGTGTGTCACAAACCCCATTGGACAGTGTGTCTGTGTGTCACAAACCCCATTGGACAGCTTGTGTGTCACAAATCCTTTTGGACAGTGTGTGTCTCACAAACCCCTTTGTAGAGTGTGTGTGTCACAAACCACATTGGACAGCGTGTGTGTGTCACAGTCCCCATTGGACATCATGTGTGTCACAAACCCCTTTGGAAAGAGTGTGTGTCACAAACCCCCTTGGAGAGCGTGTGTGTCACAAACTGCATTAGAAAGTGTGCGTGTCACAAACCCCATTGGAACGTCTGTGTGTCACAAACCCCATTGGATAGCATGTGTGGTTCACAAATCCCATTGGACAGCGTGTGTGTCACGAACCCCATTGGACAGCTTGTGTGTCACAAGGCCTTTGGACAGAGTGTGTGTGTCACAAAACCCACTGGTCAGCGTGTGTGTCACAAGCACCATTGGAGAGAGTGTGGTGTTCACAAACCCCATTGGAAAGTGTACGTGTCGCAAACCCCATTGGATAGCGTGTATGTGTCACAAACGCTATTGGAAAGTGTGTGTGTCACAAAACCCTATTGGACAGAGTTTGTGTCACAAACCCCATTGGACATTGTGTGTCACAAAACCCTTTGGACTGCGTGTGTGTGTCACAATCCCCATTAGACAGAGTGTGTGTGACAAACCCCCCTGTACAGTGTCTGTGTCACAATCCCCATTGGACAGCGTGTGTGTCACAAGCCCCATTGGACTGCGCGTGTGTGTCACAAACCCCATTAGACAAAGTGTGTGTGACAAACCCTATTCGACATCGTGAGTGTCACAAAACCCATTGGACAGTCTGTGTGTCAGAAACCCCCCTTTACAGTGTGTGTCTCACAGTCCCCATTGGACAGCGTGTGTGTGTCACAAACCCCACTGGACTGCGTGTCTGTCACAATCCCCTTTGGACAGAGTGTGTGTGTGTCACAAACCCCACTGGACTGCGTGTGTGTCACGAACACTATTGGACAGCGTGTGTGTTCACAAACACCATTGGACAGAGTGTTTGTGTCAGAAACCCCATTGGAACGTGTGTGTGTCATAAACCCCATTGGATAGAGTGTGTGTGTCGCAAACCCTAGTGGTCAGTGTGTGTGTCACAAACCCCACTGGACAGCATGTGTGTCACGAACCACATTCGACATCGTGTGTGTCACAAACCCCATTGGACAGTGTGTGTGTCAGAAACCCCCCTGTACATTGTGTGTCTCGCAATCCCCATTGGACAGCGCGTGTGTGTCACAATCCCCATTGGACAGAGTGTGTGTCACAAACCCTATTGGACAGTGTGTGTGTCACAAACCCCATTGGAAAGCGTGTGTGTCACAATCCACATTGGACAGCGTGTATGTCACAAATCCCTTTGGAGAGTGTGTGTGTCACAATCCCCATTGGACAGTGTGTGTGTGTCACAAAACCCACTGGACAGCGTGTGTGTCAGAAACCGCATTGGACAGAGTTTGTGTCACAAGCCCCATTGGGCAGCGTGTGTGTTTCACAAGCGCCATTGAACAGAATGTGTGTGTTACAAACACCATTAGAAAGTGTGCGTGTCACAAATCTCATTTGAAAGTGTGTATGTCACAAACCCCATTGGATAGCGTGTTTGTGTCACAAACCCCGTTGGACAGCGTGTGTTTTCCAAACTCCATTGGACAGCTTGTGTGTCACAAGACCTATTGGACAGAGTGTATGTGTCTCAAACCACATTGGACTGCGTGTGTGTCACAATCCCCATTGGACAGCGTGTGTGTCACAAACTCCATTAGACAGCGTGTGTGTCACAAACACCATTGGAAAATGTGTGTCACAAAGCCCATTGTATAGCATGTGTGTGTAATAAACCCTATTGGACAGTGTGCATGTTACAATCCCCATTGGACAGCGTCTGTGTCACAAACCCCATTGGCCAGCGTGTGTGTCACAAACACTATTGGACAGCGTGTGTGTGTCACAATCCCCATTGGACAGTGTGTGTGTCACAAAACCCATTGGATAACGTGTGTGTCACGAACACCATTATAAAGTGTGTGTGTCACAAACCCCATTGGATAGCGTATGTGTGTCACAAACCCTATTGGACACAGTGTGTGTGTCACACACCCCATTGGCAGCGTGTGTGTCATAAACCCCATTGGATAGCGTGTGTGTTTCACAAACCCCATTATAAAGTGTGCGTGTCACAAACCCCATTGGACAGTGTCACAAAACCCCAGTGGAGAGCATGTTTGTCAAAACCCCATTGGAAAGCGTGTGTGTCACAAACACCCATGGACATTGTGCCTGTCACAAACCCCATTGTACATCGTGTGTGTCACAAACCCTTTTGGACTGTGTGTGCGTCACAAACCCCACTGGGCAGCGTGTATGTCACAAACACCCATGGACCGTGTGCGTGTCACAAACCCCATTGGACATCGTGTGTGTCAGAAATCTCTTCGGATAATGTGTGGGTCACAAACCCCATTGGATAGCGTGTGTGTGTCACAAACCCCATTAGAAAGTAGGTGTGTCACAAACCCCATTGGATAGCGTGTGTTTGTCACAAACCCCATTATAAAGTGTGCATGTCACAAACCCCATTTGATAGCGTGTGTGTGTCACAATCCCTATTGGACAGTGTATGTGTCACAAACATCATTGGACAGCGTGTGTGTCAGAAGCCCATTGGACAGAGTGTGTGTGTCACAAAACCCACTGGACAGCGGGTGTGTCACGAACCTCATTGGACAGCGTGTGTGTCACAAACACCATTGGACAGAGAGTGTGTGTCACAAACCCCATTGGAAAGTGTATGTTTCACAAACCCCATTGGATAGCCTGTGTCTGTCACAAACCTTTTAGGACAGTGTTTGTCACAAAACCCACTGGACACCGTGTGTGTTCACAAACCCCATTGGACAGCGTGTTTGTCACAATCCCCACTGGACAGCGTCTGTGTCACAAACCCCATTGCACAGTGTGTGTGTCAGAAACCCCATGGAACAACATGTGTGTGTCACAAACCTCATAGGAAAGTGTGTGTCACAAACCCCATTGGACAGTGTGTGTGTCACAAACACCATTGGACAGCATGTGTTTGTAACAATACCCATTGGACACTGCGTGTGTCACAAACCCCATTGGACAGTTTGTTTGTCACAAACTCCACTGGACAGCGTGTGTGTCACAAAAACCCATGGATAATGTGCGTGTCACAAACCCCATTAGACATCGTGTGTGTCACAAACCTCTTTGGACAGTGTGTGTGTCACAAACCCCATTGGACAACGTGTGTGTGGCACAAACCCCATTGGAAACTGTGTGTCACAAACCCCATGGGACAGAGTGTGTGTGTCACAAACCCCATTATAATGTGTGCGTGTCACAAACCCCATATGATAGCATGTGTGTGTCACAAACCCTACTGGACAGTGTGTAGGTCACAATCCCCATTGGACAGCGTCTGTGTCACAAACCCCAGTGGACAGCGTGTGTGTCACATAACCCATTGGACAGCGTGTGTGTTACAAGCCATTGGACAGACTGTGTGTGTCACAAAACCCATTGGACATCGTGTGTGTCACAAACCCCTTTGGACAGTGTGTTTGTCACAAACCCCATTAGACAGCGTGTGTGTGTCACAATCCCCATTGGACAGAGTGTGTGTGTCACAAACCGCATGGGACAGAGTGTATGTCACGAACCCCATTGGACAGTGTGTGTGTCACAAGCGCCATTGGACAGCATGTGTGTGTCACAAACCCCTTTGGAAAGTGTGTTTCACAAACCCCATTGGATAGCGTGTGTGTGTCAAAAACGCAACTAGAAAGTATGTGTGTCACAAACCCCATTGGATAGCATGTGTGTTTCACAAACCCCATTGGACGGCGTGTGTGTCACAAACCCCATTGGACAGCGTGTGTGTGTCGAAAACCCCATGGGACAGAGTGTGTGTCACAAACCCCATTGGACAGCGTGTGTGTAATAAACCCCATTGGACAGCGTGTGTGTGTCGCAATCCCCATTGGACAGCGTGTGTGTCACAAACCGCATGGGACAGAGTGTGTGTCACAAACACTATTGGTCAGCGTGTGTGTGTCACAAGCCTATTGGACAGAGTGTGTGTGTTTCACAAAACCCACTGGACAGCGTGTGTGTCTCGAACCCCATTGGACAGCATGTGTGTCACAAACCCCTTTGAACAGAGTGTATTTTCACAATCCCCATTGGACAGTGTGTGTGTGTCACAATCCCCATTGGACAGTGTGTGTGTCACAAACCACATTGGACAGACTGTGTGTGTCACAATCCCCATTGGACAGCGTGTGTTTGTCACAATCCCCATTGGACAGTGTGTGTGTCACAAACCACATTGGACAGAGTGTGCGTGTCACAATCCCCATTGGACAGTGTCTGTGTCAGAAACCCCATTGGACAGTGTGTGTGTCACAAACCCTATAGGACAGTGTGTGTGTCACAAAACCCACTTGAGAGCATGTGTGTCACAATCCCCATTGGACAGCGTGTATGTCACAAATCCCATTGGTGAGTGTGTGTGTCACAATCCCCATTGGACAGTGTGTGTGTGTCACAAAACCCACTGGACAGCGTGTGTGTCAGAAACCGCATTGGACAGAGTCTGTGTCACAAGCCCCATTGGGCAGCGTGTGTGTTTCACAAGCGCCATTGAACAGAATGTGTGTGTTACAAACACCATTAGAAAGTGTGCGTGTCACAAATCTCATTTGAAAGTGTGTATGTCACAAACCCCATTGGATAGCGTGTTTGTGTCACAAACCCCGTTGGACAGTGTGTGTTTTCCAAACTCCATTGGACAGCTTGTGTGTCACAAGACCCATTGGACAGAGTGTGTGTGTCTCAAACCCCATTGGACATCGTGTGTCTCACAAATCCCATTGGACAGAGTGTGTGTGTCACAAAACCCACTGGACAGCGTGTGTGTCACAAAACACAGTGGACAGCGTGTGTAGTCACAAACCCCATTAGATAGCGTGTGTGTGTTCCAAACCCCATTAGAAAGTGTGCATATTGGAAAGTGTGTGTGTCACAAACCCCATTGGACAGTGTATTTGTGTCACAAACCATATTTGACAGCATGTGTTTCACATACGCCATTGGACAGCTTGTGTGTTACAAGACCCATTAGACAGAGTGTGTGTGTCACAAACGCCATTGGAGAGCGTGTGTGTCACAAACCCTATTGGACAGCGTGTGTGATTCACAAGCCCATTGGACAGAGTGTGTGTGTCAGAAAACCCACTAGACAGCATGTGTATCATGAACCCCATTGGACAGTGTGTGTTTCACAAACCCCATTGGACAGCGTGTGTGTGTCACAATCCCCATTTGACAGTGTGTGTGTCACAACACCATTGGACAGCGTGTGTGACACAAGCCTATTGGACAGAGTGCGTGTGTCACAAAACACACTGGACTACGTGTGTGTCACGAAGCCCATTGGACAGCGTGTGTGTCACAAGCACCACTGGACAGAGTGTGTGTCTCACAAACCCCATTGGAAAGTGTATGTGTCACAAACCCCATTGGATAGCATGTGTGTGTGTCACAAAGCCTATTGGAGAGTGTGTGTGTCACAAACCACTGGACAGCATGTGTGTCAGAAACCCCATTGGACAGTGTGTGTGTAACAAACCTCTTTGGACAGCGTGTGTGCTTCACAATACCCTTTCGACAGTGTGTGTGTCACAAACCCCATTAGAAAGTGTGCATATCAAAAACCCCATTGGAAAGTGTGTGTGTCACAAACCCCATTGGACAGTGTATTTGTGTCACAAACCCATATTGGACAGCGTGTGTTTCACAAACCCCATTGGACAGCTTGTGTGTTACAAGACCCATTAGACAGAGTGTGTGTGTCACAAACCCCATTGGAGAGCGTGTGTGTCACAAAACCCATTGGACAGGGTGTGTGTGTCACAAAACCCATTGGATAGTGTGTGTGTCACAAAACCCACTGGACAGCGTGTGTGTCACAAACCCCATTGAACAGCGTGTGTATCAGAAGCCCCTTGGGACAGCGTGTGTAGTCACAAAACCCATTGGACAGAGTGTGTGTGTCACAAAACCCATTGGATAGCGTGTGTGTGTCACAAACCCTCCTGGTCAGAGTGTGTGTCACAAAACCCATTGGACAGCATGCGTGTCGCAAACACCATTGGACAGTGTGTGTGTAAGAAACCCAATTGGTCAGCGTGTGTGCCACAAACCCCATTGGAAAGTGTGTGTGTCACAAACCCCATTGGATATAGTGGGTGTGTCACAAACCCCATTAGAAAGTGTGCATGTCACAAACCCCATTGGATACCATGTGTGTGTCACAAACCCTATTGGACAATGTGTGTGTCACAAACCCCATTGGATAGCGTGTGTGTGTCACAAACCCTATTGGACAGTGTGTGTGTCACAAAACACACTGGACAGCGTGTGTGTCGCAAGCCCCATTTGACAGCGTGTGTGTAACAAGCACCATTGGGCAGAGTGTGTGTGTCACAAACCCCTTTGGAAATTGTATGTGTCACAAAACCCATTGGATAGCGTGTGTGAGTCACAAACCCTATTGGACAGTGTGTGTGTCACAAAACACACTGGACAGCATGTGTGTCGCAAGCCCCATTTGACAGCGTGTGTGTCACAAACACCATTGGGCAGAGTGTGTGTGTCACAAACCCCTTTGGAAATTGTATGTGTCACAAAACCCATTGGATAGCGTGTGTGAGTCACAAACCCTATTGGACAGTGTGTGTGTCACAAAACACACTGGACAGCATGTGTGTCGCAAGCCCCATTTGACAGCGTGTGTGTCACAAACACCATTGGACAGCGCGTGTGTGTAACAATACCCACTGGACAGCGTGTGTGTCACGAACCCCATTGGACAGCGTGTGTGTCACAAGCACCACTGGACAGAGTGTGTGTGTCAAAAACCCCATTGGAAAGTGTATGTGTCGCAAAACCCTTTGGATAGCATGTGTGTATCACAAACACTTTCGGACAGTGTGTGTGTCACAAAACCCACTGGACACCGTGTGTTTTCACAAACGCCATTGGACAGCGTGTTTTTCAAAAGAGCCATTGGACAGAGTGTGTGTGTCACAAAGCCCATTGGACAGCGTGTGTGTCACAGTCCCCATTGGACAGAGTGTGTGTCACAAACACCATTGGACAGCGTGTCTGTGTAACAAACCCCCGTGGACACTGTGTGTGTCAAAAACCCCATTGGACAATGTGTGTGTCACAAATTCCACTGGACAGAATGTGTGTCACAAACACCCATGGATAATGTGCGTGTCACAAACCCCATTCGACATCGTGTGTGTCACAAACACCTTTCGACAGTGTGTGTGTCACAAACCCCATTGGACAGCGTGTGTGTCACAAACACCCATGGACAGTGTGTGTGTCACAAACCCCTTTGGACAGTGTGTGTGTCACAAATCCCATGGTACAGAGTGTGTGTCACAAACCCCTCTGGACATCGTGTGTTTTTCACAAAACTCTTCGGACAACGTTTGTGTCACAAACCCCATTGGACAGCGAGTTTGTGTCACAATCCCCATTGGACAGTGTGTGTGTGAAAAACCCCATGGTACAGAGTGTGTGTCTCGAACCCCATTGGACAGCGTGTGTGGCACAAGCGCAATTGGACAGAGTGTGTGCATCACAGACCCCATTGGAAAGTGTATGTGTCACAAACACCATTGGATAGCGTGTGTGTCACAAACCCCATTTGAAAGTGTGTGTGTCACAAACCCATTGGACAGCGTTTGTGTGTCACAAAACCCATTGGACAGCATGCATGTCACAAACACTATTGGACAGTCTGTGTGTAACAAACCCAAATGGTCAGCGTGTGTGTCACAAACCCCATGGGGCAGCGTGTGTGTGTCACAAACCCCTTTGGAAAGTGTGACTGTCACAAACCCTTTGGACAGCGTTTTTGTGTCACAAACCCTATTGGACAGTGTGTTTGTCACAAACCCCATTGGAAAGCGTGTGTGTCACAAACCCCTTTAGACAGCATGTGTGTGTCACAAACACCATTGGACAGCGTGTGTGTCACAGACCCCAGTGGACAGTGTGTGTGTAACAAACCCAATTGGTCAGCGTGTGTGTCACAAACCCAATTAGAAAGTGTGCGTGTCACAAACCACATTGGATAGCATGCGTGTGTCACAAACACTATGGACAGTGTGTAGGTCACAATCCCCATTGGACAGCGTCTGTGTCACAAACCCCATTGGACAGTGTGTGTGTCACAAACACCATTGGACAGCGTGTGTGTGTCACAATCCCCATTGGACAGTGTGTGTGTCACAAAAGCCATTGGATAGCGTGTGTGTCACAAACCCCATTTGAAAGTGTGTGTGTCACAAACCCATTGGACAGCGTTTGTGTGTCACAAACCCCATTGGACAGTGTGTGTGTCACAAACCCCATTGGAACGTGTGTGTGTCACAAACCTCATTGGATAGCGTGTGTGTCACAAACCATATTTGAAAGTGTGCGTGTCACAAACCCCTTTGGAAAGTGTTTTTGTCACAAACCATATTTGAAAGTGTGTGTGTCATAAACACCACTGGATAGCGTGTGTGTGTCACAAACCTTAATGGACAGTGTATGTGTCACAAACCCCATTGGACAGCCTGTGTGTGTCACAATCCCCATGAGACAGCGTGTGTGTGTCACAAACCCCATGGGACAGAGTGTGTGTCACAAACAGTATTGGACAGACTGCGTTTGTCACAAAACCCGCTGGACAGCGTGTGTGTCACAAACCACATTGAACAGCGTGTGTGTCACAAGCACCATTGGACAGAGTGTGTGTCATAAACCCCATTGGACAGAGTGTGTGTGACAAACCCCATTGGACAGAGTGTGTGTGTCACAAAACCCATTGGGCAGAGTGTGTGTGTCAAACCACATTGGACAGTGTGTGTGTCACAAGCACCATTGGACAGAGTGTGTGTCACAAACCCCATTGGACAGAGTTTGTGTCACAAACTCCATTGGACAGAGTGTGCGTGTCACAAAACCCACTGGACAGCGTGTGTGTCACAAACCCCATTGGACAGCGTGTGTGTAACAAACCTGTTTGGACAGCGTGAGTGCGTCACAATACCCATTGGACAGTGTGTGTGTCACAAACCTCATTGGACGTAGTTTGTGTCACAAACCCCATTGGACAGCGTGTGTTTCACAAACACCATTGGACTGTGTGTGTGTCACAAACTCCATTGGACAGAGTGTGTGTGTCACAAAACCCACTGGACAGCGTGTGTGTCACAAACCCCTTTGGACAGCGTGTGTGTAACAAACCTCTTTGGACAGCGTGAGTGCGTCACAATACCCATTATACAGTGTGTGTGTCACAAACCCGATTGGACAGCGTGTGTGTGTCACAACACCCATTGGACAGCAAGTTTGTCACAAGAACATTGGACAGAGTGTGTGTGTCACAAACCCCTTTGGAGAGTGTGTGTGTCACAAAGCCTATTGGAGAGTGTGTGTGTCACAAAACCCACTGGACAGCGTATGTGTAACAAACCTCTTTGGACATCGTCTGTGCGTCACAATACCCATTGGACAGTGTGTGTGTCACAAACCCCATTGGACAGTGTGTGTGTCACAAACCGCATTGGACAGCGTGTGTGTGTCACAAACCCCATTGGACAGTGTGTGTGTCACAAACCGCATTGGACAGAGTTTGCATCACAATACCCATTGGACATTTTGTGTGTCACAAACCCCATTGGACAGAGTTTGCTTCACAAACCCATTGGACAGCGTGTGTGTCACAAACCCCATTGGACTGAGTTTGTGTCACAAACCCCATTGGACAATGTGTGTGTGTCACAAACCTCCTGGTCAGTGTGTGTGTCACAAGCACCATTGGAGAGAGTGTGTGTGTTACAAACATTATTGGACAGTGTGTGTGTCACAAACCTCATTGGACAGCGTGTGTATCAAAAGCCACATTCGACAGACTGTATGTGTCACAAACCCCACTGGACACGTGGGTGTCACAATACCCATTGGACAGTGTGTGTGTCACAAACCCCATTGGACAGTGTGTGTGTCACAAACCGCATTGGACAGCGTGTGTGTGTCACAAACCCCATTGGACAGTGTGTGTGTCACAAACCGCATTGGACAGCGTGTGTGTGTCACAATCCCCATTGGACAGCGTGTTTGTCACAAACCCCATCGGACAGAGTGTGTGTGTCACAAAACCCACTAGACAGCATGTGTGTTATGAACCCCATTGGACAGCGTGTGTGTCACAATCACCATTGGACTGAGTGTGTATCTCACAAACCCCATATGAGAGCGTGTGTGTGTCACAATACCCATTGGACAGTGTGTGTGTCACAATCCCAAGTGGACAGCGTGTGTGTCAAAGCCCCATTGGACAGTGCGTGTGTGACAAAACCCACTGAACAGCGTGTGTGTCACAAACACCCATGGACAGTGTGTGTTTGTCACAATCCCCACTGGACTGCGTGTGTGTCACAAGCACCACTGGACAGAGTGTGTGTGTCACAAACCCCATTGGAAAGTGTAAGTGTCACAAACCCCATTGGATAGACTGTGTGTGTCTCAAAGCCTATTGGGGAGTGTGTGTGTCACAAAACCCACTGGACAGTGTGTGTGTCACAAACCTCATTGGAAAGCGTGTGTGTCACAATCACCATTGGACAGACCGTGTGTCTCACAAACCCCATTGGAAAGTGTATGTGTCACAAAGCGCATTGTATAGAGTGTATGTGTCACAAACCGCACGGGAGAGCGTGTGTGTGTCACAAACCCCATTGTACAGCGTTTTTGTCACAAGCCCTTTGGAGAGAGTGTGTGTGGCACAAATCCCATTGTACAGCGTGTTTGTCATAATTCCCATTGGACAGAGTGTGTATGTCAAACCACATTGGATACAGTGTGTGTCACAAACCCCATTGGACAGAGTGTGTGTGACAAACCCCATTTTACAGTGTATGTGTCACAAACCCCATTGGACAGCGAGTGTGACACAGACACCATTGGACAGAGTGTGTGTGTCACAAAACCCACGGCACAGTGTGTGTGTCACAAACCCCTTTGGACAGAGTTCGTGTCAGAAATACCATTGGACAGCGTGTGTATCACAAACCCCATTGAAAAGTGTATGTGTCACAAACCGCATTGGATACCGTGTGTGTGACACAAACCCCATTGTACAGCGTGTTTGTCACAAGCCATTTGGACAGAGTGTGTGTGTCACAAACCCCGTTGCACAGCGTGTGTGTCAAAAACCCCTTTAGACAGTGTGTGTTTCACAAAGCACATTGTACAGCGTGTGTGTGTCACAATCCCCATTGGACAGTGTGTGTGTCACAAACCCCGTTGGACAGCGTGTGTCTGTCACAATACCCATTGGACAGCAAGTGTGTCACAAGACCATTGGACAGTGTGTGTGTGTCACAAAACCCACTGAACAGCGTGTGTGTCACAAATCCCATTGGACAGCGTGTGTGTCACAAGCCCATTGGACAGAGAGTGTGTGTCACAAACCCCATTGGAAAGCGTGTGTGTGTCACAAACCCCATTGGATAGAGTGTGTGTGTCACAAACCCCATTAGAAATTATGCGTGTCACAAACCCCATTGGATAGCGTGTGTGTGTTACAAGCACCATTGGACAGAGTGTGGTGTCACAATCCCCATTGGACAGCGTGTGTGTCACAAACCCCATTGGATATCGTGTGTCTCTGACAAGAACCATTGGACAGAGCGTGGTGTCACAATCCCCACTGGACAGCATTTGTGTCACAAACCCCATTGGATGGCATGTGTGTCACAAGCACCATTGGACAGAGTGTGGTGTCTCAAGCACCATTGGACAAAGTGTGGTGTCACAAACCCCATTGGAAAGTGTATGTGTCACAAACCCCTTTGGATAGCGTGTGTGTGTCACAAACCCTATTGGACAGTGTGTGTGTCACAAAACCCACTGCATAGCGTGTGTGTCACAAACGCCATTGCGCAGCGTGTGTGTCACAAGACCCATTGGACAGAGTGTATTTGTCACAAAGCCCATTGGACAGCGTGTGTGTCACAATCCCCATTGGACAGCGTGTGTGTCACAAACCCCATTGGACAGGGTGTGTGTGTCACAATACCCTTTGGACAGTGTGTGTGTCACAAACCTCATTGGACACAGTTTGTTTCACAAATCCCATTGGACAGCATGTGTGTCAAAACCTAACTGGACAGCGTGTGTGTCACAACCCCCCCTGTTCAGTGTGTGTGTCACAATCCCAGGTGGAAAGCGTGTGTGTCAAAGCCCCATTTGATAATGTGTGTGTCACAAAACCCACTTGACAGCGTGTCTGTCACAAACACCCTTGGACAGTGTGAGTGTCACAAACCCTATTGGACAGTGTGTGTATCATAAAACCCTTTTGACAGTTTGTGTGTCAAAAACTCCATTGGACAGAGTGTGTGTGTCACAAGCCCATTTGACAGAGTGTGTGTGTCACAAAACCCACTGGACACCGTGTGTGTCACAAGCACCATTAGAAAGTGTGTGTACCACAAACACCATTGGATAGCGTGTGTGAGTCACAAACCCTATTGGACAGTGTGTGTCTCACAAACCCCATTGAACAGCATGTGTATCACGAACCCCATTAGACAGCGTGTGTGTCACAAGACCCATTGGACAGAGTGTGGTGTCACGAACACCATTGGACAGCGTGTGTGTGTCACAATCCCCATTAGACAGCGTGTGTGTCAAAACCCAATTGGACAGTTTGTGTGTCACAAAACCCGCTGGACAGCGTGTTTGTCACAAACACCCATGAACAGTGTGTGTGTCACAATTCCCATTGAACAGTGTGTGTGTCACAAACACCATTGGGAAGTGTATGTATCACAAACACCATTCGATACCGTGTGTGTTTCACAAACCCTATTCGACAGTGTGTGAGTCACAAACCCCACTGGACAGGGTGTGTGTTCACAAACCCCATTGGACAGCGTGTTTTTCACAAGACCCATTGGACAGAGTGTGTGTGTCACAAAGCCCATTAGACAGCGTGTGTGTCACAAACCCCTTTGGACAGTGTGTTTGTCACAAACACTATTGGACAGCGTGTGTGTGTCACAAGCCCATTGGACAGAGTGTGTGTGTCACAAAACCCACTGGACAGCGTGTGTGTCACAAACCGCATTGAACAGCGTGTGTGTCACAAGCACCATTGGACACAGTGTGGTGTCACAAACCCCATTGGAAAGTGTATGTGTCACAAACCCCATTGGATAGCGTGTGTGTGTCACAAAACCTCCTGGTCAGTGTGTGTTTAGAAAACCATTGGACAGCATGCCTGTCACAAACACCATTGGACAGCGTGTGTGTGTCACAAACCCCATTGGAGAGTGTGTGTCACAAACCACATTGGATAGCGTGTGTGTGTCACAAACCCCATTGGACAGCATGTGTGTGTCACAATTCCCATTGGACAGTGTGTGTGTCACAAACACCATGGGACTGAGTGTGTGTCACGAACTCCATTGGACAGTGTGTGTCACAAGCGCCATTGGACAGCGTCTTTGTCACAAACTCAATGGGACAGAGTGTGTGTCACAAACATTATAGTACAGCGTGTGTGTGTCACAAAACCCACTGGACAGCGTGTGTGTCACAATCCACATTGGACAGCATGTGTGTCACAAGCTCCATTGGACAGAGTGTGGTGTCACAAACCCCATTGGATAGCGTGTGTGTGTCACAAACCCTCCTGGTCAGTGTGTGTTTAGAAAACCATTGGACAGCAAGCCTGTCACAAGCTCCATTGGACAGAGTGTGGTGTCACAAACCCCATTGGATAGCGTGTGTGTGTCACAAACCCCATTGGAGAGAGTGTGTGTCACAATCCCCATTGGACAGCGTGTGTGTCACAATAAGCCATGGACAGTGTGCGTGACGCAAACCAAATTGGACAGCGTGTGCGTGTCACAAACCCTATTGGACAGTGTGTGTGTCACAAACCCCACTGGATAGCATGTGTGTCAAGAACCCCATTGGACAGCGTGTGCCTCACAAGACCCATTGGATAGAGTGTGTGTGTCACAAAACCCCCTGGACAGCGTGTGTGTCATAAACCCCATTGGA
This sequence comes from Columba guinea, assembly GCA_032206185.1. Classification (NCBI taxonomy): domain Eukaryota; kingdom Metazoa; phylum Chordata; class Aves; order Columbiformes; family Columbidae; genus Columba; species Columba guinea. The sequence continues at coordinate 2,035,074 of JAVLUU010000053.1, read as the reverse complement.
CAGCGCGTGTGTGTCACAAACCCCATTGGACAGAGTGTGTGGGACAAACACCATTGGACAGTGTGTGTGTCACAAATCCCATTGAACAGCGTGTGTGTGACAAACCCCACTGGACAGCGTGTGTGTCACGAACCACGTTGGTCAGCGTGTGTGTCACAACCCCCATTTGACCGAGTGTGTGTTTCACAAACCCCATTGGACAGCGTGTGTCTCACAAACCCCTTTGGAAAGTTTATGTGTCACAAACCCCATTAGATAGCGCGTGTGTGTCACAGAACCCACTGGACAGCGTGTGTGTAACACACCCCATTGGACAGCGTGTGTGTCACAAGCCCCATTGGACAGAGTGTATGTGTGACAAACCCATTTGACAGCGTGTGTGTCACAATCCCCTTTGGACAGCTTGTGTGTCACAAACCCCATTGGACAGCGTGTGTGTGTCACAATCCCCATTGGACAGTGTGTGTGTGTCACAAACCCCATTGGACAGTGTGTGTGTCACGAACCCCATTGGACAGTGTGTGTGTCACATGCCCATTGGACAGAGTGTGTGTGTGACAAACCCATTTGACAGCGTGTGTGTCACAATCCCCATTGCACAGCGTGTGTGTCACAAGCACCATTGGACAGAGTGTGTGTGTCACAAACCCTTTTGGAAAGCGTGTGTGTCACAAACCCCATTGGTCAGCGTGTGTGTGTCACAATACCCATTGGAGAGTGTGTGTGTCACAAATCCCATTGGACAGTGTGTTTGTCAGAAACCACATTGGACAGAGTTTGTGTCACAAACCCCTTTGGACAGTGTGTGTGTCACAAGCCCATTGGACAGAGTGTGTGTGTCAGAAAACCCATTGTACAGCGTGTTTGTAACAATCCCCATTGGACAGCGTGTGTGTCACAAACCCCATTGGACATAGTGTGTGTGACAAACCCCATTGGACAGAGTGTGTGTCACAAACCCCATTAGACAGTGTGTGTGTCAGAAACCCCATGGGACAGCCTGTGTGTGTCACAAATTCCATTGGAATGTGTGTTTGTCGCAAACCCCATTTGAAAGTGTGTGTGCTACAAACCCCTTTGGACAGCGTGTGTGTCAGAAAACCCATTAGAAAGTGTGCGTGTCACAAACGCCATTGGACAGCGTGTGTGTCACAGACCGCATTAGACAGCGTGTGTGTCAAAAACCCCTTTGGACAGTGTGTGTGACACAAACCCCATTGAACAGAGTGTGTGTGACAAACCCTATTGGACAGTGTGTGTTTCACAAACCCCACCGGACGGCGTGTGTGTCAAAAACCCCATTGTACAGAGTGTGTAAGTCACAAACCCCATTGGAAAATGTATGTGCCACAAACCCCATTAGAAAGTGTGTGTGTCGCAAACCCCATTGGATATCATGTGTGTGTCACAAACCCTGTTGGACACTGTGTATGTCACAATCCCTATTTGGCAGTGTCTGTGTCACAAACCCCATTGGACAGCGTGTGTGTCACAAACACCATTGGACAGTGTGTGTGTGTCACAAACCCCATTGGACAGAGTGTGTGGGACAAACACCATTGGACAGTGTGTGTGTCACAAATCCCATTGAACAGCGTGTGTGTGACAAACCCCACTGGACAGCGTGTGTGTCACGAACCACGTTGGTCAGCGTGTGTGTCACAACCCCCATTTGACCGAGTGTGTGTTTCACAAACCCCATTGGACAGCGTGTGTCTCACAAACCCCATTAGAAATTGTGCGTGTCACAAACCCCATTGTATAGCGCGTGTGTGTCACAAACCCTATTGGACAGTGTGTATGTCACAAAACCCACTGGACAGCTTGTGTGTCACAATCGCCTTTGGACAGTGTGTGTGTCACAATCCCCAGTGGACAGCGTGTTTGTCACAAACCCCACTGGACAGCGTGTGTTTCGCAAACACCCGTGGACAGAATGAGTGTCACAATCCCCATTGGAAAGGGTGTGTGTCACAAACCCCATTGTACAGCGTGTGTGTCACAATCCCCATTGGACAGCGTGTTTTATCACAAACCCTACTGGACAGCGTGTGTTTCACAAACACCCGTGGACAGAGTGAGTGTCACAATCCCCATTGGAAAGGGTGTGTGTCACAATCTCCATTGGACAGCGTGTGTGTCACAAACCCCATTTGACAGCGTGTGTGTCACAATCCCCATTGGACAGCGTGTGTGTCACAATCCCCATTGGACAGTGTGTGTGTCGCAAACCCCATTGGAAAGTGTATGTGTCACAAACCCCATTGGATAGTGTGTGTGTGTCACGAAACCCACTGGACAGAGTGTGTGTCACAAGGCCCATTGGACAGAGTGTGTGTCCCTAACCCCATTGGACAGTGCGTGTGTCACAAACCCACCTGGACAGTGTGTGTGTCACAATCCCCATTGGACAGCGTGTGTGTCACAAGACCCATTGGACAGAGTGTGTGTGTCACAAAACCCATTGGACAGCGTGGGTGTCAAAAACCCCTTTGGACAGTGCGTGTGTCACAATCCCTATTGGACAGAGTGTGTGTGTCATAAAACCAATTGGATAGCGTGTGTGTGTCACAAACCCTAGTGAACAGTGTATGTGTCACAAACCCCACTTGACATTGTGTGTGTCATGAACGCCATTGGACAGCGTGTTGACACAAGCCCCATTGGACTGCGTGTGTGTGTCACAATTCCCATTTGACAGAGTGTGTGTGACAAACCCCCCTGTACAGTATGTGTGTCACAATCCCTTTTGGAAAGTTTGTGTGTCACAAACCCTATTGGACAGTGTGTGTGTCACAAACCCCACTTGACAGCATGTGTGTCACGAACCCCATTCGACATCGTGTGTGTCACAAACCCCTTTGGACAGTGTGTGTGTCACAAACCCCTCTGGACAGTGTGTGTGTCACATACCCCATTGGACAGAGTGTGTGTTGGAAACCCCATTGGACAGTGTGTGTGTATCACAATACCCGTTGGACAGAGTCTGTGTCACATACCCCTCTGGAGAGCGTGTTTGTCACAAGCACCCTTGGAGGGTCTCTATATAACAAATTCCATTGTACAGCGTGTGTGTCACTAACTCACCTGGACAGTGTGTGTGTTACAAACCCCTTTGGACATCGTCTGTGTCACAATCCCCATTGGACAGTGTGTCTGTTTCAAAAACCATTGGACTGCGTGTGTGTGTCAAAATCCCCATTAGACAGAGTGTGTGTGACAAACTCCCCTGTACAGTGTGTGTGTCACAATCCCCATTGGACAGTGTGTATCTGTCACAAACCCCATTGGACAGCGTGTGTGTCACAAACCCCATTGGATAGTGTGTGTGTGTCACCATCCCCATTAAACAGAGTGTGTGTGAGAAACCCCCCTGTACAGAGTGTGTGTCACAATCCCCATTGGACAGTGTGTGTGTCACAAAACCTATTGGAGAGTTTGTGTGTCACAAACCCAACAGGAATGCTGTGTATCACGAACCCCATTGCACAGCGTGTGTGTCACAAACACCTCTGGACAATGTGTGTGTCACAAACCCCATTGGAAACTGTGTGTGTCAAAAACACCATTCGGTAGACTGTGGGTGTCACAAACCCCGTTGGACAGCGTGTGTGTGTCACAATCCCCATTGGACAGCGTGTGTGTCACAAACCCCATCGGACAGAGTGTCTGTCACAATCCCCATTGGACAGTGTGTGTGTCACAAACCCTATTGGAGTGTGTGTGTGTCACAAACCCCACTGGACTGCATGTGTGTCACGAACCCCATTGGATAGCGTGTGTGTCAGAAACCTCACTGGTCAGAGTGTGTGTCACAAACCCCCCTGTACAGTGTGTGTGTCACAAACCCCACTGGACAGCGAGTGTGTCACAAACACCCCTGGACAGGCTCTGTGTAACAAATTCCATTGTAAAGCGTGTGTGTCACAAACCACATTGGACAGTGTGTGTGTCACAAGAACCATTGGACAGAGCGCGTGGGTCAGAAACCCCATTTTAAAGTGTATTTGTCACACAGACCTTTGGATAGCGTGTGTGTGTCACAAACCCTATTGGACAGTGTGTGTGTCACAAAACCCACTGGACAGCGTGTGTGTCAAAAAAACCATTGGACAGCATGTGTCTCACAAACTCCATTAGACAGCGTGTGTGTCACAAACCCCATTGGACAGCGTCTGTGTCACAAACCCTTTGGACAGAGTGTGTGTGTCACAAACCCCATTGTACAGCGTGTTTGTCACAAACCCCATTGGACAGCGTGTGTGTCACAAACCCCATTGGATAGTGTGTGTGTGTCACCATCCCCATTAAACAGAGTGTGTGTGAGAAACCCCCCTGTACAGAGTGTGTGTCACAATCCCCATTGGACAGTGTGTGTGTCACAAAACCTATTGGAGAGTTTGTGTGTCACAAACCCAACAGGAATGCTGTGTATCACGAACCCTATTGCACAGCGTGTGTGTCACAAACACCTCTGGACAATGTGTGTGTCACAAACCCCATTGGAAACTGTGTGTGTCAAAAACACCATTCGATAGACTGTGGGTGTCACAAACCCCGTTGGACAGCGTGTGTGTGTCACAATCCCCATTGGACAGCGTGTGTGTCACAAACCCCATCGGACAGAGTGTCTGTCACAATCCCCATTGGACAGTGTGTGTGTCACAAACCCTATTGGAGTGTGTGTGTGTCACAAACCCCACTGGACTGCATGTGTGTCACGAACCCCATTGGACAGCGTGTGTGTCAGAAACCTCACGTGTCAGAGTGTGTGTCACAAACCCCCCTGTACAGTGTGTGTGTCACAAACCCCACTGGACAGCGAGTTTGTCACAAACACCCCTGGACAGGCTCTGTGTAACAAATTCCATTGTAAAGCGTGTGTGTCACAAACCACATTGGACAGTGTGTGTGTCACAAGAACCATTGGACAGAGCGCGTGGGTCAGAAACCCCATTTTAAAGTGTATTTGTCACACAGACCTTTGGATAGCGTGTGTGTGTCACAAACCCTATTGGACAGTGTGTGTGTCACAAAACCCACTGGACAGCGTGTGTGTCAAAAAAAACATTGGACAGCATGTGTCTCACAAACTCCATTAGACAGCGTGTGTGTCACAAACCCCATTGGACAGCGTCTGTGTCACAAACCCTTTGGACAGAGTGTGTGTGTCACAAACCCCATTGTACAGCGTGTTTGTCACAAACCCTTTGGACAGAGTGTGTGTGTCACAAACCCCATTGTACAGCGACTTTGTCACAATCCTCACTGGACAGCGTGTGTGTCGCAGACCCCATTGGACAGAGTCTGTGTGACAAACCCCATTGGACAGAGTGTGTGTCACAAACAGCATTGGACAGCGTGTGTGTGTCATAAACCCAATTGGACAGCGTGTGTGTCACAAACCCCATTGGACAGCGTGTGTTTCACTAAACGCTTTGGACAGAGTGTATGTGTCACAATCCCCATTGGACAGCGTGTGTGTCACAAACACCATTGGACAGCGTGTGTGTCACAATCCTTATTGGACTGAGTGTGTGTGTCACAATTCCCATTGGACATCGTGTGTGTCACAAACCCATTTGAACAGTGTGTGTGTCACAAAACCCATTGGATAGCGTGTGTGTGTCACAAACCCCATTGTACAGAGTGTTTGTCACAATCCCCATTGGACAGCATGTGTGGTACAAGCCCATTGGACAGTGTGTGTGTCACAAAACCCACTGGACAGCGTTTGCGTGATAAACCTCATTGGACAGCGTGTGTGTCAAAAGCCACATTGGACAGCGTATGTGTGTCACAAACCCATTGGACAGCCTGTGTGTCACAATCCCCATTGGACAAAGTTTGTGTCACAAACCCCATTGGACAGCGACTGTGTCACAAACCCCATTAGAAAGTGTCTGTGTCATAAACCGCATTAAATAGCGTGTGTGAGTCACAAACCCCATTGTACAGCGTCTTTGTCACAATCCTCACTGGACAGCGTGTGTGTCGCAGACCCCATTGGACAGTGTGTGTGTTACAAAACCCATTGGAGAGCGAGTGTGTCAGAAACCCCATTGGACAGTGTGTGTCACAAATCCTATTGGACAGTGTGTGTGTTCACAAGCCCATTGGACAGAGTGTATGTGTCAAAAATCCCCGTGGACACTGTCTGTGTCACGAACCCCATTGGACAGTGTGTGTGTCACAAAACCCACTGGACAGCGTTTGCGTGATAAACCTCATTGGACAGCGTGTGTGTCAAAAGCCACATTGGACAGCGTATGTGTGTCACAAACCCATTGGACAGCCTGTGTGTCACAATCCCCATTGGACAAAGTTTGTGTCACAAACCCCATTGGACAGCGACTGTGTCACAAACCCCATTAGAAAGTGTCTGTGTCATAAACCGCATTAAATAGCGTGTGTGAGTCACAAACCCCATTGTACAGCGTCTTTGTCACAATCCTCACTGGACAGCGTGTGTGTCGCAGACCCCATTGGACAGTGTGTGTGTTACAAACACCATTGGACATCATGTGTGTCACAAACCCCTTTGGAAAGTGTGTGTGTCAAAAACACCCATGGGCGGTGTGCGTGTCACAAACCCCATTGGACATCGTGTGTGTCACAAACCCTTTTGGACACTGTGTGTCTCACAAACCCCACTGGACAGCGTGTGTGTCACAAACACTCATGGACAGTGTGCGTACACAAACACCATTGGACATCATGTGTGTCACAAACCCCTTTGGAAAGTGTGTGTGTCACAAAACCCCTTGGACAGCGTGTGTGTCACAAACCGCATTAGAAAGTGTGCGTGTCACAAACCCCATTGGAACGTGTGTGTGTCACAAACCCCATAGGATAGCGTGTGTGTGTCACAAGCCCCATTGGACAGCGAGTGTGTCACAAGCACCATTTAACAGCGTGTTTGTCACAAACCCCATTGGACAGCATGTGTGTTACAAACCCCATTGGACAGTGTGTGTGTCACAAACCCATTTGAACAGTGTGTGTGTCACAAAACCCATTGGATAGCGTGTGTGTGTCACAAACCCCATTGTACAGAGTGTTTGTCACAATCCCCATTGGACAGCATGTGTGGTACAAGCCCATTGGACAGAGTGTTTGTGTCACAAAACCCCGTGGACACTGTGTGTATCACGAACGCCATTGGACAGTGTGTGTGTCACAAACACCCCTGGACAGTGTGTGTGTCACAAACCCCATTGGACAGTGTGCGTGTCACAAACCCCATTGGACATCGTGTGTGTCACAAAACCCTTTGGAGAGTGTGTGTCACAAACCCCATTGGATAGAGTGTGTGTGACAAACCACTTTGGACAGGGTGTGTGTCACAAACACCATGGGAAAGCGTGTGTCTTTCAAAATCGCCATTGGACAGTGTGTGTGTGTCACAATCCTTCCTGGTCTGTGTGTGTGTCACAAATGGAATTGGACAGCATGTGTGTCACAAACGCTATTGGACAGTGTGTGTGTCACAACACCCATTAGACAGTGTGTGTGTCACAAACCCCATTGGACAGATTTTGTGTCTCAAACCCCATTGGACAGCGTGTGTGTCACAATCCCTCCTGGTTAGTGTGTGTGTCACAAAACCCATTGGAGAGCGAGTGTGTCAGAAACCCCATTGGACAGTGTGTGTCACAAATCCCATTGGACAGTGTGTGTGTTCACAAGCCCATTGGACAGAGTGTATGTGTCAAAAATCCCCGTGGACACTGTCTGTGTCACGAACCCCATTGGACAGTGTGTGTGTCACAAAACCCACTGGACAGCGTTTGCGTGATAAACCTCATTGGACAGCGTGTGTGTCAAAAGCCACATTGGACAGCGTATGTGTGTCACAAACCCATTGGACAGCCTGTGTGTCACAATCCCCATTGGACAAAGTTTGTGTCACAAACCCCATTGGACAGCGACTGTGTCACAAACCCCATTAGAAAGTGTCTGTGTCATAAACCGCATTAAATAGCGTGTGTGAGTCACAAACCCCATTGTACAGCGTCTTTGTCACAATCCTCACTGGACAGCGTGTGTGTCGCAGACCCCATTGGACAGTGTGTGTGTTACAAACACCATTGGACATCATGTGTGTCACAAACCCCTTTGGAAAGTGTGTGTGTCAAAAACACCCATGGGCGGTGTGCGTGTCACAAACCCCATTGGACATCGTGTGTGTCACAAACCCTTTTGGACACTGTGTGTCTCACAAACCCCACTGGACAGCGTGTGTGTCACAAACACTCATGGACAGTGTGCGTACACAAACACCATTGGACATCATGTGTGTCACAAACCCCTTTGGAAAGTGTGTGTGTCACAAAACCCCTTGGACAGCGTGTGTGTCACAAACCGCATTAGAAAGTGTGCGTGTCACAAACCCCATTGGAACGTGTGTGTGTCACAAACCCCATAGGATAGCGTGTGTGTGTCACAAGCCCCATTGGACAGCGAGTGTGTCACAAGCACCATTTAACAGCGTGTTTGTCACAAACCCCATTGGACAGCATGTGTGTTACAAACCCCATTGGACAGTGTGTGTGTCACAAACCCATTTGAACAGTGTGTGTGTCACAAAACCCATTGGATAGCGTGTGTGTGTCACAAACCCCATTGTACAGAGTGTTTGTCACAATCCCCATTGGACAGCATGTGTGGTACAAGCCCATTGGACAGAGTGTTTGTGTCACAAAACCCCGTGGACACTGTGTGTATCACGAACGCCATTGGACAGTGTGTGTGTCACAAACACCCCTGGACAGTGTGTGTGTCACAAACCCCATTGGACAGTGTGCGTGTCACAAACCCCATTGGACATCGTGTGTGTCACAAAACCCTTTGGAGAGTGTGTGTCACAAACCCCATTGGATAGAGTGTGTGTGACAAACCACTTTGGACAGGGTGTGTGTCACAAACACCATGGGAAAGCGTGTGTCTTTCAAAATCGCCATTGGACAGTGTGTGTGTGTCACAATCCTTCCTGGTCTGTGTGTGTGTCACAAATGGAATTGGACAGCATGTGTGTCACAAACCCCATTGGACAGTGTGTGTGTGTCACAACACCCATTAGACAGTGTGTGTGTCACAAACCCCATTGGACAGATTTTGTGTCTCAAACCCCATTGGACAGCGTGTGTGTCACAATCCCTCCTGGTTAGTGTGTGTGTCACAAAACCCATTGGAGAGCGAGTGTGTCAGAAACCCCATTGGACAGTGTGTGTCACAAATCCCATTGGACAGTGTGTGTGTTCACAAGCCCATTGGACAGAGTGTATGTGTCAAAAATCCCCGTGGACACTGTCTGTGTCACGAACCCCATTGGACAGTGTGTGTGTCACAAAACCCACTGGACAGCGTTTGCGTGATAAACCTCATTGGACAGCGTGTGTGTCAAAAGCCACATTGGACAGCGTATGTGTGTCACAAACCCATTGGACAGCCTGTGTGTCACAATCCCCATTGGACAAAGTTTGTGTCACAAACCCCATTGGACAGCGACTGTGTCACAAACCCCATTAGAAAGTGTCTGTGTCATAAACCGCATTAAATAGCGTGTGTGAGTCACAAACCCCATTGTACAGCGTCTTTGTCACAATCCTCACTGGACAGCGTGTGTGTCGCAGACCCCATTGGACAGTGTGTGTGTTACAAACACCATTGGACATCATGTGTGTCACAAACCCCTTTGGAAAGTGTGTGTGTCAAAAACACCCATGGGCGGTGTGCGTGTCACAAACCCCATTGGACATCGTGTGTGTCACAAACCCTTTTGGACACTGTGTGTCTCACAAACCCCACTGGACAGCGTGTGTGTCACAAACACTCATGGACAGTGTGCGTACACAAACACCATTGGACATCATGTGTGTCACAAACCCCTTTGGAAAGTGTGTGTGTCACAAAACCCCTTGGACAGCGTGTGTGTCACAAACCGCATTAGAAAGTGTGCGTGTCACAAACCCCATTGGAACGTGTGTGTGTCACAAACCCCATAGGATAGCGTGTGTGTGTCACAAGCCCCATTGGACAGCGAGTGTGTCACAAGCACCATTTAACAGCGTGTTTGTCACAAACCCCATTGGACAGCATGTGTGTTACAAACCCCATTGGACAGTGTGTGTGTCACAAAAACCACTGGACAGCGTGTGAGTCACAAACACCCATCGACAGTGTGCGTGTCACAAACCCCATTGGACAGCGTGTGTGTGTCACAATACCCATTGGACAGTGTGTTTGTGTGTCACAAACCCCATTGGACATCGTGTGTGTAACAAATCGTTTTGGACAGTGTGTGTCTCACAAACCCCTTTGGATAGTGTGTGTGTCACAAACCACATTGGACAGCGTGTGTGTGTCACAATCCCCATTGGACATCACGTGTGTTACAAACCGCATAAGAAAGTGTGCGTGTCACAAACCCCATTGGATAGCGTGTGTGTGTCACAAACGCTATTGGACAGTGTGTGTGTCACAAAAAGCTATTGGACAGAGTTTGTGTCACAAACACCATTGGACAGCGTGTGACAAACACCATTGGAGAGAGTGTGGTGTTCACAAACCCCATTGGAAAGTTTACTTGTCGCAAACCCCATTGGATAGCATGTGTGTGCCACAAACGCTATTGGACAGTGTGTGTGTCACAAAACCCTATTGGACAGCGTGTGTGTCACAAACCCTCCTGGTTAGTGTGTGTGTCACAATCCCCACTGGACAGCGTCTGTCTGTCACAAACCCCATTGGACAGCGTGTGTGTCATAAACCCCACTGGATAGCGTGTGTGTGTCACAATCCCCATTGGACAGTGTGTGTGTCACAAAACCCATTGGACTGTGTTTGTGTGTCACAAACCCCATTGGACAGCCTGTGTGATATCACAATACCCATTGGACAGTGTGTGTGTCACAAAACCCATTGGACAGTGTGCATGTCACAAACCCCATTGGACAGCGTGTGTGATATCACAATACGCATTGGACAGCGTGTGTGTCACAAACCCCTTTGGAAAGTGTGTGTGTCACAGACCCCCTTGGACAGCGTGTGAGTGTCACAATCCCCACTGGACAGTGTGTGTTTCACAAACCCCATGGGACAGCGTGTGTGTCACAAGCAATATTGGACAGAGTGTGTGTGTCACAAACCCCAATGGAAAGTGTATGTGTCACAAACCCTATTGGATAGCGTGTGTGTGTCACAAACCCCACTGGACAGTATGTGTGTCACAAACCACATTGGACAGTGTTTGTGTATCACAAACCCCATTGGACAGCGTGTGTTTCACAAACCCCTTTGGACAGTGTGTGTGTCACAAACCCCATCGGACAGAGTGTGAGTGACACAATCCCCTTTGGACAGTGTGTGTGTCACGAACCCCATTGCACAGTGTATGTGTCACAAGCACCATTGGACAGAGTGTGTGTGTCTCAAACCCCACTGGAAAGTGTATGTGTCACAAACCCCATTGGATAGCGTGTGTGTGTCACAAACCCCATTGGACAGTGTGTGTGATGTCGCAATCCTCATTGGACAGCGTGTGTGTCACAAGCCCCATTGGACAGCGTGTGTGTCACAAGCACTATAGGACAGCGTGTGCGTCACAAACCCCCGTAGACGCTGTGTGTGTCACAAACCCCACTGGACATCGTGTGTGTCATAAACCCCATTGTACATCGTGTGTGTCACAAATCCTTTTGGACAGTGTGGGTCTCACAAACCCCGCTGGACGTCGTGTGTGTCACAAACCCCTTTGCACAGTGTGTGTGTCACAAACCCCCTTGGACAGCGTGTGTGTCACAAACCCCATTGGACAGAGTATGTGTTTCACAAAACTCATTGGACAGCGTGTGTGTCACAAACCCCATTGGACAGTGAGTGTGTAACAAACCCAATTGGTCAGCGTGTGTGTCACAAAGCCCATGGGACAGCGTGTGTGTGTCACAATCCCCATTGAACAGTGTGTGTGTCACAAACCCTATTGGACAGTGTGTGTGTCACAAGGCCATTGGACAGCGTGTGTGTGTCACAAAACCCACGGGACAGCGTGTGTGTTCACGAACCCCATTAGACAGCATGTGTGTCACAAACACCATTGGAGAGGGTGTGTGTGTAACAATCCCCATTGGACAGTGTATGTGTGTCACAAACTCCAATGGACAGGGTGTGTATGTCACAATCCCCATTGGACAGTGTGTGTGTCACAAACCCCATGGGACAGAATTGTGTCAGAAACCGCATTGGACAGCGTGTGTGTCACAAGAGACATTGGACAGAGTGTGTGTGTCACAAACCCCATTACAAAGTGTCTGTGTCACAAACCCAATTGGACAGAGTGTGTGTGTAACGACACCCATTGGACAGCGTGTGTGTCACAAGCGCCATCGGAGAGAGTATGTGTGTCACAAACCCCATTGGAAAGTGTTTGTGTCACAAACCCCATTGGATAGCATGTGTGTGTCACAAACCCTGCTGGTCAGTGTGTGCGTCACAAAACCCATTGGACAGCATGCGTGTCGCAAACACCATTGGACAGTGTGTGTGTAAGAAAACCAGTTGTTCAGCGTGTGTGTCACAACCCCCATGGGACAGCGTGTGTGTGTCACAAACCCCATTGGAAAGTCTGTGCGTCACAAACCTCATTGGAAAGTGTGTGTGTCACAAACCTTATTGGATAGCGTGTGTGTGTCACAAACCCCATTACAATGTGTCTGTGTCACAAACCCCATTGGACAGAGTGTGTGTGTAACGAAACCCATTGGACAGCGTGTGTTTAACAAGACCATTGGACAGAGTGTGATGCCACAAAACCCACAGGACAGCGTGTGTGTTCACGAACCCCACTGAACAGCGTGTGTGTCACAAACACCATTGGATAGCGTGTGTGTGTCACAAATCCCATTAGAAAGTGTGTGTGTCACAAACTCCATTGGATAGCGTGTGTGTCACAAACCCTATTGGACAGTGTGTATCTCACAATATCTTACTGTACAGCGTGTAAGCAACGAACCCCATTGGACAGCATGTGTGTCACAAACCCCATTGGACAGAGTGTGTGTCTCACAAACCCATTGGACCGCGTGTGTGTCACAAACCCCATTGGACAGCGTGTGTGTGTCACAATACCCATTGGACAGCTTGTGTGTCACAAACCCCCGTAGACACTGTGTGTGTCACAAACCCCACTGGACAGTGTGCCTGTCACAAACCCCATTGGACATCGTGTGTGTCACAAACCCTTTTGGACAGTGTGTGTATCACAAACCCCATTGGACAGAGTTTGTGTCACAAACCCTATTGGACAGCATGTGTGTCACAAACACCATTTGACAGTGTGTGTGTCACAAATCACATTGAACAACATGTGTGTCACAAATCCCATTGGAAAGCGTGTGTGTGTCACAAAACCCATTTGACAGAGTGTGTGTCACAAACACCATTGGACAGTGTGTGTGTCACAAACCCCATGGACAGTGTGTGTGTCTCAAACCCCACTGGACAGCGTGTGTGTCACAAATCCTTTTGGACAGTGTGAGTGTCACAAACCCCACAGGACAGCGTGTGTGTCACAATCCCCATTGGACAGTGTGTGTGTGTCACAATCCCCATTGGACAGTGTGTGTGTCCCAATCCCCATTGGACAGAGTGTGTGTTTCACAAACCCCATTGGACATCGTGTGTGTCACAAACCCTTTTGGACAGCGTGTGTGAGTCACAATCCCCATTGTACAGTGTTTGTGTGTCACAAAACCCATTGGACAGCGCGTGTGTCACAAACACCATTTGACAGTGTGTGTGTCACAAATCACATTGAAAAACATGTGTGTCACAAATCCCATTGGAAAGCGTGTGTGTGTCACAAAACCCATTTGACAGAGTGTGTGTCACAAACCCCTTTGGAAAGTGTGAGTGTCACAAACCCCATGGACAGCGTGTGTGTCAAAAACCCCATGGGACAGCGTGTGTGTGTCATAAAGCCCATTAGAAAGTGTGCGTGTCACAAACACCATTGGATAGCGTGTGTGTGTCATAAAGCCCATTAGAAAGTGTGCGTGTCACAAACACCATTGGATAGCGTGTGTGTGTCATAAAGCCCATTAGAAAGTGTGCGTGTCACAAACCCCATTGGATAGCGTGTGTGTGTCTCAAAACCTACTGGACAGAGTGTAGGTCAAAATGCCCATTGGACAGCGTGTGTGTCACAAAACCCTTTTGACAGAGTGTGTGTCATCAACCCCATTGGACAGCGTTTGTGTGACAAACCCCTTTGGACAGTGTGTGTGTCACAAAACCCATTGGACAGCGTGTGTGTCACAAGCACCAGTGGACAGAGTGTGTGTGTCAAAAACCCCATTGGAAAGTGTATGTGTCACAAAACCCATTGGATAGCCTGTGTGTGTCACAAACTCCATTGGACAGCGTGTGCGTCACAAACACCCATGTGCAGTGTGAGTGTCACAAACCCCATTGGACATCGTGTGTTTTACCAACCCCATTGGAGAGCATGTGTGTGTAACAATCCCTATTGGACAGTGTGAGTGTCACAAACCTCATTGGACAGTGTGTGTTTCACAAACCGCATTGGACAGTGTGCTTGTCACAAACATCATTGGACAGTATGTGTGTCACAAGCCCATTGGACAGAGTGTGTGTGTCACAAAATGCACTGGACACCGTGTGTCAAACGAACCCCATTGGACAGCGTGTGTGTCACAAGCACCATTGGAGAGAGTGTGTGTGTAACAAACCCAATTGGAAACTGTATGTGTCACAAACCCCATTGCACTGCGTGTGTGTGCCACAAACCCTATTGGACAGTGTGTGTGTCACAAAACCCACTGGACAGCGTGTGTGTTCACAAACCCAATTGGACAGCGTGTTTTTCACAAGACCCACTGGACAGAGTGTGGGTGTCACAAAGCCCATTGGACAGTGTGTGTGTCACAATCCCCATTGGACAGCGTGTGTGTCACAAACACCATTGGACAGCGTGTGTGTCTTCAAAACCCATGGGACAGCATGTGTGTCACAAATAACCATGGACAGTGTGCTTGTCACAAATTCCATTGGACAGAGTTTGTGAAACAGACCCCATTGGAAAGCGTGTGTATCACATACCCCATTGGACAGAGTGTGTGTGTCACAATACGCATTGGACAGTTTGTGTGTCACAAACCACATTGGAAAGAGTTTGTGTCACAATCCCCATTGAACAGCGTGTGTGTCACAAACCACATTGGACACCGCGTGTGTCACAATACCCATTGGACAGTGTGTGTGTCAGAAACCCCATTACAGCGTGAGTGTGTCACAATCCCTATTGAACAGTGTGTGTGTCACAAACACGATTGGACTGTGTGTGTGTCACAAACCCATTGGACAGAGTGTGTGTGTCACAAAACCCTCTGGACAGCATGTGTGTCACGAACCCCATTGGACAGCGTGTGTGTCACAAACCCCATTGGACAGTTTGTGTGTCACAAACCACATTGGACACCGCGTGTGTCACAATACCCATTGGACAGTGTGTGTGTCAGAAACCCCATTACAGCGTGAGTGTGTCACAATCCCTATTGAACAGTGTGTGTGTCACAAACACGATTGGACTGTGTGTGTGTCACAAACCCATTGGACAGAGTGTGTGTGTCACAAAACCCTCTGGACAGCATGTGTGTCACGAACCCCATTGGGCAGCGTGTGTGTGTCACAATCCGCATTGCACAGTGTATGTGTCACAAGAACCATTGGACAGAGTGTGTGTGTCTCAAACCCCATTGGAAAGTGTATGTGACACAAACCCCATTGGATAGCGTGTGTGTGTCACAAACCCCATTGGACAGTGTGTGTGATGTCGCAATCCTCATTGGACAGCGTGTGTGTCACAAGCCCCATTGGACAGCGTGTGTGTCCCAAGCACTATAGGACAGCGTGTGTGTCACAAACCCCCGTAGACGCTGTGTGTGTCACAAACCCCACTGGACATCGTGTGTGTCACAAATCCTTTTGGACAGCGTGTGTGTCACAAACACCCATGGACAGTGTGCGTGTCACAAACCCCACTGGACATCATGTGTGTCACAAACACCCATGGACAGCGTGTGTGTCACAAACCCCCGTAGACACTGTGTGTGTCACAAACCCCTTTGACAGTGTGTGTGTCACAAACCCAACTGGACATCTTGTGTGTCATAAACCCCATTGTACATCGTGTGTGTCACAAATCCTTTTGGACAGTGTGTGTCTTACAAACCCCGCTGGACGTCGTGTGTGTCACAAACCCCTTTGCAAAGTGTGTGTGTCACAAACCCCCTTGGACAGCGTGTGTGTCACAAACCCCATTGGAAAGTGTACGGGTCACAAACCCCATTGGATAGCCTGTGTGTGTCACAAACCCTATAGGACAGTGTGTGTGTCACAAAACCCACTTGACAGCGTGTATGTCACAATCCCCATTGGACAGCGTGTATGTAACAAACCCATTGGACAGAGTTTGTGTTACAAACCCTATTGGAGAGCGAGTGTGTCACAATCACCATTGGACAGTGTGTGTGTCACAAAACCCACTGGACAGTGTGTGTTTTCCGATCCCCATTGGACAGCTTGTGTGTCAAAAGACTCATTGGACAGAGTGTGTGTGTCTCAAACCCCATTGGACAGAGTATGTGTTTCACAAAACCCATTGGACAGCGTGTGTGTCACAATCCCGACTGGATAGTGTGTGTGTCACAAAACCCACTGGACAGCGTGTGTGTCACAAACCCCATTGGACAGTGAGTGTGTAACAAACCCAATTGGTCTGCGTGTGTGTCACAAAGCCCATGGGACAGCGTGTGTGTGTCACAATCCCCATTGAACAGTGTGTGTGTCACAAACCCTATTGGACAGTGTGTGTGTCACAAGGCCATTGGACAGCGTGTGTGTGTCACAAAACCCACGGGACAGCGTGTGTGTTCACGAACCCCATTAGACAGCGTGTGTGTCACAAACACCATTGGAGAGCGTGTGTGTGTAACAATACCGTTGGACAGTGTGTGTGTCACAAACCCCATTGGACAGCGTGTGTGTGTAACAATCCCCATTGGACAGTGTATGTGTGTCACAAACTCCAATGGACAGGGTGAGTATGTCACATTCCCCATTGGACAGTGTGTGTGTCACAAACCCCATGGGACAGAATTCTGTCAGAAACCGCATTGGACAGCGTGTGTGTCACAAGAGACATTGGACAGAGTGTGTGTGTCACAAACCCCATTACAAAGTGTCTGTGTCACAAACCCAATTGGACAGAGTGTGTGTGTAACGACACCCATTGGACAGCGTGTGTGTCACAAACCCCATGGGACAGAATTGTTTCACCTACCGCATTGGACAGCGTGTGTGTCACAAGAACCATGGGACAGTGTGTGTGTGTCACCAACCCCATTGGAAAGTGTATGTGTCACAAACCCCATTGGATAGCATGTGTGTATCACAAACGCTGCTGGTCAGTGTGTGCGTCACAAAACCCATTGGACAGCATGCGTGTCGCAAACACCATTGGACAGTTTGTGTGTAAGAAAACCAGTTGTTCAGCGTGTGTGTCACAACCCCCATGGGACAGCGTGTGTGTGTCACAAACCCCATTGGAAAGTTTGTGCGTCACAAACCTCATTGGAAAGTGTGTGTGTCACAAACCTTATTGGATAGCGTGTGTGTGTCACAAACCCCATTACAATGTGTCTGTGTCACAAACCCCATTGGACAGAGTGTGTGTGTAACGAAACCCATTGGATAGCGTGTGTGTTTCACAAACCCCATTATAATGTGTCTGTGTCACAAACCCCATTGGACAGAGTGTGTGTGTAACGAAACCCATTGGACAGCGTGTGTGTCACAAGACCATTGGAAAGTTTGTGCGTCACAAACACCATTGGACAGCGTGTGTGTCACAAACACGATTGGACAGTGCGTATCTCACAATATCTTACTGTACAGCGTGTAAGCAACGAACCCCATTGGACAGCATGTGTGTCACAAACCCTATTAGACAGAGTGTGTGTCTCACAAACCCATTGGACCGCGGGTGTGTCACAAACCCCATTGGACAGCGTGTGTGTGTCACAATACCCATTGGACAGTGTTTGTGTGTCACAAACCCCATTGGATAGCGTGTGTGTGACAAAATCCCCTTTGAACAGTGTGTGTGTCATAAAAGCCATTGGATAGCGTGTGTGTCACAAATCCCATTTGAAAGTGTGTGTGTCACAAGCCCCATTGGACAGAGTGTGTGTATCACAAACCCCATTGGATAGCGTGTGTGTGTCATAAAGCCCATTAGAAAGTGTGCGTGTCACAAACACCATTGGATAGCGTGTGTGTGTCATAAAGCCCATTAGAAAGTGTGCGTGTCACAAATCCCATTGGATAGCGTGTGTGTGTCACAAAACCTACTGGACAGAGTGTAGGTCAAAATGCCCATTGGACAGCGTGTGTGTCACAAAACCCATTTGACAGAGTGTGTGTCATCAACCCCATTGGACAGCGTTTGTGTCACAAACCCCTTTGGACAGTGTGTGTGTCACAAACTCCATTGGACAGCGTGTGCGTCACAAACACCCATGTGCAGTGTGAGTGTCACAAACCCCATTGGACATCGTGTGTTTTACCAACCCCATTGGAGAGCATGTGTGTGTAACAATCCCTATTGGACAGTGTTAGTGTCACAAACCTCATTGGACAGTGTGTGTTTCACAAACCGCATTGGACAGTGTGCGTGTCACAAACATCATTGGAGAGTATGTGTGTCACAAGCCCATTGGACAGAGTGTGTGTGTCACAAAATGCACTGGACACTGTGTGTCAAACGAACCCCATTGGACAGCGTGTGTGTCACAAGCACCATTGGAGAGAGTGTGTGTGTAACAAACCCAATTGGAAACTGTATGTGTCACAAACCCCATTGCACTGCGTGTGTGTGCCACAAACCCTATTGGACAGTGTGTGTGTCACAAAACCCACTGGACAGCATGTGTGTTCACAAACCCAATTGGACAGCGTGTTTTTCACAAGACCCACTGGACAGAGTGTGGGTGTCACAAAGCCCATTGGACAGTGTGTGTGTCACAATCCCCATTGGACAGCGTGTGTGTCACAAACACCATTGGACAGCGTGTGTGTCTTCAAAACCCATGGGACAGCATGTGTGTCGCAAATAACCATGGACAGTGTGCTTGTCACAAATTCCATTGGACAGAGTTTGTGAAACAGACCCCATTGGAAAGCGTGTGTATCACATACCCCATTGGACAGAGTGTGTGTGTCACAATACGCATTGGACAGTGTGTGTGTCACAAACCACATTGGAAAGAGTTTGTGTCACAATCCCCATTGAACAGCCTGTGTGTCACAAACCACATTGGACACCGCGTGTGTCACAATACCCATTGGACAGTGTGTGTGTCAGAAACCCCATTACAGCGTGAGTGTGTCACAATCCCTATTGAACAGTGTGTGTGTCACAAACACGATTGGACTGTGTGTGTGTCACAAACCCATTGGACAGAGTGTGTGTGTCACAAAACCCTCTGGACAGCATGTGTGTCACGAACCCCATTGGACAGCGTGTGTGTCACAAACCCCATTGGACAGCGTGTGTGTGTCACAATCCCCATTGGACAGTTTGTGTGTCACAAACCCCATTGGATAGCGTGTGTTTCACAAACCCCAGTTGAAAGTGTGCGTGTCACAAACCCCAACGGATAGCGTGTGTGTGTCACAAACCCTATTGGACATTGTGTATGCCAAAATCCCCATTGGACAGTGTTTGTGTGTCACAAACCGCATTGGACAGCGTGTGTGCCTCAAACACCATTGGACAGTGTGTGTGGGACATACCCCATTGGACAGTGTGTGTGTGTCACAAATGCCATTGGACATCGTGTGTGTCACAAACCCCATTGGACAGCTTGTGTGTGTCACAAAGCCCGTTTGACAGAGTGCGTGTCACAAACACCATTGGACAATGTGTGTGTAACATACCCAATTGTTCAGAGTGTGTATAACAATCTCCATGAGACAGCGTGTGTGTGTCACACACCTCATTGGAAAGTGTGTGTGTCACAAACCCCATTTTATAGCGTGTGTGTGTCACAAAACCCATTATAAAGTGTGTGTGTTACAAACCCCAGTGGATAGAGTGTGTGTGTCACAAACCCCATTGGACAGCGTGTGTGTCACAAACACCATTGGAAAGCATGTGTGTGTCACATTTCCCATTGGACAGAGTGTGTGTCAAAAAATCCATTGGATAGCGTGTGTGTCACAAACCCCATTGGATAGCGTGTGTGTCACAATCCCCATTGAACAGTGTGTGTGTCACAAAATGCATTGGATAGCGTGTGTGTCACAATCCCCATTGGATAGCGTGTGTGTCACAAACCCCATTGGACAGTTTGTGTGTCACAAAACCCATTGGATAGCATGTGTGTGTCACAATCCCCATTGGACAGAGTTTGTGTCACAAACTTCAGTGGACAGCGTGTGCCTGTCACAAACGTCATTGGACAGCGTGTAGTGTCAGAAACCCCATTGGACGGTGTGTGTGACAAACCCCATTGGACAGCGTGTGTGGGTCACAAACCCTCCTGGTCAGTGTCTGTGTCACAAGCCCCATTGGAAAGTGTGTTTGTCAGAAACCCCATTGGAAAGTGTGTGTGCCACAAATCCCATTGCATAGCGTGAGTGTGTCACAAACTCCATTATAAAGTAGTGTGTGTTCACAAACCCCACTGGATAGCATGTGTGAGTCACAAACCCTATTGAACAGTTTGTAGGTCACAATCCCCATTGGACAGCGTCTGTGTCACAAACCCCATTGGACAGCGTGTGTGTCACAAACACCACTGGACATCGTGTGTGTGTCACAATCCCCATTGAACAGTGTGTGTTTTACAAAATGCATTGGATAAAGTGTGTCACAATCCCTATTGGATAGTGTGTGTGTCACAAATCCCATTGGACAGAGTTTGCCTCACAATCCCCATTGGACAGCGTGAGTGTCACAAACCCCATTGGACAGTTTGTGTGTGTCACAAAACCCATTGGATAGCATGTGTGTGTCACAAACCCCACTGGACAGCGTGTAGTGTCAGAAACCCCATTGGACAGTGTGTGTCACAAATCCCATTGGACAGCGTGTGTGTCACAAACCCCACTGGACAACGTGTGTGTCAGAAACACCATTGGACAGTGTGTGTGTCACAAAACGCATTGGATAGCATGTGTGTCACAATCCCCATTGGACAGCGTGTGTGTCACAAGCGCCATTGAAAAGTGTGTGTGTCACAAACCCCATTGGACAGCGTGTGTGTGCCACAAAACCCATTTGATAGCATGTGTGTGTCACGAACCCCATTGGACAGCTTGTGAGCCAGAAGACCCATTGGTCAGAGAGTGTGTGTCACATTCCCCATTGAACAGCGTGTGTGCCACAAGCCCTGTGCACACTGTGTGTGTCACAAACCCCATTGGACAGTGTGTGTGTCACAAACCCCATTGGACAGCGTTTGTGTTTAACAATACCCATTGGACAGTGTGTGTGTCACGAACTCCATTGGACAGTGTGTGTGTCACAAACCCCACTGGACAGCGTGTGTGTCACAAACACCAATGGACAGTGTGCGTGTCACAAACCCCACTGGACATCGTGTGTGTCACAAACCCCATTGGATAGCGTGTGTGTGTCACAAACACCATTATAAAGTGTGCGTGTCACAAACCCCATTGGATAGCGTGTGTGTGTCACAAGCCCTTTTGGATAGTTTGTAGATCACAATCCCCATTGGACAGCATCTGTGTCACAAACCCCATTGGACAGCGTGTGTGTAACAAACACCATTGGACAGCGTGTGTGTGTCACAATCCCCATTGGAGAGTGTGTGTGTCACAAAACCCATTGGATAGCGTGTGTGTGTGACAAACCCTATTGGACAGTGTGTGTGTCACAAACCCCCGTGGACACAGTGTGTGTGTGGAACAATCCCCATTGGACAGTGTGTGTGTCACAAACCCCATTGGACAGCGTGTGTGTCACAAACACCATGGGACAGCGTGTGTGTGTCACAAACCCCATTGGAGAGAGTTTGTGTCACAAACCCCATTAGAAAGTGTGTGTGACACAAACCCCATTGGACAGAGTGTGTGTGTGACAAAACCCATTGGACAGTGTGTGTGTCACAATCCCCATTGCACAGTGTGTGTCTCACAAACGCCATTGGATAGTGTGTGTCTCAGAATCCCCATTGGACAGCGTGTGTGTCACAAACCCTCGTGGACACGGTGTTTGTAACAAACCCCAGTGGACAGTATGTGTGTCACAAACCCCACTAGATAGCGTGTGTGTCACAAACACAAATGGACAGTGTGCGTGTTACAAACCCCATTGGACAGCATGTGTGTGTCACAATCCCCATTGGACAGTGTGTGTGTCAAAAACCCCATGGGACAGAGTGTGTGTCACGAACCCCATTGGACAGCGTGTGTGTCACAAGCGCCATTGGACAGAGTGTGCGTGACATAAACCCCTTTGGAAAGTGTATGTGTCATAAACCCCGTTGGATAGCGTGTGTGTGTCACAAACCCCATTAGAAAGTGTGTGTGTCACAAACCCCATGGGACAGAATGTGTGTCCCAAACACTATTGGACAGCGTGTGTGTCACAAGCCCATTGGACAGACGGTGTGTGTCACAAAACCCACTGGATAGTGTGTGTGTCACGAACCTCATTGGCAAGTGTATGTGTCACAAACACCATTGGATAGCGTGTGTGTGTGACAAACCCTTTTGGAGAGTGTGTAGGTAACAAACCCCATTGGACGGAGTTTGTTTCACAATCCTCATTGGACAGCATGTGTGTCACAAACCCCATTGGAAAGCGTGTGTGTGTAACAAACCCATATTAGTCAGCCTGTGTGTCACAAAGCCCATTGGAGAGCGTGTGTGT
The DNA here is from genome assembly GCA_032206185.1 of Columba guinea. NCBI lineage: Eukaryota > Metazoa > Chordata > Aves > Columbiformes > Columbidae > Columba > Columba guinea. The sequence goes on along the minus strand of JAVLUU010000053.1, from coordinate 2,012,093 downwards.
CACAATCACCATTGGACAGCGTGTGTGTGCCACAATCCCCATTGAACAGTGTGTGTTTTACAAAATGCTTTGGATAAAGTGTGTCACAATCCCTATTGGATAGTGTGTGTGTCACAAATCCCATTGGACAGAGTTTGCCTCACAATCCCCATTGGACAGCGTGAGTGTCACAAACCCCATTGGACAGTTTGTGTGTGTCACAAAACCCATTGGATAGCATGTGTGTGTCACAAACCCCACTGGACAGCGTGTAGTGTCAGAAACCCCATTGGACAGTGTGTGTCACAAATTCCATTGGACAGCGTGTGTGTCACAAACCCCACTGGACAACGTGTGTGTCAGAAACACCATTGGACAGTGTGTGTGTCACAAAACGCATTGGATAGCATGTGTGTCACAATCCCCATTGGACAGCGTGTGTGTCACAAGCGCCATTGAAAAGTGTGTGTGTCACAAACCCCATTGGACAGCGTGTGTGTGCCACAAAACCCATTTGATAGCATGTGTGTGTCACGAACCCCATTGGACAGCCTGTGAGCCAGAAGACCCATTGGTCAGAGAGTGTGTGTCACATTCCCCATTGAACAGCGTGTGTGCCACAAGCCCTGTGCACACTGTGTGTGTCACAAACCCCATTGGACAGTGTATGTGTCACAAACCCCATTGGACAGCGTTTGTGTTTAACAATACCCATTGGACAGTGTGTGTGTCACGAACTCCATTGGACAGTGTGTGTGTCACAAACCCCACTGGACAGCGTGTGTGTCACAAACACCAATGGACAGTGTGCGTGTCACAAACCCCACTGGACATCGTGTGTGTCACAAACCCCATTGGATAGCGTGTGTGTGTCACAAACACCATTATAAAGTGTGCGTGTCACAAACCCCATTGGATAGCGTGTGTGTGTCACAAGCCCTTTTGGATAGTTTGTAGATCACAATCCCCATTGGACAGCATCTGTGTCACAAACCCCATTGGACAGCGTGTGTGTAACAAACACCATTGGACAGCGTGTGTGTGTCACAATCCCCATTGGAGAGTGTGTGTGTCACAAAACCCATTGGATAGCGTGTGTGTGTGACAAACCCTATTGGACAGTGTGTGTGTCACAAACCCCCGTGGACACAGTGTGTGTGTGGAACAATCCCCATTGGACAGTGTGTGTGTCACAAACCCCATTGGACAGCGTGTGTGTCACAAACACCATGGGACAGCGTGTGTGTGTCACAAACCCCATTGGAGAGAGTTTGTGTCACAAACCCCATTAGAAAGTGTGTGTGACACAAACCCCATTGGACAGAGTGTGTGTGTGACAAAACCCATTGGACAGTGTGTGTCACAATCCCCATTGCACAGTGTGTGTCTCACAAACGCCATTGGATAGTGTGTGTCTCAGAATCCCCATTGGACAGCGTGTGTGTCACAAACCCTCGTGGACACGGTGTTTGTCACAAACCCCAGTGGACAGTATGTGTGTCACAAACCCCACTAGATAGCGTGTGTGTCACAAACACAAATGGACAGTGTGCGTGTTACAAACCCCATTGGACAGCATGTGTGTGTCACAATCCCCATTGGACAGTGTGTGTGTCAAAAACCCCATGGGACAGAGTGTGTGTCACGAACCCCATTGGACAGCGTGTGTGTCACAAGCGCCATTGGACAGAGTGTGCGTGACATAAACCCCTTTGGAAAGTGTATGTGTCATAAACCCCGTTGGATAGCGTGTGTGTGTCACAAACCCCATTAGAAAGTGTGTGTGTCACAAACCCCATGGGACAGAATGTGTGTCCCAAACACTATTGGACAGCGTGTGTGTCACAAGCCCATTGGACAGACGGTGTGTGTCACAAAACCCACTGGATAGTGTGTGTGTCACGAACCTCATTGGCAAGTCTATGTGTCACAAACACCATTGGATAGCATGTGTGTGTCACAAACCCTTTTGGAGAGTGTGTAGGTAACAAAGCCCATTGGACGGAGTTTGTTTCACAATCCTCATTGGACAGCATGTGTGTCACAAACCCCATTGGAAAGCGTGTGTGTGTAACAAACCCATATTAGTCAGCCTGTGTGTCACAAAGCCCATTGGAGAGCGTGTGTGTCAGAAAACCCATTGGACAGTGTGTGTGTCACAAATCCATTTGGACAGTGTGTGTGTCAATCCCCATTGGACATCGTGTGTGTGCAACAATCCCCAGTGGATAGCATGTGTCACAAACACCCATGGACAGCGTGTGTGTCACAAGCCAATTGGACAGAATGTGTGTGTCACAAAACCCATTGGACAGCATGTGTGTCACAAGCACCATTGTACAGAGTGTGTCTGTCAGAAACCCCATTGGAAAGTGTATGTGCCACAAACCCACTTGGATAGCGTATTCTGTGTAGCACAAACCCTATTGGATATTTTGCGTGTCACAAAACCCACTGGACAGCGTGTGTGTCACGAAACCCATTGGACAGCGTGTGTGCCGCAAACCCCCGTGGACACGGTATGTGTCACAAACCCCATTGGACAGTGTGTGTGTTTCACAATACCCATTGGACAGTGTGTGTGTCACAAACCCCATTGGACAGTTTGTGTGTCACACACCCCATTGGACAGCGTGTATGTGTAACAAACCCATATTGGTCAGCATGTGTGTCACAAAGCCCATTGGAGAGCGTGTGTTTCAGAAACCCCATTGGACAGTGTGTGTGTCACACACCCCTTTGGACAGTGTGTGTGTCACAAACCCCATTGGACAGAGTTTGTGTCACAAACCCCATTGGACAGCGTGTGTGTGTAACAAACCCATACTGGTCAGCGTGTGTGTCACAAAGACCATTAGACAGCGTGTGTGTGTAACAGTACCCATTGGACAGTGTGTGTGTCACAAAACCCACTGGAGAGTGTGTGTGCAACAATCCCCAGTGGACAGCGTCTGTGCCACATACACCCATGGACAGTGAAATGTCACAAACCCCATTGGATAGCGTGTGTGTCACAAATCCCTTTGGACAGTGTGTGTGTCAATCCCCATTGGACATCGTGTGTGTGCAACGATCCCCAGTGGATAGCATGTGTCACAAACACCCATGGACAGCGTGTGTGTCACAAGCCAATTGGACAGAATGTGTGTGTCACAAAACCCATTGGACAGCGTGTGTGTCACAAGCACCATTGTACAGAGTATGTGTGTCAGAAACCCCATTGGAAAGTGTATGTGCCACAGACCCCGTTGGATAGCGTATTCTGTGTAGCACAAACCCTATTGGACAGTTTGCGTGTCAGAAAACCCACTGGACAGCGTGTGTGTCACAAACACCATTGGACAGCGTGTGTGTGTAACAATAACCATTGGACAGTGTGTGTTTCACAAAACCCATTGGACCGCGTGTGTGTCGCAAACCCCCGTGGACACGGTATGTGTCACAAAGCCCATTGGACAAAGTTTGGGTCACAAACCCCATTGGAAAGTGTATGTGTCACAAACACCATTGGACAGTGTGTGTGTCACAAACCCCATTGGACAGCGTGTATGTGTAACAAACCCATATTGGTCAGCATGTGTGTCACAAAGCCCATTGGAGAGCGTGTGTGTCAGAAACCCCATTGGACATTGTGTGTCAAAAATCCCATTGGACAGCGTGTGTGTCACAAACCCCATTGGACAGCGTGTGTGTGTCACAATCCCCATTGGACAGTGTGTGTGTCACAAACCCCATTAGCCAGCCTGTGTGTGTCACAATCCCCATTGGACAGTGTGTCTGTGTCACAAACCCTATTGGACAGCGTGTGTGTCACAAACCCTACTGGACAGCGAGTGTGTGTTTAACAGTACCCATTGGACAGTGTGTGTGTCACAAAACCCACTGGAGAGTGTGTGTGCAACAATCCCCAGCGGATAGCGTGTGTGTCACAAACACTCATGGACAGTGTGAGTGTCACAAAACCCATTGGATAGCGTGTGTATCAAAACCGCTTTTGACACTGTGTGTGTCACAAAACCCACTGGATAGAGTGTGTGTGTCACAAACCCCATTGGACAGAGTGTGTGTGTCACAATCCCCATTGAACAGTGTGTGTGTCATAAACCCCATTGGAACGCCTGTGTGTTTCACAGTCCCCATTAGACAGTGGGTGTGTGTCACAAACCCCATTGGACAGCGTGTGTGTTTCACAATCCCCATTGGACAGTGTGTGTGTCACAAACTCCATTGGACAGAGTTTGTGCCACAAAACACCCTGGACACTGTGTGTGTCACAAACCCCATTGGACAGTGTGTGTTCAACAAAACCCACTGGACAGCGTGTGTGTCATGAACCCCATTGGACAGTGTGTGTGTCACAAGCACCATTGGACAGAGCGTGGTGTCACAAAAAACGTTGCAAAGTGTATGTGTCACAAACCCCACTGGATATCGTGTCTGTGTCACAAAACCTATTGGACAGTGTGTGTGTCACAAAACCCACTGGACAGCGTGTGTGTCACTAACCCCATTGGACAGACTGTGTGTCACAAACCCATTTGGACAGTGTGTGTGTGTCACAATACCCATTGGACAGTGTGTGTTTCACAAACCCCATTGGACAGAGTTTGTGTGACAAACCCCATTGGACAGTGTGTGGGTCAGAAACACCATTGGACAGCGTGTTTGTCACAAACCCCTTTGGACAGCGTGTGTGTGTCACAAACCCATTTGACAGAGTGTGTGTCACAAACACCACTGGACAGTGTGTGTGTCAAAAACCCCAATGGACAGTGTGTGTGTGTCACAAAACCTCCTGGTCAGTGTGTGTGTCACAAGCCCCATTGGACAGCGTGTGTGTCACACACCCCATGGGACAATGTGTGTGTGTGTCACAATCCCCATTTAAATGTGTGTGAGTCACAAACCCCATTGGATTGGTTGTGTGTGACACAAACCCTCCTGGTCAGCATGTGTGTCACAAAACCCATTGGACAGCATGCGTGTCACAAACATCATGGGACAGTGTGTGTGTAAGAAACCCAATTGGTCAGCGTGTGTGTCACAAACCCCATTGGAAAGTGTGTGTCACAAACCCCATTGGATTGCGTGTGTGTGTCAAAAACCCCATTAGAAAGTATGTGTGTCACAAACCCCATTGCATAGCTTATGTGTGTCACAAACCCTATTGTACAGAGAGTGTGTGTCACACACCCCATTGGACAGCGTGTGTGTCACAAACCTCATTGGACATCGTGTGTGTGTCACAAACCCCATGGGACAGAGTGTGTGTCAAAAACACTATTGGACATCGTGTGTGTCACAATCTTAATTGGACAGTGTGTGTGTCACAAAACCCATTGGATACCGTATATGTCACAAACCCCATTTCAAAGTGTGTGTGTCACAAACCCCATTGGATAGCGTGTGTGTCACAAACCCTATTGGACAGTGTGTGTGTCATAAACCCCATTGGACAGTGTGTGTGTGTCACAAACCCCATGGGACAGAGTGTGTGTCACAAGCCCCATTGCACAGAGTGTATGTTTCACAAACCCCATTGGACAGCATGTGTGTCACAAACCCCTTTGGACACTGTGTGTGTCACAAACCCCATTGGACAGCGTGTGTGTGTCACAATCCCCATTGGAGAGTGTGTGTGTCAGGAACCCCATTGGACAGCATGTGTGTCACAAGCACCATTGGACAGAATGTGGTGTCACAATCCCCATTGGACAGCGTGTGTGTCACAAAAACAATTGGACAGTGTGTGTGTGTCACAATACCCATTGGACAGTGTGTGTCACAAACCCCACTGGACAGCCTGTTGTGTCACAAGCCCCATTGGACAGAGTGTGTGTCACAAACCCCATAGGACAGAGTGTGTGTCTCAAACCCCATTTGATAGAGTGTGTCACAAACCACATTAGAAAATATGCGTGTCACAATCCCCATTGGATAGCGTTTGTGTGTCACGAACCCTCCTGGTCAGTGTGTGTGTCACAATCCCCATTGGACAGTGTGTGTGTCACAAACCCCATTGGACAGAGTGTGTGTCACAAACACTATTCATCAGCGTGTGTGTGTCACAAGCCCATTGGACAGAGTGTGTGTGTCACAAAACCCACTGGACAGCGTGTGTGTAACGAACACCATTGGACCGCTTGTGTGCCACATGCACCGTTGGACAGTGTGTGTGTGTCACACTCCCCATTTGATAGAGTGTGTGTGTCACAAACCCCATTAGAAAGTATGCGTGTCAAAAACCCCACTGGATAGCGTGTGTGTGTCACAAGCACCATTGGACAGTGTGTGGTGTCACAATCCCCATTGGACAGCGTGTGTGTCACAAACCCCATTGGACCTTGTGTGTGTTACAATGCCCTTTGGACTATGTGTGTGCGTCCCAATTTTCATTGGACAGTGTGTGTGTCACAAACCCCTTTGGAAAGAGTGTGTGTCACAAACCCCATTGAACAGTGTGTCTGTCACAATTCCCATTCGACACTGTGTGTGTCACAAAACCTATTGGACTGTGTGTGTGTCAGAAACCCCACTGGACAGCATGTGTGTCACGAACCCCGTTGCACAGCGTATGTGTCACAACCCCAATTGGACATAGTGTGCATGTCACAAAACCCATCGGATACCGTGTGAGTCACAACCCCATTGGACATTGTGTGTGTCACACACCCCCCTGTACATTGTGTGTGTCACAAACCCCATTGTAGAGTGTGTGTGTCACAAACCCTACTGTACAATGTCTGTGTCACAAACCCCATTGGACAGCGTGTGTGTCACAAACCCAATTGGTCAGCGTGTGTGTGTCACAAATGCCATTGGACAGCGTGTGTGTCACAAACGCCCCTGGACAGTTTGCGTGTAAAAAACCCCATTGGACACCGTGTGAGTCACAATCCCCACTGGACAGCGTGTCTGTCACAGTCCCCATCGGACAGCGTTTGTGTCAGAAACCCCATTTTAGAGTGTGTGTGTCACAAACACCATTGGAAAGCGTGTGTGTGTGACAAACCCCAATGGACAGTGTGTGTTTCACAAAACCCATTGGAAAGTGTGTGTGTCACAAACACCATTGTATAGTGTGTGTGTGTCACAAAAGCCATTAGAAAGTTTGTGTGTCACAAACACAATAAGACAGCGTGTCTGTGTTACAAACCCTATTGAACAGTGTGTGTGTCACAAACCCTACTGGACAGCATGTGTGTCACGAACCCCATTGGAAAGTGTGAGTGTCACAAACCCCACTGGACAGCGTGTGTGTCACGAACCTCATTTGACAGATTGTGTATCAGAAACCCCATTGGACAGCGTGTTTGTCACAAACCCCTTTGGACAGTGTGTGTGTTACAATCCCCCGTGTACAATGTCTGTGTCACAAACCCCATTGGACAGCGTGTGTGTCACAAACACCGTTGGACAGCGTGTGTTTGTCAGAAACCCCATTGGACAGAGTGTGTGTGTCACAAACCGCATGGGAAAGAGTGTGTGTCACGAACCACATTGGACAGCGTGTGTGTCACAAACCCCATTAAAGTGTGTGTGTCACAAACCCCATTGGATAGCGTGTGTGTGTCACGAACCCTATTGGACAGCGTGTGTGTTCACGAACCCCATTAGACAGCGTGTGTGTCACAAGACCCATTGGACAGAGTGTGTGTGTCACAAACCCCATTGGACAGCATGCCTGTCACAAACTCCATTTGACAGTGTGTGTGTAACAAACACAAATGGTCAGCGTGTGTGTAACAAACACCCTGGGACAGCGTGTGAGTGTCACAAACCCCTTTGGAAAGTGTGAGTCACAAACCCCATTGGACAACGTGTGTGTCACAAACCCCTTTGGACAGTGTGTGTGTAACAAACCCCATTGGACAGCGTGTGTGTGCCAGAATTCCCATTGGACAGGGTGTGTGTCATAAATCCCATTGGACAGGGTGTGTGTGTCACAATATACATTGGACCGTGTGTGTGCCACAAACCTCATTGGACATGGTTTGTGTCACAAACCGCCGTGGACACTGTGTGTGTCACAAACACCCATGGACAGTGTGCGTGTCACAAACCCCATTGGACAGCGTGTGTGTGTCAGAATCCCCATTGGACAGAGTGTGTGTCACAAACCCCATGGGACAGAGTGTCTGACACAAACCCCATGGGACAGCGTGTATGTGTACAAAATCCCAAATGGACAGTGTGTGTGTGTCACGAACCCCATTGGACAGCGTGTATGTGTACAAAATCCCAAATGGACGGTGTGTGTGTGTCAGAAACCCCATTAGACAGCGTATGTGTCTCAAACCCCTTTGGACAGTGTGTGTGTCACAAACCCCATGAACAGAGTGTGTGTCACAAACAATATTGGACATCGTGTGTGTGTTACAAGCCCATTGGACAGAGTGTGTGTCACGAACCCCAATGGACAACGTGTGTGTCACAAGCACCATTTTTCAGAGTGTGTGTCACAAACCCCACTGGACAGCGTGTGTGTCACAAGCCCCATTGGACAGAGTGTGTGTGTCACAAACCCCATTAGACAGCGTGTGTGTCACAAACCCCTTTGGACACTGTGTGTGTCACAAACCCCATTGGAGAGTGTGTGTGTCAGGAACCCCATTGGACAGCGTGTGTGTCACAAGCACCATTGGACAGAATGTGGTGTCACAATACCCATTGGACAGCGTGTGTGTCACAAAAACAATTGGACAGTGTGTGTGTGTCACAATACCCATTGGACAGTGTGTGTCACAAACCCCACTGGACAGCCTGTTGTGTCACAATCCCCATTGGACAGTGTGTGTGTCACAAACCCCATGGGACAGAGTGTGTGTCACAAACACTATTCATCAGCGTGTGTGTGTCACAAGCCCATTGGACAGAGTGTGTGTGTCACAAAACCCACTGGACAGCGTGTGTGTAACGAACCCCATTGGACCGCTTGTGTGCCACATGCACCGTTGGACAGTGTGTGTGTGTCACAGTTCCCATTTGATAGAGTGTGTGTGTCACAAACCCCATTAGAAAGTATGCGTGTCAAAAACCCCACTGGATAGCGTGTGTGTGTCACAAGCACCATTGGACAGTGTGTGGTGTCACAATCCCCATTGGACAGCGTGTGTGTCACAAACCCCATTGGACAGTGTGTGTGTGTCAGAAACCCCATTTGATAGAGTGTTTGTGTCACAAACCCTATTGGACTGTGTGTGTGTCACAAAACCCACTGGACAGCGTGTGTGTCACAAACGCCATTGGACAGCGTGTGTGTCACAAGCCCCATTGTACAGAGTGTATTTGTCAGAAAGCCAACTGGACAGCGTCTGTGTCACAAACCCCTATGGACAGTGTGTGTGTCACAAACCCCATTGGACAGCGTGTGTGTGTCATAATCCCCATTGTACAGTGTGTGTGTCACAAACCCCATGGGACAGAGTGTGTGTCACAAACACTATTGGTCAGCGTGTCTGTGTCACAAGCCCATTGGACAGAGTGTGCGTGTCACAAAATCCACTGGACAGCGTGTGTGTCATGAACCCCAGTGGACAGCGTGTGTGTCAAAAGCACCGTTGGACAGAGTGTGGTGTCACAAACCCCATTGGAAAGTGTGTGTCACAAACCCCATTGGATTGCGTGTGTGTGTCAAAAACCCCATTAGAAAGTATGTGTGTCACAAACCCCATTGCATAGCTTATGTGTGTCACAAACCCTATTGTACAGAGAGTGTGTGTCACACACCCCATTGGACAGCGTGTGTGTCACAAACCTCATTGGACATCGTGTGTGTGTCACAAACCCCATGGGACAGAGTGTGTGTCAAAAACACTATTGGACATCGTGTGTGTCACAATCTTAATTGGACAGTGTGTGTGTCACAAAACCCATTGGATACCGTATATGTCACAAACCCCATTTCAAAGTGTGTGTGTCACAAACCCCATTGGATAGCGTGTGTGTCACAAACCCTATTGGACAGTGTGTGTGTCATAAACCCCATTGGACAGTGTGTGTGTGTCACAAACCCCATGGGACAGAGTGTGTGTCACAAGCCCCATTGCACAGAGTGTATGTTTCACAAACCCCATTGGACAGCATGTGTGTCACAAACCCCTTTGGACACTGTGTGTGTCACAAACCCCATTGGACAGCGTGTGTGTGTCACAATCCCCATTGGAGAGTGTGTGTGTCAGGAACCCCATTGGACAGCATGTGTGTCACAAGCACCATTGGACAGAATGTGGTGTCACAATCCCCATTGGACAGCGTGTGTGTCACAAAAACAATTGGACAGTGTGTGTGTGTCACAATACCCATTGGACAGTGTGTGTCACAAACCCCACTGGACAGCCTGTTGTGTCACAAGCCCCATTGGACAGAGTGTGTGTCACAAACCCCATAGGACAGAGTGTGTGTCTCAAACCCCATTTGATAGAGTGTGTCACAAACCACATTAGAAAATATGCGTGTCACAATCCCCATTGGATAGCGTGTGTGTGTCACGAACCCTCCTGGTCAGTGTGTGTGTCACAATCCCCATTGGACAGTGTGTGTGTCACAAACCCCATGGGACAGAGTGTGTGTCACAAACACTATTCATCAGCGTGTGTGTGTCACAAGCCCATTGGACAGAGTGTGTGTGTCACAAAACCCACTGGACAGCGTGTGTGTAACGAACACCATTGGACCGCTTGTGTGCCACATGCACCGTTGGACAGTGTGTGTGTGTCACACTCCCCATTTGATAGAGTGTGTGTGTCACAAACCCCATTAGAAAGTATGCGTGTCAAAAACCCCACTGGATAGCGTGTGTGTGTCACAAGCACCATTGGACAGTGTGTGGTGTCACAATCCCCATTGGACAGCGTGTGTGTCACAAACCCCATTGGACCTTGTGTGTGTTACAATGCCCTTTGGACTATGTGTGTGCGTCCCAATTTTCATTGGACAGTGTGTGTGTCACAAACCCCTTTGGAAAGAGTGTGTGTCACAAACCCCATTGAACAGTGTGTCTGTCACAATTCCCATTCGACACTGTGTGTGTCACAAAACCTATTGGACTGTGTGTGTGTCAGAAACCCCACTGGACAGCATGTGTGTCACGAACCCCGTTGCACAGCGTATGTGTCACAACCCCAATTGGACATAGTGTGCATGTCACAAAACCCATCGGATACCGTGTGTGTCACAACCCCATTGGACATTGTGTGTGTCACACACCCCCCTGTACATTGTGTGTGTCACAAACCCCATTGTAGAGTGTGTGTGTCACAAACCCTACTGTACAATGTCTGTGTCACAAACCCCATTGGACAGCGTGTGTGTCACAAACCCAATTGGTCAGCGTGTGTGTGTCACAAATGCCATTGGACAGCGTGTGTGTCACAAACGCCCCTGGACAGTTTGCGTGTAAAAAACCCCATTGGACACCGTGTGAGTCACAATCCCCACTGGACAGCGTGTCTGTCACAGTCCCCATTGGACAGCGTTTGTGTCAGAAACCCCATTTTAGAGTGTGTGTGTCACAAACACCATTGGAAAGCGTGTGTGTGTGACAAACCCCAATGGACAGTGTGTGTTTCACAAAACCCATTGGAAAGTGTGTGTGTCACAAACACCATTGTATAGTGTGTGTGTGTCACAAAAGCCATTAGAAAGTTTGTGTGTCACAAACACAATAAGACAGCGTGTCTGTGTTACAAACCCTATTGAACAGTGTGTGTGTCACAAACCCTACTGGACAGCATGTGTGTCACGAACCCCATTGGAAAGTGTGAGTGTCACAAACCCCACTGGACAGCGTGTGTGTCACGAACCTCATTTGACAGATTGTGTATCAGAAACCCCATTGGACAGCGTGTTTGTCACAAACCCCTTTGGACAGTGTGTGTGTTACAATCCCCCGTGTACAATGTCTGTGTCACAAACCCCATTGGACAGCGTGTGTGTCACAAACACCGTTGGACAGCGTGTGTTTGTCAGAAACCCCATTGGACAGAGTGTGTGTGTCACAAACCGCATGGGAAAGAGTGTGTGTCACGAACCACATTGGACAGCGTGTGTGTCACAAACCCCATTAAAGTGTGTGTGTCACAAACCCCATTGGATAGCGTGTGTGTGTCACGAACCCTATTGGACAGCGTGTGTGTTCACGAACCCCATTAGACAGCGTGTGTGTCACAAGACCCATTGGACAGAGTGTGTGTGTCACAAACCCCATTGGACAGCATGCCTGTCACAAACTCCATTTGACAGTGTGTGTGTAACAAACACAAATGGTCAGCGTGTGTGTAACAAACACCCTGGGACAGCGTGTGAGTGTCACAAACCCCTTTGGAAAGTGTGAGTCACAAACCCCATTGGACAACGTGTGTGTCACAAACCCCTTTGGACAGTGTGTGTGTAACAAACCCCATTGGACAGCGTGTGTGTGCCAGAATTCCCATTGGACAGGGTGTGTGTCATAAATCCCATTGGACAGGGTGTGTGTGTCACAATATACATTGGACCGTGTGTGTGCCACAAACCTCATTGGACATGGTTTGTGTCACAAACCGCCGTGGACACTGTGTGTGTCACAAACACCCATGGACAGTGTGCGTGTCACAAACCCCATTGGACAGCGTGTGTGTGTCAGAATCCCCATTGGACAGAGTGTGTGTCACAAACCCCATGGGACAGAGTGTCTGACACAAACCCCATGGGACAGCGTGTATGTGTACAAAATCCCAAATGGACAGTGTGTGTGTGTCACGAACCCCATTGGACAGCGTGTATGTGTACAAAATCCCAAATGGACGGTGTGTGTGTGTCAGAAACCCCATTAGACAGCGTATGTGTCTCAAACCCCTTTGGACAGTGTGTGTGTCACAAACCCCATGAACAGAGTGTGTGTCACAAACAATATTGGACATCGTGTGTGTGTTACAAGCCCATTGGACAGAGTGTGTGTCACGAACCCCAATGGACAACGTGTGTGTCACAAGCACCATTTTTCAGAGTGTGTGTCACAAACCCCACTGGACAGCGTGTGTGTCACAAGCCCCATTGGACAGAGTGTGTGTGTCACAAACCCCATTAGACAGCGTGTGTGTCACAAACCCCTTTGGACACTGTGTGTGTCACAAACCCCATTGGAGAGTGTGTGTGTCAGGAACCCCATTGGACAGCGTGTGTGTCACAAGCACCATTGGACAGAATGTGGTGTCACAATACCCATTGGACAGCGTGTGTGTCACAAAAACAATTGGACAGTGTGTGTGTGTCACAATACCCATTGGACAGTGTGTGTCACAAACCCCACTGGACAGCCTGTTGTGTCACAATCCCCATTGGACAGTGTGTGTGTCACAAACCCCATGGGACAGAGTGTGTGTCACAAACACTATTCATCAGCGTGTGTGTGTCACAAGCCCATTGGACAGAGTGTGTGTGTCACAAAACCCACTGGACAGCGTGTGTGTAACGAACCCCATTGGACCGCTTGTGTGCCACATGCACCGTTGGACAGTGTGTGTGTGTCACAGTTCCCATTTGATAGAGTGTGTGTGTCACAAACCCCATTAGAAAGTATGCGTGTCAAAAACCCCACTGGATAGCGTGTGTGTGTCACAAGCACCATTGGACAGTGTGTGGTGTCACAATCCCCATTGGACAGCGTGTGTGTCACAAACCCCATTGGACAGTGTGTGTGTGTCAGAAACCCCATTTGATAGAGTGTTTGTGTCACAAACCCTATTGGACTGTGTGTGTGTCACAAAACCCACTGGACAGCGTGTGTGTCACAAACGCCATTGGACAGCGTGTGTGTCACAAGCCCCATTGTACAGAGTGTATTTGTCAGAAAGCCAACTGGACAGCGTCTGTGTCACAAACCCCTATGGACAGTGTGTGTGTCACAAACCCCATTGGACAGCGTGTGTGTGTCATAATCCCCATTGTACAGTGTGTGTGTCACAAACCCCATGGGACAGAGTGTGTGTCACAAACACTATTGGTCAGCGTGTCTGTGTCACAAGCCCATTGGACAGAGTGTGCGTGTCACAAAATCCACTGGACAGCGTGTGTGTCATGAACCCCAGTGGACAGCGTGTGTGTCAAAAGCACCGTTGGACAGAGTGTGGTGTCACAAACCCCATTGGAAAGTGTATGTGTCACAAACCGCATTGGACTGCGTGCGTGTGCCACAAATCCTATTGGACAGTGTGTGTGTCACAAACCCCTTTGGACAGAGTTTGTGTCACAAACCCATTGGACAGCGTTTGTGTGTCACAATACCCATTGGACAGTGTGTGTGTCACAAACCCCTTTGGACAGAGTTTGTGTCACAAACCCCAATGGACAGCGTGTGTTTGTCACAATACCTATTGGACAGTGTGTGTGTCACAAACCCCATTACAGCGTGTGTGTGTCACAATCCCTATTGTACAGTGTGTGTGTCACAAACCCCATTGGAAAGTGTATGTGTCACAAACCGCATTGGACTGCGTGCGTGTGCCACAAATCCTATTGGACAGTGTGTGTGTCACAAACCCCTTTGGACAGAGTTTGTGTCACAAACCCATTGGACAGCGTTTGTGTGTCACAATACACATTGGACAGTGTGTTTGTGTCACAATACCCATTGGACATCGTGTGTGTGTTACAATCCCCACTGGACAGTGTGTGTGTCAAAAACCCCATGGGACAGAGTGTGTGTCACGAACCCCTTTGGACAGTGTGTGTGTCACAAACCCCATTGGACAGCGTGTGTGTGTTACAATCCCCATTGGACAGTGTGTGTGTCACAAACCCTATTGGAAAGTCTATGTGTCATAAACCCCATTGGATACCGTGTGTGTGCCACAAACCACATTATAAAGTGTGCGTGTCACAAAGCCCATTGGACAGTGTGAGTGTCATAAACCTTGTTGGCTAGAGTTTGTGTTTAACAATACCCATTGGACAGTGAGTGTGTCACAAACCCCACTGGACATCGTGTGTGTCACAATACCCTAGTGGATAATGTGTGTGTCACGAACGCCATTGGACAGTGTGTGTGTCTCAAACCCCATTAGAAAGTATGCGTGTCACAAACCCCATTGGATAGAGTGTGTGTGTCACAAACACCATTGGACAGCGTGTGTGTGTCACAATTCCCATTGGACTGTGTGTGTGTCACAAAACCCATTGGATAGCGTGTGTGTCACAAACCCCATTAGAAAGACTGTGTGTCTCAAACACCATTGGATAGCGTGTGTGATGTCACAAACCCTGTTGGACAATGTGTGTGTCACAAACCCTACTGGACAGCGTGTGTGTTACGAACCCCATTGGACAGCTTGTGTGTCACAAGACCCATTGGATAGTGTGTGTGTCACGAATGCCATTAGAAAGTGTGTGTATCACAAACCCCATTGGATAGTGTATGTGTGTCCCAAACCCTATTGGACAGTGTGTGTGTCATAAACCCCATTGGACAGAGTTTGTGTTTAACAAACCAATTGGACAGCGTGTGTGACACAAACTCCACTGGACAGAGTGTATGTGTAACAAACCCCATTGGAGAGCGTGTGTATCACAATCCCCATTGGACAGCGTGTGTGTCACAAACGCCATTAAAATGTGTGTGTCACAAACCCAATTGGATAGCATGTGTGTGTCAAAAACCCCATTAGAAAGTATGTGTGTCACAAACCCCACTGGATAGCGTGTGTGTGTCAAAAACCCCATTATAATGTGTGCGTGTCACAAACCCCATTGGATAGCGTGTGTGTGTCACAAACCCCATTGGAAAGTGTACGTCACAAACCCCATTGGATAGCATTTGTGTGTCACAAACCCTATGGGACAGCGTGTAGGTCACAATCCCCATTCGAGAGCGTCTGTGTCACAAACCCCATTGGACAGCGTTTGTGTCACAAACACAATTGGACAGCGTGTGTGTGTCACAAAACCCATTGTACAGAGTGTGTGTCACAAACCCCCGTGGACACAGTGTGTGTCACGAACCCCTTTGGACAGTGTGTGTGTCTCAAACCCCACTGGACAGCGTGTGTGTCACAAACCCCTTTGGACAGTGTGTGTGTGTCACAAACCCCATTGGACAGCGTGTGTGTGTCACAATCCCCACTGAACAGTGTGTGTGTCACAAACCCCATGGGACAGAATTGTTTCACAAACCGCATTGGATAGCGTGTGTGTCACAACCCCATTGGATAGAGTGTGTGTCACAAGCACCATTGGACAGTGTGTGTGTGTCACAAACCCCATTGGAAAGTGTATGTGTCACAAACCCCATTGGAAAGTGTGTGCGTCACAAACCTCATTGGAAAGTGTGTGTGTCACAAACACCATTGGATAGCGTGTGTGTGTCACAAACCCTCCTGGATAGTATGTGTGTGTCACAAACCCTATTGGACAGTGTGTGTGTCACGAATCCCACTGGACAGAGTGTGTGTGACACAATCCCCTTTGGACAGTGTGTGTGTCACAATACCCATTGGACAGCGTGTGTGTCACAATCCCCTTTGGACAGAATGTGTGTCACAAAACCCATTGGACAGCGTGTGTGTCACAATCCCCATTGGACAGAGTGTGTGTCACAAACCCCATTGGACATTGTGTGTGTCACAAACCCTATTGGACAGTGTGTGTCTCACAATATCTTACCGTACAGCGTGTAAGCAACGAACCCCATTGGACAGCATGTGTGTCACAAGACCCATTGGACAGCGTGTGTGTGTAATAATACCCATTGGACAGCGTGTGTGTCACAAACCCCATTGGACAGCGTGTGTTTCATCAACCCCATTGGAAAGAGTGTGTGTGTCACAAACCCATTAGACAGTGTGTGTGTCACAAACCCCACAGGACAGCGTGTGTCTCACAATCCCCATTGGACAGTGTGTGTGTGTCACAAACCCCATTGGAAAGTGTGTGTGTCACAAAACTTATTGGATAGCGTGTGTGTGTCACAAACCCCATTACAAAGTGCCTGTGTCACAAACCCCATTGGACAGAGAAGTGTGTGTCACAAAACCCACAGGACAGCGTGTGTGTTCACGAACCCCACTGAACAGCGTTTGTGTCACAAGCCCCATTGGACAGCGTGTGTGTCACAAACACCATTGGAGAGTGTGTGTGTGTAACAATACCCATTGGAAAGTGTGTGTGTCACAAATCCCACTGGACAGCTTGTGTTTCACAAACCCCCGTGTACACTGTGTGTGTCAAAACCCAGGTGGACACTGTGTGTGTCTCAAACCCCACTGGACAGCGTGTGTGTCACAAACCCCTTTGGACAGTGTGTGTGTGTCACAAACCCCAATGGACAGCGTGTGTGTGTCACAATCCCCACTGAACAGTGTGTGTGTCACAAACCCCATGGGACAGAATTGTTTCACAAACCGCATTGGATAGCGTGTGTGTCACAACCCCATTGGATAGAGTGTCTGTCACAAGCACCATTGGACAGTGTGTGTGTGTCACAAACCCCATTGGAAAGTGTATGTGTCACAAACCCCATTGGAAAGTGTGTGCATCACAAACCTCATTGGAAAGTGTGTGTGTCACAAACACCATTGGATAGCGTGTGTGTGTCACAAACCCTCCTGGATAGTATGTGTGTGTCACAAACCCTATTGGACAGTGTGTGTGTCACGAATCCCACTGGACAGAGTGTGTGTGACACAATCCCCTTTGGACAGTGTGTGTGTCACAATACCCATTGGACAGCGTGTGTGTCACAATCCCCTTTGGACAGAATGTGTGTCACAAAACCCATTGGACAGAGTGTGTGTCACAAACCCCATTGGACATTGTGTGTGTCACAAACCCTATTGGACAGTGTGTGTCTCACAATATCTTACTGTACAGCGTGTAAGCAACGAACCCCATTGGACAGCATGTGTGTCACAAGACCCATTGGACAGCGTGTGTGCGTAATAATACCCATTGGACAGCGTGTGTGTCACAAACCCCATTGGACAGCGTGTGTGTCAAAAACACTATTGGAGAGCGCGTGTGTGTCACAATACCCATTGGACAGAGTGTGTGTGTCACAAACTCCATTGGACAGCGTGTGTTTCATCAACCCCATTGGAAAGAGTGTGTGTGTCACAAACCCATTAGACAGTGTGTGTGTCACAAACCCCACAGGACAGCGTGTGTCTCACAATCCCCATTGGACAGTGTGTGTGTGTCACAAACCCCATTGGACAGCGTGTGTGTGTCACAATCCCCATTGGACAGTGTGTGTGTCACAAACCCCATGGGACAGAATTGTGTAACGAACCCCATTGGACAGCGTGTGTTTCACAAGCGCCATTGGACAGAGTGTGTGTGTAAGAAACCCAATTGTTCAGCCTGTGTTTCACAAACCCCATGGGACAGCGTGTGTGTATCGGAAACACCATTGGAAAGTGTGTGTGTCACAAACCCCATTGGACAGAATGCGTGTCACAAACCCCATTGGACAGCGTGTGTGTCACAAACCCCTTTGGACAGTGTGTGTGTCACAAACACCATTGGACAGCGTGTGTGTCACAAACCCCATTGGAGAGTGTTTGTGTCACAAACCCCATTGGACAGCGTGTGTGTGTCACGAACCCTCCTGGTCAGTGTGTGTGTCACAAAAACCATTGTACAGCATGCGTGTCACAAACACCACTGGACAGCGTGTGTGTAATAAACCCCATTGGACAGCGTGTGTGTGTCACAATCCCCATTGGACAGTGTGTGTGTGTTATACACCCCATGGGACAGAGTGTGTGTCACAAACACTATTGGTCAGCGTGTGTGTGTCACAAGCCCATTGGACAGAGTGTGTGTGTCACAAAACCCACTGGGCAGCATGTGTGTCACGAACCCCATTGGACAGAGTGTGTATCACAAACCCCATTGGACAGTGTATGTGTCTCACAATCCCCATTGGACAGTGTGTGTGTGTCACAAACCCCATTAGACAGCGTGTGTTTCACAAACCCCTTTGGACATTGTGAGTGTCACAAACCCCATGGGACAGAGTGTGTGTCACAAACACTATTGGTCAACGTGTGTGTGTCACAAGCCCATTGGACAGCGTGTGTGTGTCAGAAAACCCTCTGGACAGCGTGTGTGTAACAAACCCCATTGGACAGCGTGTGTGTCACAAGCACCGTTGGAGAGAGTGTTGTGTCACAATCCGCATTAGACAGCGTGTGTGTCACATACCCCATTGGACAGCGTGTGTGTGTCACAATCCCCATTTGATAGAGTGTGTGTGTCACAAACCCCATTAGAAAGTATGCGTGTCACAAACCCCATTGGATAGCGTGTGTGTGTCACAAGCACCATTGGACAGTGTGTGGTGTCACAAAAACCATTGGACTGCGTGTCTGTCACAAACACCATTGGACAGTGTGTGTGTGTCACAAACCACATTTGATAGAGTGTGTGTGTCACAAACCCTGTTGGACAGTGTGTGTGTCACAAAACCCACAGGATACCGTATGTGTCACAAACCCATTGGACAGCGTGTGTGTCACACTCCCCATTGTACAGAGTGTATTTGTCAGAAAGCCCACTGGACAGTGTGTGTGTCACAAACCCCTTCGGACAGTGTTTGTGTCACAAACCCCATTGGACAGCGTGTGTGTGTCACAATGCCCATTGGACAGTATGTGTGTCACAAACCCCATGGGACAGAGTGTGTGTCACAAACACCATTGGTCAGCGTGTCTGTGTCACAAGCCCATTGGACAGAGTGTGTGTGTCACATAATCCCCTGGACAGCGTGTGTGTCATGAACCCCATTGGACAGCGTGTGTGTCAAAAGCACCGTTGGACAGAGTGTGTGTGTCACAAACCCCATTGGATAGCGTGTGTGTGTCAAAAGCACTATTGGACAGAGTGTGGTGTCACAAACTCCATTGGACAGTAGTGCGTGTCACAAACCCCATTGGACATCGTGTGTGTCACAAACCCCTTTGGACAGTGTGTGTCTCACAAACCCCATTAGACAGCGTGTGTGTGTCACAATCCCCATTGGACAGAGTGTGTGTGTCACAAACCGCATGGGACAGAGTGTGTGTCACGAACCCCATTGGACAGCGTGTGTGTCACAAGCGCCATTGGAGACAGTGTGTGTGTCACAAACCCCTTTGGAAACTGTATGTGTCACAAACCCCATTGGATAGCGTGTGTGTGTCACAAAACCTCCTGGTCAGTGTGTGTGTCACAAAACCCATTGGACAGCATGCGTGTTCACAAACACAATTGGACAGTGTGTGTGTAACAAACCCAACTGGTCAGCGTGTGTGTCACAAACAGCCATGGACAGTGAGCGTGTCACAAACCCCATTAGACAACGTGTGTGTCACAAACTCTTTAGACAGTGTGTGTGCCACAAACCCCATTGGAAAGTGTATGTGTCACAAACACCATTGGACAGCGTGTGTGTGTCACAAACCCCATTGGACAGAGTGTGTGTCACAATCCCCATTGCACAGCGTGTGTGTCACAAACACCATTGGGCAGCGTGTGTGTGTAACAATACCCATTGGACAGAGTGTGTGTGTCACAAAACCCTTGGACAGCCTGCATGTCACAAAACCCATTGGACAGCGTGTGTGTCACAAGCACCATTGGACAGAGTGTGAATGTCACAAACCCCATCGGATAGTGTGTGTGTCACAAACCCCATTAGAAAGTGTGTGTGTCACAAACACCATTGGATAGAGTGTGTGTGTCACAAACCCCATTGAACAGCGTGTGTGTCACGAACTCCATTGGACAGCGTGTGTGTCACAAGACCCATTGGACAGAGTGTGTGTGTCAAAAACCCCATTGGACAGCATGTGTGTGGCACAATCCCCATTGGACAAAGTGTGTGTCAAAACCCAATTGGCCAGTGTGTGTGTCAGAAAACCCACTGGACAGCGTTTTTGTCACAAACACCCATGGACAGTTTGTATGTCACAAAACTCCATTGGACAGTGGGTGTGTCACAAAGACCATTGGACAGCGTGTGTGTCACAAGCCCATTGGACACAGTGTGTGTGTCATAAAACCCACCGAACAGCGTGTGTGTCACGAACCCCATTGGACAGTGTGTGTGTCACAAGCCCATTGGACAGAGTGTGCGTGTCACAAAACCCACTGGACAGCGTATGTGTCACAAAACCCATTGGATAGTGCGTGTGTCACAAACCCCATTAGAAAGTGTGTGTGTCACAATCACCATTGGACAGTGCGTATGTCACAAACCCCATGGGACAGAGTGTGTGTCACAAACACTATTGGACAGCGTGTGTGTGTAACAAGCCCGTTGGAGAGAGTGTGTGTGTCACAAAATTCACTGGACAACGTGTTTGTCACGAACCCCATTGGACAGCGTGTGTATCACAAGCACCATTGGACAGAGTGTTGTGTCACAATCCCCATTGGAGAGCGTCTGTGTCACAAACCCCATGGGACAGTGTGTGTGTGTCACAATACCCATTGGACAGAGTTTGTTTCACAAACCCCATTAGACAGCATTTGTGTCACAATGCCCAGGGGACAGTGTGTGTGTCAAAACCCCATTTTATAGTGTGTGTGTCACAAAACCCACAGTACAGCGTGTGTGTAACAAACACCCTTGGACAGTGTGAGTGTCACAAACCCTACTGGACAGTGTGTGTGTCACAAATCCCTTTGGACAGTTTGTGTGTCACAAACCCCATGGGACAGCGTGTGTGTGTCACAAGCCCATTGGACAGAGTGTGTGTGTCACAAAACCCACTGGACAGCGTGTGTGTCACCAACCCGATTGGACAGCGTGTGTGTCACAAGCACCATTGGACAGAGTGCGAGTGTCACAAATCCCACTGGATAGTGTGTGTGTCACAATCCCCATTGAACAGTGTGTGTGTCACAATCCCCATTGGATTGCGTGTGTGTCACATACCCCATTGGACAGTGTGCGTCTGTCACAGTACCCATTAGACAGTGTGTGCGTCACAAACCCCACTGGACAGAGTTTGTGTCACAACACCCACTGGACACTGTGTGTGTCACAAACACCCCTGGTCATTGTTTGTGTCACAATCCCCAGTGGACAGCGTGTATGTCAAAACCCCATTGGACAGTGTGTGTGTCACAAAACCCACTGGACAGCGTGTGAGTCACAAACACCCATGGACAGTGTGAGTGTCACAAACCCCATTGGATAGCGTGTGTGTCACAAACCCAATTGGACAGCGTGTGTGGGTCACAAGCCCATTGGACAGAGTATGTGTGTCACAAAACCCACTGGACAGCCTGCGTGTCACGAAACCCATTGGACAGCGTGTGTGTGTCACAATCCCCATTGGACAGAGTGTGTGTCAAAACCCTATTGGACAGTGTGTGTGTCACAAAACTCACTGGACAGTGTGTGTGTCACAAAACCCACTGGACAGCGTGTGTGTCACGAATGCTATTGGACAGCATGTGTGTCACAAGCACCATTGGACAGACTGTGAGTGTCACAAACCCCTTTGCATAGTGTGTGTGTCACAAACCCCATTAGATATTGTGTGTATCACAAACCCCATTGGATAGCGTCTGTGTGTTTCAAACCCTATCGGACAGTGTGTGTGTCACAAACGACATTGAACGGCATGTGTGTCACGTACCCCATTGTACAGCGTGTGTGTCACAAAAACCATTGGACAGAGTGTGTGTGTCACAAACCGCATTGCACAGCGTGTGTGTCACAACCCCATTGGACAGCGTGTGTGTCACAAACCCCATGGGACAGAGTGTGTGTCATAAAACCCATTGGACAGCATGTGTGTGTCACAATCCCCATTGGACAAAGTGTGTGTCAAAACCCAATTGGACAGTGTGTGTGTCAGAAAACCCACTGGACAGCGTGTTTGTCACAAACACCCATGGACAGTTTGTATGTCACAAAACTCCATTGGACAGTGGGTGTGTCACAAAGACCATTGGACAGCGTGTGTGTCACAAGCCCATTGGACAGAGTGTGTGTGTCATAAAACCCACCGAACAGCGTGTGTGTCACGAACCCCATTGGACAGTGTGTGTGTCACAAGCCCATTGGACAGAGTGTGCGTGTCACAAAACCCACTGGACAGCGTATGTGTCACAAAACCCATTGGATAGTGCGTGTGTCACAAACCCCATTAGAAAGTGTGTGTGTCACAATCACCATTGGACAGTGCATATGTCACAAACCCCATGGGACAGAGTGTGTGTCACAAACACTATTGGACAGCGTGTGTGTGTAACAAGCCCGTTGGAGAGAGTGTGTGTGTCACAAAATTCACTGGACAACGTGTTTGTCACGAACCCCATTGGACAGCGTGTGTATCACAAGCACCATTGGACAGAGTGTTGTGTCACAATCCCCATTGGAGAGCGTCTGTGTCACAAACCCCATGGGACAGTGTGTGTGTGTCACAATACCCATTGGACAGAGTTTGTTTCACAAACCCCATTAGACAGCATTTGTGTCACAATGCCCAGGGGACAGCGTGTGTGTCAAAACCCCATTTTATAGTGTGTGTGTCACAAAACCCACAGTACAGCGTGTGTGTAACAAACACCCTTGGACAGTGTGAGTGTCACAAACCCTACTGGACAGTGTGTGTGTCACAAATCCCTTTGGACAGTTTGTGTGTCACAAACCCCATTGGACAGCGTGTGTGTGTCACAAGCCCATTGGACAGAGTGTGTGTGTCACAAAACCCACTGGACAGCGTGTGTGTCACCAACCCGATTGGACAGCGTGTGTGTCACAAGCACCATTGGACAGAGTGCGAGTGTCACAAATCCCACTGGATAGTGTGTGTGTCACAATCCCCATTGAACAGTGTGTGTGTCACAATCCCCATTGGATTGCGTGTGTGTCACATACCCCATTGGACAGTGTGCGTCTGTCACAGTACCCATTAGACAGTGTGTGCGTCACAAACCCCACTGGACAGAGTTTGTGTCACAACACCCACTGGACACTGTGTGTGTCACAAACACCCCTGGTCATTGTTTGTGTCACAATCCCCAGTGGACAGCGTGTATGTCAAAACCCCATTGGACAGTGTGTGTGTCACAAAACCCACTGGACAGCGTGTGAGTCACAAACACCCATGGACAGTGTGAGTGTCACAAACCCCATTGGATAGCGTGTGTGTCACAAACCCAATTGGACAGCGTGTGTGCGTCACAAGCCCATTGGACAGAGTGTGTGTGTCACAAAACCCACTGGACAGCCTGCGTGTCACGAAACCCATTGGACAGCGTGTGTGTGTCACAATCCCCATTGGACAGAGTGTGTGTCAAAACCCTATTGGACAGTGTGTGTGTCACAAAACTCACTGGACAGTGTGTGTGTCACAAAACCCACTGGACAGCGTGTGTGTCACGAATGCTATTGGACAGCATGTGTGTCACAAGCACCATTGGACAGACTGTGAGTGTCACAAACCCCTTTGCATAGTGTGTGTGTCACAAACCCCATTAGATATTGTGTGTATCACAAACCCCATTGGATAGCGTCTGTGTGTTTCAAACCCTATCGGACAGTGTGTGTGTCACAAACGACATTGAACGGCATGTGTGTCACGTACCCCATTGTACAGCGTGTGTGTCACAAAAACCATTGGACAGAGTGTGTGTGTCACAAACCGCATTGCACAGCGTGTGTGTCACAACCCCATTGGACAGCGTGTGTGTCACAAACCCCATGGGACAGAGTGTGTGTCATAAAACCCATTGGACAGCATGTGTGTGTCACAATCCCCATTGGACAAAGTGTGTGTCAAAACCCAATTGGACAGTGTGTGTGTCAGAAAACCCACTGGACAGCGTGTTTGTCACAAACACCCATGGACAGTTTGTATGTCACAAAACTCCATTGGACAGTGGGTGTGTCACAAAGACCATTGGACAGCGTGTGTGTCACAAGCCCATTGGACAGAGTGTGTGTGTCATAAAACCCACCGAACAGCGTGTGTGTCACGAACCCCATTGGACAGTGTGTGTGTCACAAGCCCATTGGACAGAGTGTGCGTGTCACAAAACCCACTGGACAGCGTATGTGTCACAAAACCCATTGGATAGTGCGTGTGTCACAAACCCCATTAGAAAGTGTGTGTGTCACAATCACCATTGGACAGTGCATATGTCACAAACCCCATGGGACAGAGTGTGTGTCACAAACACTATTGGACAGCGTGTGTGTGTAACAAGCCCGTTGGAGAGAGTGTGTGTGTCACAAAATTCACTGGACAACGTGTTTGTCACGAACCCCATTGGACAGCGTGTGTATCACAAGCACCATTGGACAGAGTGTTGTGTCACAATCCCCATTGGAGAGCGTCTGTGTCACAAACCCCATGGGACAGTGTGTGTGTGTCACAATACCCATTGGACAGAGTTTGTTTCACAAACCCCATTAGACAGCATTTGTGTCACAATGCCCAGGGGACAGCGTGTGTGTCAAAACCCCATTTTATAGTGTGTGTGTCACAAAACCCACAGTACAGCGTGTGTGTAACAAACACCCTTGGACAGTGTGAGTGTCACAAACCCTACTGGACAGTGTGTGTGTCACAAATCCCTTTGGACAGTTTGTGTGTCACAAACCCCATTGGACAGCGTGTGTGTGTCACAAGCCCATTGGACAGAGTGTGTGTGTCACAAAACCCACTGGACAGCGTGTGTGTCACCAACCCGATTGGACAGCGTGTGTGTCACAAGCACCATTGGACAGAGTGCGAGTGTCACAAATCCCACTGGATAGTGTGTGTGTCACAATCCCCATTGAACAGTGTGTGTGTCACAATCCCCATTGGATTGCGTGTGTGTCACATACCCCATTGGACAGTGTGCGTCTGTCACAGTACCCATTAGACAGTGTGTGCGTCACAAACCCCACTGGACAGAGTTTGTGTCACAACACCCACTGGACACTGTGTGTGTCACAAACACCCCTGGTCATTGTTTGTGTCACAATCCCCAGTGGACAGCGTGTATGTCAAAACCCCATTGGACAGTGTGTGTGTCACAAAACCCACTGGACAGCGTGTGAGTCACAAACACCCATGGACAGTGTGAGTGTCACAAACCCCATTGGATAGCGTGTGTGTCACAAACCCAATTGGACAGCGTGTGTGCGTCACAAGCCCATTGGACAGAGTGTGTGTGTCACAAAACCCACTGGACAGCCTGCGTGTCACGAAACCCATTGGACAGCGTGTGTGTGTCACAATCCCCATTGGACAGCGTGTGTGTCACAAACGCCATTAAAATGTGTGTGTCACAAACCCAATTGGATAGCATGTGTGTGTCAAAAACCCCATTAGAAAGTATGTGTGTCACAAACCCCACTGGATAGCGTGTGTGTGTCAAAAACCCCATTATAATGTGTGCGTGTCACAAACCCCATTGGATAGCGTGTGTGTGTCACAAACCCCATTGGAAAGTGTACGTCACAAACCCCATTGGATAGCATTTGTGTGTCACAAACCCTATGGGACAGCGTGTAGGTCACAATCCCCATTCGAGAGCGTCTGTGTCACAAACCCCATTGGACAGCGTTTGTGTCACAAACACAATTGGACAGCGTGTGTGTGTCACAAAACCCATTGTACAGAGTGTGTGTCACAAACCCCCGTGGACACAGTGTGTGTCACGAACCCCTTTGGACAGTGTGTGTGTCTCAAACCCCACTGGACAGCGTGTGTGTCACAAACCCCTTTGGACAGTGTGTGTGTGTCACAAACCCCATTGGACAGCGTGTGTGTGTCACAATCCCCACTGAACAGTGTGTGTGTCACAAACCCCATGGGACAGAATTGTTTCACAAACCGCATTGGATAGCGTGTGTGTCACAACCCCATTGGATAGAGTGTGTGTCACAAGCACCATTGGACAGTGTGTGTGTGTCACAAACCCCATTGGAAAGTGTATGTGTCACAAACCCCATTGGAAAGTGTGTGCGTCACAAACCTCATTGGAAAGTGTGTGTGTCACAAACACCATTGGATAGCGTGTGTGTGTCACAAACCCTCCTGGATAGTATGTGTGTGTCACAAACCCTATTGGACAGTGTGTGTGTCACGAATCCCACTGGACAGAGTGTGTGTGACACAATCCCCTTTGGACAGTGTGTGTGTCACAATACCCATTGGACAGCGTGTGTGTCACAATCCCCTTTGGACAGAATGTGTGTCACAAAACCCATTGGACAGCGTGTGTGTCACAATCCCCATTGGACAGAGTGTGTGTCACAAACCCCATTGGACATTGTGTGTGTCACAAACCCTATTGGACAGTGTGTGTCTCACAATATCTTACCGTACAGCGTGTAAGCAACGAACCCCATTGGACAGCATGTGTGTCACAAGACCCATTGGACAGCGTGTGTGTGTAATAATACCCATTGGACAGCGTGTGTGTCACAAACCCCATTGGACAGCGTGTGTTTCATCAACCCCATTGGAAAGAGTGTGTGTGTCACAAACCCATTAGACAGTGTGTGTGTCACAAACCCCACAGGACAGCGTGTGTCTCACAATCCCCATTGGACAGTGTGTGTGTGTCACAAACCCCATTGGAAAGTGTGTGTGTCACAAAACTTATTGGATAGCGTGTGTGTGTCACAAACCCCATTACAAAGTGCCTGTGTCACAAACCCCATTGGACAGAGAAGTGTGTGTCACAAAACCCACAGGACAGCGTGTGTGTTCACGAACCCCACTGAACAGCGTTTGTGTCACAAGCCCCATTGGACAGCGTGTGTGTCACAAACACCATTGGAGAGTGTGTGTGTGTAACAATACCCATTGGAAAGTGTGTGTGTCACAAATCCCACTGGACAGCTTGTGTTTCACAAACCCCCGTGTACACTGTGTGTGTCAAAACCCAGGTGGACACTGTGTGTGTCTCAAACCCCACTGGACAGCGTGTGTGTCACAAACCCCTTTGGACAGTGTGTGTGTGTCACAAACCCCAATGGACAGCGTGTGTGTGTCACAATCCCCACTGAACAGTGTGTGTGTCACAAACCCCATGGGACAGAATTGTTTCACAAACCGCATTGGATAGCGTGTGTGTCACAACCCCATTGGATAGAGTGTCTGTCACAAGCACCATTGGACAGTGTGTGTGTGTCACAAACCCCATTGGAAAGTGTATGTGTCACAAACCCCATTGGAAAGTGTGTGCATCACAAACCTCATTGGAAAGTGTGTGTGTCACAAACACCATTGGATAGCGTGTGTGTGTCACAAACCCTCCTGGATAGTATGTGTGTGTCACAAACCCTATTGGACAGTGTGTGTGTCACGAATCCCACTGGACAGAGTGTGTGTGACACAATCCCCTTTGGACAGTGTGTGTGTCACAATACCCATTGGACAGCGTGTGTGTCACAATCCCCTTTGGACAGAATGTGTGTCACAAAACCCATTGGACAGAGTGTGTGTCACAAACCCCATTGGACATTGTGTGTGTCACAAACCCTATTGGACAGTGTGTGTCTCACAATATCTTACTGTACAGCGTGTAAGCAACGAACCCCATTGGACAGCATGTGTGTCACAAGACCCATTGGACAGCGTGTGTGCGTAATAATACCCATTGGACAGCGTGTGTGTCACAAACCCCATTGGACAGCGTGTGTGTCAAAAACACTATTGGAGAGCGCGTGTGTGTCACAATACCCATTGGACAGAGTGTGTGTGTCACAAACTCCATTGGACAGCGTGTGTTTCATCAACCCCATTGGAAAGAGTGTGTGTGTCACAAACCCATTAGACAGTGTGTGTGTCACAAACCCCACAGGACAGCGTGTGTCTCACAATCCCCATTGGACAGTGTGTGTGTGTCACAAACCCCATTGGACAGCGTGTGTGTGTCACAATCCCCATTGGACAGTGTGTGTGTCACAAACCCCATGGGACAGAATTGTGTAACGAACCCCATTGGACAGCGTGTGTTTCACAAGCGCCATTGGACAGAGTGTGTGTGTAAGAAACCCAATTGTTCAGCCTGTGTTTCACAAACCCCATGGGACAGCGTGTGTGTATCGGAAACACCATTGGAAAGTGTGTGTGTCACAAACCCCATTGGACAGAATGCGTGTCACAAACCCCATTGGACAGCGTGTGTGTCACAAACCCCTTTGGACAGTGTGTGTGTCACAAACACCATTGGACAGCGTGTGTGTCACAAACCCCATTGGAGAGTGTTTGTGTCACAAACCCCATTGGACAGCGTGTGTGTGTCACGAACCCTCCTGGTCAGTGTGTGTGTCACAAAAACCATTGTACAGCATGCGTGTCACAAACACCACTGGACAGCGTGTGTGTAATAAACCCCATTGGACAGCGTGTGTGTGTCACAATCCCCATTGGACAGTGTGTGTGTGTTATACACCCCATGGGACAGAGTGTGTGTCACAAACACTATTGGTCAGCGTGTGTGTGTCACAAGCCCATTGGACAGAGTGTGTGTGTCACAAAACCCACTGGGCAGCATGTGTGTCACGAACCCCATTGGACAGAGTGTGTATCACAAACCCCATTGGACAGTGTATGTGTCTCACAATCCCCATTGGACAGTGTGTGTGTGTCACAAACCCCATTAGACAGCGTGTGTTTCACAAACCCCTTTGGACATTGTGAGTGTCACAAACCCCATGGGACAGAGTGTGTGTCACAAACACTATTGGTCAACGTGTGTGTGTCACAAGCCCATTGGACAGCGTGTGTGTGTCAGAAAACCCTCTGGACAGCGTGTGTGTAACAAACCCCATTGGACAGCGTGTGTGTCACAAGCACCGTTGGAGAGAGTGTTGTGTCACAATCCGCATTAGACAGCGTGTGTGTCACATACCCCATTGGACAGCGTGTGTGTGTCACAATCCCCATTTGATAGAGTGTGTGTGTCACAAACCCCATTAGAAAGTATGCGTGTCACAAACCCCATTGGATAGCGTGTGTGTGTCACAAGCACCATTGGACAGTGTGTGGTGTCACAAAAACCATTGGACTGCGTGTCTGTCACAAACACCATTGGACAGTGTGTGTGTGTCACAAACCACATTTGATAGAGTGTGTGTGTCACAAACCCTGTTGGACAGTGTGTGTGTCACAAAACCCACAGGATACCGTATGTGTCACAAACCCATTGGACAGCGTGTGTGTCACACTCCCCATTGTACAGAGTGTATTTGTCAGAAAGCCCACTGGACAGTGTGTGTGTCACAAACCCCTTCGGACAGTGTTTGTGTCACAAACCCCATTGGACAGCGTGTGTGTGTCACAATGCCCATTGGACAGTATGTGTGTCACAAACCCCATGGGACAGAGTGTGTGTCACAAACACCATTGGTCAGCGTGTCTGTGTCACAAGCCCATTGGACAGAGTGTGTGTGTCACATAATCCCCTGGACAGCGTGTGTGTCATGAACCCCATTGGACAGCGTGTGTGTCAAAAGCACCGTTGGACAGAGTGTGGTGTCACAAACCCTATTGGATAGAGTGTGTGTGTCACAAACCCCATTGGATAGCGTGTGTGTGTCAAAAGCACTATTGGACAGAGTGTGGTGTCACAAACTCCATTGGACAGTAGTGCGTGTCACAAACCCCATTGGACATCGTGTGTGTCACAAACCCCTTTGGACAGTGTGTGTCTCACAAACCCCATTAGACAGCGTGTGTGTGTCACAATCCCCATTGGACAGAGTGTGTGTGTCACAAACCGCATGGGACAGAGTGTGTGTCACGAACCCCATTGGACAGCGTGTGTGTCACAAGCGCCATTGGAGACAGTGTGTGTGTCACAAACCCCTTTGGAAACTGTATGTGTCACAAACCCCATTGGATAGCGTGTGTGTGTCACAAAACCTCCTGGTCAGTGTGTGTGTCACAAAACCCATTGGACAGCATGCGTGTTCACAAACACAATTGGACAGTGTGTGTGTAACAAACCCAACTGGTCAGCGTGTGTGTCACAAACAGCCATGGACAGTGAGCGTGTCACAAACCCCATTAGACAACGTGTGTGTCACAAACTCTTTAGACAGTGTGTGTGCCACAAACCCCATTGGAAAGTGTATGTGTCACAAACACCATTGGACAGCGTGTGTGTGTCACAAACCCCATTGGACAGAGTGTGTGTCACAATCCCCATTGCACAGCGTGTGTGTCACAAACACCATTGGGCAGCGTGTGTGTGTAACAATACCCATTGGACAGAGTGTGTGTGTCACAAAACCCTTGGACAGCCTGCATGTCACAAAACCCATTGGACAGCGTGTGTGTCACAAGCACCATTGGACAGAGTGTGAATGTCACAAACCCCATCGGATAGTGTGTGTGTCACAAACCCCATTAGAAAGTGTGTGTGTCACAAACACCATTGGATAGAGTGTGTGTGTCACAAACCCCATTGAACAGCGTGTGTGTCACGAACTCCATTGGACAGCGTGTGTGTCACAAGACCCATTGGACAGAGTGTGTGTGTCAAAAACCCCATTGGACAGCATGTGTGTGGCACAATCCCCATTGGACAAAGTGTGTGTCAAAACCCAATTGGCCAGTGTGTGTGTCAGAAAACCCACTGGACAGCGTTTTTGTCACAAACACCCATGGACAGTTTGTATGTCACAAAACTCCATTGGACAGTGGGTGTGTCACAAAGACCATTGGACAGCGTGTGTGTCACAAGCCCATTGGACACAGTGTGTGTGTCATAAAACCCACCGAACAGCGTGTGTGTCACGAACCCCATTGGACAGTGTGTGTGTCACAAGCCCATTGGACAGAGTGTGCGTGTCACAAAACCCACTGGACAGCGTATGTGTCACAAAACCCATTGGATAGTGCGTGTGTCACAAACCCCATTAGAAAGTGTGTGTGTCACAATCACCATTGGACAGTGCGTATGTCACAAACCCCATGGGACAGAGTGTGTGTCACAAACACTATTGGACAGCGTGTGTGTGTAACAAGCCCGTTGGAGAGAGTGTGTGTGTCACAAAATTCACTGGACAACGTGTTTGTCACGAACCCCATTGGACAGCGTGTGTATCACAAGCACCATTGGACAGAGTGTTGTGTCACAATCCCCATTGGAGAGCGTCTGTGTCACAAACCCCATGGGACAGTGTGTGTGTGTCACAATACCCATTGGACAGAGTTTGTTTCACAAACCCCATTAGACAGCATTTGTGTCACAATGCCCAGGGGACAGTGTGTGTGTCAAAACCCCATTTTATAGTGTGTGTGTCACAAAACCCACAGTACAGCGTGTGTGTAACAAACACCCTTGGACAGTGTGAGTGTCACAAACCCTACTGGACAGTGTGTGTGTCACAAATCCCTTTGGACAGTTTGTGTGTCACAAACCCCATGGGACAGCGTGTGTGTGTCACAAGCCCATTGGACAGAGTGTGTGTGTCACAAAACCCACTGGACAGCGTGCGTGTCACCAACCCGATTGGACAGCGTGTGTGTCACAAGCACCATTGGACAGAGTGCGAGTGTCACAAATCCCACTGGATAGTGTGTGTGTCACAATCCCCATTGAACAGTGTGTGTGTCACAATCCCCATTGGATTGCGTGTGTGTCACATACCCCATTGGACAGTGTGCGTCTGTCACAGTACCCATTAGACAGTGTGTGCGTCACAAACCCCACTGGACAGAGTTTGTGTCACAACACCCACTGGACACTGTGTGTGTCACAAACACCCCTGGTCATTGTTTGTGTCACAATCCCCAGTGGACAGCGTGTATGTCAAAACCCCATTGGACAGTGTGTGTGTCACAAAACCCACTGGACAGCGTGTGAGTCACAAACACCCATGGACAGTGTGAGTGTCACAAACCCCATTGGATAGCGTGTGTGTCACAAACCCAATTGGACAGCGTGTGTGCGTCACAAGCCCATTGGACAGAGTGTGTGTGTCACAAAACCCACTGGACAGCCTGCGTGTCACGAAACCCATTGGACAGCGTGTGTGTGTCACAATCCCCATTGGACAGAGTGTGTGTCAAAACCCTATTGGACAGTGTGTGTGTCACAAAACTCACTGGACAGTGTGTGTGTCACAAAACCCACTGGACAGCGTGTGTGTCACGAATGCTATTGGACAGCATGTGTGTCACAAGCACCATTGGACAGACTGTGAGTGTCACAAACCCCTTTGCATAGTGTGTGTGTCACAAACCCCATTAGATATTGTGTGTATCACAAACCCCATTGGATAGCGTCTGTGTGTTTCAAACCCTATCGGACAGTGTGTGTGTCACAAACGACATTGAACGGCATGTGTGTCACGTACCCCATTGTACAGCGTGTGTGTCACAAAAACCATTGGACAGAGTGTGTGTGTCACAAACCGCATTGCACAGCGTGTGTGTCACAACCCCATTGGACAGCGTGTGTGTCACAAACCCCATGGGACAGAGTGTGTGTCATAAAACCCATTGGACAGCATGTGTGTGTCACAATCCCCATTGGACAAAGTGTGTGTCAAAACCCAATTGGACAGTGTGTGTGTCAGAAAACCCACTGGACAGCGTGTTTGTCACAAACACCCATGGACAGTTTGTATGTCACAAAACTCCATTGGACAGTGGGTGTGTCACAAAGACCATTGGACAGCGTGTGTGTCACAAGCCCATTGGACAGAGTGTGTGTGTCATAAAACCCACCGAACAGCGTGTGTGTCACGAACCCCATTGGACAGTGTGTGTGTCACAAGCCCATTGGACAGAGTGTGCGTGTCACAAAACCCACTGGACAGCGTATGTGTCACAAAACCCATTGGATAGTGCGTGTGTCACAAACCCCATTAGAAAGTGTGTGTGTCACAATCACCATTGGACAGTGCATATGTCACAAACCCCATGGGACAGAGTGTGTGTCACAAACACTATTGGACAGCGTGTGTGTGTAACAAGCCCGTTGGAGAGAGTGTGTGTGTCACAAAATTCACTGGACAACGTGTTTGTCACGAACCCCATTGGACAGCGTGTGTATCACAAGCACCATTGGACAGAGTGTTGTGTCACAATCCCCATTGGAGAGCGTCTGTGTCACAAACCCCATGGGACAGAGTGTGTGTGTCACAATACCCATTGGACAGAGTTTGTTTCACAAACCCCATTAGACAGCATTTGTGTCACAATGCCCAGGGGACAGCGTGTGTGTCAAAACCCCATTTTATAGTGTGTGTGTCACAAAACCCACAGTACAGCGTGTGTGTAACAAACACCCTTGGACAGTGTGAGTGTCACAAACCCTACTGGACAGTGTGTGTGTCACAAATCCCTTTGGACAGTTTGTGTGTCACAAACCCCATTGGACAGCGTGTGTGTGTCACAAGCCCATTGGACAGAGTGTGTGTGTCACAAAACCCACTGGACAGCGTGTGTGTCACCAACCCGATTGGACAGCGTGTGTGTCACAAGCACCATTGGACAGAGTGCGAGTGTCACAAATCCCACTGGATAGTGTGTGTGTCACAATCCCCATTGAACAGTGTGTGTGTCACAATCCCCATTGGATTGCGTGTGTGTCACATACCCCATTGGACAGTGTGCGTCTGTCACAGTACCCATTAGACAGTGTGTGCGTCACAAACCCCACTGGACAGAGTTTGTGTCACAACACCCACTGGACACTGTGTGTGTCACAAACACCCCTGGTCATTGTTTGTGTCACAATCCCCAGTGGACAGCGTGTATGTCAAAACCCCATTGGACAGTGTGTGTGTCACAAAACCCACTGGACAGCGTGTGAGTCACAAACACCCATGGACAGTGTGAGTGTCACAAACCCCATTGGATAGCGTGTGTGTCACAAACCCAATTGGACAGCGTGTGTGCGTCACAAGCCCATTGGACAGAGTGTGTGTGTCACAAAACCCACTGGACAGCCTGCGTGTCACGAAACCCATTGGACAGCGTGTGTGTGTCACAATCCCCATTGGACAGAGTGTGTGTCAAAACCCTATTGGACAGTGTGTGTGTCACAAAACTCACTGGACAGTGTGTGTGTCACAAAACCCACTGGACAGCGTGTGTGTCACGAATGCTATTGGACAGCATGTGTGTCACAAGCACCATTGGACAGACTGTGAGTGTCACAAACCCCTTTGCATAGTGTGTGTGTCACAAAACCCATTAGATATTGTGTGTATCACAAACCCCATTGGATAGCGTCTGTGTGTTTCAAACCCTATCGGACAGTGTGTGTGTCACAAACGACATTGAACGGCATGTGTGTCACAAACCGCATTGCACAGCGTGTGTGTCACAACCCCATTGGACAGCGTGTGTTTTACAAACACCATGGGACAGAGTGTGTGTCACAAACACTATTGGACAGCGTGTGTGTGTCACAAGCACCATTAGACAGCGTGTGTGTCACAAACCCCATTGGACAGCATTTGTGTTTCACAATTCCCATTAGACAGCGTGTGTGTCAGAAACCCCATTGGACAGATTGTGTGTCATAAACCCCACTGAACAGAGTGTGTGTGTCACAAAGCCGATTTGACAGCATGTGTGTCACAATCCCCATTGGACAACGTGTGTGTCACAAACACCATTGTACAGAGTGTGTCACAAACACCTTTGGACAGCGTGTGTGTTTCACAATCCCCATTAGACAGCGTGTGTGTCACATATACCTTTGGACAGTGTGTGTGTCACAAACCCCATTGGACAGCGTGTGTGTGTCACAATCCCCATTGGACAATGTGTATTTTACAAACACCATGGGACAGAGTGTGTGTCACAAAAACTTTTGGACAGCGTGTGTGTGTCACAAGGCCATTGGACAGAGAGTGTGTCATGAACCCCATTGGACAGCGTGTGTGTCACAAGAACCATTGGACAGAGTGTGTGTCACAAACCCCCGTAGACACTGTGTGTGTCACAAACCCAATTGGACATTGTGTGTGTCACGAAGCCCATTGGACAGTGTGTGTGTCACAATCCCCATTGGACATAGTGTGTGTCACAAGCACCATTGGAGAGAGTGTGGTGTCACAAACCCCATTGGAAAGTGTATGTGTCACAAACACTATTGGACAGTGTGTGTGTCACAAACCCCATTAGAGAGAGTGTGTGTGAGAAACCCCATTGGACAGCGTGTGTTTCACAAACCCCATTGGACTGCGTGTGTGTGTCACAAACCCTCCTGGTCAGTGTGTGTGTCACAAAACCCATTGGCCAGCGTGTAGTGTCAGAAACCCCATTGGACAGTGTGGGTCACAAATCCCATTGGACAGCGTGTGTGTCACAATCCTCATTGGACAGCGTGTGTGTCACAAACCTCATTGGACAGTGTGTGTGTGTCACAATACCCATTGGACAGTGTGTGTGTCACAAAACCCATTGGACAGAGATTGTGTCACCAACCCCTGTAGACACTGTGTGTGTCACAAACCCCATTGCACAGCGTGTGTGTCACAAAACCCTTTGGACAGTGTGTGTGTGTCACAATCCCCATTGGACAGTGTGTGTGTCACAAACTCCATGGAAAGTGTGCGTGTCAGAAACCCCATTTAACATCGTGTGTGTCTCAAACCCCTTTGGAGAGTGTGTGTGTCACAAAACCCATTGGACAGCGTGTGTGTCACAAACACCCATGGACAGTGTGCGTGTCACAAACCCCATTGTACATCGTGTGTGTCACAAAACCTTTTGGACAGTGTGTGTTTCACAAACCCCACTGGACAGTGTGTGTGTGTCACAATCCACATTGGACAGTCTGTGTGTCACAAACCCCATGGGACAAGGGTGTGTCGCGAACCCCACTGGACAGCGTGTGTGTCACAAGCGCCATTGGACAGAGTGTGTGTGTCACAAACCCCATTGGAAAGTGTATGTGTCACAAACCCCATTGGATAGCGTGTGTGTGGCACAAACCCTATTGGACAGTGTGTGTCACAAAACCCACTGGACAGAGTGTGTGTAACAAACCCCATCGGATAGTGTGTGTTTCACAAGCGCCATTGGACAGCGTGTGTGTCACAAACACCATTGGAAAGAGTGTGTTTTTAACAATACCCATTGGACAGTGTGTGTGTCAACAAACCCCATTGGACAGCGTGTGTGTAACAAACCCGTGTGTACACTGTGTGTGTCACAGACCCCATTGGACAGTGTATGTGCCACAACCCCACTGGAAAGCGTGTGTGTCACAAACACCCATGGACAGTGTGCGTGTCACAAACCCCATTAGACATCGTGTGTGTCACAATCCCATTTGGACAGTGTGTGTGTCACAAACCCCATTGGACAGCGTTTGTGTGTCACAATCCGTATTTGACAGTGTGTATGTCACAAACCTGATGGGACAGAGTGTGTGTCACGAACCCCATTGGAAAGTGTATGTGTCAAAAACCCTATTAGAAAGTAACCGTGTCACAAACCCCATTGGATAGTGTTTGTGTGTCACAAACCCCATTAGAAGTTGTGCGTGTCACAAACCCCATTGGAAAGTGTGTGTTACAAACACCATTGGACAGCGTGTGTGTGTCACAATCCCCATTGGACAGTGTGTGTGTCACAAACCCCATTGGATAGCGTGTGTGATGTCGCAAACCCTATTGGACAGTGTGTGTGTCAGAAACCCCACTGGACAGCGTGTGTGTCGTAAACCCCTTGGACAGCGTTTGTGTTTCACAGTCCACATTGGAAAGTGTGTGTGTTTCACAATCCCCATTGGACAGTGTGTGTGTGTCACAATACCTATAGGACACTGTGTGTGTCACAAAATCCATTGTACAGTGAGTGTGTCATAAACCCCATTAGACAGCGTGTGTGTCAAAATCCCCATTGGACAGCGTGTGTTTTTACAAACCACAATGGACAGCGTGTGTGTGTCACAATACCCATAGGACACTCTGTTTGTCACAAACTCCATTGGATATCGTTTGTGTCACAAACCCCTTTGGACAGTGTGTGTGTCACAAACCCCATTGGACAGTGTGCGTGTCCGAAACCCCATTGGACATCGTCTGTGTCACAAACCCCTTTGGACAGTGTGTGTGTCACAAACCCCATTGGACAGTGTGCGTGTCCGAAACCCCATTGGACATCGTCTGTGTCACAAACCCCTTTGGACAGTGTGTGTGTCACAGACTCCATTGGACAGCGTGTGTGTGTCACAAATTCTCCTGGTCAGTGTGTGTGTCACAAAACCCATTTGAAAGCATGCGTGTCACACACAGCATTGCACAGTGTGTGTGTAACAAACCCAATTGGTCAGCGTGTGTGTCACAAACCCCATGGGACAGCGTGCGTGTGTGTCACAAACCCCATTGAAAAGTGTGTTTCACAAACCCCATTGGATAGCGTGTGTGTCAGAAACCCCTTTGGACAGTGTGTGTGTCACAAACCCTATTGGACAGAGTGTGAGTGTCACAATCCCCATTGGACAGTGTGTGTGTCACAAACATCATTGGACAGCGTGTGTGTCACAAACCCCATTGGATAGCGTGTGTGTGTCACAAGCAACATTGGACAGAGTGTGTGTGTCACAATCCCCAATGGAAAATGTATGTGTCACAAACCCCATTGGATTGCGTGTGTGTAACAAACACTATTGGACAGTGTGTGTGTCACAAACCCCGCTGGACAGTGTGTATGTCACAATCCCCAGTGGACAGCGTGTGTGTCAAAATCCCATTGGACAGTCTGTGTGTCACAAAAACCGGTGGACAGTGTGAGTGTCACAAACCCCATTGGATAGCGTGTGTGTCAGAAACCCCTTTGGACAGTGTGTGTGTCACAAACCCCATTGGACAGAGTGTGAGTGTCACAATCCCCATTGGACAGTATGTGTGTCAGAAGCCCGTTGAACAGAGTGTGTCTGTCACAAAACCCACTGGACAGAGTGTGTGTCACGTACCCCATTGGACAGAGTGTGTGTCACAAGAACCATTAGACAGAGTGTGTGTGTCAGAAACCCCATTGGAAAGTGTGTGTGTTCACAAGCGCCATTGGACAGAGTGTGTGTGTCACAAACCCCATTGGAAAGTGTATGTGTCACAAACCCCGTTGGATAGCGTGTGTGTGTCACAAACCCTCCTGGTCAGTGTGTGTGTCACAAAAACCATTGAACGGCATGCGTATCACAAACATCTTTGGACAGTGTGTGTGTAACAAAACCAATTGGTCAGCGTGTGTGTCACAAACCCCATTGGATAGCGTGTGTGTGTCACAAAACCCATTGTATAGCGTGTGTTTCACAAACCCCATTAGAAAGAGTGTGTGTCACAAACCCCACTGGATAGCGTGTGTGATGTCACAAACCCTATTGGACAGTGTGTGTGTCACAAAACCCATTGGATAGCGTGTGTGTCACGAACACCAGTAGAAAGTGTGTGTGTCACAAACCCCATTATAAAGTGTGCATGGCACAAACCCCATTGGACAGCGTGTGTGTCAGAAACGCCATTGGACAGAGTGTGTGTCACAAACCCCTGTGGACACTGTGTGTGGCACGAGTGCCATTGGAAAGTGTGTGTGTCACAAACCCGCCTGGACAGTGTGTGTGTCACAATCGCCAGTGGACAGCGTGTGTGTCAAAAACCCATTGGACAGTGTGAATGTCACAAAATCCAATGGACAGCGTATGTGTCACAAACCCAATTTGGCAGTGTGTGTGTCACATACCCCATTGGACAGCGTGTGTGTCACAAACCCCTTTGGATAGTGTGTGTGTCACAAACCCCACTGGACAGCGTGTGTAGTCATAAACCCCATTGGACAGCGTGTGTGTGTCACAATCCCCACTGGACAGTGGGTGTGTGTCACAAACCCAGCTGGACAGCGTGTGTGTCACAAACCCCTTTGGACAACATGTGTGTGTCACAAACCCCGTTGGACAGCGTGTTTGTCACAAACCCCATTGGACAGCATGTGTGTTGCAAACCCCATTGGACAGTGTGTGTGTGTCACAATACCCATTAAACAGTGTGTGTGTCACAAACCCCATTGGACAGAGTGTGTGTGTCAGAAACTCCATTGGAAAGTGTATTTGTCACACAGCCCATTGGATAGCGTGTGTGTGTCACAATCCCCAGTGGACAGTGTGTATGTAGAAAACCCCAATGGACAGCGTCTGTGTGTCACAAACCCCACTGGACAAAGTGTGTGTCACAACCCCATTGGACAGAGTGTGTGTCACGAACCCGATTGGACAGCGTGTGTGTGTCACAAACCGCATTGGACAGCGTGTGTGTCAACAACCCCCGTGGACACTGTGTGTGTCGCAAAACCCATTGGAGAGATTGTGTGTCACAAACCCCATTAGACATCATGTGTGTCACTAACCCCTTTGGACATCGTGTGTGTCACAAAGCAATTTGGACAGTGTGTGTGTCACAAACCCCATTGGAGAGCGTGTGTGTCACAAACCCCTTTGGAAAGCGTGTGTGTCACAATCCCCATTGGACAGCGTGTGTGTCAGAAACCCCATTGGACAGAGAGTGTGTGTCACAAACCCCATTGGACAGCGTGTGTCATAAACCCCATTGGACAGCGTGTGTGTGTCACAATCTCCATTGTACAGTGTTTGTGTGTCACAAACCCCATTGGACAGCGTGTGTGTGTCACAGTCCCCATTGTACAGTGTTTGTGTGTCACAAACCCTATTGGACAGCGTGTGTGTCATAAACCGCATTGGACAGCGTGTGTGTGTCACAATCCCCATTGGACAGTGTTTTTGTGTCATCATCCCCATTGAACAGCGCATGTGTCACAAACCTCTTTGGACAGTGTGTGTGTCACAAAACCCAATGGACAGAATGTGTGTCACAAGCACCATTGGAAATTGTATGTCACAAAGCCCATTGGATAGCGTGTGTGTGTCACAAACCCTCCTGGTCAGTGTGTGTGTCACAAACCCCATGGGACAGAGTGTGTGTCATAAAACCCATTGGACAGCATGTGTGTGGCACAATCCCCATTGGACAAAGTGTGTGTCAAAACCCAATTGGACAGTGTGTGTGTCAGAAAACCCACTGGACAGCGTGTTTGTCACAAACACCCATGGACAGTTTGTATGTCACAAAACTCCATTGGACAGTGGGTGTGTCACAAAGACCATTGGACAGCGTGTGTGTCACAAGCCCATTGGACAGAGTTTGTGTCACAAACCCCATTGGACAGCGTTTGTGTATCACAAACCCAATTGGACAGCGTGTCTGTGTCACATTCCCCATTGTACAGTG
Organism: Columba guinea; assembly: GCA_032206185.1. NCBI lineage: Eukaryota > Metazoa > Chordata > Aves > Columbiformes > Columbidae > Columba > Columba guinea. The sequence continues at coordinate 1,970,917 of JAVLUU010000053.1, read as the reverse complement.
TTTGTGTCACAAACAGCATTGGACAGCGTGTGTGTCACAAGCCCATTGGACAGAGTATGTGTCACAAGCACTATTGGACAGAGTGTGTGTGTCACAAAACCCTTTGGAAAGTGTATGTGTCAAAAACCCCATTGGATAGCGTGTCTCTTTCACAAACCCTATTGGACAGTGTGTGTGTCACAAACCCCATTGGAGAGAGTGTGTGCGAGAAACCCCATTGGACAGAGTGTGTGCCACAAACACCATTGGACAGTATGTGTGTCACAATCCCCATTGGACATGTATGTGTCACAAACCCCACGGGACAGCGTATGTGTCAGAAACCCCTTTGGAAAGTGTGTGTGTCACAAACCCCATTGGACAGCATGTGTGTGTCACAATCCCCATTGGATAGCGTGTGTGTGTCACAAACCCTCCTGGTCAGTGTGTGTGTCACAAACCCAATTGGATAGCGTGTGTGAGTCACAAACCCTATTAGAGAGAGTGTGTGTGTTACAAACCACATTGGACAGCGTTTGTGTCCTAAACCACACTGGATAGCGTGTGTTTGTCACAAACTCCATGGGACAGAGTGTGTGTCACGAACCCCATTGGTCAGCGTGTGTCTCACAAGCGCCATTGGGAAAAGTGTGTGTGTCACAAAATCCCATTGGGGAGTTTGCGTGTCACAAACCCCATTGGAGATCATATATGTCACAAACCATTTTGGACAGTGTGTGTGACAGAAACCCCACTGGACATCGTCTGTATCACAATCCCGTTTGGACAGCGTGTATCTTACAAAACCCATTGGACAGCGTGTGAGTGTCACAATCCCCATTGGAATGTGTGTGTGTCACAAAACCCATTGGAAAGTGTGTGTGTCACAAACCCTTTTGGATAGAGTGTGTGTGTCACAATCCCCATTAGACAGTGTGTGTGTCACAAACACCGTTGGACAGCGTGTGTGTGTCACAAACACTATTGGACAGCGTGTGTGTCACAAAACCCATTGGATAGCGTGTGTGTCACAAACACCATTAGAAAGTGTGTCTGTCACAAACCCCCCTGGACAGTGTGTGTGTCACGAAGCCCATTGCACAGCATGTGTGTCACAAGACCCATTGGACAGCGTGTGTGTCACAATCCCCATTGGATAGTGTGTGTGTCACAAACCCCTTTGACCAGTGTGTGTGTCACAATCCCCACTGGACAGTGTGTGTGTCACAAACCCCATTGGACAGCGTGTGTGTGTCACAATCCCCATCGGACAGTCTGTGTGTCACAAACCCCATGGGACAGAATGTGTGTCACAAACACTATTGGACAGCGTGTGTGTCACAAATCCCACTGGACAGTGTGTGTATGTCACAAATAAAATCGGATAGCGTGTGTGTCACAATCCCCATTGGACAGCGTGTGTGTCATAAGCACCATTGGACAGAGTGTGTGTGTCGCAAACCCCCCTTTACAGCGTGTGTGTCACGAACCCCATTGTACAGCATGTGTGTCACACGACCCATTGGACAGCGTGTGTGTCACAATCCCCATTGGACAGTGTGTGTTTCTCAAACCCCATTGGTCAGTGTGTGTGTCACAAACCCCATTGGACAGTGTGTGTGTGTCACAATCCCCATTGGACAGTCTGTGTGTCACAAACCCCATGGGACTGAGTGTGTGTCACAAACACTATTGGACAGCGTGTGTGTCACAAGCCCATTGGACAGAGTGTGTGTGTCAAAAAAAACACTGGATAGCGTGTGTGTCACAAACACCCATGGACACTGTGTGTGTCACAAATCCCATTGGACAGTGTGTGTGTCACAAACCCCACTGGACAGCATGTGTGTGACAAACACCCATGGACAGTGTGCGTGTCACAAACCCCATTGGACATACTGTGTGTCCCAAACCCCTTTGGACAGTGTGTGTGTAACACACCCAATTGGTCAGTGTGTGTGTCACAAACCCCATGGGACAGCGTTTGTGTGTCACAAACCCCATCGGAAAGTGTGTGTGTCACAAACCCCATTGGCTAGCATGTGTGTGTCACAAACCCTTTAGAAAGTGTGCGTGTCACAAACCCCATTGGAAAGTTTGTGTGTCACAAACCCCATTGGATAGCGTGTGTGTGACAAAAAACCTATTGGACAGTTTGTGTGTCACAAAACCCACTGGACAGCGTGTGTGTAACAATACCCATTAGACAGTGTGTGTGTCACAATCCCCATTGGACCGCGTGCGTGTCACAAACCCCCGTGGACACTGTGTTGTCACAAACACCCATGGACAGTGTGCGTGTCAGAAACCCCATTGGACATCGTTCGTGTCAGAAACCCCTTTGGACAGTGTGTGTGTCACAAGCAGCATTAGACAGAGTGTGTGTGTCACAAACCCCTTTGGAAAGTGTATGTGTCACAAACCCCATTGGATAGCGTGTGTGTGTCACAAAACCTATTGGACAGTGTGTGTTTCACAAAACCCACTGGACAGCGTGTGTGTCACAAACCCCACTGGAAAGTGTATGTGTCACAAAACCCATTGGATATTGTGTGTGTGTCACAATCCCCATTGGACAGTGTGTGTGTCAAAAACCCCATGGGACTGAGTGTGTGTCACGAACCCCATTGGACTGCGTATGTGTCACAAGCGCCATTGGACAGAGTGTGTATCTCACAAACCCCATTGGCTAACGTGTGTGTGTCACAAACCCCATTAGAAAATGTGCGTATCACAAACCCCATTGGAAAGTGTGTGTGTCACAAACCCCATTGGATAGCGTGTGTGTGTCAAAAACCCTGTTGGACAGTGTGTGTGTCACAAACCCCACTGGACATCATGTGTGTCACAAACACCCATGGACAGTGTGCGTGTCACAAACCCCTTTGGATAGCATGTGTGTGTCACAAACCCCAATGGATAGTGTATGTGTGTCACAAACCCCATGGGACAGCGTGTGTGTGTCACAAACCCCTTTAGAAAATGTGCGTGTCACAAACCCCACTGGATAGCATGTGTTTGGCACAGACCCTATTGGACAGTGTGTATGTCACAATCCCCATTGGACAGCGTCTGTGTCACAAACCCCATTGGACATCGTGTGTGTCACAAACACCATTGGAAAGCGTGTGTGTGTCACAATAATAACCTAATGAAATTTAACAAGGGAAAGTGTAGAGTCCTGCATCTGGGCAGGAACAACCCCAGGTTCCAGTATAGGTTGGGAAATTACATATTAGAGAGCAGTGTAGAGGAAAGGGACCTGGGGGTCCTGGTGGACAACAGGATGACCATGAGCCAGCACTGTGCCCTTGTGGCCAGGAAGGCCAATGGCATCCTGGGGTGTATTAGAAGGGGGGTGGCTAGTAGATCGAGAGAGGTCCTCCTTCCCCTCTACTCCCCCCTGGTGAGACCACATCTGGAATATTGTGTCCAGTTCTGGGCCCCTCAGTTCAAGAAGGACAGGGAAGTGCTGGAGAGGGTCCAGCGTAGGGCAACAAAGATGATTAAGGGAGTGGAGCACCTCCCTTATGAAGAAAGGCTGAGGGAGCTGGGTCTCTTTAGTTTGGAGAAGAGGAGACTAAGGGGGGACCTCATTAATGTTTATAAATATATAAAGGGTGAGTGCCATGAGGATGGAGCCAGGCTCTTCTCGGTGGCAAACAATGATAGGACAAGGGGTAATGGGATCAAGCTGGAACACCAGAGGTTCCGCTTAAATTTGAAAAAAAACTTCTTCTCAGTGAGGGTGGCAGAGCACTGGAACAGGCTGCCCAAGGGGGTTGTGGAGTCTCCTTCTCTGGAGACATTCAAAACCCGCCTGGACATGTTCCTGTGCGACCTCACCTGGGCGTTCCTGCTCCAGCAGGGGGATTGGACTAGATGATCTTTTGAGGTCCCTTCCAATCCCAAACATACTGTGATACCGTGATACTGTGAATATACTGAAAACCAGAGCAGAAATGGTGAAATATTCCCATGATATGCATGGTCCCTGCCCCAAAGCACCATGATTCAGCCTAAGGAGATCTGCAGCTTCTTTTTTTGTACTGCCAGCAGATTGTGGAAGTACAGTATAAAAACCATCCTTATGGAGAGATCTTCATATTTTAGGCTTAGTCTAAGTGTCTCAAGTAGCTGGGGTTTTTGCTTGGGCCTAATCCATACGGTCTCATGGCTTTCCGCCTAGTCTGAAGACGAATGTGCTAGAAACTATAAATCAAAAAAATGTCCTGGTGCCTAGCCTTGCCTTGCCTGTCCTTGCCTTGCCTTATTTCCTTCTCATCCTGTTCTCTGTCCCATCCTCTCTCACTAACCCCTCGTCTGGCTGCATGTCTCTTCTTTCCTTTTCTCTCACTCTCCTGCTTCCTGCCTCTTTTCTTGCAATTCCTCCATCTCACTCCTGCAGCCCAACACTACTTTTTATTCTTCCTTCCCTTTCTCCTGCTCCCTTCGCTTTCTCCCTCTGTCCCATATCTTTCTTCCCGACTTGTCTCTTGGAGACTTTGGGCCAAATTGGACCCACGTCTGGGCATGGTTTGACAAGTTTTCAGAGGCCTGGCTGGTGACAGCAGGGACAGCAGGCAGTGACAGGCCCGGGGCTGACAGGCTCCCCATCCCCTAGGGGGCGCCTGGCTGCCACACCCAGCTGACATAGAACCTTTGTCACAATGCCCGCTACCGTGTCGAGGATGCGGTGACTCTGCAGGTGACAGGGACACTGCAGGACTTGGTGTCAGCTCAGCAATTTCTCAGTTCCCCAAAGAAGCGGAATTCTGCAAATTGCTACTTTGCTCTTGAAAGGATGTCATCAGGTGTGTGTTTTGGTGGCATACACTGAAAACAGAGAAGAAACTGTGAAATATTCCCATGATATGCATGGTCCCTGCCCCAAAGCACCATGACTCAGCTTAAGGAGATCTGCAGCTTCTTTTTTTGTACTGCCAGCAGATTGTGGAAGTGCAGTATAAAAACCATCCTTATGGAGATATCGTTGTATTTTAGGCTTAGTCTAAGTGTCTCAAGTAGCTGGGGTTTTCGGTTGGGCCTAATCCATACGGTCTCATGGCTTTCCTCCTAGTCTGAAGACGAATGTGCTAGAAACTATAAATCAAAAAAATGTCCTGGTGCTTAGCCTTGCCTTGCCTGTCCTTGCCTTGCCTTATTTCCTTCTCATCCTGTTCTCTGTCCCATCCTCTCTCACTAACCCCTCGTTTGGCTGCATGTCTCTTCTTTCCTTTTCTCTCACTCTCCTGCTCCCTTCTCTTTTCTTTCAATTCCTCCATCTCACTCCTGCAGCCCAACACTACTTTTTATTCTTCCTTCCCTTTCTCCTGCTCCCTTCGCTTTCTCCCTCTGTCCCATATCTTTCTTCCCGACTTGTCTGTTGGAGACTTTGGGCCAAATTGGCCCCAACTCTGGGCATGGTTTAACAGGTTTTCAGAGGCCTGGCTGGTGACAGCAGGGACAGCAGGCAGTGACAGGCCCGGGGCTGACAGGCTCCCCATCCCCTAGGGGGCGCCTAACTGCCACACCCAGCTGACATAGAACCTTTGTCACAATGCCCGCTACCGTGGCGAGGATGCGGTGACTCTGCAGGTGACAGGGACACTGCAGGACTTGGTGTCAGCTCAGCAATTTCTCACTTCCCCTAAGAAGGGGAATTCTGCAAATTGTTGCCTTTGCTCTTGAACGGATGTCATCAGGTGGGTGTTTTGGTGGCATACACTGAAAACAGAGCAGAAACTGTGAAATATTCCCATGACATGCATGGTCCCTACCCCAAAGAACCATGACTCAACCTAAGGAGATCTACAGCTTCTTTTTTTGTACTGCCAGCAGATTGTGGAAGTACAGTATAAAAACCATCCTTATGGAGTGATCTTCATATTTTAGGCTTAGTCTAAATGTCTCAAGTAGCTGGGGATTTTGGTTGGGCCTAATCTATACGGTCTTATGGCTTTCCTCCTAGTCTGAAGACGAATGTGCTAGAGACTATAAAGCAAAAAAATGTCCTGATGCTTAGCCTTGCCTTGCCTGTCCTTGCCTGTCCTTGCCTTGCCTTATTTCCTTCTCATCCTGTTCTCTGTCCCATCCTCTTTCACTAACCCCTCGTCTGGCTGCATGTCTCTTCTTTCCTTTTCTCTCACTCTCCTGCTCCCTTCTCTTTTCTTGCAATTCCTCCATCTCACTCCTGCAGCCCAACACTACTTTTTATTCTTAATTCCCTTTCTCCTGCTCCCTTCGTTTCTCCCTCTGTCCCATATCTATCTTCCCGATTTGTGTCTTGGAGACTTTGGGCCAAATTGGAACAAAGTCTGGGCATGGTTTGACCAATTATCAGAGGCCTGGATGGTGACAACAGGGACAGCAGGCAGTGACAGTCCCGGGGCTGACAGGCTCCCCATCCACTAGGGGGCGCCTGGCTGCCACACCCAGCTGACATAGAACCTTTGTCACAATGCCCGCTATCGTGGCGAGGCTGCGGTGACTCTGCAGGTGACAGGGACACTGCAGGACTTGCTGTCAGCTCAGCAATTTCTCAGTTGCCCAAAGAAGCGGAATTCTGCAAATTGCTGCCTTTGCTCTTGAAAGATGTCATCAGGTGGCTGTTTTGGTGTAATACACTGAAAACCAGAGCAGAAATGGTGAAATATTCCCATGATATGCATGGTCCCTGCCCCAAAGCACCATGACTCAGCCTAAGGAGATCTGCACCTTCTGTTTTGGTACTGCCAGCAGATTGTGGAAGTACAGTATAAAAACCATCCTTATGGAGAGATCTTCGTATTTTAGGCTTAGTCTAAGTGTCTCAAGTAGCTAGGGTTTTTGCTTGGGCCTAATCCATACGGTCTTATGGCTTTCCTCCTAGTCTGAAGACGAATGTGTTAGAAACTATAAATCAAAAAAAAGTCCTCGTGCCAAGCCTGTCTTTGACTGTCCTTGCCTTGCCTTATTTCCTTCTCATCCTGTTCTCTGTCCCATCCTCTCTCACTAACCCCTCGTCTGGCTGCATGTCTCTTCTTTCCTTTTCTCTCACTCTCCTGCTTCCTGCCTCTTTTCTTGCAATTCCCCCATCTCACTCCTGCAGCCCAACACTACTTTTTATTCTTCCTTCCCTTTCTCCTGCTCCCTTCGCTTGCTCCCTCTGTCCCATATCTTTCTTTCCGACTTGTCTGTTGGAGACTTTGGTCCAAATTGGTCCCAAGGCTGGGCATGGTTTGACAAGTTTTCAGAGGCCTGGCTGGTGACAGCAGGGACAGCAGGCAGTGACAGGCCTTGGGGCTGACAGGCTCCCCATCCCCTAGGGGGCGCCTCTCTGCCACACCCAGCTGACATAGAACCTTTGTCACAATGACCGCTACCGTGGCGAGGCTGCGGTGACTCTGCAGGTGACAGGGACACTGCAGGACTTGGTGTCAGCTCAAAAATTTCTCAGTTCCCCAAAGAAGCGGAATTCTGCAAATTGCTGCCTTTGCTCTTGAAAGATGTCATCAGGTGGGTGTTTTGGTGTAATACACTGAAAACCAGAGCAGAAATGGTGAAATATTCCCATGATATGCATGGTCCCTGCCCCAAAGCACCATGACTCAGCCTAAGGAGATCTGCAGCTTCTTTTTTTGTACGGCCAGCAGATTGTGGAAGTACAGTATAAAAACCATCGTTATGGAGAGACCGTTGTATTTTAGGCGTAGTGTGTCTTAGGTAGGTGGTGTTTTTGTTTGGGCCTAACCCATAAGGTCTTATGGCTTTCCTCCTCGTCTGAAGACGAATGTCCTAGAAACTATGAAGCAAACAAATGTCCTGCAGCCTAGCCTTGCCTTGCCTGTCCTTGCCTTGCCTTATTTCCTTCTCATCCTGTTCTCTGTCCCATCCTCTCTCACTAACCCCTTGTCTGGCTGCATGTCTCTTCTTTCCTCTCTTCTTTCCTTTTCTCTCACTCTCCTGCTTCCTGCCTCTTTTCTTTCAATTCCTCCATCTCACTCCTGCAGCCCAACACTCCTTTTTATTCTTCTTTCTTTTTCTCCTGCTCCCTTCACTTTCTCCCTCTGTCCCCTATCTTTCTTCCCGACTTGTCTCTTGGAGACTTTGGGCCACTTTGGCCCCAAGTCTGGGCATGGTTTGACCAGTTTTCAGAGGCCTGGCTGGTGACAGCAGGGACAGCAGGCTGTGACAGGCCCGGGGCTGACAGGCTCGCCCTCCCATAGGGGGCGCTCGGCTGCCACACCCAGCTGACATTGAACCTTTGTCACAATGCATACTACTGTGGTGATGATGCGGTGACTCCTCAGGTGACAGGGACACTGCAGGACTTGGTGTCAGATCAGCAATTTCTCAGTTCCCCAGAGAAGCGGAATTCTGCAAATTGCTGCCTTTGCTCTTGAAAGGATGTCATCAGGTATGTGTTTTAATGTAATACACCGAAAACCAGAGCTGAAATGGTGAAATATTCCCATGAGATGCATGATCCCTGCACCAAAGCACCATGACTCAGCCTAAGGAGATCTTCAGCTTATTTTTTTGTACTGCCAGCAGATTGTGGAAGTGCAGTATAAAAACCATCCTTATGGAGAGATCGTTGTATTTTAGGCTTAGTCTAAGTGTCTCAAGTACCTGGGGTTTTTGCTTGGGCCTAATCCATAATGTCTAATGGCTTTCCTCATCGTCTGAAGACGAATGTGCTAGAAACTATAAAGCAAACAAATGTCCTGCATCCTAGCCTTGCTTTGGCTGTCCTTGCCTGTCCTTGCCTTGCCTTATTTCCTTCTCATCCTGTTCTCTGTCCCATCCTCTCTCACTAACCCCTTGTCTGGCTGCATGTCTCTTCTTTCCTCTCTTCTTTCCTTTTCTCTCACTCTCCTGCTTCCTGCCTCTTTTCTTTCAATTCCTCCATCTCACTCCTGCAGCCCAACACTACTTTTTATTCTTCCTTCCCTTTCTCCTGCTCCCTTCGCTTTCTCCCTCTGTCCCATATCTTTCTTCCCGACTTGTCTCTTGGAGACTTTGGGCCACTTTGGCCCCGAGTCTGGGCATGTTTTGACCAGTTTTCAGTGGCCTGGCTGGTGACAGGAGGGACAGCAGGCTGTGACAGGCCCGGGGCTGACAGGCTCCCCCTCCCCTAGGGGGCGCTCGGCTGCCACACCCAGCTGACATAGAACCTTTGTCACAATGCCCGCTACCGTGGCGAGGATGCGGTGACTCTGCAGGTGACAGGGACACTGCAGGACTTGGTGTCAGCTCAGCAATTTCTCAGTTCCCCAATGAAGCAGAATTCTGCAAATTGCTGCCTTTGCTCTTGAAAAGAAGTCATCAGGTGGTTGTTTTGGTGTAATACACTGGAAACCAGAGCAGAAATGGTGAAATATTCCCATGAGATGCATGATCCCTGCACCAAACGACCATGACTCAGCCTAAGTAGATCTGCAGCTTAGGAGAGATCGTTGTATTTTAGGCTTAGTCTAAGTGTCTCAAGTAGCTGGGGTTTTGGCTTGGGCCTAATCCATAAGGTCTTATGGCTTTTCTCCTCGTATGAAGACGAATGTGGTATAAACTATGAAGCACACAAATGTCCTGCATCCTAGCCTTGCTTTGCCTGTCCTTGCCTGTCCTTGCCTTGCCTTATTTCCTTCTCATCCTGTTCTCTGTGCCATCCTCTCTCACTAACCCCTCGTCTGGCTGCATGTCTCTTCTTTCCTTTTCTCTCACTCTCCTGCTTCCTGCCTCTTTTCTTGGAATACCTCCATCTCACTCCTGTAGCCCAACACTACTTTTTATTCTTCCTTCCCTTTCTCCTGCTCCCTTCGCTTTCTCCCTCTGTCCCATATCTTTCTTCCCGACTTGTCTCTTAGAGACTTTGGGCCACTTTACCCCAAGTCTGGCCATGGTTTGACCAGTTTTCAGAGGCCTGGCTGGTGACAGGAGGGACAACAGGCAGTGACAGGCCCGGGGCTGACAGGCTCCCCATCCTCTAGGGGGCGCCTGGCTGCCACACCCAGCTGACATTGAACCTTTGTCACAATGCCCGCTACCGTGGCAAGGATGCGGTGACTCTGCAGGTGACAGGGACACTGCAGGACTTGGTGTCAGCTCAGCAATTTCTCAGTTCCCCAAAGAAGCAGAATTCTGCAAATGCTGCCTTTGCTCTTGAAAGGATGTCATCAGGTGGGTGTTTTGGTGCAATACCCTGGAAACCAGAGCAGAAATGGTGAAATATTCCCATGAGATGCATGATCCCTGCACCAAACCACCATGACTCAGCCCAAGTAGATCTGCAGCTTATATTTTTGTACTGCCAGCAGATTGTGGAAGTGCAGTGTAAAAACCATCCTTATGGAGAGATCTTAGTATTTTAGGCTTAGTCTAAGTGTCTCAAGTAGCTGGGGTTTTTGCTTGGGCCTAGTCCATACCGTCTTATGACTTTCCTCCTCGTCTGAAGACGAATGTGCTATAAACTATGAAGCAAACAAATGTCCTGCAGCCTAGCCTTTCCTTGCCTGTCCTTGCCTTGCCTTATTTCCTTCTCATCCTGTTCTCTGTCCCATCCTATCTCACTAACCCCTCGTCTGGCTGCATGTCTCTTCTTTCCTCTCTTCTTTCCTTTTCTCTCACTCTCCTGCTTCCTGCCTCTTTTCTTTCAATTCCTCCATCTCACTCCTGCAGCCCAACACTCCTTTTTATTCTTCCTTCCCTTTCTCCTGCTCCCTTCGCTTTCTGCCTCTGTCCCATATCTTTCTTCCCGACTTGTCTCTTGGAGACTTTGGGCCGCTTTGCCCCAAGTCTGGCCATGGTTTGACCAGTTTTCAGAGGCCTTGCTGGTGACAGGAGGGACAGCAGGTAGTGACAGGCCCCGGGGCTGACAGGCTCCCCATCCCCTAGGGGGCGCTCGGCTGCCACACCCAGCTGACATAGAACCTTTGTCACAATGCCCGCTACCGTGGCGAGGCTGCGGTGACTCTGCAGGTGACAGGGACACTGCAGGACTTGGTGTCAGCTCAGCAATTTCTCAGTTCCCCAAAGAAGCGGAATTCTGCAAATTGCTGCCTTTGCTCTTGAAAGATGTCATCAGGTGGGTGTTTTGGTGTAATACACTGACAACAGAGCAGAAATCGTGAAATATTCCTATGATATGCATGGTCCCTGCCCCAAAGCACCATGACTCAGCCTAAGGAGATCTGCAGCTTATTTTTTTGTACTGCCAGCAGATTGTGGAAGTACAGTATAAAAACCATCCTTATGGAGAGATCTTCGTATTTTAGGCTTAGTCTAAGTGTCTCAAGTAGCTGGGGTTTTTGGTGGGGTCTAATCTATACGGTCTTATGGCTTTCCTCCTAGTCTGAAGACGAATGTGCTAGAGACTATAAAGCAAAAAAATGTCCTCCAGCCTAGCCTTTCCTTGCCTCTCCTTGCCTGTCCTTGCCTTGCCTTATTTCCTTCTCATCCTGTTCTCTGTCCCATCCTCTCTCACTGACCACTCGTCTGTCTGCATGTCTCTTCTTTCCTTTTCTCTCACTCTCCTGCTTCCTGCCTCTTTTCTTGCAATTCCTCCATCTCACTCCTGCAGCCCAACACTACTTTTTATTCTTCCTTCCCTTTCTCCTGCTCCCTTAGCTTGCTCCCTCTGTCCCATATCTTTCTTCCCGACTTGTCTGTTGGAGACTTTGGGCCAAATTGGCCCCAAGTCTGGGTATGGTTTGAGAAGTTTTCAGAGGCCTGGCTGGTGACAGCAGGGACAGCAGGCAGTGACAGGCCCGGGGCTGACAGGCTCCCCATCCCCTAGGGGGCGCCTGGCTGCCACACCCAGCTGACATAGAACCTTTGTCACAATGCCCGCTACCGTGGCAAGGATGCGGTGACTCTGCAGGTGACAGGGACACTGCAGGACTTGGTGTCAGCTCAGCAATTTCTCAGTTCCCCAAAGAAGCGGAATTCTGCAAATTGCTGCCTTTGCTCTTGAAAGGATGTCATTAGGTGGGTGTTTTGGTGGCATACACTGAAAACAGAGCAGAAACGGTGAAATATTCCCATGACATGCATGGTCCCTGCCCAAAGCACCATGAGTCAGCCTTAGGAGATCTGCAGCTTCTTTTTTTGTACTGCCAGCAGATTGTGGAAGTACAGTATAAAAACCATCTTTATGGAGAGATCTTCGTATTTTAGGCTTAGTCTAAGTGTCTCAGGTAGCTGGGGTTTTTGCTTGGGCCTAATCCATACGGTCTTATGGCTTTCCTCCAAGTCTGAAGACGAATGTGCTAGAAACTATAAAGCAAAAAAATGTCCTGCAGCCTAGCCTTGCCTTGCCTGTCCTTGCCTGTGCTTGCCTTGCCTTATTTCCTTCTCATCCTGTTCTCTGTCCCATCCTCTCTCACTAACCCCTCGTCTGGCTGCATGTCTCTTCTTTCCTTTTCTCTCACTCTCCTGCTCCCTTCTCTTTTCTTGCAATTCCTCCACCTCACTCCTGCAGCCCAACACTACTTTTTATTCTTCCTTCCCTTTCTCCTGCTCCCTTTGCTTTCTCCCTCTGTCCCATATCCTTCTTCCCGAATTGTCTGTTGGAGACTTTGGGCCAAATTGGCACCACGTCTGGGCATGGTTTGACAAGTTTTCAGAGGCCTGGCTGGTGACAGCAGGGACAGAGGCAGTGACAGGCCCGGGGCTCCACAGGCTCCCCATCCCCTAGGGGGCGCCTGGTTGCCACACCCAGCTGACATAGAACCTTTGTCACAATGCCCGCCTCCGTGGCGAGGGTGCGGTAACTCTGCAGGTGACAGGGACACTGCAGGACTTGGTGTCAGCTCAGCAATTTCTCACTTCCCCAAAGAAGCGGAATTCTGCAAATTGCTGCCTTTGCTCTTGAAAGATGTCATCAGGTGGGTGTTTTGTTGTAACACACTGAAAACAGAGCAGAAACTGTGAAATATTCCCATGACATTCATGGACCCTGCCCCAAAGCACCATGACTCAACCTAAGGAGATATGCAGCTTATTTTTTTGCACTGCCAGCAGATTGTGGAAGTACAGTATAAAAACCATCCTTATGGAGAGATCTTCGTATTTTAGGCTTAGTCTAAGTGTCTCAAGTAGCTGGGGTTTTTGCTTGGGCCTAATCCATACGGTCTCATGGCTTTTCTCCTAGTCTGAAGACGAATGTGCTAGAAACTATAAATCAAAAAAATGCCCTGGTGCCTAGCCTGTCCTTGCCTGTCCTTGCCTTGCCTTATTTCCTTCTCATCCTGTTCTCTGTCCCATCCTCTCTCACTAACCCCTCGTTTGGCTGCATGTCTCTTCTTTCCTTTTCTCTCACTCTCCCCCTCCCTTCTCTTTTCTTGCAATTCCGCCATCTCACTCCTGCAGCCCAACACTACTTTTTATTCTTCCTTCCCTTTCTCCTGCTCCCTTCGCTTTCTCCCTCTGTCCCATATCTTTCTTTCCGACTTGTCTGTTGGAGACTTTGGGCCCAATTGGCCCCACGTCTGGGCATGGTTTAACAAGTTTTCAGAGGCCTGGCTGGTGACAGCAGGGACAGCAGGCAGTGACAGGCCCGGGGCTGACAGGCTCCCCATCCCCTAGGGGGCACCTGGCTGCCACACCCAGCTGACATAGAACCTTTGTCACAATGCCCGCTACCGTGGCGAGGATGCGGTGACTCTGCAGGTGACAAGGACACTGCAGGACTTGGTGTCAGTTCAGCAATTTCTCACTTCCCCAAAGAAGCGGATTTCTGCAAATTGCTGCCCTTGCTCTTGAAAGGATGTCATCAGGTGGGTGTTTTGGTGTGATACACTGAAATCCAGAGCAGAAATGGCGAAATATTCCCATGATATCCCTGGTCCCTGCCCCAAAGCACCATGACTCAGCCTAAGGAGATCTGCAGCTTCTGTTTTTGTACTGCCAGCAGATTGTGGAAGTACAGTATAAAAACCATCCTTATGGAGAGATCTTCGTATTTTAGGCTTAGTCTAAGTGTCTCAAGTAGCTGGGGTTTTTGCTTGGGCCTAATCCATACGGTCTTATGGCTTTCCTCCTAGTCAGAAGACGAATGTGCTAGAAACTATGAAGCAAAAAAATGTCCTGCAGCCTAGCCTTGCCTTGCCTGTCCTTGCCTGTCCTTGCCTTGCCTTATTTCCTTCTCATCCTCTTCTCTGTCCCATCCTCTTTCACTAACCCCTCGTCTGGCTGCATGTCTCTTCTTTCCTTTTCTCTCACTCTCCTGCTTCCTGCCTCTTTTCTTGCAATTCCTCCATCTCACTCCTGCAGCCCAACACTACTTTTTATTCTTCCTTCCCTTTCCCCTGCTCCCTTCGCTTTCTCCCTCTGTCCCATATCTTTCTTTCCGACTTCTCTGTTGGAGACTTTGGGCCCAATTGGCCCCACGTCTGGGCATGGTTTAACAAGTTTTCAGAGGCCTGGCTGGTGACAGGAGGGACAGCAGGCAGTGACAGGCTCGTGGCTGACAGGCTCCCCATCCCCTAGGGGGCGCCTGGCTGCCACACCCAGCTGACATAGAACCTTTGTCACAATGCCCGCCTCCGTGGAGAGGATGCGGTAACTCTGCAGGTGACAGGGACACTGCAGGACTTGGCATCAGCTCAGCAATTTCTCACTTCCCCAAAGAAGCGGAATTCTGCAAATTGCTGCCTTTGCTCTTGAAAGATGTCATCAGGTGGGTGTTTTGTTGTAACACACTGAAAACAGAGCAGAAACTGTGAAATATTCCCATGACATTCATGGACCCTGCCCCAAAGCACCATGACTCAACCTAAGGACATATGCAGCTTATTTTTTTGCACTGCCAGCAGATTGTGGAAGTACAGTATAAAAACCATCCTTATGGAGAGATCTTCGTATTTTAGGCTTAGTCTAAGTGTCTCAAGTAGCTGGGGTTTTTGCTTCGGCCTAATCCATACGGTCTCATGGCTTTTCTCCAAGTCTGAAGACGAATGTGCTAGAAACTATAAATCAAAAAAATGCCCTGGTGCCTAGCCTGTCCTTGCCTGTCCTTGCCTTGCCTTATTTCCTTCTCATCCTGTTCTCTGTCCCATCTTCTCTCACTAACCCCTCGTTTGGCTGCATGTCTCTTCTTTCCTTTTCTCTCACTCTCCCCCTCCCTTCTCTTTTCTTGCAATTCCGCCATCTCACTCCTGCAGCCCAACACTACTTTTTATTCTTCCTTCCCTTTCTCCTGCTCCCTTCGCTTTCTCCCTCTGTCCCATATCTTTTTTCCCGAATTGTCTGTTGGAGACTTTGGGCCAAATTGGCCCCAATTCTGGGCATGGTTTGACAAGTTTTCAGAGGCCTGGCTGGTGACAGCAGGGACAGCAGGCAGTGACAGGCCCGGGGCTGACAGGCTCCCCATCCCCTAGGGGGCGCCTGGCTGCCACACCCAGCTGACATAGAACCTTTGTCACAATGCCCGCTACCGTGGCGAGGATGCGGTGACTCTGCAGGTGACAAGGACACTGCAGGACTTGGTGTCAGCTCAGAAATTTCTCACTTCCCCAAAGAAGCGGATTTCTGCAAATTGCTGCCCTTGCTCTTGAAAGGATGTCATCAGGTGGGTGTTTTGTTGTAACACACTGAATACAGAGCAGAAACTGTGAAATATTCCCATGATATGCATGGTCCCTGCCCCAAAGCACCATGACTCAGCCTAAGGAGATTGGCAGCTTCTTTTTTTGTACTGCCAGCAGATTGTGGAAGTACAGTATAAAAACCATCCTTATGGAGAGATCTTCGTATTTTAGGCTTAGTCTAAGTGTCTCAAGTAGCTGGGGTTTTTGCTTGGGCCTAATCCATACGGTCTCATGGCTTTTCTCCTAGTCTGAAGACGAATGTGCTAGAAACTATAAATCAAAAAAATGCCCTGGTGCCTAGCCTTGCCTTGCCTGTCCTTGCCTTGCCTTATTTCCTTCTCATCCTGTTCTCTGTCCCATCCTCTCTCACTAGCCCCTCGTCTGGCTGCATGTTTCTTCTTTCCTTTTCTCTCACTCTCCTGCTTCCTGCCTCTTTTCTTGCAATTCCTCCATCTCACTCCTGCAGCCCAACACTACTTTTTATTCTTCCTTCCCTTTCTCCTGCTCCCTTCGCTTTCTCCCTCTGTCCCATATCTTTCTTTCCGACTTGTCTGTTGGAGACTTTGGGCCCAATTGGCCCCACGTCTGGGCATGGTTTAACAAGTTTTCAGAGGCCTGGCTGGTGACAGCAGGGACAGCAGGCAGTGACAGGCCCGGGGCTGACAGGCTCCCCATCCCCTAGGGGGCACCTGGCTGCCACACCCAGCTGACATAGAACCTTTGTCACAATGCCCGCTACCGTGGCGAGGATGCGGTGACTCTGCAGGTGACAAGGACACTGCAGGACTTGGTGTCAGTTCAGCAATTTCTCACTTCCCCAAAGAAGCGGATTTCTGCAAATTGCTGCCCTTGCTCTTGAAAGGATGTCATCAGGTGGGTGTTTTGGTGTGATACACTGAAATCCAGAGCAGAAATGGCGAAATATTCCCATGATATCCCTGGTCCCTGCCCCAAAGCACCATGACTCAGCCTAAGGAGATCTGCAGCTTCTGTTTTTGTACTGCCAGCAGATTGTGGAAGTACAGTATAAAAACCATCCTTATGGAGAGATCTTCGTATTTTAGGCTTAGTCTAAGTGTCTCAAGTAGCTGGGGTTTTTGCTTGGGCCTAATCCATACGGTCTTATGGCTTTCCTCCTAGTCAGAAGACGAATGTGCTAGAAACTATGAAGCAAAAAAATGTCCTGCAGCCTAGCCTTGCCTTGCCTGTCCTTGCCTGTCCTTGCCTTGCCTTATTTCCTTCTCATCCTCTTCTCTGTCCCATCCTCTTTCACTAACCCCTCGTCTGGCTGCATGTCTCTTCTTTCCTTTTCTCTCACTCTCCTGCTTCCTGCCTCTTTTCTTGCAATTCCTCCATCTCACTCCTGCAGCCCAACACTACTTTTTATTCTTCCTTCCCTTTCCCCTGCTCCCTTCGCTTTCTCCCTCTGTCCCATATCTTTCTTTCCGACTTCTCTGTTGGAGACTTTGGGCCCAATTGGCCCCACGTCTGGGCATGGTTTAACAAGTTTTCAGAGGCCTGGCTGGTGACAGGAGGGACAGCAGGCAGTGACAGGCTCGTGGCTGACAGGCTCCCCATCCCCTAGGGGGCGCCTGGCTGCCACACCCAGCTGACATAGAACCTTTGTCACAATGCCCGCCTCCGTGGAGAGGATGCGGTAACTCTGCAGGTGACAGGGACACTGCAGGACTTGGCATCAGCTCAGCAATTTCTCACTTCCCCAAAGAAGCGGAATTCTGCAAATTGCTGCCTTTGCTCTTGAAAGATGTCATCAGGTGGATGTTTTGTTGTAACACACTGAAAACAGAGCAGAAACTGTGAAATATTCCCATGACATTCATGGACCCTGCCCCAAAGCACCATGACTCAACCTAAGGACATATGCAGCTTATTTTTTTGCACTGCCAGCAGATTGTGGAAGTACAGTATAAAAACCATCCTTATGGAGAGATCTTCGTATTTTAGGCTTAGTCTAAGTGTCTCAAGTAGCTGGGGTTTTTGCTTCGGCCTAATCCATACGGTCTCATGGCTTTTCTCCAAGTCTGAAGACGAATGTGCTAGAAACTATAAATCAAAAAAATGCCCTGGTGCCTAGCCTGTCCTTGCCTGTCCTTGCCTTGCCTTATTTCCTTCTCATCCTGTTCTCTGTCCCATCTTCTCTCACTAACCCCTCGTTTGGCTGCATGTCTCTTCTTTCCTTTTCTCTCACTCTCCCCCTCCCTTCTCTTTTCTTGCAATTCCGCCATCTCACTCCTGCAGCCCAACACTACTTTTTATTCTTCCTTCCCTTTCTCCTGCTCCCTTCGCTTTCTCCCTCTGTCCCATATCTTTTTTCCCGAATTGTCTGTTGGAGACTTTGGGCCAAATTGGCCCCAATTCTGGGCATGGTTTGACAAGTTTTCAGAGGCCTGGCTGGTGACAGCAGGGACAGCAGGCAGTGACAGGCCCGGGGCTGACAGGCTCCCCATCCCCTAGGGGGCGCCTGGCTGCCACACCCAGCTGACATAGAACCTTTGTCACAATGCCCGCTACCGTGGCGAGGATGCGGTGACTCTGCAGGTGACAAGGACACTGCAGGACTTGGTGTCAGCTCAGAAATTTCTCACTTCCCCAAAGAAGCGGATTTCTGCAAATTGCTGCCCTTGCTCTTGAAAGGATGTCATCAGGTGGGTGTTTTGTTGTAACACACTGAATACAGAGCAGAAACTGTGAAATATTCCCATGATATGCATGGTCCCTGCACCAAAGCACCATGACTCAGCCTAAGGAGATCTGCAGCTTCTTTTTTTGTACTGCCAGCAGATTGTGGAAGTACAGTATAAAAACCATCCTTATGGAGAGATCTTCGTATTTTAGGCTTAGTCTAAGTGTCTCAAGTAGCTGGGGTTTTTGCTTGGGCCTAATCCATAGGGTCTCATGGCTTTTCTCCTAGTCTGAAGACGAATGTGCTAGAAACTATAAATCAAAAAAATGCCCTGGTGCCTAGCCTGTCCTTGCCTGTCCTTGCCTTGCCTTATTTCCTTCTCATCCTGTTCTCTGTCCCATCCTCTCTCACTAGCCCCTCGTCTGGCTGCATGTTTCTTCTTTCCTTTTCTCTCACTCTCCTGCTTCCTGCCTCTTTTCTTGCAATTCCTCCATCTCACTCCTGCAGCCCAACACTACTTTTTATTCTTCCTTCCCTTTCTCCTGCTCCCTTCGCTTTCTCCCTCTGTCCCATATCTTTCTTTCCGACTTGTCTGTTGGAGACTTTGGGCCCAATTGGCCCCACGTCTGGGCATGGTTTAACAAGTTTTCAGAGGCCTGGCTGGTGACAGCAGGGACAGCAGGCAGTGACAGGCCCGGGGCTGACAGGCTCCCCATCCCCTAGGGGGCACCTGGCTGCCACACCCAGCTGACATAGAACCTTTGTCACAATGCCCGCTACCGTGGCGAGGATGCGGTGACTCTGCAGGTGACAAGGACACTGCAGGACTTGGTGTCAGTTCAGCAATTTCTCACTTCCCCAAAGAAGCGGATTTCTGCAAATTGCTGCCCTTGCTCTTGAAAGGATGTCATCAGGTGGGTGTTTTGGTGTGATACACTGAAATCCAGAGCAGAAATGGCGAAATATTCCCATGATATCCCTGGTCCCTGCCCCAAAGCACCATGACTCAGCCTAAGGAGATCTGCAGCTTCTGTTTTTGTACTGCCAGCAGATTGTGGAAGTACAGTATAAAAACCATCCTTATGGAGAGATCTTCGTATTTTAGGCTTAGTCTAAGTGTCTCAAGTAGCTGGGGTTTTTGCTTGGGCCTAATCTATACGGTCTTATGGCTTTCCTCCTAGTCTGAAGACGAATGTGCTAGAGACTATAAAGCAAAAAAATGTTCTCCAGCCTAGCCTTGCCTTGCCTCTCCTTGCCTGTCCTTGCCTTGCCTTATTTCCTTCTCATCCTGTTCTCTGTCCCATCCTCTCTCACTGACCACTCGTCTTGCTGCATGTCTCTTCTTTCCTTTTCTCTCACTCTCCTGCTTCCTGCCTCTTTTCTTGCAATTCCTCCATCTCAATCCTGCAGCCCAACACTACTTTTTATTCTTCCTTCCCTTTCTCCTGCTCCCTTCGCTTTCTCCCTCTGTCCCATATCTTTCTTCCCGACTTGTGTGTTGGAGACTTTGGGCCAAATTGGCCCCAAGTCTGGGCATGGTTGGACCTGTTTTCAGAGGCCTGGCTGGTGACAGCAGGGACAGCAGGCAGTGACAGGCCCGGGGCTGACAGGCTCCCTATCCCCTAGGGGGCGCCTGGCTGCCACACCCAGCTGACATAGAACCTTTGTCACAATGCCCGCTACCGTGGCGAGGATGCGGTGACTCTGCAGGTGACAGGGACACTGCAGGACTTGGTGTCAGCTCAGCAATTTCTCACTTCCCCAAAGAAGCGGAATTCTGCAAATTGCTGCCTTTGCTCTTGAAAGATGTCATCAGGTGGGTGTTTTGGTGTAATACACTGAAAACCAGAGCAGAAATGGTGAAATATTCCCATGATATGCATGGTCCCTGCACCAAAGCACCATGACTCAGCCTAAGGAGATCTGCATCTTATTTTTTTGTACTGCCAGCAGATTGTGAAAGTACAGTATAAAAACCATCCTTATGGAGAGATCTTAATATTTTAGACTTAGTCTAAGTGTCTCAAGTAGCTGGGGTTTTTGCTTGGGCCTAATCCATACGGTCTTATGGCTTTCGTCCTAGTCTGAAGACGAATGTGCTAGAAACTATAAAGCAAAAAAATGTCCTGGTGCCTAGCCTGTCCTTTCCTCTCCTTGCCTTGCCTTATTTCCTTCTCATCCTGTTCTCTGTCCCATACTCTCTCACTAAGCCCTCGTCTGGCTGCATGTCTCTTCTTTCCTTTTCTCTCACTCTCCTGCTTCCTGCCTCTTTTCTTGCAATTCCTCTATCTCACTCCTGCAGCCCAACACTACTTTTTATTCTTCCTTCCCTTTCTCCTGCTCCCTTCGCTTTCTCCCTCTGTCCCATATCTTTCTTCCCGACTTGTCTCTTGGAGACTTTGGGCCAAATTGGCCCCACGTCTGGGCATGGTTTGAGAAGTTTTCAGAGGCCTGGCTGGTGACAGCAGGGACAGCAGGCAGTGACAGGCCCGGGGCTGACAGGCTCCCCATCCCCTAGGGGGCGCCTGGCTGCCACACCCAGCTGACATAGAACCTTTGTCACAATGCCCGCTACCGTGGCGAGGATGCGGTGACTCTGCAGGTGACAGGGACACTGCAGGACTTGGTGTCAGCTCAGCAATTTCTCAGTTGCCCAAAGAAGCGGAATTCTGCAAATTGCTGCCTTTGCTCTTGAAAGATGTCATCAGGTGGGTGTTTTGGTGTAATACACTGAAAACCAGAGAAGAAATGGTGAAATATTCCCATGATATGCATGGTCCCTGCACCAAAGCACCATGACTCAGCCTAAGGAGACCTGCAGCTTCTTTTTTTGTACTGCCAGCAGATGGTGGATGTACAGTATAAAAACCATCCTTATGGAGAGATCTTAATATTTTAGGCTTAGTCTAAGTGTCTCAAGTAGCTGGGGTTTTTGCTTGGGCCTAATCCATACGGTCTTATGGCTTTCGTCCTAGTCTGAAGACGAATGTGCTAGAAACTATAAAGCAAAAAAATGTCCTGCAGCCTAGCCTTGCCTTGCCTGTACATGCCTTGCCTTATTTCCTTCTCATCCTGTTCTCTGTCCCATCCTCTCTCACTAAGCCCTCGTCTGGCTGCATGTCTCTTCTTTCCTTTTCTCTCACTCTCCTGCTTCCTGCCTCTTTTCTTGCAATTCCTCCATCTCACTCCTGCAGCCCTACACTACTTTTTATTCTTCCTTCCCTTTCTCCTGCTCCCTTCGCTTTCTCCCTCTGTCCCATATTTTCTTCCCGACTTGTCTGTTGGAGACTTTGGGCCAAATTGGCCCCACGTCTGGGCATGGTTTGACCTGTTTTCAGAGGCCTGGCTGGTGACAGCAGGGACAGCAGGCAGTGACAGGCCCGGGGCTGACAGGCTCCCCATCCCCTGAGGGGCGCCTGGCTGCCACACCCAGCTGACTAGAACCTTTGTCACAATGCCCACTACCGTGGCGAGGATGCGGTGACTCTGCAGGTGACAGGGACACTGCAGGACTTGCTGTCAGCTCAGCAATTTCTCAGTTGCCCAAAGAAGCGAATTCTGCAAATTGCTGCCTTTGCTCTTGAAAGATGTCATCAGGTGGGTGTTTTGGTGTAATACACTGAAAACCAGAGCAGAAATGGTGAAATATTCCCATGATATGCATGGTCCCTGCACCAAAGCACCATGACTCAGCCTAAGGAGACCTGCAGCTTCTTTTTTTGTACTGCCAGCAGATTGTGGAAGTACAGTATAAAAACCATCCTTATGGAGAGATCTTAATATTTTAGGCTTAGTCTAAGTGTCTCAAGTAGCTGTGGTTTTTGCTTGGGCCTAATCCATACGGTCTTATGGCTTTCGTCCTAGTCTGAAGACGAATGTGCTAGAAACTATAAAGCAAAAAAATGTCCTGCAGCCTAGCCTTGCCTTGCCTGTACATGCCTTGCTGTATTTCCTTCTCATCCTGTTCTCTGTCCCATCCTCTCTCACTAAGCCCTCGTCTGGCTGCATGTCTCTTCTTTCCTTTTCTCTCACTCTCCTGCTTCCTGCCTCTTTTCTTGCAATTCCTCCATCTCACTCCTGCAGCCCAACACTACTTTTTATTCTTCCTTCCCTTTCTCCTGCTCCCTTCGCTTTCTCCCTCTGTCCCATATCTTTCTTCCCGACTTGTCTCTTGGAGACTTTGGGCCAAATTGGCCCCAAGTCTGGGCATGGTTTGACAAGTTTTCAGAGGCCTGGCTGGTGACAGCAGGGACAGCAGGCAGTGACAGGCCCGGGGCTGACAGGCTCCCCATCCCCTAGGGGGTGCCTGGCTGCCACACCCAGCTGACATAGAACCTTTGTCACAATGCCCGCTACCGTGGCGAGGATGCGGTGGCTCTGCAGGTGACAGGGACACTGCAGGACTTGCTGTCAGCTCAGCAATTTCTCAGTTGCCCAAAGAAGCGGAATTCTGCAAATTGCTGCCTTTGCTCTTGAAAGACGTCATCTGGTGGGTGTTTTGGTGTAATACACTGAAAACCAGAGCAGAAATGGTGAAATATTCCCATGATATGCATGGTCCCTGCACCAAAGCACCATGACTCAGCCTAAGGAGACCTGCAGCTTATTTTTTTGTACTGCCAGCAGACTGTGGATGTACAGTATAAAAACCATCCTTATGGAGAGATCTTAATATTTTAGGCTTAGTCTAAGTGTCTCAAGTAGCTGGGGTTTTTGCTTGGGCCTAATCCATACGGTCTTATGGCTTTCGTCCTAGTATGAATAGGAAAGTGCTAGAAACTATAAAGCAAAAAAATGTCCTGCAGCCTAGCCTTGCCTTGCCTGTCCTTGCCTTGCCTTATTTCCTTCTCATCCTGTTCTCTGTCCCATCCTCTCTCACTGACCCCTGGTCTGGCTACATGTCTCTTCTTTCCTTTTCTCTCACTCTCCTGCTTCCTGCCTCTTTTCTTGCAATTCCTCCATCTCGTTCCTGCAGCCCAACACTACTTTTTATTCTTCCTTCCCTTTCTCCTGCTCCCTTCGCTTTCTCCCTCTGTCCCATATCTTTCTTCCCGACTTGTCTCTTGGAGACTTTGGGCCAAATTGGCCCCACGTCTGGGCATGGTTTGACCAATTTTCGGAGGCCTGGCTGGAGACGGCAAGGACAGCAGGCAGTGACAGGCCCGGGGCTGACAGACTCCCCATCCCCTAGGAGGCACCTGGCTGCCACACCCAGCTGACATAGAACCTTTGTCACAATGCCCGCTACCGTGGCGAGGATGCGGTGAATCTGCAGGTGACAGGGAGGCTGCAGTACTTGGTGTCAGCTCAGCAATTTCTCATTTCTCCAAAGAATCGGAATTCTGCAAATTGCTGCCTTTGCTCTTGAAAGATGTCATCAGGTGGGTGTTTTGGTGTAATACACTGAAAACCAGAGCAGAAATGACGAAATATTCCCATGATATGCATGGTCCCTGCCCCAAATCACCATGTCTCAGCCTAAGAAGATCTGCAGCTTCTTTTTTTGTACTGCCAGAATTGAGGAAGTACAGTATAAAAAACATCCTTATGGAGAGATCTTCATATTTTAGGCTTAGTCTAAGTGTCTCAAGTAGCTGGGCATTTTGCTTGGGCCTAATCCATACGGTCTCATGGCTTTCCTCCTAGTCTGAAGACGAATGTGCTAGAAATTATAAATCAAAAAAATGCCCTGGTGCCTAGCCTGCCCTTGCCTGTCGTTGCCTTGCCTTATTTCCTTCTCATCCTGTTCTCTTTCCCATCCTCTCTCACTAACCCATCGTCTGGCTGCATGTCTCTTCTTTCCTTTTCTCTCACTCTCCTGCTTCCTGCCTCTTTTCTTGCAATTCCTCCATCTCACTCCTGCAGCCCAACACTACTTTTTATTCTTCCTTCCCTTTCTCCTGCTCTCTTCGCTTTCTCCCTCTGTCCCATATCTTTCTTCCCGACTTGTCTCTTGGAGACTTTGGGCCAAATTGGCCCCAAGTCTGGGTATGGTTTGGCAAGTTTTCAGAGGCCTGGCTGGTGACAGCAGGGAAAGAAGGCAGTGACAGGCCCCGGGGCTGACAGGCTCCACATCCCCTAGGGGGCGCCTGGCTGCCACACCCAGCTGACATAGAACCTTTGTTACAATGCCCGCTACCGTGGCGAGGATGCGGTGACTCTGCAGGTGACAGGAACACTGCAGGACTTGCTGTCATCTCAGCAATTTCTCAGTTCCCCAAAGAAGCGGAATTCTGCAAATTGCTGCCTTTGCTCTTGAAAGATGTCATCAGGTGGGTGTTTTGGTGTAATACACTGAAAACCAGAGCAGAAATGGCGAAATATTCCCATGATATGCATGGTCCCTGCCCCAAAGCACCATGACTCAGCCTAAGGAGATCTGCAGCTTCTTTTTTTGTACTGCCAGCAGATTCTGGAAGTACAGTATAAAAAACATCCTTATGGAGAGATCTTCCTATTTTAGGCTTAGTCTAAGTGTCTCGAGTAGCTGCGGTTTTTGCTTGGGCCTAATCCATACGGTCTCATGGCTTTCCTCCTAGTCTGAAGACGAATGTTCTAGAAACTATACAGCAAAAAAATGTCCTGCAGCCCAGCCTTGCCTTGCCTGTCCTTGCCTTGCCTTATTTCCTTCTCATCCTGTTCTCTGTCCCATCCTCTCTCACTAACCCCTCGTCTGGCTGCATGTCTCTTCTTTCCTTTTCTCTCACTCTCCTGCTTCCTGCCTCTTTTCTTGCAATTCCTCCATCTCACTCCTGCAGCCCAACACTACTTTTTATTCTTCCTTCCCTTTCTCCTGCTCCCTTCGCTTTCTCCCTCTGTCCCATATCTTTCTTCCCGACTTGTCTCTTGGAGACTTTGGGCCAAATTGGCCCCAAGTCTGGGCATGGTTTGACAAGTTTTCAGAGGCCTGGCTGGTGACAGCAAGGACAGCAGGCAGTGACAGGCCCGGGGCTGACAGGCTCCCCATCCCCTAGGGGGCGCCTGGCTGCCACACCCAGCTGACATAGAACCTTTGTCACAATGCCCACTACCGTGGCGAGGATGTGGTGACTCTGCAGGTGACAGGGACACTGCAGGACTTGGTGTCAGCTCAGCAATTTCTCAGTTCCCCAAAGAAGCGGAATTCTGCAAATTGCTGCCTTTGCTCTTGAAAGATGTCATCAGGTGGGTGTTTTGGTGTAATACACTGAAAACCAGAGCAGAAATGGTGAAATATTCCCATGATATGCATGGTCCCTTTCCCAAAGCACCATGACTCAGCCTAAGGAGATCTGCATCTTATTTTTTTGTACTGCCAGCAGATTGTGAAAGTACAGTATAAAAACCATCCTATGGAGAGATCTTCGTATTTTAGGCTTAGTCTAAGTGTCTCAAGTATCTGGGGTTTTTGCTTGAGCCTAATCCATACGGTCTCATGGTTTTCCTCCTAGTCTGAAGACGAATGTGCTAGAAACTATAAATCAAAAAAATGACCTGGAGACTAGCCTGTCTTTGCCTGTCCTTGCCTTGCCTTATTTCCTTCTCATCCTGTTCTCTGTCCCATCCTCTCTCACTAGCCCCTCGTCTGGCTGCATGTCTCTTCTTTCCTTTTCTCTCACTCTCCTGCTTCCTGCCTCTTTTCTTGCAATTCCTCCATCTCACTCCTGCAGCCCAACACTACTTTTTATTCTTCCTTCCCTTTCTCCTGCTCCCTTCGCTTTCTCCCTCTGTCCCATATCTTTCTTCCCGACTTGTCTGTTGGAGACTTTGGGCCAAATTGGCCCCAAGTCTGGGCATGGTTTGACAAGTTTTCAGAGGCCTGGCTGGTGACAGCAAGGACAGCAGGCAGTGACAGGCCTGGGGCTGACAGGCTCCCCATCCCCTAGGGGGCGCCTGGCTGCCACACCCAGCTGACATAGAACCTTTGTCACAATGCCCACTACCGTGGCGAGGATGTGGTGACTCTGCAGGTGACAGGGACACTGCAGGACTTGCTGTCAGCTCAGCAATTTCTCAGTTCCCCAAAGAAGCGGAATTCTGCAAATTGCTGCCTTTGCTCTTGAAAGGATGTCATCAAATGGGTGTTTTGGTGTAACACACTGAAAACAGAGCAGAAACTGTGAAATATTCCCATGACATGCATGGTCCCTGCCCCAAAGCACCATGACTCAACCTAAGTAGATCTGCAGCTTATTTTTTTGTACTGCCAGCAGATTGTGGAAGTACAGTATAAAAACCATACTTATGGAGAGATCGTTGTATTTTAGGCTTAGTCTAAGTGTCTCAAGTAGCTGGGGTTTTTGCTGGGGCCTAATTCATACGGTCTTATGGCTTTCCTCCTAGTCTGAAGACGAATGTGCTAGAAACTATAATGCAAAAAAATGTCCTGCAGCCTAGCCTTGCCTGTCCTTGCCTGATCTTGCCTTGCCTTATTTCCTTCTCATCCTGTTCTCTGTCCCATCCTCTCTCACTAAGCCCTCGTCTGGCTGCATGTCTCTTCTTTCCTTTTCTATCACTCTCCTGCTCCCTTCTCTTTTCTTGCAATTCCTCCATCTCACTCCTGCAGCCCAACACTACTTTTTATTCTTCCTTCCCTTTCTCCTGCTCCCTTCGCTTTCTCCCTCTGACCCATATCTTCCTTCCCGACTTGTCTGTTGGAGACTTTGGGCCAAATTGGCCCCAAGTCTGGGCATGGTTTGACCTGTTTTCAGAGGCCTGGCTGGTGACAGCAGGGACAGCAGGCAGTGACAGGACTGGGTCTGACAGGCTCCCCATCCCCTAGGGGGTGCCTGGCTGCCACACCCAGCTGACATAGAACCTTTGTCACAATGCCTGCTACCGTGGCGAGGATGCGGTGACTCTCGAGGTGACAGGGACACTGCAGGACTTGGTGTCATCTCAGCAATTTCTCAGTTGCCCAAAGAAGCGGAATTCTGCAAATTGCTGCCTTTGCTCTTGAAATTCTGCCATCAGGTGGGTGTTTTGGTGTAATACACTGAAAACCAGAGCAGAAATGGTGAAATATTCCCATGATATGCATGGTCCCTGCCCCAAAGCACCATGACTCAGTCTAAGGAGAACCGCAGCTTATTTTTTTGTACTGCCAGCAGATTGTGGAAGTACAGTATAAAAACCATCCTTATGGAGAGATCTTCGTATTTTAGGCTTAGTCTAAGTGTCTCAAGTAGCTGGGGTTTTTGCTTGGGCCTAACCCATACGCTTTTATGGCTTTCCTCCTAGTCTGAAGACTTATGTGCTAGAAACTATAAAGCAAAAAAATGTCCTGGTGCCTAGCCTGTCCTTGCCTGTCCTTGCCTTGCCTTATTTCCTTCTCATCCTGTTCTCTGTCCCATCCTCTCTCACTAACCCCTCGTCTGGCTGCATGTCTCTTCTTTCCTTTTCTCTCACTCTCCTGCTCCCTTCTCTTTTCTTGCAATTCCGCCATCTCACTCCTGCAGCCCAACACTACTTTCTATTCTTCCTTCCCTTTCTCCTGCTCCCTTCGCTTTCTCCCTCTGTCCCATATCTTTCTTCCCGACTTGTCTGTTGGAGACTTTGGGCCAAATTGGCCCCAAGTCTGGGCATGGTTTGACCTGTTTTCAGAGGCCTGGCTGGTGACAGCAGGGACAGCAGGCAGTGACAGGCCCGGGGCTGACAGGCTCCCCATCCCCTAGGGGGCGCCTGGCTGCCACACCCAGTTGACATAGAACCTTTGTCACAATGTCCGCTACCGTGGCGAGGATGCGGTGACTCTGCAGGTGACAGGGACACTGCAGGACTTGGTGTCAGCTCAGCAATTTCTCAGTTGCCCAAAGAAGCGGAATTCTGCAAATTGCTGCCTTTGCTCTTGAAAGATGTCATCAGGTGGGTGTTTTGGTGTAATACACTGCAAACCAGAGCAGAAATGGTGAAATATTCCCATGATATGCATGGTCCCTGTCCCAAAGCACCATGACTCAGTCTAAGGAGATCTGCAGCTTATTTTTTTGTACTGCCAGCAGATTGTGGAAGTACAGTATAAAAACCATCCTTATGGAGAGATCTTCGTATTTTAGGCTTAGTCTAAGTGTCTCAAGTAGCTGGGGCTTTTGCTTGGGCCTAATCCATACGGTCTTACGGCTTTCCTCCTAGTCTGAAGACGAATGTGCTAGAAACTATAAAGCAGAAAAATGTCCTGGTGCCTAGCCTGTCCTTGCCTGTCCTTGCCTTGCCTTATTTCCTTCTCATCCTGTTCTCTGTCCCATCCTCTCTCACTAACCCCTCGTCTGGCTGCATGTCTCTTCTTTCCTTTTCTCTCACTCTCCTGCTTCCTGCCTCTTTTCTTGCAATTCCTCCATCTCACTCCTGCAGCCCAACACTACTTTTTATTCTTCCTTCCCTTTCTCCTGCTCCCTTCGCTTTCTCCCTCTGTCCCATATCTTTCTTCCCGACTTGTCTGTTGGAGACTTTGGGCCAAATTGGACCCACGTCTGGGCACGGTTTGACAAGTTTTCAGAGGCCTGGCTGGTGACAGCAGGGACAGCAGGCAGTGACAGGCCCGGGGCTGACAGGCTCCCCATCCCCTAGGGAGCGCCTGGCTGCCACACCCACCTGACATAGAACCTTTGTCACAATGCCCGCTACCGTGGCGAGGATGCAGTGACTCTGCAGGTGACAGGGACACTGCAGGACTTGGTGTCAGCTCAGCAATTTCTCAGTTCCCCAAAGAAGCGGAATTCTGCAAATTGCTGCCTTTGCTCTTGAAAAATGTCATCAGGTGGGTGTTTTGGTGTAATACACTGAAAACAGAACAGAAACTGTGAAATACTCCCATGATATGGATGTTCCCTGCCCCAAACCACCATGACTCAGCTTAAGGAGATCTGCAGCTTCTTTTTTTGTACTGCCAGCAGATTGTGGAAGTACAGTATAAAAACCATCCTTATGGAGAGATCTTCGTGTTTTAGGCTTAGTCTAAGTGTCTCAAGTAGCTGGGGTTTTTGCTTGGGCCTAACCCATATGGTCTCATGGCTTTCCTCCTAGTCTGAAGACGAATGTGCTAGAAACTATAGATCAGAAAATGTCCTGGTGCCTAGCCTTGCCTTGCCTGTCCTTGCCTTGCCTTATTTCCTTCTCATCCTGTTCTCTGTCCCATCCTCTTTCACTAACCCCTCGTCTGGCTGCATTTCTCTTCTTTCCTTTTCTCTCACTCTCCTGCTCCCTTCCCTTTTCTTGCAATTCCTCCATCTCACTCCTGCAGCCCAACACTACTTTTTATTCTTCCTTCCCTTTCTCCTGCTCCCTTCGCTTTCTCTTTCTGTCCCATATCTTTCTTCCCGACTTGTCTGTTGGAGACTTTGGGCCAAATTGGCCCCAAGTCTGGGCATGGTTTGACAAGTTTTCAGAAGCGTGACTGGTGACAGCAGGGACAGCAGGCAGTGACAGGCCCGGGGCTGACAGGCTCCCCATCCCCTAGGGGGCGCCTGGCTGCCACACCCAGCTGACATAGAACCTTTGTCACAATGCCCGCTACCGTGGCGAGGATGCAGTGACTCTGCAGGTGACAGGGACACTGCAGGACTTGCTGTCAGCTCAGCAATTTCTCACTTCCTCAAAGAAGCGGAATTCTGCAAATTGCTGCCTTTGCTCTTGAGAGCATGTCATCAGGTGTGTGTTTTGGTGGCATACACTGACAACAGAGAAGAAACTGTGAAATATTCCCATGACATGCATGGTCCCTGCCCCAAAGCACCATGACTCAACCTAAGGAGATCTGCAGCTTCTTTTTTTGTACTGCCAGCAGATTGTGAAAGTACAGTATAAAAACCATCCTTATGGAGAGATCTTCGTATTTTAGGCTTAGTCTAAGTGTCTCAAGTAGCTGGGGTTTTTGCTTGGGCCTAATCTATACGGTCTTATGGCTTTCCTCCTAGTCTGAAGACGAATGTGCTAGAAACTATAAAGCAAAAAAATGTCCTGCAGCCTAGCCTTGCCTTGCCTGTCCTTGCCTGTCTTTGCCTTGCCTTATTTCCTTCTCATCCTGTTCTCTGTTCCATCCTCTCTCACTAACCCCTCGTTTGGCTGCATGTCTCTTCTTTCCTTTTCTCTCACTCTCCTGCTCCCTTCTCTTTTCTTGCAATTCCGCCATCTCACTCCTGCAGCCCAACACTACTTTTTATTCTTCCTTCCCTTTCTCCTGCTCCCTTCGCTTTCTCCCTCTCACAGTATCACAGTATCACAGTATGTTTGGGATTGGAAGGGACCTCAAAAGATCATCTAGTCCAATCCCCCTGCTGGAGCACGAACGCCTAGGTGAGGTCACACAGGAACATGTCCAGGCGGGTCTTGAATGTCTCCAGAGAAGGAGACTCCACAACCTCCCTGGGCAGCCTGTTCCAGTGCTCTGTCACCCTCACTGAGAAGAAGTTTCTTCTCAAATTTAAGCGGAACCTCTTGTGTTCCAGCTTGATCCCATTACCCCTTGTCCTACCATTGTTTGCCACTGAGAAGAGCCTGGCTCCATCCTCGTGGCACTCACCCTTGATATATTTATAAACATTAATGAGGTCCCCCCTTAGTCTCCTCTTCTCCAAACTAAAGAGCCCTAGCTCCCTCAGCCTTTCTTCATAAGGGAGGTGCTCCACTCCCTTAATCATCTTCGTTGCCCTACGCTGGACCCTCTCCAGCAGATCCCTGTCCTTCTTGAACTGAGGGGCCCAGAACTGGACACAATATTCCAGATGTGGTCTCACCAGGGCGGAGTAGAGGGGAAGGAGGACCTCTCTCGATCTACTAGCCACCCCCCTTCTAATACACCCCAGGATGCCATTGGCCTTCCTGGCCACAAGGGCACAGTGCTGGCTCATGATCATCCTGTTGTCCACCAGGACCCCCAGGTCCCTTTCCTCTACACTGCTCTCTAATATGTAATTTCCCAACCTATACTGGAACCTGGGGTTGTTCCTGCCCAGATGCAGGACTCTACACTTTCCCTTGTTAAATTTCATCAGGTTATTCCCCGCCCAACTCTCCAGCCTGTCCAGGTCCCGCTGGATGGCAGCACAGCCTTCTGGCGTGTCAGCCACTCCTCCCAGCTTAGTGTCATCAGCAAACTTGCTGATAGTGCACTCTATTCCCTCGTCTAAATCGTTAATGAATATATTGAATAATATTGGCCCCAGCACTGACCCCTGAGGCACTCCACTAGATACTGGCCTCCAACTAGACTCCACACCATTGACTACCACTCTCTGGCTTCTCTCCTTAAGCCAGTTTGCAACCCACCTCACTACTCTATTGTCTAGACCACACCTCCTCAACTTAGCTGTGAGGATGCTGTGGGAGACTGTGTCAAAGGCTTTACTGAAGTCAAGGTAGACCACATCCACCGCTCTGCCATCATCCATCCACCTTGTTACATTCTCATAAAAGGCTATGAGGTTGGTCAAGCATGACTTACCCTTGGTAAAGCCATGCTGACTGCCCCTAATAACCCTCTTATCCTTGATATGCCTTGAGATGGCACCAAGGACAAGCTGTTCCATTACTTTCCCAGGGACAGAGGTGAGGCTGACCGGTCTATAATTACCCGGTGTCTCAAACCCCATTGGACAGAGTGTGTGCGTCACAAACCCCATTGGACAGCGTGTGTGTCTCAAAACCCATTGGACAGAGTGTGTGTTTCACAAACCCCATTGGACAGCGTGTGTGTCACAATCCCTGTTGGACAGCGTGTATGTCAGAAACCCCATTGCATAGAGTGTGCGTGTCACAAACTCCATTAGAAAGTGTGTGTGTCACAAACCCCATTGGATAGCGTGTGTGTGTCACAAACTCTATTGGTCAGTGTGTGTGTCACAACCCCCATTGGACAGCGTTTGTGTGTAACAATAATCATTGGACTGTGTGTGTGTCACAAACCCCATTGGACAGCGTGTGTGTGTAACAATACCCATTGGACAGTGTGTGTGTCACAAACCCCATTGGACAGCGTGTGTGTCACAAACCCCATGGGACAGCGTGTGTGTGTCACAAACCCCATTGGAAACTGTGTGTGTCACAAAACCCATTGGACAGCGTGTGTGTCACAAACCCCACTGGACAGCGTGTGTGTCACAAACAACCATGTACAGTGTGCGTGTCACAAACCCCATTGGACATCGTGTATGTCACAAACCCCATTGGACAGTGTGTGTGTTTCACAATCCCCATTGGACAGTGTGTGTGCCACAAACCCCATGGGACAGAGTTTGTGTCACAAACCCTATTGTACAGCGTATGTGTCACAAACACCATTGGACAGTGTGTGTGTCACAAAACCTTCTGGTCAGTGTGTGTGTCACAAACCCCATAGGACAGTGTTTCTGTCACAAACCCCATTGGACAGTGTGTGTGTGTCACAAACCCCATTATAAAGTGGGCGTGTCACAAACCGCGTTGGATAGCGTGTGTGTGTCACAAACCCTAATGGAGAGCTTGTGTGTCAAAAACACCATTGGAGAGAGTGTGTGTCACAAACCCCACTGGACAGCGTGTGTGTCACAATCCCCACTGGACAGCATGGGTGTCTCAAACCCCATTGGACAGAGTGTGTGTGTCACAACCCCCATTGGACAGCGTGTGTGTGTAACAATAATCATTGGACTGTGTGTGTGTCACAAACCCCATTGGAAATCGTGTATGTCACAAACCCCACTGGACAGTGTGTGTGTTTCACAATCCCCATTGGTCAGTGTGTGTGTCACAACCCCCATTGGACAGCGTGTGTGTGTAACAATAATCATTGGACAGCGTGTGTGCCATAAACTCCTTTGGACAGTGTGTGTGTCACAAACGCCATTGAACAGCATGTGTGTGTCACGAACTCCACTGGACAGTGTGTGTGTCACAAGCACCATTGGACGGAGTGTGTGTCACAAACCCCATTAGAAAGTTTATCTGTCACAAACCCCATTGCATAGCGAGTGTGTGTCACAAACCCTATTGGACAGTGTGCATGTCACAAAACCCACTGGACAGCGTGTGTGTCACAAACACCACTGGACAGCGTGGGTGTCTCAAACCCCATTGGACAGAGTGTGTGTGTCACAAACCCCATTGGACAGCGTGTGTGTCACAAACACCATTGGACAGCGTGTGTGTCACAAGCCCCATTGGACAGCGTGTGTGTCACAAGCCCCATTGGACAGCGTGTGTGTGTCAAAATCCCCATTAGAAAGTATGTGTGTCACAAACCCCTTTGGACAGCGTGTCTGTCACAAACCCTCGCAGACACTGTATGTGTCACAAACCCCATTGGACAGTGTGTGTGTCACTAACCCCATTGGACAGCGTGTCTGTCACAAACTCCATTAGAAAGTGTGTGTGTCACAAAACCCATAGGAAAGTGTGTGTGTAACAAACCCCATTGGACAGCGTGTTTGTGTCACAAACACGACTGGACAGTGTGGGTGTCTCAAACCCCATTGGACAGAGTGTGTGTGTCACAAACCCCATTGGACAGCGTGTGTGTCTCAAACCCCATTGGACAGAGTGTGTGTTTCACAAACCCCATTGGACAGCGTGTGTGTCACAATCCCTGTTGGACACCGTGTGTGTCAGAAACCCCATTGCACAGAGTGTGCGTGTCACAAACTCCATTAGAATGTGTGTGTGTCACAAACCCCATTGGATAGCGTGTGTGTGTCACAAACTCTATTGGTCAGTTTGTGTGTCACAACCCCCATTGGACAGCGTGTGTGTGTAACAATAATCATTGGACTGTGTGTGTGTCACAAACCCCATTGGACAGCGTGTGTGTGTAACAATACCCATTGGACTGTGTGTGTGTCACAAACACCCATGTACAGTGTGCGTGTCACAAACCCCATTGGACATCGTGTATGTCACAAACCCCATTGGAAACTGTGTGTGTCACAAAACCCATTGGACAGCGTGTGTGTCACAAACCCCACTGGACAGCGTGTGTGTCACAAACACCCATGTACAGTGTGCGTGTCACAAACCCCATTGGACATCGTGTATGTCACAAACCCCATTGGACAGTGTGTGTGTTTCACAATCCCCATTGGACAGTGTGTGTGCCACAAACCCCATGGGACAGAGTTTGTGTCACAAACCCTATTGTACAGCGTATGTGTCACAAACACCATTGGACAGTGTGTGTGAAAAGCCCATTGGACAGAGTGTGTGTGTCACAAAACTAACTGGACAGCGTGAGTGTCACAATCCCCATTGGACAGCATGTGTGTCACAAACACCATTGGACAGTGTGTGTGTCACAAAACCTTCTGGTCAGTGTGTGTGTCACAAACCCCATTGGACAGTGTTTGTGTCACAAACCTCATTGGACAGTGTGTGTGTGTCACAAACCCCATTATAAAGTGGGCGTGTCACAAACCGCGTTCGATAGCGAGTGTGTGTCAAAAACACTAATGGAGAGCGTGTGTGTCAAAAACACCATTGGAGAGAGTGTGTGTCACAAACCCCACTGGACAGCGTGTGTGTGTCACAAACCCTCCTGGTCAGTGTGTGTGTCACAAACCCCATTGGGCAACGTGTGTGTCACAAGCCCCTTTTGACAGAGGGTGTGTCACAAACACCTTTGGATAGTGTGTGTGTCACAAACCCCGTTGGACAGCGTGTGTGTGTCACAAACTCTCCTGGTCAGTGTGTGTGTCACAAACCCCATTGGACAGCGTGTGTGTGTCACAAACCCTCCTGGTCAGTGTGTGTGTCACAAAACCCATTGGACAGCGTGTGTGTCACAAACACCATTGGACAGTGTGTGTGTAACAAACCCCATTGGACAGCGTGTGTGTCACAAACCCCATTGGAAAGTGTGTGTGTCACAAACCCCATTGGATAGTGTGTGTGTGTCACAAACCCCATTATAAACTGGGCGTGTCAAAAACCCCATTGGATAGCCTGTGTGTGTCACAAACCCCATTGGATAGCGTGTGTGGGTCACAAACCCTATTGGACAGTGTGTGTGTCAGAAACCCCACTGTACAGCGTGTGTAGAACGATCCCCATTGGACAGAGTGTGTGTACCAAGACCCATTGGACAGCGTGTGTGTCACAAACCCCATTGGACAGTGTGTGTGTCACAAACCCCATTGGACAGCGTGTGTGTGTAACAATACCCATTGGACTGTGTGTGTGTCACAAAACCCATTGGACAGCGTGTGTGTGTAACAATACCCATTGGACAGTGTGTGTGTCACAAACCCCATTGGACAGCATGTGCGTCATAAACCCCCGTGGACACTGTGTGTGTCACAAATGCCATTGAACAGTGTGTGTGTCTCAAACCCCCCTGGACAGTGTGTGTGTAACAAAACCCACTGGACAGCGTTTTTGTCACAAGCCCGTTGGACAACGTATGTGTCACAAACATCATTGTACAGCGTGTGTGTATAACAATACCCATTGGACAGTGTGTGTGTCACAAACACCCATGTACAGTGTGTGTTTCACAAACCCCATTGGACAGAGTTTGTGTAACAAACCCTATAGGACAGAATGTGAGTCACAAACACCATTGGACAGTGTGTGTGTCACAAACCCCTTTGGACAGCGTGTGTGGGTCACAAACCCCACTGGACAGCGTGTGTGACACAAACACCCATGTACAGTGTGCGTGTCTCAAACCCCATTGGACATCGTGTGTTTCACAAACGCCATTGGACAGCGTGTGTGTTTCAAAATCCCCGTTGGACAGTGTCTGTGCCACAAACCCCATGGGACAGGATTTGTGTCAAAAACCATATTGGACAGCGTGTGTGTCACAAACCCCATTGGACAGTGTCTGTGTCACAAACCCCATTGGACACTGTGTGTGTCACAAAGCCCATTAGATAGCGTGTGTGTGTCACAAACCCCATTATAAATTGTGTGTGTCACAAACCCCAGTGGATAGCGTGTGTGTCGCAAACCCTATTGGACAGTGTGTAGGTCACAATCCCATTGGACAGCGTCTGTGTCAGAAACCCCATTGGACAGCGTGTGTGTCACTAACACCATTGGACAGAGTTTGTGTCACAAACGTCATTGGACAGAGTGTGTGTCACAAACCCTTTGACCAGTGTGTGTATCACAAACCCTTCGGACAGTGTGTGTGTCACAAACCACATTGGACAGCGTGTGTGTGTCACAAACCCTCCTGGTCAGTATTTGTGTCACAAACCCCATTGGACAGCGTGTAGTTTCAGAAACCCCATTGGACAGTGAGTGTCACAAATCCCATTGGACAGCGTGTGTGTCACAAACCCCATTTGACAGCGTGTGTGTGTCACAATCCCCACTGGTCAGTGTGTCACAAAACGCATTGGACAGTGTGTGTGTCACAAACCCCATTGGAAAGTGTGTGCGTCACAAACCCCATTGGATAGCGCGTGTGTGTCACAAACTCTCCTGGTCAGTGTGCGTGTCTCCAAACCGATTGGACAGCGTGTGTGTCACAAACCCCATTGGACATCCTGTGTGTCACAAACCGCTTTGGACAGTGTTTGTGTTACAAAACCCACTGGACAGCGTGTGTTTCAAAATCCCATTGGATAGTGTGTGTGTCACAAAACCCACTGTACAGCGTGTGTGTCACAAACACCAAAGGAGAGTGTGAGTGTCTCAAAGCCCTGTGGACAGGGTGTGTGTTCACAAACCCCTTTGGACAGTGTGTGTGTCACAAACCCCATTGGACAGCGTGTGTGTGCCACAATCCCCAATGGACAGCGTGTGTGTCACAAACACTAAAGGAGAGTGTGAGTGTCACAAAGCCCTGTGGACAGGGTGTGTGTTCACAAACCCCTTTGGACAGTGTGTGTGTCACAAACCCCATTGGACAGCGTGTGTGTGTCACAATCCCCAATGGACAGCATGTGTGTCACAAGCCCATTGGACAGAGTGTGTGTGTCACAAAACCCACTGGACAGCGTGTGTGTCACGAACCCCATTGGACAGCGTGTGTATCACAAGCACCATTGGACAGAGTGTGTGTGTCACAAACCCTATTGGACAGTGTGTAGGTTACAATCCCCATTGGACAACATCTGTGTCACAAACCCCATTGGACAGCGTGTGTGTCAAAACTCCATTGGACAGGATGTGTGTCAGAAAACCCACTGGACAGAGTGTGTGTCACAAACACCATTGGAGAGTGTGTGTGTCACAAACCCCCATGGACAGTGTGTGTGTCACAATCCCAATTGGACAGCGTGGGTATGTCACAAACCCTCCTGGTCAGTGTGTGTGTCACAAACCCTATTGGACAGCGTGTGTGTGTAACAATACCCATTGGACAGTGTGTGTGTTACAAACCCCCGTGGATAGTGTGTGTGTCACAATCCCCAGTTGACAGCCTGTGTGTCAAAACCCCATTGGACAGCGTGTGTGTCAAAAGAACCCTATGACAGTGTGTGTGTGTCACAAACCCCATTGGAAAGTGTATGTGTCACAAACCCTATTGGATAGCGTGTGTGTGTCACAAACCCTATTGGACAGTTTGTAGGTCACAAACACCCATGGACAGTGTGTGTGTCACAATCCCCATTGGACAGCGTGTGTTTCACAAACCCCATTGGACAGCGTGGGTGTGTCACAAACCCTCCTGGTCAGTGTGTGTGTCACAAACCCTATTGGACAGCGTGTGTGTCACAAACCCCCGTGGACACTGTGTGTCACGAACGCCATTGGAAAGTGTGTATGACACAATCCCCATTGGACAGCGTGTTTGTCATAAACCCCATGGTACAGAATGTGTGTCACAACCACTATTGGACAGCGTGTGTGTGTCACAAACCCATTGGAAAGAGTGTGTGTGTCACAAAACCCACTGGACAGCGTGTGTGTCACGAACCCCATTGGACAGCGTGTGTGTCACAAACCCCATTGGACAGTGTGTGTGTCATAAACCCCATTGGACAGCGTGTGTGTTTCACAATCCACATTGGAAAGTGTGTGTGTTTCACAATCCCCATTGGACAGTGTGTGTGTGTCACAATACCCTTAGGGCACTGTGGGTGTCACAAACTCCATTGGATATCGTGTGTGTCACAAACCCCTTTGGACAGTGTGTGTGTCACAAACCCCATTGGACAGCTTGTGTGTCACAAACACCCATGGACAGTGTGTGTGTCACAGACCCCATTGGAAAGCGTGTGTGTGTCACAATCCCCATTGGATAGTGTGTGTGTCACAAACCCTATGGGACAGAGTGTGTGTCAGAAACCCCATTGGACAGCGTGTGTGTCACAAGCGCCATTGGACAGTGTGTGTGTGTCACAAACCCCATTGGGTAGCGTGTGTGTGTCACAAACTCTCTTGGACAGTGTGTGTGTCACAAAAACCATTGGAAAGCATGCGTGTCACACACAGCATTGCACAATTTGTGTGTAACAAACCCAATTGGTCAGAGTGTGTGTGTCACAAACCCCATTGGAAAGTGTGTTTCACAAACCCCATTGGATAGCGTGTGTGTGTCACAAAGCCTATTGGACAGTTTGTATTTCACAATCCCCATTGTACAGCGTCTGTGTCACAAACCCCATTGGACAGCGTGTGTGTTCACAAACACCATTGGACAGCGTGGGTGTGTCACAAACCCTCCTGGTCAGTGTGTGTGCCACAAACCCTATTGGACAGCGTGTGTGTCACAAACCCCTGTGGACACTGTGTGTCACGAACGCCATTGGACAGTGTGTGTGTCACAAACCCCGTGGACAGTGTGTGTATCACAATCCCCAGTTGACAGCGTGTGTGTCAAAACCCAATTGGACAGCGTGTGTGTCAAAAGAACCCTATGACAGTGTGTGTGTGTCACAAACCCCATTGGAAAGTGTATGTGACACAAACCCCATTGGATAGCGTGTGTGTGTCACAAACCCTATTGGACAGTGTGTAGGTCACAAACACCCATGGACAGTGTGTGTGTCACAATCCCCATTGGACAGCGTGTGTTTTTCACAAACACCATTCGACAGTGTGTGTGTCACAAACCGCATTGGAGAGCTTGTGTGTGTAACAATGCACATTGCACAGTGTGTGTGTCACAAACCCCATTGGACAACGTGTGTGTCACAAATCCCCGTGGACACTGTGTGTGTCACGAACGCCATTGGACACTGTGTGTGTCACAATCCCCAGTGGACAGCGTGTGTGTCAAAACCCCTGTGGACAGTGTGTGTGTCACAAAACCCACTGGACAGCGTGTGTGTCACAAAAACCAATGGAAAGTATGAGTGTCACAAACCCTATTGGACAGCGTGTGTGTCACAAACCCTTTTGGACAGTGTGTGTGTCACAAAACCCACTGGACAGCGTGTGTGTCACGAACCCCATTCGACAGCGTGTGTGTCACAAGCACCTTTGGACAGAGTGTGTGTGTCACAAACACCGCTGGACAGCGTGTGGGTGTAACAATACATATTGGACAGTGTGTGTATCACAAACCCCATGGGATAGAGTGTGTTTCACAAACCCCATTGGACAGCGTGTGTGTCAAAACAACCCTATGACAGTGTGTGTGTGTCACAAACCCCACTGGAAAGTGTATGTGTTCCAAAC
The DNA here is from genome assembly GCA_032206185.1 of Columba guinea. Lineage (NCBI taxonomy): Eukaryota > Metazoa > Chordata > Aves > Columbiformes > Columbidae > Columba > Columba guinea. Next base: position 1,931,206 of record JAVLUU010000053.1, on the reverse strand, counting down.
CCCATTGGATAGCGTGTGTGTGTCACAAACCCTATTGGACAGCGTCTGTGTCACAAACCCCCGTGGACACTGTGTGTGTCAAAAGAATCATTGGACAGAGTGTGTGTGTCACAAACCCTGTTGGACAGTGTGTAGGTCACAATCCCCATTGAACAGAGTCTGTGTCGCAAACCACATTGGACAGCGTGTGTGTGTAACAAACCCCATTGGACAGCGTGTGTGTGTCACAGTCCCCATTGGACAGTGTGTGTTTCACAAACACTCATGGACAGTGTGGTTGTCAGGAACCCCATTGGACATCGTTTGTGTCAGAAACCCCTTTGGATAGTGTGTGTGTCACAAGCACCATTGGACAGAGTGTGTGTGCCACAAACCCTTTTGGAAAGTGTATGTGTCATAAACCCCATTGGATAGCGTGTGTGTGTCACAAACCCTATTAGACAGTGTGTGTGTCACAAAACACACTGGACAGCGTGTGTGTCACAAACCCCATTGGATATTGTGTGTGTGTCACAATCCCCATTGGATAGCGTGTGTGTGTCACAAAGCCCATTAGAAATTGTGCGTGTCACAAAACCCATTGGAAAGTGTGTCTGTCACAAACCTCATTGGACAGCGTCTGTGTCACAAACCCCATTGGACAGCACGTGTGTCAAAAGACCTATTGGACAGAGTGTGTGTATCACAAACCCCATTGGACAGCGTGTGTGTCACAATCCCCATTGGACACCGTGTGGGTCGCAAACCCCATTGGATCTCGTGTGTGTGTCAAAATCTCCATTAAAAAGTATGTGTGTCACAGACCCCATTGGACAGCGTGTGTGTCACAAACACGATTGGACAGTGTGTGTGTGTCACAATCCCCATTGAACAGTGTGTGTGTCACACACCCCATTGGATAGCGTGTGTTTCATAAACCCCATTGGATAACGTGTGTGTGTCACAAACCCCATTATAAAGTGTGCGTGTCACAAACCCCATTGGACAGCGTGTGTTCACAAACCCCACTGGACAGCATGTGTGTCACAAACCCCATTGGACAGTGTATGTGTCACAAACCCCATTGGACAGACTTTGTGTGTAACAATACCCATTGGACAGTGTGTGTATCACAAACCCCATTGGACAGTTTGTGTGTCACAAACCATATTAGACAGAGTTTGTGTTTAACAACACCCATTGGACAGCGTGTGTGTCACAAACCCCGTGGACAATGTGTGTGTCGCGAACGCCATTGGACAGTGTGTGTGTCACAAACCCCATTGGACATCGTGTGTGTCACAAACCCTTTTGGACAGTGTGTGTGTCACAAACCCCACTGGGCAGCGTGTGTGTGTCACAATCCCCATTGGACTGCGTGTGTGTCACAAACGCAATGGGACAGAGTGTGTGCCACGAACCCCATTGGACAGCGTGTGTGTCACAAGCGCCATTGGAGAGAGTGTGTGTGTCACAAACCCCATTGGAAAGTGTATGTGTCACAAACCCCATTGGATAGCGTGTGTGTGTCACAAACCCTCCTGGTCAATGTGTGTGTCACAAAACCCATTGGACAGCATGCGTGTCACAAACACCATTGGACAGTGTGTGTGTAACAAACCCAGTTGGTCAGCGTGTGTGTCACATACCCAATGGGACAGCGTGTGTGCGTCACATGCCCCATTGGAAAGTGTGTTTGTCACAAACCCCATTGGACAGAGTTTGTGTTTAACAATACCCATTGGACAGTGTGCCTGTCACAAACCCCATTGGACATCGTGTGTGTCACAAACCCCTTTGGACAGTGTGTGTGTCACAAACCCCATTGCACAGTGTTTGTGTGTCACAATCCCCATTGGTAAGTGTGTGTGTCACAATACCCATGGGACAGAGTGTGTGTCACGAACCCCATTGCACAGCGTGTGTGTCACAAGCGCCATTGGACAGAGTGTGTGCGTCAGAAACCCCATTGGAACGTGTATGCGTTACAAAACCCATTGAATAGTTTGTGTGTGTCACAAACCCTCCTGGTAAAGTGTGTGTGTCACAAAACCCATTGGACAGCATGCGTGTCTCACACACCGTTGGACAGTGTGTGTGTAACAAACCCAATTGGTCAGCGTGTGTGTCTCAAACCCCATGGGACAGCGACTGGGTGTCACAAACCCCATTGGATAGTGTGTGTCACAAACCCCATTGGATAGTGTGTGTGTGTCTAAAACCCCATTAGAAGGTATGATTGTCACAAACCCCATTGGATAGCATGTGTGTGTCAGAAACCCCATTGGACAGCGTGTGTGTCATAAACCCCATTGGATAGCGTGTGTGTGTCACAAACCCCATTATAAAGTGTGCGTGTCACAAACCCCGTTGGACACTGTGTGTGTCACAAACACCCATGGACAGTGTACGTGTCTCAAACCCCATTGGACAGCGTGTGTGTCACAAACACCCATGGACAGTGTGTGTGTCACACACCCCTTTGGACAGTCTGTGTGTCAAAAGAATCATTGGACAGCGTGTGTGTGTCACAAACCCCTTTGGATAGCATGTGTCTGTCACGAACCCCATTGGACAACGTGCGTGTCACAAGCCCCACTGGACAGAATGTGTGAGTCACAAAACCCATTAGAAAGTGTGCGTGTCACAAACCCCTTTGGATAGCATGTGTGTGTCACAGACCCTATTGGACAGTGTGTATGACACAATCCCCATTGGACAGCATCTTTGTCATAAACCCCATGGTACAGAATGTGTGTCACAACCACTATTGGACAGCGTGTGTGTGTCACAAACCCATTGGAAAGAGTGTGTGTGTCACAATCCCCACTGTACAGTGTGTGTGTCACAAACCCCTTTGGACAGTGTGTGTGTCACAGACCCCTCAGTACAGGGTGTGTGTCACAAATCCCATGGGACAGTGTGTGTGTCACAATCCCCATTGGGCAGTGTGTGTGTTTCACAAACCCTTTTGGACTTTGTGTGTGTCAGAAACCCCACTGGACAGCGTGTGTGTCACAAACACCCATGGAGGGTGCGCGTGTCACAAACCCCATTGGACACTGTGTGTGTCACAAACCCCACGGGACAGACTGTGTGTAACGAACCCCATTGGACAGTGTATGTGTAACAAAACCAATTGGTCAGAGTGTGTGTCACAAACCCAATGGGACAGAGTGTGTGTCACAAACCCCATTGGAAAGTGTGTGTGTCACACTTTCCATTGGATAGCGTGTGTGTTTCACAAAACCAATTAAACAGTATGCGTGTCACAAACCCCATTGGATAGCTTGTGTGTGTCACAAACCCCATTAGAAAGTGTGCGTGTCACAAACCCCATTTGAAAGTGTGAGTGTCACAAACCCCATTGGATAGTGTGTGTGTCACTAGCCCATTGGACAGAGTGTGTGTGTCACAAAACCCACTAGACAGTGTGTGTGTCACGGATCCAATTGGACAGCGTGTGTGTCACATGCGCCATTGGAATGTGTGTGTGTCACAAACAACATTGGATAGCGTGTGTGTGTCACAAACCCTTTTGGACAGTGTGTGTGTCAGAAACCCCACTGGATAGCCTGTGTGTCACAAACACCCATGGACAGTGTGCGTGTCAGAAACCCCATTGGACATCGTGTGTGTTCACAAGCACCATTGGACAGAGTGTGTGTGTCACAAACCCCATTGGAAAGTGTATGTGTCACAAACCCCATTGGATAGCGTGTGTGTCACTAGCCCATTGGACAGAGTGTGTGTGTCACAAAACCCACTGGACAGCGTGTTTTTCACGAACCCCATTGGACAGCGTGTGTGTCACAAGCACCATTGGACAGAGTGTGTGTGTCACAAACCCCATTGGAAAGTGCATGTGTCACAAAGCCCATTGGATAGCGTGTGTGTCACAAACACCATTGGACATCATGTGTGTGTAACAATACCCATTGCACAGTGTGTGTGTCACAAATCCCATTGGACAGTGTGTGTGTCACAAACACCCATGGACAGTGTGCGTGTCACAAACCCCATTGGACATCATGTGTGTCACAAACCCTTTTGGACAGTGTGTGTGTCACAAACCCCATTGGACATTCTGTGAGTCACAAACCACTTTGGACAGCGTTTGTGTCATAAACCCCATTGGATATTGCAGGAGTGCCACAAACCCCATGGGACAGAGTGCGTGTCATGAACCCCATTGGACAGCGTGTGTGTCACAAGCGCCATTGGACAGAGTTTGTGCGTCACAAACCCTATTGGAAAGTGTATGTGTCACATACCCCATTGGATAGCGTGTGTGTGTCACAAACCCTATTGGACAGTGTGTATGTCACAATCCCCATTGGACAGCGTCTGTGTCACAAACTTCACTGGACAGCGTGTGTAGTCAAAAACACCCATGGACAGTGTGCGTGTCACAAACCCCATTGTACAGAGTTTGATTCACAAACCCCATTGGACAGCGTGTCTGTGTCACAATACCCATTGGACAGTGTGTGTGTAACAATACCCATTGGACAGTGTGTGTGTCACAAACCCCATTGGACAGCGTGTGTGTCAAAAACCCTGGTGGACACTGTGTGTGTCACAAACCCCATTGGACATCGTGTGTGTCACAAACCATTTTGGACAGTGTGTGTGTCACAAACCCCATGGACAGCGTGTGTGTGCCACAATCCTCATTGGAAAGTGTGTGTGTCACAAAACCCGTGGGACAGAGTGTGTGTCACCAACGCCATTGGACAGCATGTGTTTCACAAGCGCCATTGGACAGCGTGTGTGTCACAAAGCCCATTGGAAAGTGCATGTGTCACAAACCCCATTGGATAGCGTGTGTGTGTCACACACCCTCCTGGTCAGTGTGTGTGTCACAAAACCCATTGGACATCATGCGTGTCACAAACACCATTGGACAGTGTGTGTGTAGCAAACCCAATTTGTCAGCGTGTGTGTCACAAACCCAATTGGATAACATGTGTGTGTCACAAACCCCTTTAGAAAGTGTGCGTTTCACAAACCCCATTGGACAGTGTGTGTGTCACAAACACCATTGGACAGCGTGTGTGTCATAAACCACATTAGAAACAGAGTGTGCCACAAACCTCATTGGATAGCATGTGTGTGTCACAAACCCCATTGGACAGCGTGTGTGTCACAAGTACCATTGGACAGAGTGTGAGTGTCACAAACCCCATTAGATAGTGTGTGAGTCACAAACCCCTTCGGACATTGTGTGTGTCACAAAAACCATTTGATAGTGTGTGAGTGTCACAAACCCTATTGGACAGTGTGTGTGTCACAAACCCAATTGAACAGCGTATGTGTCACAAACACCATTAGACAACATGTGTGTCACAAGACCCATTGGAGAGAGTGTGCGTGTCACAAACCCCATTGGACAGCGTGTGTGTCACAATCCCCATTGGACCGATTGTGTGTCATAAACCCCATTGGACAGAGCGCGTGTGTCACAATCCCCATTGGAAAGCGTGTGTGTCACAAACACCATTGGACAGCGTGTGTGTCACAAGCCCATTGGACAGAGTGTGTGTGTCACAAACACCATTAGACAGCGTGTGTGTGTCACAAACACAATTGGACAGCGTGTATGTGTCACAATCCTATTGGACAGTGTGTGTGTCACAAACACCATGGGACAGAGTGTGTGTAACAAACACTGTTGGACAGCGTTTGTGTGTCACAAGCCCATTGGACAGCCTGTGTGTCACAAACACCATTGGACAGCGTGTGTGTCTCAAGACCCATTGGACAGAGTGTGTGTGTCACAAACCCCATTGGACAGATTGTGTGTCAGAAAACACCATTGGACAGTGTGTGTGTCACAAACACAATTGGACAGTGTGTGTTTCACAAGCCCATTGGACAGAGTGTGTGTGTCACAAAACCCACTGGATAGCGTGTGTGTCACGAACGCCATTGGACAGCATGTGTGTCACAAGCACCATTGGACAGAGTGTCAGTGTCACAAAGCCCATTGGATAGTGTGTGTGTCACAATTCTCATTACAAACTGTGTGTGTTTTTCAAACCCCATTGGACTGCGTGTGTGTCATAAACCCCATTGGATAGCGTGTGTGTCACAAAACCCATGGGACAGAGTGTGTGTCACAAGCCACATTGGACAGATTGTGAGTGTCACAAAGCCCTTTGCATAGTGTGTGTGTCACAAACCCCATTAGAAATTGTGTGTGTCACAAACCCTATTGGACAGTGTGTGTCACAATCCTCATTGGACAGCGTGTGTCTCACAAACCCCATTGGACAGATTGTGTGTCACAAACGCCATTCGATAGCATGTGTGTGTCACAAACTCTATTGGACAGTGTATGTGTCACAAACCCCACTGGACAGTGTGCGTGTCACAAGTCTTATTGGACAGAGTGTATGTGTCACAAACCCCATTGGAAAGTGTGTGTGTCACAATCCCCATTGTACAGCGTGTGTCACAAACCCCATTGGACAGAGTTTGTGTCACAAACCCCATTGGACAGCGTGTGTGTCATAAACTCCATTGGACAGTGTGTATGTCACAAAACCCATTGGACAGCGTTTGTGTCACAATCCCCAGTGGACAGCGTGTGTGTCAAAACCCAATTGGACAGTGTGTGTGTCACAAAACCCACGGGGCAGCGTGTGTGTCACAAACACCCATCAACAGTGTGAGTGTCACAAACCCTATTGGACAGTGTGTGTGTTACAAACCCCTTTGGACAGTTTGTGTGTCACAAACCCCATTTGACAGCGTGTGTGTGTCACAAACCCCGTTGGACAGCGTGTGTGTCAAATGCCCCATTGGACAGAGTGTATGTGTTCACAAACCCCATTGGACAGTGTGTGTGTATCACAATGCCCTTTGGAGAGTGTGTGTGTCACAAACCCCATTGGACAGAGTTTGTGTCACAAACCCCATTGGACAGCGTGTGTCTCAGAAACACCATTGGACAGCGTGTGTGTCACAAACCCCATTGGACAGTGTGTGTGTATCACAATGCCCTTTGGAGAGTGTGTGTGTCGCAATCCCCATTGCACAGTGTTTGTGTCACAAACAACATTGGACAGCGTGTGTGTCACAAACCGCATTGTACAGTCTGTATGTCACAAAACCCATTGGATAGCGTGTGTGTCACAATCCCAATTAGAAAGTGTGTGAGTCACAAACCCTATTGGACAGAGTGTTTGTGTTACAAACCACATTGGACAGCGTTTGTGTCATAAACCACATTGGATAGCGTGTGTGTGTCACAAACCCCATGGGACAGAGTTTGTGTCACAAACCCCATTGGACAGCGTGTGTCTCACAAGCGCCATTGGAAAGAGTGTGTGTGTCACAAAATCCCATTGGAAAGTGTATGTGTCACAAACCCCTTTGGATAGCGTGTGTGTGTCACAAATCCCATTGGGGAGTGTGCGTGTCACAAACCCCATTGGAGATCGTATGTGTCACAAACCATTTTGTACAGTGTGCGTGTCACAAACCCCATTGGACATCGTGTGTGTCACAAACCAAGTTGGACAGTGTGTGTGTCACAAACCCCATTGGACAGCGTGAGTGTGTCACATTCCCCATTGGACAGTGTGTGTGTCACAAACCCCATTGGACAGCATGTGTGTTTCACAATCCCCATTGGACAGTGTCTCTGTGTCACAAACCCCATTAGACAGAGTGTGTGTCACAATCTCCATTGGACAGTGTCTGTGTGTCACAAACCCCATTAGACAGAGTGTGTGTCACAATCCCCATTGGACAGTGTGTGTGTCACAAACCCCATTGGACAGCGTGTGTTTCACAAACTCCTTTGGGCAGTGTGTGTGTCCCAAACCCCATTGGACAGAGTGTATGTGTCACGAAGCACATAGGACAGTTTGTGTGTCACAAGACCTATTGGACAGAGTGTGTGTGTCACAAACCCCATTGGACAGCGTGTGGGTCACAAACCCCATTGGACAGAGTGTGTGTGTCACAAAACCCATTGGACAGTGTGTGTGTCATAAACCCCATTGGACAGCGTGTGTGTTTCACAATTCCAATTGGACAGTGTCTGTGTGTCACAAACCCCATTAGACATAGTGTGTGTCACAATCCCCATTGGACAGTGTGTGTGTCACAAAGCCCATTGGACAGCGTGTGTGTCACAAACTCCTTTGGGCAGTGTTTGTGTCACAAACCCCATTGGACAGAATATGTGTGTCACAATCCCCACTGCACACTGTGTGTGTCACAAACCCCATTGGACAGCGTGTTTGTCACAAACCCCATTGGACAGTTTGTGTGTCACAAACCCCATTGGACAGCGTGTGTGTTTAACAATACCCATTAATCAGTGTGTGTGTCACAAAACCCACTGGACAGCGTGTGTGTCACAAACCCCCCTGGAAAGTGTGTGTGCAACAATCCTCCGTGGACAGCGTGTGTGTCAGAAACCCTATTGGACAGTGTGTGTGTGTCACAATCCCCATTGGACAGTGTGTATGTCACTAACCGCATGGGACAGAGTGTGTGTCACGAACCCCATTGGACAGCGTGTGTGTCACAAGCGCCATTGGACAGAGTGTGTGTGTCACAAACCTCATTGGAAAGTGTATGTGTTACAAAACCCATTGGATAGCGTGTCTCTGTCACAAACCCTCCTGGTCAGTGTGTCTGTCACAAAACCCATTGGACAGCATGCGTGTCACCATTGGACAGTGTGTGTGTAACAAACCCAATTGGTCAGCCTGTGTGTCACAAAACCCATGGGACAGCGTGTGTGTTTCAGAAAACCCATTGGAAAGCGTGTGTGTCACAAACCCTTTTGGATAGCGTGTGTGTGTGTCACAAACCCCACTAGAAAGTATGCGTGTCACAAACCACATTGGACAGCGTGTGTGTGTAACAAACCCCATTGGACAGCGTGTGTGTGTCACAGTCCCCATTGGACAGTGTGTGTTTCACAAACACTCATGGACAGTGTGGTTGTCAGGAACCCCATTGGACATCGTTTGTGTCAGAAACCCCTTTTGACAGTGTGTGTGTCACAAGCACCATTGGACAGAGTGTGTGTGCCACAAACCCTTTTGGAAAGTGTGTGTGTCACAAACACCATTGGATAGCGTGTGTGTGTCACAATCCCCATTAGACAGTGTGTGTGTCACAAAACCCTTTGGATAGCGTGTGTGTCACAAAACCCATTGGACAGAGTGTGTGTGTCACAAACCCCATTGGACAGTGTGTGTGTCATAAAAACCTTTGGACAGCGTGTGTGTTTCACAATCCCCATTGGACAGTGTCTGTGTGTCACAAACCCCATTAGACAGAGTGTGTGTCACAAGCCCCATTGGACAGCGTCTGTGTCACAAAGCCCACTGGACAGCGTGTGTGTCACAATCCACATTGGACAGTGTGTGTGTCACAAACTCCACTGGACAGCGTGTAGTGTGACAAAACCTATTGGATAGAGTGTGTGTCACGAACCCCATTAGAAAGTGTGTGTGTCACAAACCCCATTGGATAGCGTGTGTGTGTCAAAAACCCTATTGGACAGAATGTGTGTGTCACAAACCCCATTACAAAGTGTGCATGTCACAAACCCCTTTGGACACTGTGTGTGTCACAAACCCCATTGGACAGTGTGTGTGTCACAAACCCAGTGGACACCGTGTGTGAAACGAACCCCATTGGACAGTGTGTGTGTCACAAGCACCATTGGACAGTGTGTGTGTCAGGAACCCCATTAGAAAGTGTGTGTGTCACAAACCCCATTGGATAGCATATGTGTGTCACAAAACCTATTGGACAGAATGTGTGTGTCACACACCCCATTGGACAGCATGTGTGTCATAAACACCATTGGACAGCGTGTGTGTGTCACAAACCCCATTAGAAAGTGTGCATGTCACAAACCCCTTTGGACACTGTGTGTGTCACAAACCCCATTGGACAGTGCGTGTGTCACAAACCCCCGTGGACACTGTGTGTTTCACGAACGCCATTGGACAGTGTGTGTGTCACAAACCCCACTGGACATTGAGTGTCTCACAATCCCCAGTGGACACCGTGTGTGTCAAAACCCCAGTGGATAGTTTGTGTGTCACAAAACCCACTGGACAGCGTGTGTGTCATAAACACCCATGAACAGTGTGAGTGTCACAAACCTCATTGGACAGTGGGTGTTTCAAAAACCGCATTGGACAGTGTGCGTGTCACAAACATCATTGGACAGCATGTGTGTCACAAAACCCACTGGACACCGTGTGTGAAACGAACCCCATTGGACAGTGTGTGTGTCACAAGCACCATTGGACAGAGTATGTGTGTAACAAACCCCATTGGAAAGTGTATGTGTCACAAACCCCATTGGATAGCGTGCGTTTTTGCACATACCCTATTGGACAGTGTGTGTGTCACAAAACCCACTGGATAGTGTGTTTGTCACCAGCCCTGTTGGACAGCGTCTGTGTCACAAACACCATTGGACAGCGTGTGTGTGTAACAATACACATTGGACAGTGTGTGTGTCACAAACAGCATTGTACTGCGTGTGTGAGCCACAAATCCTATTGGACAGTGTGTGTGTCAGAATCCCCATTGGACAGTGTGTGTGTCACAAGCGCCATTGGACAGAGTGTGTGTGTTGCAAACCCCATTGGAAAGTGTATGTGTCACAAACCCCATTGGATAGCGTGTGTGTGTCACAAACCCTCCCGGTCAGTGTGTGTGTCACAAAACCCATTGGACAGCGTGTGTGTCACAAGCCCATTGGACAGAGTGTGTGTGTCACAAAACCCACTGGACAGCGTGTGTGTCACGAACCCCATTAGACAGCTTTTGTGTCACAAGCACCATTGGAGAGAGTGTGGTGTCACAAACCCCACTGGAAAGTGTGCGTGTCACAAACGCCATTGGACAATGTGTGTGGAACAAACCCAACTGGTCAGCGTGTGTGTCACAAACCCCGTGGGACAGCGTGTGTGCGTCACAAACCCCTTTGGAAAGTGTGTGTTTCACAAACCCCATTAGAAAATATGCGTCTCACAAAGCCCATTGGACAGTGTGTGTATCACAAAACCCATTGGACAGCTTGTGTGTCACAAACCCAATTAGAAAGAGTGTGTGTCACAAACCCCATTGCACAGCGTGTGTGTCACTAACCCCATTGGACAGCGTGTGTGTCACAATCGCCTTTGGACAGCGTGTGTGTCACTAACCCCATTGGACAGCGTGTGTGTCAAAATCCCCACTGGACAGGGTGTGTGTCACAAACCCCATTGGACAGTGTGTGTGTGTCACAATACCCATTGGGCACTGTGTGTGTCACAAACACCATTGCACAGCGTGTGTGTCACAAGCGCCGTTGGACAGTCTGTGTGTGTCACAATCTTCACTGGACAGTGTGTGTGTCACAAAACCCATTGGATAGCGTGTGTGTCACGAACCCCATGGGACAGAGTGTTTGTCACAAACACTATTGGACAGCGTGCGTGTCACTAGCCCATTGGACAGAGTGTGTGTGTCACAAAACCCACTGGACAGCGTGTGTGTAACGAACCCCATTAGACAGCTTTTGTGTCACAAGCACCATTGGAGAGAGTGTGGTGTCACAAACCCCATTGAAAAGTGTATGTGTCACAAACACATTGGTTAGCGTGTGTGTCACAAACCACGTTGGACAGCGTGTGTGTCACAAACCACATTGGACAGCATGTGTGTGTCAGAATATGCATTGGACAGTGTGTGTGTCACAAACGCCATTGGACAGAATTTGTGTCACAAACCCCATTGGACAGCGTGTGTGTCACAAACCACATTGGACAGCGTGTGTGTCACAAACCCCATTGGACAGCATGTGTGTGTCACAATACGCATTGGACAGTGTCTGTGTCACAAAACCCAATGGACAGAATTTCTGTCACAAACCCCATTGCGCAGCGTGTGTGTCACATACACCATTGGACAGTGTATGTGTCACAAACCCCATTGGACAGCGTGTGTGTCACAAATCCCATTGGCAGCATGTGTGTGTCACAAACCCCATTTGACAGAGTATGAGTCACAAACACCATTGGACAGTTTGTGTGTCACAAACCCACTGGACAGCGTGTGTGTCACAAACCCTATGGGACAGTGTGTGTGTGTCACAAACCCCATTATAAAGTGTGCGTGTCAAAACCCCATTGGATAGCGTGTGTGTGTCACAAACACCATTGGACAGTCTGTGTGTCACAAACCCCATTGGACAGCGTGTGTGTCACAAACGCCCGTAGACACTGTGTGTGTCACACACACCATTGGACATCGTGTGTGTCATAAACCCCATTGGACATCGTGTGTGTCACAAATTCTTTTGGACAGTGTGCGTCTCACAAACCCCGCTGGACAGCGTGTGTGTCACAAATACCCATGGATAGTGTGCGTGTCACAAACCCCACTAGACATCATGTGTGTCACAAACCCCTTTGGACAGTGAGTGTGTCTCACAATCCCCATTGGACAGTTTTTGTGTGTCTCAAACCCCATTGGATAGCATGTGTGTCACAATCCGCAATGGTCAGAGTGTGTGTCACAAACCCCATTGGACAGTGTGTGTGTGTCACAAACCCCATTGGACAGCGTGTGTCTCATAAACCCCATTGGACAGCGTGTGTGTGTCACAAACCCCATTGGACAGTGTTTGTGTGTTACAAACCCCATTGGACAGCGTGTGTGTCACAAGCCCCATTGGACAGTGTTTGTATCACAAGCCCCATTGGACAGTGTGTGTGTCACAAACCCCATTGGACAGCGTGTGTGTCACAAACCCCCATAGACACGGTGTGTGTCACAAACCCCATTTGACAGTGTGTGTGTCACAAACCCCACTGGACATCGTGTGTTTCATAAACCCCGTTGGACATCCTGTGTGTCACAAATCCTTTTGGACAGTGTGTATGTCACAAACCCCGCTGGACAGCGTGTGTGTCACAAACACCCATGGACAGTGTGCATGTCAAAAACCCCATTGGACATCATGTGTGTCACATACCCCTTTGGACAGTGTGTGTGTCACAAACCCCATTGGACAGCGTGTGTGTGTCACAATCCCCATTGGACAGTGTGTTTGTGTGTCATAAACCCCATTGGACATCATGTGTGTCACAAACTGCATTAGAAAGTGTGTGTGTCACAAACACCATTGGAACATGTGTGTGTCACAAACCCCATTGGATAGTGTGTGTGTGTCACAAATCCCACTGGACAGCTTGTGTGTCACAAGACCCATTGGACAGAGTGTGTGTGTCACAAATCCCATTAGACATCGTGTGTGTCAAAAACCCCATTGGACAGCGTGTGTGTCACAAGCCCCATTGGACAGCGTATGTGTCACAACCGCCATTGGACAGAGTGTGTGTGTCACACCCCTTTAGAAAGTATGCATGTCACAAACCCCATTGGAAAGTGTGTGTGTTACAAACCCTATTTGATAGCGTGTTTTTGTCACAAACCCCACTGGACAGCGTGTGTGTCACGAATCCCATTGGACAGCGTGTGTGTCAGAAACACCATTGGACAGCGTGTGTGTGTAATAATACCCAATGGACAGTGTGTGTGTCACAAACCCCATTGGACAGGGTGTGTGCCACAAACCCCATTGGACAGTGTTTGTGTGTTACAAACCCCATTGGACAGCGTGTGTGTCACAAGCCCCTTTGGACAGCGTTTGTATCACAAGCCCCATTGGACAGTGTGTGTGTCACAAACCCCATTGGACAGCGTGTGTGTCACAAACCCCCATAGACACGGTGTGTGTCACAAACCCCATTTGACAGTGTGTGTGTCACAAACCCCACTGGACATCGTGTGTTTCATAAACCCCATTGGACATCCTGTGTGTCACAAATCCTTTTGGACAGTGTGTATGTCACAAACCCCGCTGGACAGCGTGTGTGTCACAAACACCCATGGACAGTGTGCATGTCAAAAACCCCATTGGACATCATGTGTGTCACAAACCCCTTTGGACAGTGTGTGTGTCACAAACCCCATTGGACAGCGTGTGTGTGTCACAATCCCCATTGGACAGTGTGTTTGTGTGTCATAAACCCCATTGGACATCATGTGTGTCACAAACTGCATTAGAAAGTGTGTGTGTCACAAACACCATTGGAACATGTGTGTGTCACAAACCCCATTGGATAGTGTGTGTGTGTCACAAATCCCACTGGACAGCTTGTGTGTCACAAGACCCATTGGACAGAGTGTGTGTGTCACAAATCCCATTAGACATCGTGTGTGTCAAAAACCCCATTGGACAGCGTGTGTGTCACAAGCCCCATTGGACAGCGTATGTGTCACAACCGCCATTGGACAGAGTGTGTGTGTCACACCCCTTTAGAAAGTATGCATGTCACAAACCCCATTGGAAAGTGTGTGTGTCACAAACCCTATTTGATAGCGTGTTTTTGTCACAAACCCCACTGGACAGCGTGTGTGTCACGAATCCCATTGGACAGCGTGTGTGTCAGAAACACCATTGGACAGCGTGTGTGTGTAATAATACCCAATGGACAGTGTGTGTGTCACAAACCCCATTGGACAGGGTGTGTGCCACAAACCCCCGTATACACTGTGTGTGTCACAAACCCCATTGGACAGTGTGTGTGTCTTAAAACCCGCTAGAGAGCATGTGTGTCGCAAGCCCCATTCGACAGCGTGTGTGTCACAAACACCATTGGACAACGTGTGTGTGTCACAATACCCATTGGACAGTGCGTGTGTCACGAACCCCATTGGACAACATGTGTGTCAAAAATCCCATTGGAGAGCGTGTGTGTGTCACAAACCCCATTGGACAGAGTGTGTGTCACAAGCACCATTGGACAGTGTGTGTGTCACAAACCCCATTGGAAAGTGTATGTGTCACAAACCCCATTGGATATTATGTGTGTGTCACAAACCCTATTGGACAGTGTGTGTGTCACGAATCCAATTGGACAGAGTGTGTGTGACACAATCCCCATTGGACAGTGTGTGTGTCACAATACCCATTGGACAGCGTGTGTGTCACAATCACCTTTGGACAGAGTGAGTGTCACAAACCCCATTGGACAGCGTGTGTGTCACAAACCCCATTGGATAGCGTGTGTGTGTCACAAACCCCAGTGGACAGTGTGTGTGTGTCACAAACCCCACTGGATAGCGTGTGTGTGTCACAAACCCTATTGGACAGTGTGTGTCTCACAATACCTTACTGTACAGCGTGTAAGCAACGAAACCCATTGGACAGCATGTGTGTCACAAGACCCATTCGACAGAGTGTGTGTGTCACATACCCATTGGACAGCGTGTGTGTCACAAACCCCATTGGACAGCGTGTGTGTGTAATAATACCCATTTCACAGCGTGTGTGTGTCACAAACAGTATTGGACAGCATGTGTGTGTCAAAAATCTTTGGACAGTGTATGTGTCACAAACCCCACAGGACAGAGTGTGTGTCACAAACGCCCCTGGACAGTGTCTGTATCACAATCCTCATTGGACAGCGTGTGTCTCACAAACCCCCCTGGACAGTGTGTGTGTCACAATCCCCATTGGACAGCGTGTGTTTCAGAAACCCCATTGGACAATCTGTGTGTCACAAACACCTCTGGACAGCTTGTGTGTCACAAAAACCCCTGGACAGTGTGTGTGACACAAACCACATTGGACAGCGTGTGTGTCTCTCAATTCCCATTGGGCAGTGTGTGTCACAAACCCCATTGGACAGAGTTTGTGTCACAATCCCCTTTCGACAGAGTGTGTGTTACAAGCCCAAGTGGACAGAGCGTGTTTTTCACGATCCCCATTGGATAGCGTGTGTATGTCACAAACCCCATTGGATACCATATGTGTGTCACAAACCCCGCTGGACAGTGTGCGTGTCACAAAACCCACTTGACAGCGTCTGTGTCATGAACCCCATTGCACAGCGTGTGTCTCACAAGCCCCTTTGGACAGAGTGCGTGTGTGACAAACCCCATTTGACAGTGTGTGAGTCACAAACCTCATTTTTACAACGTGTTTGTGTCACAGTACCCATTGGACAATATGGGTCTCACAAACCCCACTGGACAGCGTGTGTGCCACAAACTCACCTGGACAGCATGTGTGTCACAAGTGCTATTGGACAGTGTGCGTGTCACAAACCCCATTGGACAGAGTGTATGTCACAAGCCCCATTGGTCAGAGTGTGTCTGCGACAATCCCCATTGGACAGAGTGTGTGTGACAAACTCCATTGGACAGTGTGTGTATCACAATCCCCATTGGACGGCGTGTGTGTCACAAACCCTATTGGACAGTGTGTGTGTCACAAACCCCACTGGACAGCGTGTGTGTCACAAACACCCATGGACAGTGTGCGTGTCACAACCCCATTGGACATCCTGTGTGTCACAAACCCTTTTAGACACTGTGTTTGTCACAAACCCTATTGGACAGTGTGTGTGTCACAAACCCCACTGGACAGCGTGTCTTTCACAAACACCCATGGACAGTGTGTGTGTCACAAACACCATTGGACAGCGTGTGTGTCACAAGCGACTTTGGACAGACTGTGTGTGTCACAAACACCATTGGAAAGTGTATGTGTCACAAACCTCATTGGATAGAGTACGTGTATCACAAATCCCATGGGACAGAGTGTGTGTCACAAACCCCATTGGACAGCGTGTGTGTCAAAAGCCCCGTTGGACAGCATGCGTGTCACAAACACCATTGGACAGTGTGTGTGTAACAAATCCAATTGGTTAGCGTGTGTGTCACAAACCCCTTTGGAAAGTGTGTATGTCACAAACCCCATTGGAAAGTGTGTGTGTCACAAACCTCATTGGATAGCACGTGTGTGTCACAGTCCCCATTAGAATGTATGAGTGTCACAAACCCCATTGGATAGCGTGTGTATGTCACAAAACCTATTGGACAGTGTGTGTGTCACAAACCCCACTGGACAGCGTGTGTTTCACAAACCCAATTGGACAGCGTGTGTGTGTCACAATCCCCGTTGGACAGTCCGTGTGACACAAACACCACTGCACAGCGTGTGTGTCACAACACCCATTGGACAGCTTGTGTGTGTCACAATCCCCATTGGACAGTGTGTGTGTCACAAAACCCATTCAATAGCGTGTGTGTCACAAACCCCTTTAGAAAGTGTGTGTGTCACAAACCCCATTGAATAGTGTGAGTGTGTCACAATCCCCATTGGACAGTGTGTCTGTATCAAACCCCATGGGACAGAGTGTGTGTCACAAACACTATTGGACTGCGTGTGTGTTTCACAAGACCATTGGACAGACTGTGTGTGTCACAAAACCCACTGGACAGCATGTGTGTCACAAATCTCGTGGGACAGTGTGTATTTCAAAATCTCCATTGGACAGCGTGTGTGTGTCACAATCCCCATTGGACAGAGTGTGTTTCACAAACCCCATTGGACACTGTGCATCATAAAAGCCATTGGACACCGTGTGTGTCACAATCCCACTGGACAGCGTGTCTGTCACAGTTTCCATTGGACAGCGTTTGTGTCAGAAACCCCATTTTAGAGTGTGTGTGTCACAAACACCATTGGAAAGCGTGTGTTTGTGACAAACCACAATGGACAGTGTGTCTTTCACAAAACCCATTGGAAAGTGTGTGTGTCACAAACACCATTGTATAGTGTGTGTGTGTCACAAAAACCATTAGAAAGTTTGTGTGTCAGAAACACAATAAGATAGTGTGTCTGTGTTACAAACACTATTGAACAGTTTGTGTGTCAGAAACCCTACTGGACAGAGTGTGTGTCACTAACCCCATTTGACAGCGTGTGTATCAGAAACCCCATTGGAAAGTGTGTTTGTCACAAAACCCATTGGACAGAATGCGTGTCACAAAACACATTGGACAGCGTGTGTGTCACAAATCCCATTGGACAGTGTGTGTGTTACAATCCCCCGTGTACAATGTCTGTGTCACAAACCCCATTGGACAGCGTGTGTGTCACAAACACCGTTGGACAGCGTGTGTTTGTCAGAAACTCCACTGGACAGTGCGTTTGTAAAAAACCTAATTGGTCAGCGTGTGTGTGTCGCAAATGCCATTGGTCAGTGTGTGTGTCACAATTGCCCCTGGACAGTGTGTGTGTCACAAACCCTATTGGACAGCGTGTGTTTGTCAGAAACTCCACTGGACAGTGCGTTTGTAAAAAACCTAATTGGTCAGCGTGTGTGTGTCGCAAATGCCATTGGTCAGTGTGTGTGTCACAATTGCCCCTGGACAGTGTGTGTGTCACAAACCCTATTGGACAGCGTGTGTGTCACAAACCTCCCTGGACAGCGTGTGTGTCACAATCCCAGTTGGACAGAGTTTGTGACAGAAACCCCATTGTAGAGTGTGTGTGTCACAATCCCCATTAGACAGGGAGTGTGTCACAAACACCATTGGACAGCGTGTGTGTGTGACAAACCCCATTGAACAGTGTGTGTGTCACAATCCTCATTGGACAGTGTGTGTGTGACACAATCCCCATTGGGGAATGTGTGTGTCACGAACCCCACTGGACAGCATGTGTGTCACGAAACCCATTGGACTGCGTGTGTGTCACAAACACCATTGGACAGCCGCGATTCACAAACACCATTGGACAGTGTGTGTTTCACAATCTTCATTGGACTGTGTGTGTGTGTCACAAATCCCATGGGACAGTGTGTGTGTCACAATCCCCATTGGACTGTGTGTGTGTGTCACAAACCCCTTTGGACACTGTGTGTGTCACAAACGCCATTGTACAGCATCCATGTCACGAACACCGTTTGACAGCGTGTATATGTCATAATTCCCAATGGACAGCGTGTGTGTCATAAACCCCATTGGACCATGTGTTTGTCACAATCCCCATTGGACAGTGTGTGTGTGTCCCAATTCCCATTGGACTGTGTGCGTGTCACAAACCCCATTGCAGAGCGTGTGTGTCACAAGCACCATTGTACAGCGTGTGTGTCACAAACACCATTGGACAGCGTGTGTGTGTAACAATACCCATTGGACAGTGTGTCTGTCACAATCCTTATTGAACTGCGTGTGTGTCACAAACCCCCGTGGACACTGTGTGTGTCACAAACCTCACTGGACAGTGTGTGTGTTACAAACTCCACAGGACAGCGTCTGTGTCACAAACACCCATTGACAGTGTGCGTGTCACAATTCCCATTGGACATCGTTTGTATCAGAAACCCCTTTGGACAGTGTGAGTGTCACAAACCCCATTGGACAGTGTGTGTGTGTCACAATCGCCATTGGACAGTGAGTGTGTGACAAATCCCATGGGACTGAGTGTGTGTCACAAAATTCGTTGGACAGCTTGTTTGTCACAAGCGCCTTTGGACAGAGTGTGTGTGTCACAAAGCCCGTTGGAAAATGTATGTGTCACAAACCTCATTGGATAGCGTGTGTGTGTCACAATCCCCATTGGACAGTGTGTGTGTCACAAACACCATGGGACTAATTGAGTGTCACGAAGCTAATTGCACAGCGTGTGTGTCACAAGCGCCATTGGACAGAGTGTGTGTGTCACAAACCCCATGGGAAACTGTATGTGTCACAAACCTAATTGGATAGCGTGTGTGTGTCGCAAACCCTCCTGGTCAGTGTGTGTGTCACAAAACCCACTGGACAGCATGCGTTTCAAAAACACATTTGGACAGTGTGTGTGTAACAAACCCAATTGGTCAGCGTTTGTGTCACAAAACCCATGGGACAGCATGAGTGTGTTACAAACCCCATTGGAAAGCGTGTGTGTCACAAACCCCATTGGATAGCGTGTGTGTGTTACAAACCCCATTAGAAAGTATGCGTGTCACAAACCCCATTGGACAGTGTGTGTGTCACAATCCCCAGTGGAGAGTGTGTGTGTCTCAAAACCCATTGGATAGCGTGTGTGTGTCACAAACCCCATTAAAGTGTGTGTGTCACAAACCCCATTGGATAGCGTGTGTGTGTCACGAACCCTATTGGACAGTGTGTGTGTCACAAACCCCATTGGACAGCGTGTGTGTCACAAGCGCCATTGGAAAGCGTGTGTGTCACAAGACCCATTGGACAGAGTGTGTGTGTCACGAACCCCATTGAACAGCGTGTGTGTCACCAACTCCATTGGAAAGGTTGTGTGTCACAAGCGCCATTGGAAAGTGTGTGTGTCACAAATGCCATTGGAAAGAGTGTGTGTCACACACCCCATTGGATACCCTCTTGTGTATGTCACAAACCCCATCAGCAAGCGTGCGTGTCACAAACCTCATTTGATAGCGTGTGTGTTTCACAAAGCCTATTGAAGAGTGTGTGTGTCACAAACCCCCTTGGACAGGGTGTCTGTCACGAACACCATTGGATAGCGTGTGTGTCACAAGACCCATTGGACAGCGTGCGTGTCACAATCCGCATTGGAAAGGGTGTGTGTCACAAACCCCATTGGAGAGAGTGTGTGTGTCACAAACCCCATTGGACAGCTTGTGTGTCATAAACGCCATTAGACAGTGTGTGTGTAACAAACCCAAATGGTCAGCGTGTGTGTAACAAACACCATGGAACAGCCTGTGTGTGTCACAAACCCCTTTGGAAAGTGTGAGTCACAAACCCCTTTGGATAGCTTGTGTTTGTCAAAAACCTCATTAGAAAGTATGTGTGTCACAAACCCTATTGGACAGAGTGTGTGTGTCGCAAACCCCCTTGGACAGCGTGTGTGTCATAAACCCCATTGGATAGCGAGTGTGCGTCACAAACCCCATGGGACAGAGTGTGTGTCACGAACCCCATTGGACAGCGTGTGTGTTACAAGCGGCATTGGAGAGAGTGTGTGTCACAAAACCCACTGGATAGCGTGTGTGTCACAAACCCCTTTGGACATCGTGTGTGTCACAAGCCCCATTGGACCTTGTGTGTGTCACAAACCTCATTGGACAGAGTTTGTGTCACAAACTCCCGTGGACACTGCGTGTGTCACAAAGCCCATTGGACAGTGTGCGTGACACAAACCCCATTGGACACCGTGTGTGTCACAAACCCCTTTGGACAATGTGTGTGTCACAAACCCCATGGGACAGAGTTTGTGTCACAAACCCCCTTGGACACTGTGTGTGTCACAAACCCCATTGGACAGTGTGTGCGTCACAAACTCCCTGGACAGTGTGTGTGTCACAAACACCCATTGACAGTGTGTGTGTCACAAACCCCTTTGGACTGTGTGTGTGTCACAAACACCATTGGACAGAGTATGTGTCACAAGCCCCATTGGACAGAGTGTATGTGTCACAAAGCCCATTGGACAGCGTCTGTGTCACAATCCCCATTGAACAGCGTATGTGTCACAAATCCCATTGGACAGGGTGTGTGTGTCACAATACACATTGGACAGTGTGTGTGCCACAAAGCTCATTGGACAAAGTTTGTGTCACAAACCGCCATGGTCACGGTGTGTGTCACAAACACCCATGGACATGGTGCGTGTCACAAACCCCATTGGACATCGTGTGTGTCACAAGCCCCTTTGGACAGTGTGTGTGTCACAAACACCATTGGACAGCATGTGTGTCACAAACCCCATGGGACAGAGTGTGTGTGTCACAAAACCCACTGGACAGTGTGTGTGCCATAAACCCCATTGGACAGAGTTTGTGTCACAAACCCCACTGGACAGCGTGTGTGTCACAAACCCCATGGGACAGAGTGTGTGTGTCACAAAACCCACTGGACAACGTGTGTGTAACGAACCCCATTGGACCGCTTGTGTGTCACAAGCACCGTTGGACAGACTGTTGTGTCACAATCCCCATTAGACAGCATGTGTGTCACATACCCCATTGGACAGTGTGTGTGTGTCAAAATCCCCATTTGATAGATTGTGTGTGTCACAAACCCCAATAGAATGTATGCGTGTCAAAAACCCCATTGGACAGTGTGTGGTGTCACAATCCCCATTGGCCATCGTGTGTATCAGAAACCCCATTGGACAGTGTGTGTGTGTCAGAAACCCCATTTGATAGAGTGTTTGTGTCACAAACCCTATTGGACAGTGTGTGTGTCACAAAACCCACTGGATAGCGTGTGTGTCACAAATGCCATTGGACAGCGTGTGTGTCACAAGCCCCATTGGACAGCGTGTGTGTCACAAACCCCTTTGGACAGTGTGTGTGTCACAAACCCCAATGGACAGCGTGTGTGTGTCAAAATCCCCATTAGAAAGGATGTGTGTCACAAAACCCATTGTATAACATGTGTGTGTCACAAACCCTTTTGAACAGAGTGTGTGTTTCACAAACCCCATTGGAGAGCGTGTGCGTCACAAACCCCATTGGATAGTGTGTGTGTAATAAACCCCACTGGACAGCGTGTGTGTGTCACAATCCCCATTGGACAGTGTGTGTGTCACAAACCCCATTGGAAAGTGTGTGTCACAAACCGCATTGGATAGCGTGTGTGTGTCAAAAACCCCATTAGAAGGTATGTGTGTCACAATCCCCATTGGACAGAGTGTGTGTGTCACAAAACCCACTAGACAGCGTGTGTGTCACGAACCCCATTGGACAGCGTGTGTGTCACAATCCCCATTGGACAGAGTGTGTGTGTCACAAACTCCACTGGACAGCATGTGTGTCACAAACACCCATGGACAGTGTGCGTGCCACACACCCCATTGGACTTTGTGTGTGTCACAAACCCCTTTGGACAGTGTGTGTGTCACAAACACCATTGGACATCGTGTGTGTCACAAACACCCATGGAAAGTGTGTGTTCCACAAACCCAATTGGACAACGTGTGTGTCACAAACCCCATTGGACAGCGTGTGTGTGTCACAAGCGCCATTGGACAGACTTTGTGTTTCAGAAAAGCCATGGGACAGCGTGTGTGTCACAAGCGCCATTGGACAGAGTGTGTGTGTCACAAACCCCATTAGAAAGTGTGCGTGTCACAAACCCCATTGGATAGCAAGTGTGTGTCACAAACCCTATTGGACAGTGTGTATGACACAATCCCCATTGGACAGCGTCTTTGTCACAAACCCAATGGGACGGAGTGTGTGTCACAAACACTATAGGACAGCGTGTGTGTGTCAGAAGCACCACTGGACAGAGTGTGGTGTCACAAACCCCATTGGATAGCATGTGTGTGTAACGAACCCTATTGGACATTGTGTGTGTCACAAAACCCACTGGATAGCGTGTGTGTCACAAACCCCATTGGACAGAGTGTGTGTCACAAGCCCCATTGGACAGTGTATTTTTCACAAAGCCCATTGGATAGCGTGTGTGTCACAATCCCCATTGGACAGGGTGTGTGTGTCACAATACCCATTGGACACTGTGTGTGTCACAAACCCAATTGGACAGTGTGTGTGTCACAAACTCCATTGGACAGCTTGTGTGTCACAAACACCCATGGACAGTGTGCGTGTCACAAACCCCTTTGGACAGTGTGTGTGTCACAAACACCATTGGACAGCATGTGTGTCACATAAACCCATGGACAGTGTGCGTGTCACAAACCCCATTGGACATCTTGCGTGTCACAAACCCCTTTGGACAGTGTGCGTGCCACAAACCTCATTGGACAACGTGTGTGTCACAAACCCCTTTGGACAGTATGTGTGTCAAAAACCCCATTGGACAGCGTGTGTGTGTCACCAAGTTGGGAGGGAGTGTCGACCTGCTGGAAGGCAGGAGGGCCCTGCGGAGGGATCTGGATAGACTGGAAAAATGGGCTGATTCCAATGGGATGAAGTTCAATAAGGCCAAATGCCGGGTGCTGCACTTTGGTCACAACAACCCCCTGCAGCGCTACAGGCTGGGCGCAGAGTGGCTGGAGAGCAGTCAGACAGAAAGGGACCTGGGAGTACTAATTGATAGGAAGCTCAACATGAGCCATCAGTGTGCCCAGGTGGCCAAGAAGGCCAATGGTATCCTGTCCTGTATCAAAAATAGCGTGGTCACCAGGACAAGGGAAGTGATCCTTCCCCTGTACTCTGCATTGGTGAGGCCACACCTGGAGTATTGTGTTCAGTTCTGGGCCCCTCAGTTCAGGAAAGACATTGAAGTGCTGGAGCGGGTCCAGAGAAGAGCAACACGACTGGTGAAAGGACTCGAACATAAGACCTATGAGGAGAGGCTGAGGGAGCTGGGGTTGTTTAGTCTAGAGAAGAGGAGGCTTAAAGGTGACCTCATCACTCTCTATAACTACCTGAAGGGAAGTTATAGCCAGGTGGGGATTGGTCTCTTCTCCCAGGCAGTTAGCAACAGGACAAGGGGGCATGGGCTTAAACTCTACCAGGGGAAATTTAGGCTGGATATTAGAAAGAAATTCTTTACAGAGAGAGTGGTCAGGCATTGGAATGGCCTGCCCAGGGAGGTAGTGGACTCGCCGTCCCTGGAGGTTTTTAAACTGAGATTGGACATGGCAATTAGTGCCATGATCTAGTAAATGGACTAGAGTTGGGCCAAGGGTTGGACTCGATGATCTCTGAGGTCTTTTCCAACCCAGTCGATTCTGTGATTCTGTGATTCTGTGAATCCCCATGCTACAGAGTGTGTGTCACGAACCCCATTGGACAGCGTGTGTGTGACAAACCCCATTGGACAGCGTGTGTGTGTCGCAAACCCCATGGGACAGAGTACGTGTCACAAACCCAATTGGACAGCGCGTGTGTAATAAACCCCATTGGACAGCGTGTGTGTGTCACAATCCCCACTGGACAGCGTGTGTGTGTCACAAACCCCATGTGATAGAGTGTGTGTGTCACAAACCCCATTAGAAAGTATGCGTGTCACAAACCCCAATGGTCAGCGTGTGTGTGTCACAAGCCCATTGGACAGAGTGTGTGTGTCACAAAACCCACTGGGCAGCGTGTGTGTCACGAACCCCATTGGATAGAGTGTGTGTCACAAACCCCATTGGACAGTGTGTGTGTGTCAGAAACCCCATGTGATAGAGTGTGTGTGTCACAAACCCCATTAGAAAGTATGCGTGTCACAAACCCCATTGGTCAGCGTGTGTGTGTCACGAACCCCATTGGACAGAGTGTGTGTCACAAACCCCATTGGACAGTGTGTGTGTGTCAGAAAACCCATGTGATAGAGTGTGTGTGTCACAAACCCCATTAGAAAGTATGCGTGTCACAAACCCCATTGGACAGCGTGTGTGTGTCACACACCCCATTAGACAGCGTGTGTTTCACAAATCCCTTTGGACAGTGTGTGTGTCACAAACCCCATGGGACAGAGTGTGTGTCACAAACACTATTGGTCAGCGTGTGTGTGTCACAATCCCCATTGGACAGAGTGTGTGTGTCAAAAAACCCACTGGACAGCGTGTGTGTAATGAACCCCATTGGACAGCGTGTGTGTCACAAGCACCGTTGGACAGAGTGTTGTGTCACAATCCCCATTAGACAGCGTGTGTGTCAAAAACCCCATTGGACAGTGTGTGGTGTCACAAAAACGATTGGACAGCGTGTGTGTCACAAACCCCATTGGACAGTGTGCGTGTGTCACAAACCCCATTGGACAGTGTGCGTGTGTCACAAACCCCATTTGATAGAGTGTGTGTGTCACAAAACCCATTGGATAGTGTGTGTGTCACAAAGCCCACTGGACAGCTTGTGTGTCACGAACCCCATTGGACAGCGTGTGTGTCAAAAGCACCGTTGGACAGAGTGTGGTGTCACAATCGCCATTGGACAGCGTATGTGTCACAAACCCCTTTGGACAGTGTGTGTGTTTCACAAAGCCCATTGGACAGCGTGTGCGTCACAATCCCAATTGGACAGCGTGTGTGTGTCACAAGCACCGTTGGACAGAGTGTGGTGTCACAAACCCCATTGGAAAGTGGATGTGTCACAAACCCCATTGGATAGCGTGTGTGTGTCACAAGCCGTATTGGACAGTGTGTGTGTCACAAAACCCACTGGATAGCGTGTGTGTCACAATCCCAACTGGACAGCGTGTGTGTCACAAACCCCATTGGATAGGGTGTGTGTGTCACAATACCCATTGGACAGTAGTGCTTGTCACAAACCCCATTGGACATCGTGTGTCTCACAAACCCCTTTGGACAATATGTGTGTCACAAACCCCATTAGACAGCGTGTTTGTGTCACAGTCCCGATTGGACAGAGTGTGTGTGTCACAAACCGTATGGGACAGAGTGTGTTTCGCTAACCCCATTGGACAGCGTGTGTGTCACAAGCGCCATTGGAAACTGTATGTGTCACAAACCCCATTGGATAGCGTGTGTGTGTCAAAAACCCCACTAGAAAGTATGTGTGTCACAAACCCCATTGGACAGCGTGTATGTGTGTCACAAACCCCATTGGATAGCGTGTGTGTGTCACAAACCCTATTGGACAGAGTGTGTGTTTCACAAACCCCATTGGACAGCGTGTGTGTCACAAACCCTATTGGACAGCGTGTGTGTGTCGAAAACCCCATGGGACAGAGTGTGTGTCGCAATCCCCATTGGACAGTGTGTGAGTCACATACCCCATGGGGCAGAGTGTGTGTCACAAACACTATTGGTCAGGGTGTGTGTTTCACAAACCCCATTGGACAGCGTGTATGTGTCGAAAACCCCATGGGACAGAGTGTGTGTCGCAATCCCCATTGGACAGTGTGTGAGTCACATACCCCATTGGACAGCGTGTGTGTCACAAGCCCCATTGGACAGAGTGTATTTGTCACAAAGCCCATTGGACAGAGTGTGTGTCACAATCCCATTTGGACAGCGTGTGTGTCACAAACCCCATTGGACATCGTGTGTGTCACAAACCCCTTTGGACAGTGTGTGTGTCACAAACCCCATTAGACAGCGTGTTTGTGTCACAATCCCGATTGGACAGAGTGTGTGTGTCACAAACCGCATGGGACAGAGTGTGTGTCACGAACCCCATTGGACAGCGTGTGTGTCACAAGCGCCATTGGAAACTGTATGTGTCACAAACCCCATTGGATAGCGTGTGTGTGTCACAAACCCTATTGGACAGAGTGTGTGTTTCACAAACCCCATTGGACAGCGTGTATGTGTGTCACAAACCCCATTGGATAGCGTGTGTGTGTCACAAACCCTATTGGACAGAGTGTGTGTTTCACAAACCCCATTGGACAGCCTGTGTGTCACAAATCCCATTGGACAGCGTGTGTGTGTCGAAAACCCCATGGGACAGAGTGTGTGTCGCAATCCCCATTGGACAGTGTGTGAGTGACATACCCCATGGGGCAGAGTGTGTGTCACAAACACTATTGGTCAGGGTGTGTGTGTCACAAGCCTATTGGACAGAGTGTGTGTTTCACAAACCCCACTGGACAGCGTGTGTGTCTCGAACCCCATTGGACAGCGTGTGTGTCACAAACCGCTTTGGAAAGTATGTGTCACAAACCGCATTGGATAGCGTGTGTGTGTCAAAAACCTCATTTGACAGAGTGTGTGTCACAATCCCCATTGGACAGTGTGTGTGTGTCACAAACCCCATTAGACAGCGTGTGTGTCACAAACCCCTTTGGACAGTGTAGTGTGTCACAAACCCCATTGGACAGCGTGTGTGTGTAAAAATCCCCATTGGATAGTGTGTGTGTCACAAACACTACTGGACAGAGTGTGTGTGTCACAAAACCCAATAGACAGAGTGTGTGTCACGAACCCCATTGGACAGCGTGTGTGTCAAAATCCCCACTGGACAGTGTGTGTGTCACAAACCCCTTTGGACAGCATGTGTGTCACAAACCCCATTGGACAGCGTGTGTGTCACAAACCCCATTTGAAAGTGTTTGTGTCACAAACCCAATTGGATACCGTGTGTGTGTCAGGAACCCTCCTGGTCAGTGTGCGTGTCACAAACACCATTGGACAGCTTGTGTGTGTCACAAACCCGATTGGAAAGTGTGTGTCACAAACCCCATTGGATAGCCTGTGTGTGTCAAAAACCCCATTAGAAAGTATGTGTGTCACAAACCCCTTTGGATGGCATGTGTGTGTCACAATCCCTACTGGACAGTGTGTGTGTGTTGCAAACCCCATGGGACAGATTGTGTGTCACAAAACACATTGGACAGCATGTGTGTGTTGCAAACCCCATGGGACAAAGTGTGTGTCACAAACATCATTGGACAGCATGTGTGTAATATACCCCATTGGACAGCGTGTGTGTCACAAGCCCCATTGGACAGCGTGTATTTGTCACAAAGGCCATTGGACAGCTTGTGTGTCACGAACCCCATTGGACAGCATGTGTGTTACAAACCCCATTGGATAGCATGTGTGTGCAACAAACCCTATTGGACATTGTGTGTGACAAAATCCCCATTGGACAGCGTCTTTGTCACAAACTCAATGAGACAGAGTATGTGTCACAAACACTATAGGACAGCGTGTGTGTCACAAGCACCATTGGACAGAGTGTGGTGTCACAAACCCCATTAGAAAGTATGCGTGTCACAAACCCCACTGGAAAGTGTGTGTGTCACAAAACCCACTGGATAGCGTGTGTGTGTCACAAACCCCATTGAACAGTGTGTGCGTGTCACAAAACCAACTGGTAGCATGTGTGTCACAAACCCCATTGGACAGCGTGTGTGTCACAAGCCCCATTGTACAGAGTGTAATTGTCACAAAGCCCATTGGACAGCGTGTGTGTCACAAAACCCTTTGGACTGTGTGGGAGTCACAAAACCCATTGGACAGCATGTGTGTGTCACAATCCCCATTGGACAGAGTGTGTGTGTCACAAACCCCTTTGGACAGCGTGTGTGTCACAAACCCCTTTGGACTGTGTGTGTGTCACAAAACCCATTGGACAGAGTGTGTGTGTCACAAACCCCATTGGATAGAGTGTGTGTGTCACAAACCCCGTTAGAAAGTATCCGTGTCACAAACCCCATTGGATAGCGTGTGTGTGTCACAAGCACCATCGGACAGAGTGTGGTGTCACAAACCCTATTGGAAAGTGTATGTGTCACAAACCCCATTGGATAGCGTGTGTGTGTAACAAACCCTATTGGACAGCGTGTGTGTCACAAAACCCACTGGACAGCGTGTGTGTCACAAGCCCCATTGGACAGATTGTGTGTGTCACAAACCCGTTTCGAGAGAGTTTGTGTCACAAACCCCATTGGACAGCGTGTGTGTCACAAACCCCACTGGGCAGAGTGTGTGTGACAAACCCCATTGGACAGCGTGTGTGCGACCAACCCCATTGGACAGTGTATGTGTCCCAAACCCCATTGGTCAGCAAGTGTGACACAAGCACCATTGGACAGAGTGTGTGTGTCACAAAACACATTGGACAGTGTGTCTGTCACAAACCCCTTTGGACAGAGTTCGTGTCACAAACCCCATTGGACAGCGTGTGTGTCACAAACCCCATTGGGCAGAGTGTGTGTGTCACAAACCGCATTGTACAGCGTGTTTGTCAGAAGCTCTTTGGACAGAGTGTGTGTGTCACAAACCCCATTGTACAGTGTGTCTGTCACAAACCCCATTGGACAGAGTGTGTGTGATAAACCCCATTGGAGAGAGTGTGTTTCACAAAACCCATAGGACAGAATGTGTGTGTCACAAACCCTCCTGGTCAGTGTGTGTGTCACAAAACCCATTGGACAGCGTGTGTGTCAGAAACCCCATTGGACAGTGTGTGTGTGTTACAAACCCCAATGGACAGCGTGTGTGTCACAAACCCCACTGGACAGCGTGTGTGTGTCACAAAACCCACTGAACAGCGTGTTTGTCACAAACACTATTGGACAGTGTGTGTGTCACAAAACCCACTGGACAGTGTGTGTGTCACAAACCCCATTGGACAACGTGTGTGTGTCACAATCCCAATTGGACAGTGTGTGTGTCACAAACCCCATTGGACAGCGTGTGTGTGTCACAATACCCATTGGTCAGCAAGTGTGTCACAAGACCATTGGACAGAGTGAGTGTGTCACAAAACCCACTGAACAGCGTGTGTGTCACAAACACTATTGGACAGTGTGTGTGTCACAAAACCCACTGGGCAGTGTGTGTGTCACAAACCCCATTGGACAGCGTGTGTGTCACAAATCGCATTGGACAGCGTGTGTATCAAAAGTCACATTCGACAGAGTGTATGTGCACAAACCCCATTGGACACGTGTGTGTCACAATAGCCATTGGTCAAAGTGTTGTCAGAAACCCGATAGGACAGTGTGTGTGTCACAAACCCCATTGGACAGAGTTTGTGTGACAAACCCCATTGGACAGTGTGTCTGTCACAAACCCCATTGGACAGAGTGTGTGTGTCACAAAACCCATTGGACAGTGTGTGTATCACAAACCCCATTGGACAGTGTGTCTGTCACAAACCCCATTGGACAGAGTTCGTGTCACAAACCCCATTGGACAGCGTGTGTGTCACAAACCCCACTGGATAGTGTACGTGTCACAAACCGCATTGCATAGAGTGTGTGTGTCACAAACCCCATTGTACATCGTGTTGGTCACAAGCCCTTTGGACAGAGTGTGTGTGTCACACACCCCATTGTACAGTGTGTCTGTCACAAACCCCATTGGATAGAGTGTGTGTGATAAACCCCATTGGAGAGAGTGTGTGTCACAAAACCCATAGGCCAGCGTGTGTGTGTCACAATCCCTATTGGACAGTGTGTGTTTCTCAAACACCATTGGACAGCGTGTGTGTCACCAGCCTATTGGACAGAGTGCGTGTGTCACAAAATCCACTCGACAGCGTGTGTGTCACGAACCCCATTGGACAGAGTGTGTGTCACAAGCAGTATTGGAAAGTGTATGTGTCACAAACCCCATTGGATAGCATGTGTGTGTGTCACAAAGCCAACTGGAGAGTGTGTGTAGTCACAAAACCCACTGGACAGCGTGTATGTCACAAACCCCATTGGACAGCATGTGTGTAATAAACCTCTTTGGACAGCGTGTGTGTGTCACAAACCTCCTGGTCAGTGTGTGTGTCACAAACTCCATTGGACAGCGTGTGTATCAAAATCCACATTGAACAGAGTGTGTGTGTCACAAACCCCATTGGACAGAATTTGTGTCATGAAGCCCATTGGACAGTGTGTGTTTCACAAACCCCATTGGACAGCGTGTGTGTGTCACAATCCCCATTGGACCGTGTGTGTGTCACAAACACCATTGGACAGCGTGTGTGACACAAGCCTATTGGACAGAGTGCGTGTATCACAAAACCCACTAGACTGCGTGTGTGTCACGAACCCCATTGGAGAGCGTGTGTGTCACAAGCAACATTGGAAAGTGTATGTGTCACAAAAGCCATTGGATAGCATGTGTGTGTGTCACAAAGCCTATTGGAGAGTGTGTGTATCACAAAACCCACTGGACAGCAAGTGTGTCAGAAACCCCATTGGACAGCGTGTGTGTAACAAACCTCTTTGGACAGCGTGTGTGCTTCACAATACCCTTTCGACAGTGTGTGTGTCAGAAACCCCATTGGACAGAGTTTGTTTCACAAACCCCATTGGACAGCGTGTGTGTCACAAACACCATTGGACAGTGTGTGTGTCACAAACCCCGTTGGAAAGCGTGTGTGTGTAACAAACCTCCTTGTCAGTGTGTGTGTCACAATCACAAGTGGACAGCGTGTGTGTCACAATACCCATTGGACAATGTGTGTGTCACAAACCCATTTGGAGAGAGTTTGTGTCACAAACCCCATTGTACAGCGTATTTGTCACAAGCGCTTTGGGCAGAGTGTGTGTGTCACAAACGTCATTGTACAGCGTGTTGGTCACAATCCCCATTTTACAGCGTGTGTGTCAGAAACCCCATTGGACAGAGTGTGTGTGACAAACCCCATTGGAGAGAGTGTGTGTCACAAACCCCCATGGACAGTGTGTGTGTCACAATCCCAAGTGGACAGCATGTGTGTCAAAACCCCATTGGACAGTGCGTGTGTGACAAAACCCACTGGACAGCGTGTGTGTCACAAACACCCATGGACAGTGTGAGTGTCACAAACACCATTGGACAGCGTGTGTGTCACAAGCCTATTGGACAGAGGGTGTGTGTCACAAACCCCATTGGATAGACTCTGTATGTCTCAAAGACTATTGGGGAGTGTGTGTGTCACAAAACCCACTGGACAGCGTGTGTGTCACAAACCCCATTGGACAGAGTTTGTGTCACAAACCCCATTTTACAGCGTGTGTGTCACAATCACCATTGGACAGAGCGTGTGTTCACAAACCCCATTGGAAAGTGTATGTGTCACAAACCGCACGGGAGAGCGTGTGTGTGTTACAAACCCCATTGTACAGCGTGTTTTTCACAAGCCCTTTGGACAGAGTGTGTGTGGCACAAATCCCATTGTAAAGCTTGTTTGTCATAATCCCCATTCGACAGCGTGTTTGTCACAAACCTCATTGGACAGAGTGTGCATGTCAAACCACATTGGATAGAGTGTGTGTCACAAACCACATTGGACAGAGTGTGTGTGACAAACCCCATTTTACAGTGTATGTGTCACAAACACCATTGGACAGCGAGAGTGACACAGACACCATTGGACAGAGTGTGTCTGTCACAAAACCCACTGAACAGTGTGTGTGTCACAAACCCCTTTGGACAGTGTTCGTGTCACAAACACCATTGGACAGCGTGTGTTTCACAAACCCCATTGGAAAGTGTATGTGTCACAAACCGCATTAGATAGCGTGTGTGTGACACAAACCCCATTGTACAGAGTGTTTGCCACAAGCCCTTTGGACAGAGTGTGTGTGTCACAAACCCCGTTAGACAGCTTGTATGTCAAAAACCCCTTTAGACAGTGTGTGTGTCACAAAGCACATTGTACAGTGTTTGTGTGTCACAATCCCCATTGGACAGTGTGTGTGTCACAATACCCATTTGACAGTGTGTGTGTCACAAACCCGTTTCGAGAGAGTTTGTGTCACAAACCCCATTGGACAGCGTGTGTGTCACAAAGCCATTGGACAGCGTGTGTGTGTCACAAACCGCATTGTACAGCGTGTCCGTCACAAACCCCATTGGACAGAGTGTGTGTGATAAACCCCATTGGAGAGAGTGTGTTTCACAAAACCCATAGGACAGAATGTGTGTGTCACAAACCCTCCTGGTCAGTGTGTGTGTCACAAAACCCATTGGACAGCGTGTGTGTCAGAAACCCCATTGGACAGTGTGTGTGTGTTACAAACCCCATTGGACAGCGTGTGTGTCACAAACCCCATTGGACAGCGTGTGTGTGTCACAAAACCCACTGAACAGCGTGTGTGTCACAAACACTATTGGACAGTGTGTGTGTCACAAAACCCACTGGGCAGTGTGTGTGTCACAAACCCCATTGGACAGCGTGTGTGTGTCACAATACCCATTGGTCAGCAAGTGTGTCACAAGACCATTGGACAGAGTGAGTGTGTCACAAAACCCACTGAACAGCGTGTGTGTCACAAACACTATTGGACAGTGTGTGTGTCACAAAACCCACTGGGCAGTGTGTGTGTCACAAACCCCATTGGACAGCGTGTGTGTCTCAAACCCCATTGTACAGAGTGTGTGTTTCACAAACCCCATTGGACAGCGTGTGTGTCACAAACACCATTGGACAGCGTGTGTGTCACAAACCCCATTGGAAAGTGTGTGTGTCACAAATCCCATTGGATAGCGTGTGTCAGTCACAAACTCTATTGGAAAGCGTGTGTGTCACAAATCCCATTGGATAGCGTGTGTGTGTCACAAACTCTATTGGTCAGTGTGTGTGTCACAAACCCCATTGGACAGCGTGTGTGTGTAACAATAATCATTGGACTGTGTGTGTGTCACACACCCCATTGGACAGCGTATATGTTTAACAGTACCCATTGGACAGTGTGTGTGTCACAAACACCATTTGACAGCGTGTGTGTGTAACAATACTCATTGGACAGCGTGTGTGTCATAAACCCCACGTGGACACTGTGTGTGCCACGAATGCCATTGTGCAGTGTGTGTGACACAAACCCCCCTGGACAGTGTGTGTGTCACAATCCCCATTGTACAGTGTGTATGTGTCACAAACACCATTGGAGAGTGTGTGTGTCAAAAACCCCAATGGACAGCGTGTGTGTGTCACAAAACCTCCTGGTCAGTGTGTGTGTCACAAACCCCATTGGACAGCTTGTGTGTCACAAATCGCATTGGACAGCGTGTGTGTCACAATCCCCATTGGACGTCGTGCGTGTCAAAAACCCTTTTGGACAGTGTGTGTCTCACAAACCCCACTGGACAGTGTGCCTGTCACAAACCCCATTGGACATCGTGTGTATCACAAACTCCTTTGGACAGTTTGTGTGTCACAAACCCCATTGGACAGCGTGTGTGTGTCACAAACCCCATTGGACAGTGTGTATGTGTCACAAACCCCTTTGGACAGTGTGTGTGTAACAAACCCCATTGGACAGCGTGTGTGTGTCACAAACCCCATTGGACAGTGTGTGTGTCACAAAACCCACTGGATAGCCTGTGTGTCACAAAACCATTTGAAAGTGTGTGTGTCACAAACCCCATTGGATAGCGTGTGTGTATCACAAACCCTATTGAACAGTGTGTGTGTCACAAACCTTACACTAAAGCATGTACTCAACGAACCCCATTGGACAGAGTGTGTGTCACAAGACCCATTGGAGAGAGTGTGTGTGTAACAAAACCCATTGGACAGTGTGTGTGTCACAAAGACCATTGGACAGCATGTGTGTCATAAACCCCCGTGGACACTGTGTGTGTCACGAATGCCATTCGACAGTGTTTGTGTCACAAACCCCCCTGGACAGTGTGTGTGTCACAAACCCCTTTGGACAGTGTGTGTGTCAAAAGAATCATTGGACAGAGTGTGTGTGTCACAAACCCTGTTGGACAGAGTGTAGGTCACAATCCCCATTGGACAGCGTCTGTGTCACAAACCCCATTGGACAGCGTGAGTCTCAAAAACCCCATTGGACAGAGTGTGTGTGTAACAAACCCCATTGGACAGCGTGTGTGTCACAAACACCATTGGGCAGCGTGTGTGTGTCACAGTCCCCATTGGACAGTGTGTGTTTCACAAACACTCATGGTCAGTGTGGTTGTCAGGAACCTAATTGGACATCGTTTGTGTCAGAAACCCCTTTGGACAGTGTGTGTGTCACAAGCACCATTGGACAGACTGTGTGTGTCACAAACCCCTTTGGAGAGTGTATGTGTCATAAACCCCATTGGATAGCGTGTGTGTGTGTCACAAACCCTATTAGACAGTGTGTGTGTCACAAAACACATTGGACAGCGTGTGTGTCACAAACCCCA
This sequence comes from Columba guinea, assembly GCA_032206185.1. Lineage (NCBI taxonomy): Eukaryota > Metazoa > Chordata > Aves > Columbiformes > Columbidae > Columba > Columba guinea. The sequence continues at coordinate 1,895,913 of JAVLUU010000053.1, read as the reverse complement.
TTGTAAATTGTATGTGTCAGAAAACCCATTGGATATTGTGTGTGTGTCACAAGCGCCATTGGACAGCGTGTGTGTCACAAACACCATTAGAAAGTGTGCGTGTCACAAACCCCACTGGAAAGTGTGTGTGTCACAAACCCCATTTGATAGCGTGTGTGTGTCAGAAACCCTACTGGACACTGTGTATGTCACAATCCCCATTGGACAGCGTCTGTGTCACAAACCACATTGGACAGCGAGTGTGTGTCACAATCCCCATTGGACAGTGTGTGTGACACAAAACCCATTGGATAGCGTGTTTGTGTCACAAACCCCATTGGACAGCATGTTTGTCAAAACCCCATTGGATAGCGTGTGTGTCACAAACACCCATGAACAGTGTGCGTGTCACAAACCCAATTGGAAAGTGCGTTTGTCACAAACCCCACTGGACAGCGTGTGTGTTGCATACACCCATGGACTGTGTGCGTGTCAGAAACCCCATTGTAGATCGTGTGTGTCACAAACCCTTTTGGACAGTGTGTGTGTCACAAACCCCATTGCATAGCGTGGTGTGTCACAAACCCCGTTATAAAGTGTGCTTGTCACAAACCCCATTTGATAGCGTGTGTGTGTCACAAACCCTATTGGACAGTGTGTAGGTCAAAATCCCCATTGGACAGCGTCTGTGTCAGAAACCCCATTGGACAGTGTGTGTGTCACAAAACCCATTGGAGATCGTGTGTGTCACAAACCCCCATGGACAGTGTGTGTGTCACAATCCCAAGTGGACAGCATGTGTGTCAAAACCCCATTGGACAGTGCGTGTGTGACAAAACCCACTGGACAGCGTGTGTGTCACAAACACCCATGGACAGTGTGAGTGTCACAAACACCATTGGACAGCGTGTGTGTCACAAGCCTATTGGACAGAGGGTGTGTGTCACAAACCCCATTGGATAGACTCTGTATGTCTCAAAGACTATTGGGGAGTGTGTGTGTCACAAAACCCACTGGACAGCGTGTGTGTCACAAACCCCATTGGACAGAGTTTGTGTCACAAACCCCATTTTACAGCGTGTGTGTCACAATCACCATTGGACAGAGCGTGTGTTCACAAACCCCATTGGAAAGTGTATGTGTCACAAACCGCACGGGAGAGCGTGTGTGTGTTACAAACCCCATTGTACAGCGTGTTTTTCACAAGCCCTTTGGACAGAGTGTGTGTGGCACAAATCCCATTGTAAACCTTGTTTGTCATAATCCCCATTCGACAGCGTGTTTGTCACAAACCTCATTGGACAGAGTGTGCATGTCAAACCACATTGGATAGAGTGTGTGTCACAAACCACATTGGACAGAGTGTGTGTGACAAACCCCATTTTACAGTGTATGTGTCACAAACACCATTGGACAGCGAGGGTGACACAGACACCATTGGACAGAGTGTGTCTGTCACAAAACCCACTGAACAGTGTGTGTGTCACAAACCCCTTTGGACAGTGTTCGTGTCACAAACACCATTGGACAGCGTGTGTTTCACAAACCCCATTGGAAAGTGTATGTGTCACAAACCGCATTAGATAGCGTGTGTGTGACACAAACCCCATTGTACAGAGTGTTTGCCACAAGCCCTTTGGACAGAGTGTGTGTGTCACAAACCCCGTTAGACAGCTTGTATGTCAAAAACCCCTTTAGACAGTGTGTGTGTCACAAAGCACATTGTACAGTGTTTGTGTGTCACAATCCCCATTGGACAGTGTGTGTGTCACAAACCCCATTGGGCAGCGTGTGTGTCACAATCCCCATTGGACCGTGTGTGTGTCACAAACCCCATGGCACAGCGTGTGTGTGTCACAATACCCATTTGACAGTGTGTGTGTCACAAACCCGTTTCGAGAGAGTTTGTGTCACAAACCCCATTGGACAGCGTGTGTGTCACAAACCCCACTGGGCAGAGTGTGTGTGACAAACCCCATTGGACAGCGTGTGTGTGACAAACCCCATTGGACAGTGTATGTGTCCCAAACCCCATTTGTCAGCAAGTGTGACACAAGCACCATTGGACAGAGTGTGTGTGTCACAAAACACATTGGACAGTGTGTGTGTCACAAACCCCATTGGACAGTGTGTCTGTCACAAACCCCTTTGGACAGAGTTCATGTCACAAACCCCATTGGACAGCATGTGTGTCACAAAGCCATTGGACAGCGTGTGTGTGTCACAAACCGCATTGTACAGCGTGTCTGTCACAAACCCCATTGGACAGAGTGTGTGTGATAAACCCCATTGGAGAGAGTGTGTTTCACAAAACCCATAGGACAGAATGTGTGTGTCACAAACCCTCCTGGTCAGTGTGTGTGTCACAAAACCCATTGGACAGCGTGTGTGTCAGAAACCCCATTGGACAGTGTGTGTGTGTTACAAACCCCATTGGACAGCGTGTGTGTCACAAACCCCATTGGACAGCGTGTGTGTGTCACAAAACCCACTGAACAGCGTGTGTGTCACAAACACTATTGGACAGTGTTTGTGTCACAAAACCCACTGGGCAGTGTGTGTGTCACAAACCCCATTGGACAGCGTGTGTGTGTCACAATACCCATTGGTCAGCAAGTGTGTCACAAGACCATTGGACAGAGTGAGTGTGTCACAAAACCCACTGAACAGCGTGTGTGTCACAAACACTATTGGACAGTGTGTGTGTCACAAAACCCACTGGGCAGTGTGTGTGTCACAAACCCCACTGGACAGCGTGTGTGTCTCAAACCCCATTGTACAGAGTGTGTGTTTCACAAACCCCATTGGACAGCCTGTGTGTCACAAACACCATTGGACAGCGTGTGTGTCACAAACCCCATTGGAAAGTGTGTGTGTCACAAATCCCATTGGATAGCGTGTGTCAGTCACAAACTCTATTGGAAAGCGTGTGTGTCACAAATCCCATTGGATAGCGTGTGTGTGTCACAAACTCTATTGGTCAGTGTGTGTGTCACAAACCCCATTGGACAGCGTGTGTGTGTAACAATAATCATTGGACTGTGTGTGTGTCACACACCCCATTGGACAGCGTATATGTGTAACAGTACCCATTGGACAGTGTGTGTGTCACAAACACCATTTGACAGCGTGTGTGTGTAACAATACCCATTGGACAGCGTGTGTGTCATAAACCCCACGTGGACACTGTGTGTGCCACGAATGCCATTGTGCAGTGTGTGTGACACAAACCCCCCTGGACATTGTGTGTGTCACAATCCCCATTGTACAGTGTGTATGTGTCACAAACACCATTGGAGAGTGTGTGTGTCAAAAACCCCAATGGACAGCGTGTGTGTGTCACAAAACCTCCTGGTCAGTGTGTGTGTCACAAACCCCATTGGACAGTGTGTGTGTCACAAACCGCATTGGACAGCGTGTGTGTCACAATCCCCATTGGACGTCGTGCGTGTCAAAAACCCTTTTGGACAGTCTGTGTCTCACAAACCCCACTGGACATTGTGCCTGTCACAAACCCCATTGGACATCGTGTGTATCACAAACTCCTTTGGACAGTTTGTGTGTCACAAACCCCATTGGACAGCGTGTGTGTGTCACAAACCCCATTGGACAGTGTGTATGTGTCACAAACCCCTTTGGACAGTGTGTGTGTCATAAACCCCATTGAAGAGCATGTGTGTCACGAACCCCATTGGACAGCGTGTGTGTAACAAGACCCATTGGACAGAGTTTGTGTGACACAAACCCCATTGGACAGCTTGTGTGTCACATTCCCCATTGGACAGCGTGTGTGTCACAAACCCCATAGTACAGCGTGTGTGTGTAACAATCCCCATTGGACAATTTGTGTGTCACAAACCACTTGGGACAGAGTGTGTGTCACGAACACTATTGGACAGCGTGTATGTGTCACAAGCCCTTTGGAAATAGTGTGTGTGTCACAAAACCCACTGGACAGCGTGTGTGTCACGAACCCCATTGAACAGCGTGTGTGTCACAAGCACCATTGGACAGAGTGCGGTGTCACAAACCCCATTGAGCAGCGTGTGTGCCACAAGCCCCATTGGACAGCGTGTGTGTCACAAAACCAATTGGACAGTGTGTGTGTCACCATCTCCATTGGATAGCGTGAGTGTCACAAACCCCATTGGACAGCGTTAGTGTCACAAACGCCCGTAGACACTGTGTGTGTCACCAACCCCTTTGGACAATGTGTGTGTCACAAAACCCACTGGACAGCGTGTGTGTCACAAACCCCATTGGACAGCGTGTCTGTCACAATCCCATTGGACAGAGTGTGTGTGTCACAAACCCATTGACCAGCGTGTGTGTCACGAAACCCATTGGACAGACTGTGTGTCATAAACCCCATTGGAGAGCGTGTGTGTCAGAAACACCACTGGACAGTGTGTGTGTCACAAACCCAAATTGGACAGCGTTTGTGTCACAATCCCCAGTGGAGAGCGTGTGTGTCAAAACCCAATTAGACAGTGCGTGTGTCACAAAACCCACTGGACAGCGTGTGTGCGCAAACCCCCCTGGTCAGTGTGTGTGTCACAATCCCCAGGGGACAGCGTGTGTGTCAAAACCCCATTGGACAGTGTGTGTGTCACAAAACCGACTGGACAGTGTGTGTGTCACAAACAACAATAGACAGTGTGAGTGTCACAATACCCATTGGACAGTGTGTTTGTCACAAAACTCATTTGACAGAGTTTGTGTCGCAAACCCCATTGGATAGCGTGTTTGTGTCACAATCCCACTTGTACAGTGTGTGTGTCAGAAACACCACTGGACAGCGTGTGTGTCACAAGCCCAATTGACAGAGTGTGTGTGTCACAAAACCCACTGGACAGCGTGTGTGTCACAAACCCCATTGGACACCGTGTGTGTGTAACAATACCCATTGGACAGTGTGTGTGTCACACTCCCCAGTGGGCAGGGTGTGTGTCAAAACCCAATTGGACAGTGCGTGTGTCACAAAACCCACTGGACAGGGTGTGTGTCACAAACCCCCCTAGTCATTTTGTGTTTCACAATCCCCAGTGGACAGCGTGTGTGTGTCAAAACCCCATTGGACAGTGTGTGTGTCACAAAACCCACTGGATAGCGTGTGAGTTCCAAACAACCATGGACAGTGTGAGTGTCACAAACCCGATTGGACAGCGTGTGTGTCACACACCCCTTTGGACCGTCTGTGTATCACAAACCTCGTTGGACAGAGTGTGTGTGTCACAAACCCCATTGGATAGTGTGTGTGTCACAAACCCAATTGGATAGCGCGTGTGTGTCACAAACACCATTAGATAGTGTGCGTGTCACAAACCCCATTGGATAGATTGTGTGTGTTACAAACCCCCGTGGAAACTGTGTGTGTCACAAACCCCATTGGACAGTGCGTGTGTCACAAACCCCACTGGACATTGTGTGTGTCACAAACACCCATGGACAGTGTGCGTGTCACAAACCCCATTTTACATCGTGTGTGTCACAAACCCCATTGGACAGAACGTCTGTGTCACAAACCCCATTAGAAACTGTGTGTCTCACAAACCCCATTGGAGAGTGTGTGTGTGTCACAAACCCTGTTGGACAGTATATATGTCACAATCCCCATTGGAGAGCGTCTGTGTCACAAACCCCATTATACAGCGTTTTGGTCACAGACACCACTGGACAGCGTGTGTGTGTCACAATCCCCTTTGGACAATGTGTGCGTCACAAAACCTATTGGATAGCGTGTGTGTCACAAACCCCTTTAGAAAGTGTGCGTGTCAGAAACCCCATTGGATAGCGTGTGTGTGTCACAAACCGTATTGTACAGTGTGTGTCACAAGACCCATTGGACAGAGTTTGTGTGTAACAAACCCCATTGCACAGCGTGTGTAACAATCCCCATTGGACAGCGCGTGTGTCATAAACCCCTTTGGACAGTGTGTGTGTCACAAACCCCACTGGACACCGTGTGTGTTCACAAACCCCATTGGACAGCGTGTGTGTCACAAACACCATTGGACAGCGTGTGTGTGTCACAATCCCCATTGGACAGTTTGTGTGTCAGAAAACCTATTGGATAGCGTGTGTGTCACAAACACCATTAGAAAGTGTGCGTGTCACAAACCCCATTGGAAAGCGTGTGTGTTTCACAAAACGCATTGGACAGCGTGTGTGTCACAAACCCCATTGGACAGAGTGTGTGTGTGACACACCCCATTGGACAGCGTGTGTGTCACAAACCCCATTGGACAGCGTGTGTGTCACAAACCCCATTGGAAAGTGTGTGTGTCACAAACCCCATTGGAAAGCGTGTGTGTTTCACAAAACCCATTAAACAGTACGCGTGTGACAAACCCCATTGGATAGCGTGTGTGTGCCACAAACCCCATGAGAAAGTTTGACTGTCACAAATCACATTTGAAAGTGTGTGTGTCAAAATCCCCATTGGACAGTGTGTGTGTCACAAAACCCATTGGATAGCATGTGTGTGTCACAAACCCCATTGGACAGCGTGTAGTGTCAGAAACCCCATTGGACAGTGTGTGTCACAAATCCCATTGGACAGCGTGGGTGTCACAAACCCCATTGGACAACGTGTGTGTCACAAACACCATTGGACAGTGTGTGTGTCACAAACCCCTTTGGACAGTGTGTGTGTCACAAACCCCATTGGACAGCGTGTGTGTCACAATCCCCATTGGACAGTGTGTGTGTCACAAACCCCATTGCATAGTGTGTGTGTCAGAATCCCCATTGGACAGCGTGTGTGTCACAAACCCCCGTGGACACGGTCTGTGTCACAAACCCCAGTGGACAGTGTGTGTGTCACAAACACAAATGGACAGTGTGCGTGTTACAAACCGCATTGGACAGCGTGTGTGTGTCACAGTCCCCATTGGACAGTGTGTGTGTCAAAACCCCATGGGTCAGAGTGTGTGTCACGAACCCCATTGGACAGCGTGTGTGTCACAAGCGCCATTGGACAGAGTGTGCGTGACACAAACCCCTTTGGAAAGTGTATGTGTCACAAACCCCATTGGATAGCGTGTGTGTGTCACAAACCCTCCTGCTCAGTGGGTGTGTCACAAAACGCATTGGACAGCATGCGTGTGACAAACACCTTTTTACAGCGTGTGTGTCACAAACCACATGGGACAGCGAGTGTGTGTCACAAAGCCCATTGGAAAGTGTGTGTGTCACAAACCCCATTGGATAGCGTGTGTGTGTCACAAACCCCATGGGACAGAATGTGTGTCACAAACACTATTGGACAGCGTGTGTGTCACAAACCCCATTGGACAGCGTGTGTGTCACAAACCCCTTTGAACAGTGTGTGTGTCACAAACAGCATTGGATAGTGTGTGTGTCTCAAGCCCCACTGGACAGCGTGTGTGTCACAAACACCATTGGACAGCGTTTGTGTGTAACAATAACCATTGGACAGTGTGTGTGTCACAAAACCCATTGGACAGCGTGTGTGTCTTCAAACTCCCGTGGACACGATATGTGTCACAAACCCCATTGGACAGTGTGTGTGTCACAAACCCCATTGGACAGCGTGTGTGTCACAAACACCCATGGACAGTGTGCGTGTCACAAATCCCTTTGGACATTGTCTGTGTCACAAACCCCTTTGTACAGTGTGTGTGTCACAAACCCCATGGGACAGAGTGTGTGTCAAGAACCCCATTGGAAAGCACGTGTGTCACAAGTGCCGTTGGACAGAGTGTGTGTGTCACAAGCCCCATTGGAAAGTCTATGTGTCACAAACACCATTGGATAGTGTGTGTGTGTGACAAACCCTGTTGGAGAACGTGTGTGTGTCACAATACCCATTGGACAGTGTCTGTGTCAAAAACCCCTTTGGACAGAGTTTGTGTCACAAGCCTCTTTGGACAGCATGTGTGTTACAAACCCCATTCGACAGCGTGTGTGTGTCACAATACCCACTGGACAGTGTGTGTGTCACAAACCCCATTGGACAGCGTGTGTGTGTCACAACCCCCATTGGACAATGTGTGTGTCACAAACCCCATTAGCCAGCGTGTGTGTGTCACAATCCCCATTGGACAGTGTGTCTGTGTCACAAACCCAATTGGACAGTGTGTGTGTCACAAAACCTATTGGACAGCGTGTGTGTCACAAACCCTATTGGACAGCGTGTGTGTCACAAACCTTACTGGACAGCGTGTGTGTGTTTAACAGTACCCATTGGATAGCGTGTGTGTCACAAACACCCATGGACAGTGTGAGCGTCACAAACCCCATTGGATAGCGTGATGTGTCAAAACCACTTTTGCACTGTGTGTGTCACAAAACCCACTGGACAGAGTGTGTGTGTCACAAACCCAATTGGACAGTGTGTGTGTCACAAAACCTATTGGACAGCGTGTGTGTCACAAACCCTATTGGACAGCGTGTGTGTCACAAACCTTACTGGACAGCGTGTGTGTGTTTAACAGTACCCATTGGATAGCGTGTGTGTCACAAACACCCATGGACAGTGTGAGCGTCACAAACCCCATTGGATAGCGTGATGTGTCAAAACCACTTTTGACACTGTGTGTGTCACAAAACCCACTGGACAGAGTGTGTGTGTCACAAACCCCATTGGACAGAGTGTGTGTGTCAGAAAACCCATTGGACAGTGTTTGTGTCATAAACCCCATTGGACAGCCTGTGTGTTTCACAGTCCCCATTAGACAGTGGGTGTGAGTCACAAACCCCATTGGACAGAGTGTGTTCAACAAAACCCACTGGACAGCGTGTGTGTCATGAACCCCATTGGACAGTGTGTGTGTCACAAAAACCACTGGACAGCGTGTGTGTCACAAAACCCATTGGACAGACTGTGTGTTACAGACCCATTTGGACAGTGTGTGTGTGTCACAATACCCATTGGACAGTGTGTGTTTCACAAACCCCATTGGACAGAGTTTGTGTCACAAACCCCATTGGACAGTGTGTGTGTCAGAAACACCATTGGACAGCGTGTTTGTCACAAACCCCTTTGGACAGTGTGTGTGTGTCACAAAGCCCATTTGACAGAGTGTGTGTCACAAACACCATTGGACAGTGTGTGTGTCAAAAACCCCAATGGACAGCGTGTGTGTGTCACAAAACCTCCTCGTCAGTGTGTGTGTCACAAGCCCTACTGGACAGCGTGTGTGTCGCAAACCCCATGGGACAATGTGTGTGTGTGTCACAAACCCCATTGGAAAGTGTGTGCGTCACAAACCCCATTGGACAGCGTGTGTGTGTCACAAGCCCTATTGGACAGTGTATAGTTCACAATCCCCATTGGACAGCGTGTGAGTCACGTACACCATTAGACAGCGTGTGTGTGTCACAATCCCCATTGGATTGCGTGTGTGTGACACAAAACCTCCGGGTCAGCGTGTGTGTCAGAAAACCCATTGGACAGCATGCGTGTCACAAACATCATGAGACAGTGTGTGTGTAAGAAACCTAATTGGTCAGCGTGTGTGTCACAAACACCATGGGACAGTGTGTGTGTGTCACAAACCCCATTGGAAAGTGTGTGTCACAAACCCCATTGGATTGCATGTGTGTGTCAAAAACCCCATTAGAAAGTATGTGTGTCACAAAACCCATTGCATAGCTTATATGTGTCACAAACCCTATTGTGCAGAATGTGTGTGTCACACACCCCATTGGATAGCGTGTGTGTCATAAACCCCATTGGACATCGTGTGTGTGTGACAATCCCAATTGGACAGTTGTGTGTCACAAACCCCATGGGACAGAGTGTGTGTCACAAACACTATTGGACAGAGTGTGTGTGTCACAATCTGCATTGGACAGTGTGTGTGTCACAAAACCCATTGGATACCGTATATGTCACAAACCCCATTTCAAAGTGTGTGTGTCACAAACCCCATTGGGTAGCGTGTGTGTCACAAACCCTATTGGACAGTGTGTGTGTCACAACCCCCATTGGACAATGTGTGTGTCACAAACCCCATTAGCCAGCGTGTGTGTGTCACAATCCCCATTGGACAGTGTGTCTGTGTCACAAACCCAATTGGACAGTGTGTGTGTCACAAAACCTATTGGACAGCGTGTGTGTCACAAACCCTATTGGACAGCGTGTGTGTCACAAACCTTACTGGACAGCGTGTGTGTGTTTAACAGTACCCATTGGATAGCGTGTGTGTCACAAACACCCATGGACAGTGTGAGCGTCACAAACCCCATTGGATAGCGTGATGTGTCAAAACCACTTTTGACACTGTGTGTGTCACAAAACCCACTGGACAGAGTGTGTGTGTCACAAACCCCATTGGACAGAGTGTGTGTGTCAGAAAACCCATTGGACAGTGTTTGTGTCATAAACCCCATTGGACAGCCTGTGTGTTTCACAGTCCCCATTAGACAGTGGGTGTGAGTCACAAACCCCATTGGACAGAGTGTGTTCAACAAAACCCACTGGACAGCGTGTGTGTCATGAACCCCATTGGACAGTGTGTGTGTCACAAAAACCACTGGACAGCGTGTGTGTCACAAAACCCATTGGACAGACTGTGTGTTACAGACCCATTTGGACAGTGTGTGTGTGTCACAATACCCATTGGACAGTGTGTGTTTCACAAACCCCATTGGACAGAGTTTGTGTCACAAACCCCATTGGACAGTGTGTGTGTCAGAAACACCATTGGACAGCGTGTTTGTCACAAACCCCTTTGGACAGTGTGTGTGTGTCACAAAGCCCATTTGACAGAGTGTGTGTCACAAACACCATTGGACAGTGTGTGTGTCAAAAACCCCAATGGACAGCGTGTGTGTGTCACAAAACCTCCTCGTCAGTGTGTGTGTCACAAGCCCTACTGGACAGCGTGTGTGTCGCAAACCCCATGGGACAATGTGTGTGTGTGTCACAAACCCCATTGGAAAGTGTGTGCGTCACAAACCCCATTGGACAGCGTGTGTGTGTCACAAGCCCTATTGGACAGTGTATAGTTCACAATCCCCATTGGACAGCGTGTGAGTCACGTACACCATTAGACAGCGTGTGTGTGTCACAATCCCCATTGGATTGCGTGTGTGTGACACAAAACCTCCGGGTCAGCGTGTGTGTCAGAAAACCCATTGGACAGCATGCGTGTCACAAACATCATGAGACAGTGTGTGTGTAAGAAACCTAATTGGTCAGCGTGTGTGTCACAAACACCATGGGACAGTGTGTGTGTGTCACAAACCCCATTGGAAAGTGTGTGTCACAAACCCCATTGGATTGCATGTGTGTGTCAAAAACCCCATTAGAAAGTATGTGTGTCACAAAACCCATTGCATAGCTTATATGTGTCACAAACCCTATTGTGCAGAATGTGTGTGTCACATTCCCCATTGGATAGCGTGTGTGTCATAAACCCCATTGGACATCGTGTGTGTGTGACAATCCCAATTGGACAGTTGTGTGTCACAAACCCCATGGGACAGAGTGTGTGTCACAAACACTATTGGACAGAGTGTGTGTGTCACAATCTGCATTGGACAGTGTGTGTGTCACAAAACCCATTGGATACCGTATATGTCACAAACCCCATTTCAAAGTGTGTGTGTCACAAACCCCATTGGGTAGCGTGTGTGTCACAAACCCTATTGGACAGTGTGTGTGTCATAAACCCCATTGGACAGCGTGTGTGTTTCACAGTCCCCATTGGACAGTGTGTGTGTGTCACAAGCCCCATTGCACAGTGTGTGTGTCACAAAGCCCACTGGACAGCGTGTGTGTCACAAACACCCATGGGCAGTGTGCATGTCACAAACCCCATTGGACATCGTGTGTTTCACAAACCCTTTTGGACAGTGTGTGTCTCACAAACCCCACTGGAGAGCGTGTCTGTCACAAACACCCATTTACAGTGTGCGTATCACAAACCCCATTGGGCTGCGTGTGTGTGTCACAATCCCCATTGGACAGTGTTTGTGTGTCACAAACCCCATTGGACATCGTCTGTGTCACAAACCCCTTTAGACAGTGTGTGTGTCACAAACTCCATTTTACAGTGTGTCTGTCACAAACCCCATGGGACAGCGTGTGTGTCACAAGCGATATTGGACAGAGTGTTTGTTTCACAAACCGCAATGGAAAGTGTATGTGTCACAAACCCCATTGGATATCGTGGGTGTTTCACAAACCCCATTAGAAAGTGTGCGTGTCACAAACCCCATTGGATAGCATGTGAGTGTCACAAACCATATTGGACAGTGTGTATGTCACAATCCCCATTGGACAGTGTGTGTGTCTAAAAAATCCATTGTATAGCGTGTGTGTTAGAAACCCCATTAGAAAGTGTGTGTGTGTCACAAACCCTACTGGACAGCATGTGTGTCGCAAGCCCCATTCCACAGCGTGTGTGTCACAAACACCATTGGACAGCGTGTCTGTGTCACAATACCCATTGGACAGTGAGTGTCTCACGAACCCCATTTGACAACATGTGTGTCACAAATCCCATTGGAGAGCGTGTGTGTGTCACAAAACCCATTTGACAGAGTGTGTGTCACAAACACCATTGGAAAGTGTGCGTGTCACAAACCCCATTGGACAGTGAGTGTGTAACAAACCCAATTGGTCAGCGTGTGTGTCACAAACCCCATGGGACAGCGTGTGTGTGTCACAATCCCCATTGAACAGTGTGTGTGTCACAAACCCTATTGGACAGTGTGTGTGTCACAAGACCATTGGACAGAGTGTGTGTGTCACAAAACCCACTGGACAGCGTGTGTGTTCACGAACCCCATTGGACAGCGTGTGTGTCACAAACACCATTGGAGAGCGTGTGTGTGTAACAATACCCATTGGACAGTGCGTGTGTCAAAAACCCCAATGGACAGCGTGTGTGTATAACAATCCCCATTGGACAGTGTATGTGTGTCACAAACTCCAATGGACATCGTGTGTATGTCACAATCCCCATTGGACAGTGTGTGTGTCACAAACCCCATGGGACAGAATTGTGTCACAAAACGCATTGGACAGCGTGTGTGTCACAAGCGCCATTGAACAGAGTGTGTGTGTCACAAACCCCATTGGAAAGTGTATGTGTCACAAACCCCAATGGATAGCATGTGTGTGTCACAAACCCTGCTGGTCAGTGTGTGTGTCGAAAAACCCTTTGGACAGCATGCGTGTCGCAAACACCATTGGACAGTGTGTGTGTAAGAAAACCAATTGTTCAATGTGTGTGTCACAAACCCCATGGGACAGCGTGTGTTTTTCACAAACCCCATTGGAAAGTTTGTGCGTCACAAACCTCATTGTAAAGTGTGTGTGTCACAAACCCCATTACAAACTGTCTGTGTCACAAACCCCATTGGACAGAGTGTGTGTGTTCACGAACCCCACTGAACAGCGTGTGTGTCACAAGCCCCATTGGACAGCGTGTGTGTCACAAACACGATTGGAGAGTGTGTGTGTGTAACAATACCCATTGGACAGTGTGTGTGTCACAAACCCCATTGGACAGCGTGTGTTTCACAAACCCCCGTATACACTGTGTGTGTCAAAACCCAGGTGGACAGTGTGTGTGTCTCAAACCCCAATGGACAGCGTGTGTGTCACAAACCCCTTTGGACAGTGTGTGTGTCACGAACCCCATTGGACAGCGTGTGTCACAAGCCCCATTGGACAGTGTGTGTCTGTCACAAACCCCAATGGACAGCGTGTGTGTGTCACAATCCCCATTGGACAGCGTGTGTTTCACAAACCCCTTCGGACAGTGTGTGTGTCACAAGCCCCATTGGACAGCATGTGTGTGACACAATCCCCTTTGCACAGTGTGTGTGTCACAATACTCATTGGACAGTGAGTGTGTCACAAACCCTATTGGAGAGCGTGTGTGTCACAAACCCCTTTGGATAGTGTGTGTGTCACAATACCCATTGGACAGCGTGTGTGTCAGAAACCCCATTCCACAGAGTGTGTGTTTCACAAACCCCATTGGACAGCGTGTGTGTCATAAACACCTTTGGACAGCGTGTGTGTGTCACAATCCCCATTGTTCAGTATTTGTGTGTCATCAAACCCTTTGGACAGCGTGTGTGTCATAAACCCCATTGGACAGCGTGTGTGTGTCACAGTCCCCATTGTACAGTGTTTGTGTGTCACAAACCCTATTGGACAGCGTGTGTGTCATAAACCGCATTGGACAGCATCTGTGTGTCACACTCTCCATTGGACACTGTTTGTGTGTCATCAATCCCACTGGACCGTGTGTGTGTCACAAACCCCCTTAGACAGTGTGTGTGTCACAAAACTCAATGGACAGAATGTGTGTCACAAGTACCGGTGGACAGTGTGTGTGTGTCACAAAACCCATTGGAAAGTGTATGTGTCACAAAGCCCATTGGATAGCGTGTGTGTGTCACAAACCCTCCTGGTCAGTGTGTGTGTCACAAAACCCATTGGACAGCAGGCGTGTTGCAAACACCAATGGACAGTGTATGTGTAACAAACCCAATTGGTCAGCGTGTGTGTCACAAAGCCCATAGGAAAGTGTATGTGTCACAAAACCCACTGCACTGCGTGTTTGTCACAGACACCATTGGACAGAGTGTATGTGTCACAATCCCCATTGGACAGCGTGTGTGTCACAAACCCCATTGGACAGCATGTGTATCACAAACCCCGTTGGATAGCATGTGTGTGTCACAAACCCCATTGGACAGCGTGTGTGTGTCACAATACCCATTGGACAGAGTGTGTGTGTCTCAAACCCCATTGGATAGCGTGTCTGTGTCACAAACCCTATTGGACAGTGTGTGTGTCACAAAACCCGCTGGACAGCGTGTGTATCACAAACCCCATTGGAAAGCCTGTCTGTGTCACAAACCCTATTGGACAGTGTGTGTGTTACAAAAACCATTGGACAGTGTGTGTGTCACAAACCCCATTGGACAGCATGTGTATCACAAACCCCGTTGGATAGCATGTGTGTGTCACAAACCCCATTGGACAGCATGTGTGTGTCACAAACCGCATTGGAAAGTGTGTGTGTCACCAACCCCATTGGATAGTGTGTTACAAACTCTACTGGACAGTGTGTGTGTCACGAACCCCATTAGGCAGCATGTGTGTCACAACCCCCCCTGGACAGCGCGTGTGTCACAATCACCATTGGACATCGTGTGTGTGTCGCAATACCCATTGGACAGCATTTGTGTCACAAACAACACTGGACAGTGTTTGTTTCACAAACCCCAGTGTACAGAGTTTGTGTGTCACAATCACAATTGGACAGAGTGTGTGTGACATACCCCATTGGACAGTGTGTGTGTCACAAACCCCCCTGGACAGTGTTTGTGTCACAAACCCCATTTCACAGTGTGTGTGTGTCACAAACACTATTGGGCAGCATGTCTGTGTCAAAAAACCTTTGGACAGTGTATGTGTCACAAACCCCACAGGACAGTGTGTGTGTCACAAACGCCCCTGGACAGTCTGTGTGTCACAATCCTCATTGGACAGCGTGTGTGTCGCAAACCCCCCTGGACAGTGTGTGTGTCACAATCCCCATTGGACAGCGTGTGTTTCAGAAACCCCATTGGACAGTCTGTGTGTCACAAACACCTCTGTACAGCTTGTGTGTCACAAACACCCCTGGACAGCGTGTGTGTCACAAACCCCATTGGACAGCGTGTGTGTCTCTCAATTCCCATTGGACAGTGTGTGTCACAAACCCCATTGGACAGAGTTTGTGTCACAATCCCCTTTCGACAGAGTGTGTGTTACAAGCCCAATTGGACAGAGCGTGCTTTTCACGAACCCCATTGGATAGCGTGTGTATGTCACAAACCCCATTGGATACCATTTGTGTGTCACAAACCCCCCTGGACAGTGTGTGTGTCAGAAAACCCATTGGACAGCGTGTGTGTGTCACAATCCCCATTTTACAGCGTGTCTGTCACATACACTACTGGACAGTGTGTGTGTCACAAACCTCACTGGAAAGTGTGTGTGTTTCACAATCCCCATTGGACAGAGTGTGTATGACAAACCCCAATGGACAGTGTGTGTGTCACAAAACCCATTGGTCAGAGTGTGTGTGTCACAAACCCCATTGGACAGCGTGTGTGTCACAAACCCCCCTGGACAGTGTGTGTGTCACAAACCCCATTGGAGAGCATGTGTGTCACAAATCCCATTGGAAACTGCGTGTGTCACAAACCCCATTGGACAGAGTGTGTGTCACAAGCCCCATTGGACAGAGTTTGTGTGTCACAAACACCATTGGAAAGCGTAAGTGTCACAATACCCATACGATAGCGTGTGTGTGACACAAACCCTATTGGACAGTGTGTGTGTCACAAAACCCACTTGACAGCGTCTGTGTCATGAACCCCATTGCACAGCGTGTGTGTCACAAGCCCCTTTGGACAGAGTGCGTGTGTGACAAACCCCATTCAACAGCGTGTGTGTCACAAACCCCCCTGGACAGTGTGTGTGTCACAAACCCCATTTTTACAACGTGTTTGTGTCACAGTACCCATTGGACAATATGTGTCTCACAAACCCCACTGGACAGCGTGTGTGCCACAAAGTCACCTGGACAGCATCTGTGTCACAAGTGCTATTGGACAGTGTGCGTGTCACAAACCCCATTGGACAGTGTGTCTGTCACAAACCACATGGGACAGAGTGTATGTCACAAGCCCCGTTGGACAGAGTGTGTGTGACAAACCCCATTGGACAGTGTGTGTATCACAATCCCCATTGGACGGCGTGTGTGTCACAAACCCCACTGGACAGCGTGTGTATCACAAACACCCATGGACAGTGTGCGTGTCACAAACCCCTTTGGACATCCTGTGTGTCACAAACCCTTTTGGACACTGTGTTTGTCACAAACCCCACTGGACAGCGTGTCTGTCACAAACACCCATGGACAGTGTGCGTGTCACAAACACCATTGGACGGCGTGTGTGTCACAAGCCCATTTGACAGAGTGTGTGTGTCACAAAACCCACTGGACAGCGTGTGTGTCACAAACCCATTGCATAGCGTGTGTGTCACAAGCCCCATTGGACAGCGTCTGTGTCACAAACACCATTGGACAGCGTGTGTGCGTAACAATACCCATTGGACAGTGTGTGTGTCACAAACCCCGTTGGAGAGCGTGTGTGTCACAAATCCCCATGGACACTGTGTGTGTCACAAACCCCATTGGACAGTGTTTTTGACACAAACCCCACTGGACATCGTGTGTGTCACAAACCCTTTTGGACAGTGTGTGTGTCACAAAGCCCACTGGACAGCGTGTGTTTCACAAACACCCATGGACAGTACGCGTGTCCCAAAACCCATTGGACATCGTTAGTGTCAGAAACCCCTTTGGACATTGTGTGTGTCACAAAACCGATGGGACCGAGTGTGTGTCACGAACCCCATTGGACAGTGTGTGTGTAACAAATCCAATTGGTTAGCGTGTGTGTCACAAAACCCTTTGGAAAGTGTGTGTGTCACAAACCCCATTGCAAAGTGTGTGTGTCACAAACCTCATTGGATAGCATGTGTGTGTCACAATCCTCATTAGAATGTATGCGTGTCACAAACCCCATTGGATAGCGTGTGTATGTCACAAAACCTATTGGACAGTGTGTGTGTGACAAACCCCACTGGACAGCGTGTGTTTCACAAACCCAATTGGACAGCGTGTGTGTGTCACAATCCCCATTGGACAGTCTGTGTGACACAAAAGCCCATTGGAAAGTGTACGTGTGTAACAAACCCCATTAGAAAGTGTGCGTGTCACAAACCCCATTGGATAGCGTGTGTGTCTCACAAACCCTATTGGACAGCGTGTGTGTGTCACAATCCCCATTGGACAGTCTATGTGACACAAAAGCCCATTGGAAAGTGTACGTCTGTAACAAACCCCATTAGAAAGTGTGCGTGTCACAAACCCCATTGGATAGCGTGTGTGTTCACAAGCGTTATTGGACAGAGTGTGTGGGTCAAAAACCCCATTAGAAAGTATGTGTGTCACAAACCCCATTGGATCGCATCTGTGTGTCAAAAACCCTATTAGACAGAGTGTGTGTTTCACAAACCCCATTGGACAGCGTGTGTCTCACAAACCCCATTGGACAGCGTGTGTGTGTCCCATCCCTATTGGACAGTATGTGTGGCACAAAACCCACTGGATAGCGTGTGTGTCACAAACGCCATTGGACAGCATGTGTGTCACACTGCCCATTGTACAGAGTGTATTTGTCACAAAGCCCACTGGACATCGTGTGTGTCACAAACCCCATTGGACAGCGTGTGTGTGTCACAATCCACATTGGACAGTGTGTGTGTCACAAACCCCATAGGACAGAGTGTGTGTCACAAACACCATTTGTCAGCGCGTCTGTGTCACAAGCCCATTGGACAGAGTGTGTGTGTCACATAATCCACTGGACAGCGTGTGTGTCACGAACCCCATTGGACAGCATGTGTGTCAAAAGCACCGTTGGACAGAGTGTGCTGTCACAAACCCCATTGGACAGTGTGTATGTGTCACAAACCCCATTTGGTAGAGTGTGTGTGTTACAAACCCCATTAAAATGTATGCGTGTCACAAAACCCATTGGACAGCGTGAGTGTGTCACAAGCACCATTGGACAGAGTGTGGTGTCACAATCCCCATTGGACAGCGTGTGTGTCACAAACCCCATTGGACAGTGTGTGTGTGTCCCAAAGCCAATTTGATAGAGTGTGTGTGTCACAAACCCCATTGGACAGGGTGTGTGTGTCACAATACCCTTTGGACAGTGTGTGTGTCACAAACCTCATTGGACAGAGTTTGTGTCACAAACCCCCGTGGACACTGTGTGTGTCACAAACCCCATTGGAAAGTGTATGTGTCACAAACCCATTTGATAGAGTGTGTGTGTCACAAAACCCATTGGAAAGTATGCGTGTCACAAACCCCATTGGATAGCGTGTGTGTTTCGCAGTCCCCATTGGACAGAGTGTGTGTGTCACAAACCCCATTGGACAGTGTCTGTGTCACAAAACCCATTGGATAGCGTGTGTGTGTCACGAACCCTCCTGGTCAGTGTGTGTGTCACAAAACCCATTAGAAAGTATGTGTGTCACAAACCCCATTGGACAGCATGTGTGTGTAACAAACCCTCCTGCTCAGTGTGTGTGTCACAAACCCCACTGGACAGCGTGTGTGTCACAAACCCCATTGGACAGCGTGTGTGTGTCGCAAACCCCATGAGACAGAGTACGTGTCACTAACCGCATTGGACAGTGTGTGTGTGTCACAAACCCCATTAGACAGCATGTGTTTCACAAACCCCTTTGGACAGTGTGTGTGTCACAAACCCCATGGGACAGAGTGTGTGTCACAAACACTATTGGTCAGCGTGTGTGTGTCACTAGCCCATTGGACAGAGTGTGTGTGTCAGAAAACCCACTGTACAGCATGTGTGTAACGAACCCCATTGGACAGCGTGTGTGTCACAAGCACCGTTGGACAGAGTGTTGTGTCAAGTCCCCATTAGGCAGCGTGTGTGTCACATACCCCATTGGACAGTGTGTGTGTGTCACAATCCCCTTTTGACAGAGTGTGTATGCCACAAACCCCATTAGAATGTATGCGTGTCAAAAACCCCATTGGATAGCATGTGTGTGTCACAAGCACCATTGGACAGAGTGTGGTGTCACAAACCCCATTTGATAGAGTGTGTGTGTCACAAACCCCATTAGAAAGTATGAGTGTCAAAAACCCTATTGGATAGCGTGTGTGTGTCACAAGCACCATTGGACAGTGTGTGGTGTCACAAAAACCATTGGACAGCGTGTGTGTCACGAACCCCATTGGACAGCGTGTGTGTCAATAGCACCGTTGGACAGAGTGTGGTGTCACAATCCACATTGGACAGTGTATGTGTCACAAACCCCATTGGATAGAGTGTGTGTGTCACAAACCCCATTAGAAACTATGCGTGTCACAAACCCCATTGGATAGCGTGTGTGTGTCACAAGCACCATTGGACAGAGTGTGGTGTCACAAACCCCATTGGAAAGTGGATGTGTCACAAACCCCATTGGATAGCGTGTGTGTGTCACAAACCCCATTGGAGAGGGTGTGTGTGTCACAATACCCATTGGACAGTGTGTGTCTCACAAACCTCATTGGACAGAGTTTGTGTCACACACCCCATTGGACAGCGTGTGTGTCACAAACCCCATTGGACAGTGTGTGTGTCACAAACTCCACTAGACAGCGTGTGTGTCACAAACACCCATGGACATTGTGCGTGTCACAAACCCCATTGGACATCGTGTGTGTCACAAACCCCTTTGGACAGTGTGAGTGTCACAAACCCCATTGGACAATGTGTGTGTGTCACAATCCCCATTGGACAGAGTGTGTGTGTCACAAACCCCATTTGAAAGTGTATGTGTCACAAACCCAAATGGATAGCGTGTGTGTGTCACGAACCCTCCTGGTCAGTATGTGTGTCACAAAACTCATTGGACAGCATGCGTGTCACAAACACTATTGGACAGCATGTGTGTGTCACAAACCCGATTGGAAAGTGTGTGTCACAAACCCCATTGGATAGCGTGTGTGTGTCAAAAACGCCATTAGAAAGTATGTGTGTCACAAACCCCTTTGGATAGCATGTGTGTGTCACAAACCCTACTGTACAGTGTGTGTGTTTCACAAACCCCATTAGACAGCGTGTGTGTCACAAGCCACATTGGACAGCGTGTGTGTGTCGCAAACCCCATGGTACAGAGTGTGTGTCACAAACCTCATTGGAAAGCGTGTGTGTAATAAACCCCATTGGACAGCGTGTGTGTCACAAGCCCCATTGGACAGAGTGTATTTGTCAAAAAGGAAATTGGACAGCGTGTGTGTCACAAACCCCATTGGACAGAGTTTGTCTTTCACAAACCCCATTGGACAGTGTGTGTGTCTCACAAACCCCATTAGACAGCGTGTGTGTCACAAAACCTATTGGACAGTATGTGTGTCACAAAACCCACTGGATAGCGTGTGTGTCACAAACCCCATAGGACAGCGTGTGTGTCACAAGCCCCATTGGACAGAGTGTATTTGTCACAAAGCCCATTGGACAGCATGTGTGTCACAAACCCCAGTGGACAGGGTGTGTGTGTCACAATACCCATTGGACAGTGTGTGTTTCGCAAACCTCATTGGACAGAGTTTGTTTCACAAACCCCCGTGGACACTCTGCGTGTCACAAACCCCATTGGACAGCGTGTGTGACACAAACTCCACTGGACAGCGTGTGTAGTCACCAACCCCTTTGGACAGCGTGTGTGTCACAAAACCCTTCGTACAGTGTGTGTCACAAACCCCATTAGAAAGTATGCTTGTCACAAACCCCATTGGATAGCATGTGTGTGTCAAAAACCCTATTGGACATTGTGTATGACACAATCCCCTTTGGACAGTGTCTTTGTCACAAACTCAATGGGACAGAGTGTGTGTCACAAACACTATTGGTCAGCGAGTGTGTGTCACAAACACTATTGGTCAGCGTGTGTGTCACAAGCCCATTGGACAGAGTGTGTGTGTCACAAACCCCATTGGACAGCGTGTGTGTGTCACAAACCCCATTGGATAGAGTGTGTGTGTCACAAACCCCATTAGAAAGTATGCGTGTCACAAAACCCATTGGACAGAGTGTATTTGTCACAAAGCCCATTGGACAGCGTGTGTGTCAAAAGCACCATTGGACAGAGTGTGATGTCACAAACCCCATTGGAAAGTGTATGTTTCACAAACCCCTTTGGATAGCGTGTGTGTGTCACAAACCCTATTGGACAGTGTGTGTGTTACAAACCCCATTGGACAGCATGTGTGTCACAAGCCCCATTGGACAGAGTGTATTTGTCACAAAGCCCATTGGACAGCGTGTGTGTCACAATCCCCATTGGAAACTGTGTGTGTCACAAACGCCATTGGACAGGGTGTGTGTGTCACAATACCCATTGGACAGTGTGTGTGTCACAAACCTCATTGGACAGAGTTTGTTTCACAAACCCCATTGGACAGAATGTGTGTCAAAACCCAATTGGACAGCGTGTGTGTCACAAACCCCCCTTTTCAATGTGTGTGTCACAATCCCCAGTGGAAAGCGTGTGTGTCAAAGCCCCATTTGATAATGTGTGTGTCACAAAACCCACTTGACAGCGTGTCTGTCACAAACACCCTTGGACAGTGTGAGTGTCACAAACCCTATTGGACAGTGTGTGTGTCATAAAACCCTTTTGACAGTTTGTGTGTCAGAAACCCCATTGGAAAACGTGTGTGTGTCACAATCCCCATTGGACAGTGTGTGTGTCACAAACACAATTGGACAGCGTGTGTGTCACAAACACCATTGGACAGCGTGTGTGTCACAAGCCCATTGGACAGTGTGTGTGTGTCACAAGCCCATTGGACAGAGTGTGTGTGTCACAAAACCCACTGGACAGCGTGTGTGTCACAAGCACCATTGGACAGAGTGTGAGTGTCACAAACCCCATTGGATAGTGTGTGTGTCGCCAGCACAATTAGAAAGTGTGTGTATCACAAACCCCATTGGATAGCGTGTGTGCGTCACAAACCCTATTAGACAGTGTGTGTCTCACAAACCCCATTGAACAGCATGTGTGTCACGAACCCCATTGGACAGCGTGTGTGTCACAAGACCCATTGGACAGAGTGTGGTGTCACAAACGCCATTGGACAACGTGTGTGTGTCACAATCCCCATTAGACAGCGTGAGTGTCAAAACCCAATTGGATAGTCTGTGTGTCACAAAACCCGCTGGACAGCGTGTGTGTCACAAACACCCATGAACAGCGTGTGTGTCACAAGCCCATTGTACAGCGTGTGTGTGTCACAATTCCCATTGGACAGTGTGTGTGTCACAAACACTATTGGACAGCGTGTGTGTCACAAGTCCATTGGAAAGAGTGTGTGTGTCACAAACCCAATGGAAAGTGTATGTATTCACAAACCCCATTCGATAGCGTGTGTGTGTCACAAACCCTATTTGACAGTGTGTGAGTCACAAACCCCACTGGACAGGGTGTGTGTTCACAAACCCCTTTGGACAGTGTGTGTGTCACAAACACTTTTGGACAGCGTGTGTGTGTCACAAACCCCATTGCATAGCGTGTGTGTGTCACAAACCCCATTGGACAGTGTGTGTGTCACAAGCACCATTGGACAGAGTG
This sequence comes from Columba guinea, assembly GCA_032206185.1. NCBI lineage: Eukaryota > Metazoa > Chordata > Aves > Columbiformes > Columbidae > Columba > Columba guinea. The sequence goes on along the minus strand of JAVLUU010000053.1, from coordinate 1,872,716 downwards.
CGGTGTCACAAACCCCATTGGAAAGTGTATGTGTCACAAACCTCATTGGATAGCGTGTGTGTTTCACAAACCCTATTGGACAGTGTGTGTGTCACAAAACACACTGTCCAGCTATTGTGTCACAAACCCCATTGGACAGCGTGTGTGTCTCAAGTCCCATTGGACAGAGTGTATGTGTCACAAATCCTATTCGACAGTGTGTGGGTCACAAAACCCACTGGCGAGAGTGTGTGTTACAAACACCATTGGACAGCGTGTGTGTCACAAACACCATGGGACTGAGTGTGTGTCACGAACTCCATTGGACAGTGTGTGTCACAAGCGCCATTGGACAGCGTGTTTGTGTCACAAACCCTCCTGGTCAGTGTGTGTGTCACAAAACCCATTGGACAGCATGTGTGTCACAAACACAGTTTGACAGTGTGTGTGTAACAAACCCAATTGGTCAGCGTGTGTGTCACAAACCCATTGGACACCGTGTGTGTGTCAAAACTCCATTAGAAAGTATGCGTGTTCACAAACGCCATTGGATAGCGTGTGTGTGTCACAAAACCCACTGTACAGCGTGTGTGTCACAATACACATTGGACAGCATGTGTGTCACAAAACCCACTGGACAGCGTGTGTGTCATGAACCCCATTGGATAGTGTGTGTGTCACAATCCCCATTGGACAGTGCGTATGTCACAAACCCCATGGGACAGAGTGTGTGTGACAAACACTATTGGACAGCGTGTGTGTGTCACAATCCCTTTGGAGAGAGTGTGTGTGTCACAAAATCCACTGGACACCGTGTTTGTCACGAACCCCATTGGACAGCGTGTGTATCACAAGCACCATTGGACAGAGTGTGGTGTCACAATCCCCATTGGAGAGCGTGTGTGTCACAAACCCCATGGGACAGTGTGTGTGTGTCACAATACCCATTGGACAGAGTTTGTTTCAAAAACCCCATTGGACAGCATGTGTGTCAGAAACACCTTTGGAGAGTGTGTGTGTCACAAACCCCATTGGACAGCGTGTGTGTCACAAACACCCTTGGACAGTGTGAGTGTCACAAACCCTACTGGACAGTGTGTGTGTCACAAACCCCTTTGGACAGTTTGTGTGTCACAAACCCCATTGGACAGCGTGTGTGTGTCACAAGCCCATTGGACAGCGTGTGTGTGTCACAATCCCCATTGGACAGAGTGTGTGTCAAAACCCAATTGGACAGTGTGTGTGTCACAAAACTCACTGGACAGCGTGTGTGTCACGAACCCCATTGGATAGTGTCTGTGTCACAAACCCAATTTGAAAGTGTGTGTATCACAAACCCCATTGGATAGCGTCTGTGTGTCACAAACCCTATCAGACAGTGTGTGTATCACAAACGACATTGAACGGCATGTGTGTCACGAACCCCACTGGACAGCGTGTGTCTCACAAAAACCATTGGACAGAGTGTGTGTGTCACAAACCACATCGGACAGCGTGTGTGTCACAACCCCATTGGACAGCGTGTGTGTCACAAACCCCATGGGGCAGAGTGTGTGTCATAAAACGCATTGGACAGCGTGTGTGTCACAAGAACCATTGGACAGAGTGTGAGTGTCACAAACCCCATTGGATACTGTGTGTGTCACAAACCCCATTAGAATGTGTGTGTATCACAAACCCCATTGGATAGCGTGTGTGTGTCACAAACCCCATTGGACAGCGTGTGTGTCACAAGCGCCATTGGATAGAGTGTGTGTGTCACAGACCCTCCTGGTCAGTGTGTTTGTCACAAAACGCATTGGACAGCATGCGTTTCACAAACACCATTGGACAGCGTGTGTGTGTCACAAACACCTTTGGAAAGTATGTGTCACAAACCCCATTGGATAGCGTGTGTGTTTCACAAACCCTATTGGACAGTGTGTGTGTCACAAGCCCCATTGGACAGAGTGTATGTGTCACAAATCCCATTGGCCAGAGTTTGTGTTACAAACCCCATTAGACATCGTGAGTGTCACAAACCCCATTGGACAGTGTCTGTGTCACAAAACCCACTGCACAGCGTGTGTGGCACCAACACCCATGGACAGTGTGAGTGTCACAAACCCCATTGGATAGCGTGTGTGTCATAAACCCCATTGGATAGCGTGTGTGTGTCACAAACCCCATGAGACAGAGTGTGTGTCACAAACCCCATTGGACAGCGTCTGTGTCAGAATCACCATTGGACATTGTCTGTGTCACAAACCCCATTGGACAGCGTTTGTGTCACAATCCCCAGTGGACAGCGTGTGTTTCAAAACCCAATTGGACTGTGCGTGTGTCACAAAACCCACTGGACAGCGTGTGTGTCACGATCCCCATTGAACAGTGTGTGTTTCAAAACAAAATTGGACAGAGTGTGGTGTCACAAACCCCATTGGAAAGTGTGTGTGTCACAAACCCCTTTGGACAGTGTGTGTGTCACATACCCCATTAGAAATTGTGTGTGTCACAAAACTCATTGGAAAGCGTGTGTGTCACAAGCTCATTGGACAAAGTGTGTGTGTCACAAAACTCAGTTGACAGCGTGTGTGTCACGAAACTCACTGTACAGCGTGTGTGTCACAAGCACCATTGGACAGAGTGTGAGTGTCACAAACCCCACTGGATAGTGTGTGTGTCACAAAACCCATTAGAATTTGTGTGTCTCACAAAACCCATTGGAGAGCGTCTGTGTGTCACAAACCGTTTTGGTCAGTGTGTGTGTTACAAACCCCATTGAACAGCATGTGTAGTCACGAATTCTATTGGACAGCGTGTGTGTCACAAACCCCGTTGGACAGTGTGTGTGTCACAAAACCCACTGGACAGCGTGTGTTTTCACAAACCCCATTTTACAGCGTGTGTGTCACAAACACAACTGGACAGCGTGTGTGTGTCACAGTCCCCATTAGACAGCGTGTGTGTCACAAACCCCTTTGGACAGAGTGTATCACAAACACCATTGGACAGCGTGTGTGTCACAAACCCCATTGGACAGCGTGTGGGTGTCACAATCCCCATTAGACAGCGTGTGTGTCACAAACCCCATTGGACAGGGCGTGTGTGTCACAATCCCCATTAGACATCCTGTATCTCACAAACCCCTTTGGACAGTGCGTGTGTCACAAACCCCAAGGGACAGCGTGTGAGTGTCACAATCCCCATTGTACAGTGTGTGTGTCACAAACCCCATTGGGTGGCGTGTGTGTGTCACAAACCCTATTGGACAGCGTGTGCGTGTCACAAGCCCATTGGACAGCGTGTGTGTCACAATCCCCATTTGACTGCGGGTTTGTTCACAAACACCATTGGACAGCATGTGTGTCAAAAACCCCATTGGACAGTTTGTGTGTCATAAACCCAATTGGACAGAGTGTTCGTGTCACAAAGGCGATTGGACAACGTGTGTGTCACAATCCCCATTGGACAGCTTGTGTGTCAAAAAAACCATTGGACAGCGTGTGTGTCACAATCCCCATTGGACAGCGTGTGTGTGTCACAATCCCCATTGGACAGTGTGTGTTTTACAAACACCATGGGACAGAGTGTTGTGTCACAAACCCCAATGGAAAGTGTATGTGTCACAAACTGCATTGGATAGCATGTGTGTGTCTCAAACCCTATTGGACAGTGTATGTGTCACAAAACCCATTGGACAGTGTGTGTGTCACAGTCCCCATTGGACAGCGTGTGTGTCACAAACCCATCGACAGTGTGCGTGTGTCACAATACCCATTAGATACTGTGTGTGTCACAAGACCCATTGGACAGAGTGTGTGAGTCACAAACCCCATTGGACAGCGTGTGTGTCACAGTCGCCATTGGACAGTGTGTGTGTCACAAACACAATTGGACAGTGTGTGTGTCACAAGCCCATTGGACAGAGTGTGTGTGTCACAAAACCCAGTGGACAGCGTGTGTGTCATGAACGCCATTGGACAGCATGTGTGTCACAAGCACCTTTGGACATAGTGTGAGTGTCACAAAACCCATTGGATAGTGTGTGTGTCACAATCCGCATTAGAAATTGTGTGTGTTTTTCAAACCCCATTGGACTGCGTGTGTGTCATAAACCCTATTGGATAGCGTGTGTGTGTCACAAACCCCATGGGACAGAGTGTGTGTCACAAGCACCATTGGACAGAGTGTGAGTGTCACAAACCCCATTGGATAGTGTGTGTGTCACAATCCCCATTAGAAAGTGTGTGTGTTTTTCAAACCCCATTGGACTGCGTGTGTGTCATAAAACCCATTGGATAGCGTGTGTGTCAGAAAACCCATGGGACAGAGTGTGTGTCACAAGCACCATTGGACAGATTGTGTGTATCACAAACCCCACTGGACAGTGTGCGTGTCACATAACCCATTGGACATCGTGTGTGTCACAAACCCCTTTGGACAGTGTGTGTGTCACAAACCCCATTGGACAGCGTGTGTGTCTCAAACCCCATTGGACAGAGTGTGTGTTTCACAAACCCCATTGGACAGCGTGTGTGTCACAATCCCTTATGGACAGCGTGTGTGTCAGAAACCCCATTAGACAGCGTGTGTGTCTCAATCCGTATTGGACAGCGTGTGTGTCAGAAACCCCATTTAACAGAGAGTGTGTGTTCCAAACCCCATTGGACAGCGTGTGTGTGTCACAATCCCCATTGTACAGTGTTTGTGTGTCACAAACCCCTTTGGACAGTGTGTGTGTCACAAACCCTTTGGACAGCGCGTGTGTGTCCCAGTCCCCTTTGGACAGTGTGTGTGTCACAAAACCCATTGGACAGCGTGTGTGTCACAAACACCATTGGACAGAGTATGGTGTCACAAACCCTATTGGACAGTGTGTTTGTCACAAACCCCATAGGACAGCGGGTGTGTAACAAACACTCATTGGACAGTGTGTGTGTGTCCCAATCTCCTTTGGACAGAGTGTGTGTCACAAATCCAATTGGACAGCTTGTGTGTCACAACCACAATTGGACAGAGTGTGTGTGTCAAAAACCCCTATGGAAAGTGTATGTGTCACAAACCCCATTGGACAGCGTGTGTCTCACAAGCCCCATTGGACAGCGTGTGTGTCACAAACACCATTGGACATCGTGTGCCTCACAAGCCCCATTGGACAGTGTGTGTGTCACAAAACCCATGGGACAGAGTGTTTGTCACAAACACTATTGGACAGCATGTGTGTCACAAGCCCATTGGACATAGTGTGTGTGTCACAAAACCCACTGGACAGCGTGTGTGTCTCAAACCCCATTGGACAGAGTTAGTGTCACAAACCCTATCGGATAGTGTGTGTGTCACAAACACCTTTGGACAGTGTGTGTGTCACAAACCCCACTGGACAGCGTGTAGTGTCAGAAACCCCATTGGACAGTGTGGGTGTGTAACAAACCTCTTTGGACAGTGTGTGTCTCAAATCCCATTTGACAACGTCTGTGTCACAAACCCCATTTGACAGAGTGTGTGTCAGAAACACCATTGGACAGTGTGTATGTCAGAAACCCCATTGGACAGCATGTGTGTGTCACAAACCCTCCTGGTTAGTGTGTGTGTCAGAAACACCATTGGACAGCGTGTGTGTAACAATCCCGATTGGAAAGTGTGTGTGTTACAAACCCCATTGGACAGCGTGTGTGTGTCACAAACCCTCCTGGTTAGTGTGTGTGTCACAAAGCCCACTAGACAGTGTGTGTGTAACAATCCCGATTGGAAAGTGTGTGTGTCACAAACCCTTTGGAAAGTGTGCGTGTCACAAACCGCATTGGATAGCGTGTGTGTTTCACAAACCTTATTGGACAGTGTGTGTCACAAACCCCACTTTACAACGTGTGTGCAACGAACCCCATTGGACAGCGTGTGTGTCACAAGACCCATTGGACAGAGTGTGTGTGTAAGAATACCCATAGGACAGTGTGTGTGTTACAAATCCTATTGGATAGTGTGTGTGTGTCACAAACCCTCCTGGTCAGTGTGCGTGTCTCAAAATGCATTGGACAGCATGCGTGTCGCAAACACCATTGGACAGTGTGTGTGTAAGAAACCCAATTGGTCAGCGTGTTTGTCACAAACCCCATTGGAAAGTGTGTCTGCCACAATCCCCATTGGAAAGTGTGTGTGTCACAAACCCCATTGGACAGCGTGTGTGTCACAAAACCCATTGGACCTCCTGTGTGTCATAAACCCCATTGGACAGCATGTGTGTCACAATCCCCATTGGACAAAGTGTGTGTCAGACACCGCATTGGGCAGAGTGTGGTGTCAAAAACCCCATTAAAAAGTGTACGTGTCACAAACCCCATTGGAAAGTGTACGTGTCACAAACCCCAATGGATAGCGTGTGTGTGTCACAAACCCTATTGGACAGTGTGTGTGTCACAAAAGCCACTGGACAGCGTGTATGTCACAATCCCCATTGGACAGCGTGTGTGTCACAAACCTCATTGGACAGAGTTTGTGTCACAAACCCTATTGGACAGCGTGTGTGTCACGAACCCCATTAGACAGCGCGTGTGTCTCAAGCACCATTGGAGAGAGTGTGGTGTCACAAACCCTATTGGAAAGTGTACGTGTCAGAAACCCCATTGGACAGCGTGTGTGTCACAAACACCATTGGACAGTGTGTGTGTCACAAACCCCATTGGACAGCGTGTGTGTGTCACAATCTCCTTTGAACAGTGTGTGTGTGTCACAAAACCCATTGGACAGCGAGTAGTGTCAGAAACCCCATTGGAACGTGTGTATCATAAAACCCATTGGACAGCGTATGTGTCACAAATCCCATTTGAGAGCGTGTGTGTGTCACAAACCCCATTTGACAGAGTGTGTGTCACAAGCACCATTGGACAGTGTGTGTTTCACAAACACCATTGGACAGCGTGGGTGTGTCACAAACCCTCCTGGTCAGAGTGTGTGTCACAAACCACATTGGACAGTGTATGTGTGTAACAATCGCCATTGGACAGTGTGTGTGTCTCAAACCCCAGGGCACAGAGTATTTGTCACAAACACTGTTGGACAGCATGTGTGTCACAAGCCCATTGGACAGAGTGTGCGTGTCACAAAACCCACTGGACAGCGAGTTTGTCACAAACCCCATTGGACAGCGTGTGTGTGTCACAAACCCTCCTGGTCAGTGTGTGTGTCGCAAAACCCATTCGACAGTGTGTGTGTCACAAACCCCATTGGACAGCGTGTGTGTCACAATCCCCATTGGACAGACTGTGTGTCACAAACCCCATTTAACAGAGTTTTTTTCAGAAACCCTATTGGAGAGCGTGTGTGTCACAAACACCATTGGACAGTGTGTGTGTCACAAACCCCATTGGACAGCGTGTGTGTGTGTCACAAACGCTCCTGGTCAGAGTGTGTGTCACAAACCCCATTGGACAGCATGTGTGTCATAAGCCCCATTGGACAGAGTGTATGCGCCACAAAACGCATTGGATAGCGTGTGTGTCACAAACCCCATTGGACAGCGTGTGTGTGTAACAATACCCATTTGACTGTGTGTGTGTCACAAAACCCATTGGACAGGGTGTGTGTGTCACAAACCACATTGGAAAGTCTGTGTGTCACAATCCCCATTGGAAAGTGTGTGTGTCACATACCCCATTGGATAGCGTGTGTGTGTCACAATCCCCATTGGAAAGTGTGTGTGTCACAAACCCCATTGGAAATTGTGTGTGTCACAAACCCCATTGGATATCACGGGTGTGTCACAAACCCTATTGGACAGTGTGTGTGTCACAAACCCCACTGTACAGCGTGTGAGCAAGAAACCCCATTGGACAGCGTGTGTGTCACAAGACCCTTTGGACAGAGTGTGAGTGTCAGAAACCCCATTGGACAGCGTGTGTGTCACAAACCCCATTGGACAGCGTGTGTTATGTAACAATACCCATTGGAGAGTGTGTGTGTCACAATCCCCAGTGGACAGCGTGTGTGTGTCACAATCCCCAATGGACAGCGTGTGTGTCACAAGCCCATTGGACAGAGTGTGTGTGTCACAAAACCCACTGGACAGCGTTTGTGTCACGAACCCCATAGGACAGCGTGTCTGTCACAAGCACCATTGGACAGAGTGTGTGTGTCGCAAACCCCATTGGAAAGTGTATGTGTCACAAACCCCATTGGATAGCGTGTGTGTGTCACAAACCCTATTGGACAGTGTGTAGGTTACAATCCCCATTGGACAGCATCTGTGTCACAAACCCCATTGGACAGCGTGTGTGTCAAAACCCCATTGGACAGTATGTGTGTCAGAAAACCCACTGGACAGAGTGTGTGTCACAAACACCAATGGAGAGTGTGAGTGTCACAAAGCCCTTTGGATAGCGTGTGTGTCACAAACCCCATTGGACAGCGTGGGTGTGTCACAAACCCTCCTGGTCAGTGTGTGTGTCACAAACCGCTTTGGACAGTGTGTGTGTCACAAACCCCCGTGGACAGTTTGTGTGTCACAATCCCCAGTTGACAGCGTGTGTGTTAAAACCCCATTGGACAGCGTGTGTGTCAAAAGAACCCTATGAGAGTGTGTCACAATCCCCAGTTGACAGCGTATGTGTTAAAACCCCATTGGACAGCGTGTGTGTCAAAAGAACCCTATGACAGTGTGTGTGTGTCACAAACCCCATTGGAAAGTGTATGTGTCACAAACCCCATTGGATAGCGTGTGTGTGTCAGAAACCCTATTGGACAGTGTGTAGGTCACAATCCCCATTGGACAGCGTGTGTGTCACAATCCCCATTGGACAGCGTGTGTTTTTCACAAACACCATTCGACAGTGTGTGTGTCACAAACCGCATTGGACAGCGTTTGTGTGTAACAATACCCATTGGACAGTGTGTGTGTCACAAAACCCATTGGAGAGCGTGTGTGTGTAACAATAAGCATTGCACAGTGAGTGTGTCACAAACCCCATTGGACAACGTGTGTGTCAAAAACCCCCGTGGACACTGTGTGTGTCACGAACGCCATTGGACAGTGTGTGTGTCACAATCCCCAGTGGACAATGTGTGTGTCAAAACCCCTGTGGACAGTGTGTGTGTCACAAAACCAACTGGACAGCGTGTGTGCCAAAAAAAACAAAGGAAAGTGTGAGTGTCACAAACCGTATTGGACAGCGTGTGTGTCACAAACCCTTTTGGACAGTGTGTGTGTCACAAAACGCACTGGACAGCGTGTGTGTCACAAGCACCATTGGACAGAGTGTGTGTGTCACAAAACCCATTGGAAAGTGTGTGTGTCACAAACCACATTGGATAGCGTGTGTGTCACAAGACCAATTGGACAGACTGTGTGTGTCACAAAACCCACTGGACAGAGTGTTTGTTCACAAACCCCATTGGACATCGTGTGTGTCACAAGACCCATTGGACAGAGTGTGTATGTCACGAACACCGCTGGACAGCGTGTGGGTGTAACAATACATATTGGACAGTGTGTGTGTCACAAGCGCCATTGGACAGAGTGTGTGTGTCACAAACCCCATTGGAAAGTGTATGTGTTCCAAAGCCCATTGGATAGCGTGTGTGTGTCACAAACCCTATTGGACAGCGTGTGTGTCACAAAACGCACTGAGCAGCGTGTGTGTCACAAACCCTATTTGAAAGTGTATGTGTCACAAACACCCATGTAAAGTGTGAGTGTCACAAACCCCATTGGACAACTTGTGTGTCACAAACCCCTTTGGACAGTGTGTGTGTCAAAAGAGTCATTGGACAGCGTGTGTGTGTCACAATCCCCATTGGACAGTGTGTGTGTCACAAACCCCATGGGACAGAGTGTCTGTCACGCACCCCATTGGACAGCGTGCGTGTCACAAGCCCCACTGGACAGAGTGTGTGATTCACAAACCCATTAGAAAGTGTGTGTGTCACAAACCCCATTGGAAAGAGTGAGTGTCACAAACACCATTGGATAGATTGTGTGTGTCACAAACCCTCCTGGTCAGTGTGTGTGACACAAAACCCATTGGACAGCATGCGTGTCACAAACATCATTGGACAGCGTGTGTGTAACAAACCCCATTGGACAGCGTGTGTGTGTCACAAAACCCATTGGAAAGTTTGTGTCCAAACCTTTTTGCATATCGTGTGTGTGTCAAAAACCCCATTAGAAAGTATATGTGTCACAAACCCCATTGGATAGCATGTGTGTGTCACAAACCCTATTGGAGAGTAAGTATGTCACAATCCCCATTGGACAGCGTGTGTGGTTCACAATCCCCATTGGACACTGTGTGTGTGTGTTACAAAAACCATTGGATAGCGTGTGTATCACAAACCCCCCTGGACAGTGTGTTTGTCACAATCCCCAGTGGACAGCGTGTGTGTCAAATCCCCATTGGACATTATGTCTGTGACAAAACGCACTGGACAGCGTGTGTGTCACAAACACCCATTGTACAGCGTGTGTGTCACAATCCCCATTGGACAGTGTGTGTGTCACAAACCCCACTGGACGGCGTGTGTGTCACAAACACCCATGGACAGTGTGCGTATCACTAAACCCAGTGGACAGTGTGCGTGTCAAAAACACCCATGGACAGTGTGCGTGTCACAAATCCCATTGGACATCGTGTGTGTCACAAACCTCTTCGGACAATGAGTGTGTCACAAACTCCTTTGGACAGCGTGTATGTGTCACAATCCCCATTGGACAGTGTGTGTGTCACAAACCCCATTTGAAAGGGTATGTGTCACAAAGCCCATTGGATAGCGTGATTGTGTTACAAACCCTACTGGACAGTGTGTGTGTGTCACAATCCCCATTGGACAGTGTGTGTTTCACAAAACCCATTGGATAGAGTGTGTGTGTCACAAACCCTATTGGACACTGTGTGTGTCACAAAACCCACTGGACAGCGTTTGTGTCACAAACCCCCCTGGACAGCGTGTGTGTCACAAACAACCATGGCCAGGATGCGTGTCACAAACTCCACTGGAAAGTTTGTGTGTCACAAACCGCACTGGACAGAGTGTGTGTCACAAACACCCATGGATAGTGTGCGTGCCACCAGCCCCATTGGACAGCGTGTGTGTCAAAAACACCATTGGACAGCGTGTTTGTGTAACAATACCCATTGGACAATGTGTGTGTCACAAACCCCATTGGACAGTGTGTGTGTCACAAACACCCATGGACAGTGTGCGTGTCACATACCCCATTATTCATTGTGTTGTGTCACAAACCCTTTTGGACAGTGTGTGTGTTCACAAAACCCACTGGACAGCGTGTGTGTCACAAACACCCATGGACAGTATGCGTGTCACAAAGCCCATTAGGAAGAGCGTGTGTCACAAACCCCACTGGACAGCGTGTGTGTTACATAGACCCATGGACAGTGTGCGTGTCAGAAACCCCATTGTACATCGTGTGTGTCACAAACCCTTTTGGACAGTGTGTGTGTCACAAACCCCATTGGACAGCGTGTGTGTGTCACAAACCCTATTGGACAGTGTGTAGGTCAAAATCCCCATTGAACAGCGTCTGTGTCACAATCCCCATGGGACAGTGTGTGTGTCACAAACCCCATTGGATAGCGTGTGTGTGTCAAAAACCCCATTAGAAAGTATGTGTGTCACAAAACCTTTGGATAGTGTGTGTGTGTCACAAACCCTATAGGACAGTGCGTAGGTCACAATCCCCATTGGACAGTGTCTGTGTCACAAACCACATTGTACAGCGTGTGTGTCACAAACACCATTGGACAGCGTTTGTGTGTCACAACCCACATTGGACAGTGTGTGTGTCACAAACCCCCGTGGACACTGCGTGTGTCACAAACCCCTTTGGACAGTGTGTGTGTTAAAACTCCACTGGACAGCGTTTTTGTCACAATCCCAACTGGACAGAGTCTGTGTCACAAACCCCATTGGACATTGTGTGTGTCACGAACACCATTGGACAGCGTGTGTGTGTCACAATCCCCATTGGACATTGTGTGTGTCACAAAACCCATTGGACAGCGTATGTGTCACAAGCCATTGCACAGAATGTGTGTGTCACAAAACCCACTGGACAGCGTGTGTGTCACGAACCCCATTGGACAGTGTGCGTGTCACAAACCCCTGTGGACAGCGTGTGTGTCACAATCCCCATTGGAGAACGTGTGTGTCACAATCCCCATTGGACAGTGTGTGTTTCAGAAACCCCATTGGACAGCCTGTGTGTCACAAACACCATTCAACAGCGTGTGTGTGTCACAAACACCATTGGACAGCGTGTGTGTGTAACAATACCCATTGGACAGTGTGTGTGTCACAAACCCCATTGGAGAGCGTGCGTGTCACAAACCCTTGCAGACACTGTACGTGGCACAAACACATTGGACAGTGTGCGTGTAACAAACCGCTCTGGACAGCGTGTGTGTGACAATCCCCATTGGAGAGCGTGTGTGTCACAAGACACTTTGACAGAGTGTGTGTGTCACAAACCCCATTGGACAGCGTGTGTGTCTCAAACCCCATTGGACAGAGTGTGTGTTTCACAAAACCCATTGAACAGCGTGTGTGTCACAATCCCCATTGGACAGCGTGTGTGTCAGAAACCCCATTGCACAGAGTGTGTGTGTCACAAACCCCATTGGAAAGTGTGTGTGTCAAAAATCCCATTGGACAGCGTGTGCGTGTCACAATCCCCATTGTACAGTGTTTGTGTGTCACAAACCCCATTGGAAAGTGTATGTGTCACAAACCCCATTGGATAGCGTGTGTGTATCACAAACCCCATTGGACAGTGTGTGTTTCACAAACCCCATTGGACAGCCTGTGTGTCACAAACACCATTCAACAGCGTGTGTGTGTCACAAACACCATTGGACAGCGTGAGTGTGTAACAATACCCATTGGACAGTGTGTGTGTCACAAACCCCATTGGAGAGCGTGCGTGTCACAAACCCTTGCAGACACTGTATGTGGCACAAACACATTGGACAGTGTGCGTGTCAAAAACCGCTCTGGACAGCGTGTGTGTGACAATCCCCATTGGAGAGCGTGTGTGTCACAAGACACTTTGGACAGAGTGTGTGTGTCACAAACCCCATTGGACAGCGTGTGTGTCTCAAACCCCATTGGACAGAGTGTGTGTTTCACAAAACCCATTGGACAGCGTGTGTGTCACAATCCCCATTGGACAGCGTGTGTGTCAGAAACCCCATTGCACAGAGTGTGTGTGTCACAAAACCCATTGGAAAGTGTGTGTGTCAAAAATCCCATTGAATATCGTGTGTGTGTCACAAACTCTATTGGAAAGTGTGTATGTCACAAATCCCATTGGATAGCGTGTGTGTGTCACAAACTCTATTGGTTAGTGTGTGTGTCACAAACCCCATTGGACAGCGTGTGTGTGTAACAATAATCATTGGACTGTGTGTGTGTCACACACCCCATTGGACAGCGTGTATGTGTAACAATACCCATTGGACAGTGTGTGTGTCACAAACCCCATTGGACAGGGTGTGTGTGTCACAATACCCATTGGACAGCGTGTGTGTCATAAACCGCATGTGGACACTGTGTGTGTAACGAATGCCATTGTGCAGAGTGTGTGTCACATACCCCCCTGGACATTGTATGTGTCACAATCCCCTTTGTACAGTGTGTATGTTTCACAAACACCATTGGACAGTGTGTGTGTCAAAAACCCCAATGGACAGCGTGTGTGTGTCACAAAACCTCCTGGTCAGTGTGTGTGTCACAAACCCCATTGGACAGCGTGTGTGTCACAAACCCCATTGGACAGCGTCTGTGTGTCAAAAACCCCATTAGAAAATAAGTGTGTCACAAACCCCATTGGAATGCATGTGTGTGTCACAAACCCTATGGGACAGTGTGTATGTCACAATCCCCATTGGACAGCGTGTGTGTCACAAGCCCCTTTGGTCAGTGTGTATGTGTCACGATCTCCTTTGGACAGTGTATGTGTCACAAACGCCATTGAACAGCATGTGTGTGTCACGAACTCCACTGGACAGCGTGTGTGTCACAAGCACCATTGGACGGAGTGTGTGTCACAAACACCTTTGGAAAGTGTGTGTGTCACAAACCCAATTGGACAGCGTGTGTGTCACAAACCCTATTGGACAGTGTGCGTGTCACAAAACCCACTGGACAGCGTGTGTGTCACAAACACCACTGGACAGTGTGGGTGTCTCAAACCCCATTGGACAGAGTGTGTGTGTCACAAACCCCATTGGACAGCATTTGTGTCTCAAACCCCATTGGACAGCGTATGTGTCACAAGCCCCATTGGACAGCGTGTGTGTCACAAACACCATTGGAGAGCGTGTGTGTGTCAAAAACCCCATTAGAAAGTATGTGTGTCACAAACCCCTTTGGACAGCGTGTGTGTGTCACAAACCCTATTGGACAGGGTGTGTGTCACAAACCCTCGCAGCCACATTATGTGTCACAAACCCCATTGGACAGTGTGCGTGTCTCAAACCTCTCTGGACAGCGTGTGTGTCACAAACCCCATTAGACATCGTGAGTGTCACAAACCCTTTTGGACAATGTGTGTATCACAAACCCCACTGGACAGTGTGCGTGTCACATAACCCATTGGACATCGTGTGTGTCACAAACCCCTTTGGACAGTGTGTGTGTCACAAACCCCATTGGACAGCGTGTGTGTCTCAATCCCCATTGGACAGAGTGTGTGTTTCACAAACCCCATTGGACAGCGTGTGTGTCACAATCCCTATTGGACAGCGTGTGTGTCAGAAACCCCATTAGACAGCGTGTGTGTCGCAATCCGTATTGGACAGCGTGTGTGTCAGAAACCCCATTTAACAGAGAGTGTGTGTTCCAAACCCCATTGGACAGCTTGTGTGTGTCACAATCCCCATTGTACAGTGTTTGTGTGTCACAAACCCCTTTGGACAGTGTGTGTGTCACAAACCCTTTGGACAGCGCGTGTGTGTCCCAGTCCCCTTTGGACAGTGTGTGTGTCACAAAACCCATTGGACAGCGTGTGTGTCACAAAACCCATTGGACAGCGTGTGTGTCACAAACACCATTGGACAGAGTATGGTTTCACAAACCCTATTGGACAGTGTGTTTGTCACAAACCCCATAGGACAGCGGGTGTGTAACAAACACTCATTGGACAGTGTGTGTGTGTCCCAATCTCCTTTGGACAGAGTGTGTGTCACAAATCCAATTGGACAGCTTGTGTGTCACAACCACAATTGGACAGAGTGTGTGTGTCAAAAACCCCTTTGGAAAGTGTATGTGTCACAAACCCCATTGGACAGCGTGTGTCTCACAAGCCCCATTGGACAGCGTGTGTGTCACAAACACCATTGGACATCGTGTGCCTCACAAGCCCCATTGGACAGTGTGTGTGTCACAAAACCCATGGGACAGAGTGTTTGTCACAAACACTATTGGACAGCATGTGTGTCACAAGCCCATTGGACATAGTGTGTGTGTCACAAAACCCACTGGACAGCGTGTGTGTCTCAAACCCCATTGGACAGAGTTAGTGTCACAAACCCTATCGGATAGTGTGTGTGTCACAAACACCTTTGGACAGTGTGTGTGTCACAAACCCCACTGGACAGCGTGTAGTGTCAGAAACCCCATTGGACAGTGTGGGTGTGTAACAAACCTCTTTGGACAGTGTGTGTCTCAAATCCCATTTGACAACGTCTGTGTCACAAACCCCATTTGACAGAGTGTGTGTCAGAAACACCATTGGACAGTGTGTATGTCAGAAACCCCATTGGACAGCATGTGTGTGTCACAAACCCTCCTGGTTAGTGTGTGTGTCAGAAACACCATTGGACAGCGTGTGTGTAACAATCCCGATTGGAAAGTGTGTGTGTTACAAACCCCATTGGACAGCGTGTATGTGTCACAAACCCTCCTGGTTAGTGTGTGTGTCACAAAGCCCACTAGACAGTGTGTGTGTAACAATCCCGATTGGAAAGTGTGTGTGTCACAAACCCTTTGGAAAGTGTGCGTGTCACAAACCGCATTGGATAGCGTGTGTGTTTCACAAACCTTATTGGACAGTGTGTGTCACAAACCCCACTGTACAGCGTGTGTGCAACGAACCCCATTGGACAGCGTGTGTGTCACAAGACCCATTGGACAGAGTGTGTGTGTAAGAATACCCATAGGACAGTGTGTGTGTTACAAATCCTATTGGATAGTGTGTGTGTGTCACAAACCCTCATGATCAGTGTGCGTGTCTCAAAATGCATTGGACAGCATGCGTGTCGCAAACACCATTGGACAGTGTGTGTGTAAGAAACCCAATTGGTCAGCGTGTTTGTCACAAACCCCATTGGAAAGTGTGTCTGCCACAATCCCCATTGGAAAGTGTGTGTGTCACAAACCCCATTGGACAGCGTGTGTGTCACAAAACCCATTGGACCTCCTGTGTGTCATAAACCCCATTGGACAGCATGTGTGTCACAATCCCCATTGGACAAAGTGTGTGTCAGACACCGCATTGGACAGAGTGTGGTGTCAAAAACCCCGTTAAAAAGAGTACGTGTCACAAACCCCATTGGAAAGTGTACATGTCACAAACCCCAATGGATAGCGTGTGTGTGTCACAAACCCTATTGGACAGTGTGTGTGTCACAAAAGCCACTGGACAGCGTGTATGTCACAATCCCCATTGGACAGCGTGTGTGTCACAAACCCCATTTGACAGAGTGTGTGTCACAAGCACCATTGGACAGTGTGTGTTTCACAAACACCATTGGACAGCGTGGGTGTGTCACAAACCCTCCTGGTCAGAGTGTGTGTCACTAACCACATTGGACAGTGTATGTGTGTAACAATCGCCATTGGACAGTGTGTGTGTCTCAAACCCCAGGGCACAGAGTATTTGTCACAAACACTGTTGGACAGCATGTGTGTCACAAGCCCATTGGACAGAGTGTGCGTGTCACAAAACCCACTGGACAGCGAGTTTGTCACAAACCCCATTGGACAGCGTGTGTGTGTCACAAACCCTCCTGGTCAGTGTGTGTGTCGCAAAACCCATTCGACAGTGTGTGTGTCACAAAACCCACTGGACAGCGTGTGTGTGTAACAATACCCATTGGACAGCGTGTGTGTCACAAACCCCATTTAACAGAGTTTTTGTCAGAAACCCTATTGGAGAGCGTGTGTGTCACAAACACCATTGGACAGTGTGTGTGTCACAAACCCCATTGGACAGCGTGTGTGTGTGTCACAAACGCTCCTGGTCAGAGTGTGTGTCACAAACCCCATTGGACAGCATGTGTGTCATAAGCCCCATTGGACAGAGTGTATGCGTCACAAAACGCATTGGATAGCGTGTGTGTCACAAACCCCATTGGACAGCGTGTGTGTGTAACAATACCCATTGGACTGTGTGTGTGTCACAAAACCCATTGGACAGGGTGTGTGTGTCACAAACCACATTGGAAAGTCTGTGTGTCACAATCCCCATTGGAAAGTGTGTGTGTCACATACCCCATTGGATAGCGTGTGTGTGTCACAATCCCCATTGGAAAGTGTGTGTGTCACAAACCCCATTGGAAATTGTGTGTGTCACAAACCCCATTGGATATCACGGGTGTGTCACAAACCCTATTGGACAGTGTGTGTGTCACAAACCCCACTGTACAGCGTGTGAGCAAGAAACCCCATTGGACAGCGTGTGTGTCACAAGACCCTTTGGACAGAGTGTGAGTGTCAGAAACCCCATTGGACAGCGTGTGTGTCACAAACCCCATTGGACAGCGTGTGTTATGTAACAATACCCATTGGAGAGTGTGTGTGTCACAATCCCCAGTGGACAGCGTGTGTGTGTCACAATCCCCAATGGACAGCGTGTGTGTCACAAGCCCATTGGACAGAGTGTGTGTGTCACAAAACCCACTGGACAGCGTTTGTGTCACGAACCCCATAGGACAGCTTGTCTGTCACAAGCACCATTGGACAGAGTGTGTGTGTCGCAAACCCCATTGGAAAGTGTATGTGTCACAAACCCCATTGGATAGCGTGTGTGTGTCACAAACCCTATTGGACAGTGTGTAGGTTACAATCCCCATTGGACAGCATCTGTGTCACAAACCCCATTGGACAGCGTGTGTGTCAAAACCCCATTGGACAGTATGTGTGTCAGAAAACCCACTGGACAGAGTGTGTGTCACAAACACCAATGGAGAGTGTGAGTGTCACAAAGCCCGTTGGATAGCGTGTGTGTCACAATCCCCATTGGACAGCGTGTGTTTCACAAACCCCATTGGACAGCGTGGGTGTGTCACAAACCCTCCTGGTCAGTGTGTGTGTCACAAACCGCTTTGGACAGTGTGTGTGTCACAAACCCCCGTGGACAGTTTGTGTGTCACAATCCCCAGTTGACAGCGTGTGTGTTAAAACCCCATTGGACAGCGTGTGTGTCAAAAGAACCCTATGAGAGTGTGTCACAATCCCCAGTTGACAGCGTATGTGTTAAAACCCCATTGGACAGCGTGTGTGTCAAAAGAACCCTATGACAGTGTGTGTGTGTCACAAACCCCATTGGAAAGTGTATGTGTCACAAACCCCATTGGATAGCGTGTGTGTGTCAGAAACCCTATTGGACAGTGTGTAGGTCACAATCCCCATTGGACAGCGTGTGTGTCACAATCCCCATTGGACAGCGTGTGTTTTTCACAAACACCATTCGACAGTGTGTGTGTCACAAACCGCATTGGACAGCGTTTGTGTGTAACAATACCCATTGGACAGTGTGTGTGTCACAAAACCCATTGGAGAGCGTGTGTGTGTAACAATAAGCATTGCACAGTGAGTGTGTCACAAACCCCATTGGACAACGTGTGTGTCAAAAACCCCCGTGGACACTGTGTGTGTCACGAACGCCATTGGACAGTGTGTGTGTCACAATCCCCAGTGAACAGCGTGTGTGTCAAAACCCCTGTGGACAGTGTGTGTGTCACAAAACCAACTGGACAGCGTGTGTGTCAAAAAAAACAAAGGAAAGTGTGAGTGTCACAAACCGTATTGGACAGCGTGTGTGTCACAAACCCTTTTGGACAGTGTGTGTGTCACAAAACGCACTGGACAGCGTGTGTGTCACAAGCACCATTGGACAGAGTGTGTGTGTCACAAACCCCATTGGAAAGTGTGTGTGTCACAAACCACATTGGATAGCGTGTGTGTCACAAGACCAATTGGACAGACTGTGTGTGTCACAAAACCCACTGGACAGAGTGTTTGTTCACAAACCCCATTGGACATCGTGTGTGTCACAAGACCCATTGGACAGAGTGTGTATGTCACGAACACCGCTGGACAGCGTGTGGGTGTAACAATACATATTGGACAGTGTGTGTGTCACAAGCGCCATTGGACAGAGTGTGTGTGTCACAAACCCCATTGGAAAGTGTATGTGTTCCAAAGCCCATTGGATAGCGTGTGTGTGTCACAAACCCTATTGGACAGCGTGTGTGTCACAAAACGCACTGAGCAGCGTGTGTGTCACAAACCCTATTTGAAAGTGTATGTGTCACAAACACCCATGTAGAGTGTGAGTGTCACAAACCCCATTGGACAACTTGTGTGTCACAAACCCCTTTGGACAGTGTGTGTGTCAAAAGAGTCATTGGACAGCGTGTGTGTGTCACAATCCCCATTGGACAGTGTGTGTGTCACAAACCCCATGGGACAGAGTGTCTGTCACGCACCCCATTGGACAGCGTGCGTGTCACAAGCCCCACTGGACAGAGTGTGTGATTCACAAACCCCATTAGAAAGTGTGTGTGTCTCAAACCCCATTGGAAAGAGTGAGTGTCACAAACACCATTGGATAGAGTGTGTGTGTCACAAACCCTCCTGGTCAGTGTGTGTGACACAAAACCCATTGGACAGCATGCGTGTCACAAACATCATTGGACAGCGTGTGTGTAACAAACCCCATTGGACAGCGTGTGTGTGTCACAAAACCCATTGGAAAGTTTGTGTCCAAACCTTTTTGCATATCGTGTGTGTGTCAAAAACCCCATTAGAAAGTATATGTGTCACAAACCCCATTGGATAGCATGTGTGTGTCACAAACCCTATTGGAGAGTAAGTATGTCACAATCCCCATTGGACAGCGTGTGTGGTTCACAATCCCCATTGGACACTGTGTGTGTGTGTCACAAAAACGATTGGATAGCGTGTGTATCACAAACCCCCCTGGACAGTGTGTTTGTCACAATCCCCAGTGGACAGCGTGTGTGTCAAATCCCCATTGGACATTATGTCTGTGACAAAACGCACTGGACAGCGTGTGTGTCATAAACACCCATTGTACAGCGTGTGTGTCACAATCCCCATTGGACAGTGTGTGTGTCACAAACCCCACTGGACGGCGTGTGTGTCACAAACACCCATGGACAGTGTGCGTATCACTAAACCCAGTGGACAGTGTGCGTGTCAAAAACACCCATGGACAGTGTGCGTGTCACAAATCCCATTGGACATCGTGTGTGTCACAAACCTCTTCGGACAATGTGTGTGTCACAAACTCCTGTGGACAGCGTGTATGTGTCACAATCCCCATTGGACAGTGTGTGTGTCACAAACCCCATTTGAAAGGGTATGTGTCACAAAGCCCATTGGATAGCGTGATTGTGTTACAAACCCTACTGGACAGTGTGTGTGTGTCACAATCCCCATTGGACAGTGTGTGTTTCACAAAACCCATTGGATAGAGTGTGTGTGTCACAAACCCTATTGGACACTGTGTGTGTCACAAAACCCACTGGACAGCGTTTGTGTCACAAACCCCCCTGGACAGCGTGTGTGTCACAAACAACCATGGCCAGGATGCGTGTCACAAACTCCACTGGAAAGTTTGTGTGTCACAAACCGCACTGGACAGAGTGTGTGTCACAAACACCCATGGATAGTGTGCGTGCCACCAGCCCCATTGGACAGCGTGTGTGTCAAAAACACCATTGGACAGCGTGTTTGTGTAACAATACCCATTGGACAATGTGTGTGTCACAAACCCCATTGGACAGTGTGTGTGTCACAAACACCCATGGACAGTGTGCGTGTCACATACCCCATTATTCATTGTGTTGTGTCACAAACCCTTTTGGACAGTGTGTGTATTCACAAAACCCACTGGACAGCGTGTGTGTCACAAACACCCATGGACAGTATGCGTGTCACAAAGCCCATTAGGAAGAGCGTGTGTCACAAACCCCACTGGACAGCGTGTGTGTTACATAGACCCATGGACAGTGTGCGTGTCAGAAACCCCATTGTACATCGTGTGTGTCACAAACCCTTTTGGACAGTGTGTGTGTCACAAACCCCATTGGACAGCGTGTGTGTGTCACAAACCCTATTGGACAGTGTGTAGGTCAAAATCCCCATTGAACAGCGTCTGTGTCACAATCCCCATGGGACAGTGTGTGTGTCACAAACCCCATTGGATAGCGTGTGTGTGTCAAAAACCCCATTAGAAAGTATGTGTGTCACAAACCCTTTGGATAGTGTGTGTGTGTCACAAACCCTATAGGACAGTGCGTAGGTCACAATCCCCATTGGTCAGCGTCTGTGTCACAAACCACATTGTACAGCGTGTGTGTCACAAACACCATTGGACAGCGTTTGTGTGTCACAACCCACATTGGACAGTGTGTGTGTCACAAACCCCCGTGGACACTGCGTGTGTCACAAACCCCTTTGGACAGTGTGTGTGTTAAAACTCCACTGGACAGCGTTTTTGTCACAATCCCAACTGGACAGAGTCTGTGTCACAAACCCCATTGGACATCGTGTGTGTCACAAAACCCATTGGACAGCGTATGTGTCACAAGCCATTGCACAGAATGTGTGTGTCACAAAACCCACTGGACAGCGTGTGTGTCACGAACCCCATTGGACAGCATGTGTGTCACAAACCCCATTAGAAAGTGTACGTTTCACAAACCCCATTGGACATCGTGTGTGTCACAAGACCCATTGGACAGAGTGTGTATGTCACGAACACCGCTGGACAGCGTGTGGGTGTAACAATACATATTGGACAGTGTGTGTGTCACAAGCGCCATTGGACAGAGTGTGTGTGTCACAAACCCCATTGGAAAGTGTATGTGTTCCAAAGCCCATTGGATAGCGTGTGTGTGTCACAAACCCTATTGGACAGCGTGTGTGTCACAAAACGCACTGAGCAGCGTGTGTGTCACAAACCCTATTTGAAAGTGTATGTGTCACAAACACCCATGTAGAGTGTGAGTGTCACAAACCCCATTGGACAACTTGTGTGTCACAAACCCCTTTGGACAGTGTGTGTGTCAAAAGAGTCATTGGACAGCGTGTGTGTGTCACAATCCCCATTGGACAGTGTGTGTGTCACAAACCCCATGGGACAGAGTGTCTGTCACGCACCCCATTGGACAGCGTGCGTGTCACAAGCCCCACTGGACAGAGTGTGTGATTCACAAACCCCATTAGAAAGTGTGTGTGTCTCAAACCCCATTGGAAAGAGTGAGTGTCACAAACACCATTGGATAGAGTGTGTGTGTCACAAACCCTCCTGGTCAGTGTGTGTGACACAAAACCCATTGGACAGCATGCGTGTCACAAACATCATTGGACAGCGTGTGTGTAACAAACCCCATTGGACAGCGTGTGTGTGTCACAAAACCCATTGGAAAGTTTGTGTCCAAACCTTTTTGCATATCGTGTGTGTGTCAAAAACCCCATTAGAAAGTATATGTGTCACAAACCCCATTGGATAGCATGTGTGTGTCACAAACCCTATTGGAGAGTAAGTATGTCACAATCCCCATTGGACAGCGTGTGTGGTTCACAATCCCCATTGGACACTGTGTGTGTGTGTCACAAAAACGATTGGATAGCGTGTGTATCACAAACCCCCCTGGACAGTGTGTTTGTCACAATCCCCAGTGGACAGCGTGTGTGTCAAATCCCCATTGGACATTATGTCTGTGACAAAACGCACTGGACAGCGTGTGTGTCATAAACACCCATTGTACAGCGTGTGTGTCACAATCCCCATTGGACAGTGTGTGTGTCACAAACCCCACTGGACGGCGTGTGTGTCACAAACACCCATGGACAGTGTGCGTATCACTAAACCCAGTGGACAGTGTGCGTGTCAAAAACACCCATGGACAGTGTGCGTGTCACAAATCCCATTGGACATCGTGTGTGTCACAAACCTCTTCGGACAATGTGTGTGTCACAAACTCCTGTGGACAGCGTGTATGTGTCACAATCCCCATTGGACAGTGTGTGTGTCACAAACCCCATTTGAAAGGGTATGTGTCACAAAGCCCATTGGATAGCGTGATTGTGTTACAAACCCTACTGGACAGTGTGTGTGTGTCACAATCCCCATTGGACAGTGTGTGTTTCACAAAACCCATTGGATAGAGTGTGTGTGTCACAAACCCTATTGGACACTGTGTGTGTCACAAAACCCACTGGACAGCGTTTGTGTCACAAACCCCCCTGGACAGCGTGTGTGTCACAAACAACCATGGCCAGGATGCGTGTCACAAACTCCACTGGAAAGTTTGTGTGTCACAAACCGCACTGGACAGAGTGTGTGTCACAAACACCCATGGATAGTGTGCGTGCCACCAGCCCCATTGGACAGCGTGTGTGTCAAAAACACCATTGGACAGCGTGTTTGTGTAACAATACCCATTGGACAATGTGTGTGTCACAAACCCCATTGGACAGTGTGTGTGTCACAAACACCCATGGACAGTGTGCGTGTCACATACCCCATTATTCATTGTGTTGTGTCACAAACCCTTTTGGACAGTGTGTGTATTCACAAAACCCACTGGACAGCGTGTGTGTCACAAACACCCATGGACAGTATGCGTGTCACAAAGCCCATTAGGAAGAGCGTGTGTCACAAACCCCACTGGACAGCGTGTGTGTTACATAGACCCATGGACAGTGTGCGTGTCAGAAACCCCATTGTACATCGTGTGTGTCACAAACCCTTTTGGACAGTGTGTGTGTCACAAACCCCATTGGACAGCGTGTGTGTGTCACAAACCCTATTGGACAGTGTGTAGGTCAAAATCCCCATTGAACAGCGTCTGTGTCACAATCCCCATGGGACAGTGTGTGTGTCACAAACCCCATTGGATAGCGTGTGTGTGTCAAAAACCCCATTAGAAAGTATGTGTGTCACAAACCCTTTGGATAGTGTGTGTGTGTCACAAACCCTATAGGACAGTGCGTAGGTCACAATCCCCATTGGTCAGCGTCTGTGTCACAAACCACATTGTACAGCGTGTGTGTCACAAACACCATTGGACAGCGTTTGTGTGTCACAACCCACATTGGACAGTGTGTGTGTCACAAACCCCCGTGGACACTGCGTGTGTCACAAACCCCTTTGGACAGTGTGTGTGTTAAAACTCCACTGGACAGCGTTTTTGTCACAATCCCAACTGGACAGAGTCTGTGTCACAAACCCCATTGGACATCGTGTGTGTCACAAAACCCATTGGACAGCGTATGTGTCACAAGCCATTGCACAGAATGTGTGTGTCACAAAACCCACTGGACAGCGTGTGTGTCACGAACCCCATTGGACAGCATGTGTGTCACAAACCCCATTAGAAAGTGTACGTTTCACAAACCCCATTGGATAGCGTGTGTCTGTCACAAACCCTTTTGGACAGTGTTTGTCACAATCCCCACTGGACAGCGTCTTTGTCACAAACCCCATTGCACAGTGTGTGTGTCACAAACCCCATGGGACAATGTGTGTGTGTCACAAACCCCATTGGAAAGTGTGTGTCACAAACCCCATTGGACAGTGTTTGTGTAACAAACACCATTGGACAGCATGTGTTTGTAACAATACCCATTGGACAGTGTGTGTGTCACAAACCCCTTTGGACAGGATCTGTATCACAAACCCCAGTGGACAATGCATTTGTCACAAACCCCATTGGACAGTTTGTGTGTCACAAACTCCACTGGACAGCGTGTGTGTCACAATCACCCATGGACAATGTGTGTGTCACAAACCCCATGGGACATCGTGTGTGTCACAAAGCCCTTTGGACAGTGTGTGTGTCAAGACCCCATTGGACATCGTGTGTGTGTGTCACAAACCCCATTGGAAAGTGTTTGTCACAAACCCCTTTGTATAGCGCGTGTGTGTCACAAACACCATTATAAAGTGTGCGTGTCACAAACCCCATTGGAGAGCGTGTGTCTGTCACAAACCTTATTGGACAGTGTGTAGGTTACAATCCCCATTGGACAGAGTCTGTGTCACAAACCCCATTGGACAGTGTGTTTGTCACAATCCCCGTTGGACAGTGTGTGTGTCACAAACGCCGTTGATAGCGTGTGTGTGTTACAAACCCGATTGGAAAGTGTGTGTCACAAACCCCATTGGACAGCGTGTGTGTCACAAACACCATTGAAGAGCTTGTGTGTGTAACAATACCCATTCGACAGTGTGTGTGTCACAAACCGTATTGGACAGCGTCTGTGTCACAATCCCCCGTGGACACTGCGTGTGTCACAAACCCCACTGGACAGCGTGTGTGTCTCAAACACCCATGGACAACGTACGTGTCACAAACCCCATTGGACAGCGTGTGTGTGTTTCAATCCCCTTTGGACAGTGTGTGTGTCACAAACCCCATGGGACAACGTGTGTGTGTCAAAAACCCCATTGGAAAGTGTGTGTCACAAAACCCATTGGATAGTGTGTGAGTGTCACAAACCCCATTATAAAGTGTGCGTGTCACAAACCCCATTTGATACCGTGTGTGTGTCACAAACCCTATTAGACAGTGTGTATGTCACAAACCCCATTGGAAAGCGTGGGTGTCACAAACCCCATTGTATAGCGAGTGTGTGTCACAAACCCCATTATAAAGTGCGCGTGTCTCAAACCCTATTGGACAGTGTGTAGGTCACAATCCCCAGTGGACAGAGTGTGTGTCAAAACCCCGTTGGACTGTCTGTGTGTCACAAAACCCGTGGACAGTGTGAGTTTCACAAACCCCTTTGGATAGCGTGTGTGTCAGAAACCCCTTTGGACAGTGTGTGTGTCACAAAACCCATTGGACAGAGTGTGAGTGTCACAATCCCCATTGGACAGTGTGTGTGTCACAAACATCATTGGACAGCGTGTGTGTGTCACAAGCCCATTGGACAGAGTGTGTGTGTCACAAGCACCATTGGACAGAATGTGTGTGTCACAATCCCCATTGGAAAGTGTATGTGTCACAAACCCCATTGGATTGCATGTGTGTGTCACAAACCCTATTGTATAGTGTGTGTGTAATAAAATCCCCTGGACATCCTGTGTGTTCACAAACCCCATTGGACAGTGTGTTTTTCACAAGACCCTTTGGACAGAGTGTGTGTGTAAAAATAACCATTGGACAGTGTGTGTGTCACAAACCCTCTTGGACACTGTGTATGTCATAAACCCCATTGGACAGCGTGTGTGTGTCACAATACCCATTGGAAAGTGTGGGTGTCACAAACTGGATTGGACATGGTTTGTGTCCCAAACATCATTGGACAGCGTGTGTGTCACAAGCCCATTGGACAGAGCGTGTGTGTTACAAAACCCTTTGGACAGTGTGTGTGTCACAAACCCCATTGTACAGCGTGTGTGTGTCACAATCCCCACTGTACAGTGTGTTTGTCACAAACCCCTTTGGACAGTGTGTGTGTCACAGACCCCTCAGTACAGGGTGTGTGTCACAATCCCCATAGGACAGACTGTGTGTGTCACAATCATCATTGGACAGTGTGTGTGTCACAATACCATTGGACAGACTGTGTGTGTCACAAAACCCACTGGACGGCGTTTGTGTCACGAACTCCTTTGGACAGCGTGTGTGTCACAGACCCCATTGGACAGTGTGTATGTGTCATAAGCTCCATTGCACAAAGTGCGTGTTTCACAAACCCCATTGGATAGAGTTTGTGTGACAAAACCCATTGGACACTGTGTGTGTCAGAAACCCCATTGGACAGCGTTTGTGTCACACTCCCCAGTGGACAGAGTGTGTGTCAAAACCCAATTGGACAGTGCGTGTGTCACAAAACCCACTGGACAGGGTGTGTGTCACAAACCCCCCTAGTCAGTTTGTGTGTCACAATCCCCAGTGGACAGCGTGTGTGTCAAAACCCCATTGGACAGTATGTGTGTCACAAAACCCACTGGATAGCGTGTGAGTTCCAAACAACCCTGGACAGTTGAGTGTCACAAACCCCATTGGATAGCGTGTGTGTCACACACCCCTTTGGACCGTCTGTGTTTCACAAACCTCGTTGGACAGCGTGTGTGTGCAACAAACCCTACTGGACAGAGTGTGTGTCACAAACCCAATTGGATAGCGCGTGTGTGTCACAAACCCCATTAGAAAGTGTGCGTGTCACAAACCCCTTTGGAAAGTGTGCGTGTCACAAACAACATTGGATAGCGTGTGTGTGTCACAAACCCCATTAGATAGTGTGCGTGTCACAAACCCCATTGGATAGATTGTGTGTGTCACAAACCCCCGTGGACACTGTGTGTGTCACAAACCCCATTGGACAGTGTGTGTATCACAAACCCCACTGGACAGCGTGTGCGTCATAAATACCCATGGACAGTGTGCATGTCACAAACCCCATTGGACATCGTGTGTGTCAGAAACCCCACTCGACAGCGTTTGTGTCACAAACACCCATGGAGGGTGCGAGTGTCACAAACCCCATTGGACAGCGTGTGCATCACAAATCCCATTGGATAGTGTGTGTGTTTCACAAAACCCAGTAAACAGTATGCATGTCACAAACACCATTGGACAGTGTATGTCTAACAAAACCAATTGGTCAGCGTGTGTGTCACAAACCCAATGGGACAGAGTGTGTGTCACAAACCCCATTGGAAAGTGTGTGTGTCACAAACCCCATTGGATAGCGTGTGTGTTTCACAAAACCCATTAAACAGTATGCGTGTCACAAACCCCATTGGATAGCGTGTGTGTGTCACAAAACCCATTAGAAAGTGTGCGTGTCACAAACCCCATTTGAATGTGTGTGTGTCACAAACCACATTGGATAGCGTGTGTGTCAATAGCTCATTGGACAGAGTGTGTGTGTCACAAAACCCACTGGACAGCGTGTGTGTCACGGACCCAATTGGACAGCGTGTGTGTCACAAGCGCCATTGGAAATTGTGTGTGTCAGAAACCCAATTGGATAGCGTGTGTGTGTCACAAACCGCTTTAGAAAGTGTGCTTGTCACAAACCCCTTTGGAAAGTGTGTGTGTCACGAACCCTATTGGACAGTGTGTATGTCACAATCCCCATTGGACAGCATCTGTGCCACAAACCCATTGGACAGCGTGTGTGTCACAAACATCATTGGACAGCGTGTGTGTGTCACAATCCCCATTGGAAAGTGTATGTGTCACAAACCCCATTGGATACCGTGTTTGTGTGTCACAAACCCTTTTGGACATTGTGTGTGTCAGAAACAACAATGGACATCGTGTGTGTCACAAACACCCATGTACAGTGTGCGTGTCACAAACCCCAATGGACATCTTGTGTGTCACGAACCCCTTTGGACAGCGTGTATGTCACAAACCCCATCGGACAGAACGTCTGTGTCACAAACCCCATTGGAAAGTGTGTGTCTCACAAACTTCACTGGATAGTGTGTGTGTGTCACAAACCCTATTGGACAGTATATATGTCACAATCCCCATTGGACAGCGTCTGTGTCACAAACCCCATTGGACAGCGTTTTTGTCACGAACACCTTTGGACAGCGTGTGTGTGTCACAATCCCCATTGGACAGTGTGTGTGTCACAAAACCCATTGGATAGCGTGTGTGACACAAACCCCATTAGAAAGTGTGCGTGTCACAAACCCCATTGGATAGCATGTTTCTGTCACAAACCCTATTGGACTGTGTGTGTCACAAGACCCATTGGACAGAGTCTGTGTGTCACAAACCCCATTGCACAGCGTGTGTAACAATCCCCATTGGACAGCGTGTGTGTCACAAACCCCATTGGACAGAGTGTGTGTGTGACACACCCCATTGGACAGCGTGTGTGTCACAAAACCCTTTGGACAATGTTTGTGACACAAACCCCATTGGACAGCGTGTGTGACATAAACCCCATTGGACAGCGTGTGTGTGTCACAATCCCCATTGGACAGTTTGTGTGTGTCACAAACCCCTTTAGACAGACTGTGTGTGACAAACCCCACTGGACAGAGTGTGTGTCACAAACCCCCGTGGACACTGTGTATGATAAACCCCACTGGACAGCGTTTGTGTAACAAACTCCTTTGGACAGTGTGTGTGTCACAAACCCCACTGGACAGCGTGTGTGTCTCAAACACCCATGGACAACGTTCGTGTCACAAACCCCATTGGACAGCGTGTGTGTGTCACAATCCCCATTGGACAGTGTTTGTGTCACAAAACCTATTTGATATAGTGTGTGTCACAAACCCCATTGGATAGCGTGTGTGTGTCACAAACCCCATTTGAAAGTGTGTGTGTCACAAACCCCATTGGATAGTGTGTGTGTCACTAGCCCATTGGACAGAGTGTGTGTGTCACAAAACCCACTGGACAGCTTGTGTGTTCACGGACCCCATTGGACAGCGTGTGTGTCACAAGCGCAATTGGAATGTGTGAGTGTCACAAACCCAATTGGATAGCTTGTGTGTGTCACAAACCCCTTTAGAAAGTGCGCGTGTCACAATCCCCTTTGGATAGAATGTGCGTGTCACAAATCCTATTGGACAGTGTGTATGTCACAATCCCCATTGGACAGCGTCTGTGTCACAAACCCCATTGGACAGTGTGTGTGTCACAAACCTCATTGGACAGTGTGTGTTTCTCACAATCCCCATTGGAAAGTGTATGTGTCACAAACACCATTGGTTAGCGTGTGTGTGTCACAAACCCTTTTGGACAGTGTGTGTGTCAGAAACCCCACTGGATAGCGTGAGTGTCACAAACACCCATGGACAGCGTGCGTGTCAGAAACCCCATTGAACACAGTTTGAGTCACAAACCCCATTGGACAGCGTGTCACTAGCCCATTGGACAGAGTGTGTCTGTCACAAAACCCACTGGACAGCGTGTTTTTCACTAACCCCATTGGACAGCGTGTGTGTCACAAGCACCATTGGACAGAGTGTGTGTGTCACAAACCCCATTGGAAAGTGCATGTGTCCAAACCCCATTGGATAGCGTGTGTGTCACAAACACCATTGGACATCATGTGTGTGTAACAATACCCATTGGACAGTGTGTGTGTCACAAAGCCCATTGGATAGCCTGTGTGTCACAAACACCATTGGACATCGTGTGTGTGTAACAATACCCATTGCACAGAGTGTGTGTCACAAATCCCATTGGACAGTGTGCGTGTCACAAAACCCTTTGGACATCAGGTGTGTCACAAACCCTTTTGGACAGTGTGTGTCCCACAAACACCTTTGGACATAGTGTGAGTCAAAAACAACTTTGGACAGCGTTTGTGTCATAAACCCCATTGGATATTGCACGTGTGTCACAAACCCCATGGGACAGAGTGCGTGTCACGAACCCCATTGGACAGCGTGTGTGTCACAAGCGCCTTTGGACAGAGTGTGTGTGTCACCAACCCCATTGGAAAGTGTATGTGTCACATACCCCATTGGATAGCGTGTGTGTATCACAAACCCTCTTGGTCAGTGTGTGTATCAAAAAACCCATTGGACAGAGTTTGTGTTTAACAATACCCATCGGACAGTGTGTGTATCACAGACCCCATTGGACAGTTTGTGTGTCACAAACCGTATTGGACAGAGTTTGTGTTTAACAACACCCATTGGACAGTGTGTGTATCACAAACCCCATTGGACAGCGTGTGTGCCACAGAGACCCATGGACAGTGTGCGCAGTCACAAACCCCATTGGACATCGTGTGTGTCACAAACCCCTTTGGACTGTGTGTGTCACAAACCCCATTGGACAGCGTGTATGCCACAGAGACCCATGGACAGTGTGCGTAGTCACAAACCCCATTGGACATCGTGTGTGTCACAAACCCCTTTCGACAGTGTGTGTGTCACAAACCCCATTGCACAGTATTTGTCTGTCACAATCCCCATTAGTCAGTGTGTGTGTCACAATACCCACGGGACAGAGTGTGTGTCACGAACCCCTTTGCACAGCGTATGTGTCACAAGCGCCATTGGACAGAGTGTGTGCGTCACAAACCCCATTGGAACGTCTATGCATTACAAAACCCATTGAATAGTATGTGTGTGTCACAAACCCTCCTGGTAAAGTGTGTGTGTCACAAAACCCATTGGACAGCATTCGTGTCACACACACCATTGGACAGTGTGTGTGTAACAAACCCAATTGGTCAGCATGTGTGTCTCAAACCCCATGGGACAGCGACTGGGTGTCACAAACCCCATTGGATAGTATGTGTCACAAACCCCACTGGATAGCGTGTGTGTGTCTAAAACCCCATTAGAAAGTATGATTGTCACAAACCCCATTGGATAGCATGTGTGTGTCACAAACCCTATTGGACAGTGTGTATTTCACAATCCCCATTAGACAGCGTCTGTGTCACAAATCCCATTGGACAGCGTGTGTGTCACAAACAACCATTGGACAGCGTGTGTAGTGTCACAATTCCCATTGGACAGCGTGTGTGTCATAAACCCCATTGGATAGCGTGCGTGTGTCACAAACCCCATTATAAAGTGTGCATGTCACAAACCCCATTGGACACTGTGTGTGTCACAAACCCCATTGGACCGTGTGTGTGTCACAAACCCCATTGGACAGAGTGTGTGTCACAAGACCCATTGGACAGAGTATATGCGTCACAAAGCCCATTGGACAGCGTGTGAGTCACAATACCCTTTGGACAGTGTATGTGTCACAAATCCCATTGGACAGGGTGTGTGTGTCACAATAACCATTTGACAGTGTGTGAGCCACAAACCTCATTGGACATAGTTTGTGTCACAAACCCCCGTGGACACTGTGTGTGTCTGTGACAAAACCCACTGGACAGCGTGTGTGTCACTAACACCCATGGACAGCGTGAGTGTCACAAATCCCATTGGACAGCGTGTGTGTGTCACAATCCCCATTGGAGAGTGTGTGTGTCACAAACACCATTGGACAACGTGTGTGTCACAAGCCTATTGGACAGAGTGCGTGTGTCACAAACCCCAATGGAAAGTGTATGTGTAACAAACCCCATTCGATAGCGTGTGTGTGTCACAAACCCTATTGAATAGTATGTGTGTCACAAAACCCACTGGACAGCGTCTGTGTTCACAAACACCATTGGACAGCGAATTTTTAACAAGACCCATTGTACAGAGTGTGTGTGTCACAAACCCCCGTGGACACTGTGTGTATCACAAACCCCATAGGACAGTGTGTGTGTCACAAACCCCGTTGTACATCATGTGTGTCACAAACCCTTTTGGACAGCGTGTGTGTCACAAATACCCATGGACAGTGTGCGTGTCACAAACCCCATTGGACATCTTGTGTGTCACAAACCCCTTTGGAAAGCGTGTGTGTCACAAGCGCCATTGGAGAAAGCGTGTTTCACAAACCCCATGGGACAGAGTGTGTGTCACGAACCCCATTGGATAGCGTGTGTGTTTCACAAACCCTCCTGGTCAGTGTGTGTGTCACAAAACCCATTGGACAGCATGCGTGTCATAAACACCATTGTACATCGGGTGTGTTAAAAACCCAGTTGGTCAGCGTGTGTGTCACAAACCCATTTGGATAGCATGTGTGTGTCACGAACCATATTGGAAAGTGTGTGTGTCACAAAATCTATTGGATAGCGTGTGTTTCACAAACCCCATTAGAAAGACAGTGTGTCACAAACCCCATTGTACAGCGTGTGTGTCACAATCCCCATTGGTCAGAGTGTATGTGTCACAAACTCCATCTGGCAGCGTGTGTGTCACAAACCCCACTGAACAGCGTGTGTGTCACAATCCCCATTGAACAGAGTGTGTGGGTCACAAACCCCATTGGACAGTGTGTGTGCCACAAACACCATTGGACAGCGTGTGAGTGCTGCAATCCCCATTGGACAGTGTGTGTGTCACAAAAACCATTGGATAGCGTGTGTGTCACGAACCCCATTAGAAAGTGTGTGTGTCACAAAACCCATTGGATAGCGTATGTGTGTCACAAACTCTATTGGACAGACTGTGTGTGTCACACACCACATTGGACAGCGTGTGTGTCATAAACCCCATTGGACAGCGTGTGTTTCACAAACCCCATTATAAAGTATGCGTGTCACAAACCCAATTGGACAGCGCGTGTGTCACAAACCCCTTTGGACAGTGTGTGTGTTACAAACATCATTGGATAGCATGTGTGTCACAGGCCCATTGGACAGAGTGTGTGTGTCACAAAACCCACTGGACACCATGTGTGTCACAAACCCCATTGGACAGCGTGTGTGTCACAAACCCCATTGGACCGCGTCTGTGTCACAAACCCCATTGGACAGCGTGTGTGCCACAAACACCATTGGACAGCGTGTGTGTGTCGCAATCCCCATTGGACAGTGTGTGTGTCACAAAACCCATTGGATAGCGTATGTGTGTCACAAACTGTATTGGACAGAGTGTGTGTGTCACACACCACATTGGACAGCGTGTGAATAATAAACCCCATTATAAAGTGTGCGTGTCACAAACCCCATTGGACAGTGTGTGTGTCACAAACACCATTGGACAGAGTTTGTATTTAACAATACCCATTGTATAGTGTGTGTGTCACAAAACCCACTGGACAGCGTGTGTATCAAAAACAGCCATGGACAGTGTGAATGTCACAAACCCCACTGGATAACGTGTGTGTCACAAACCCTTTGGACAGTGTGTGTGTCACAAGCACCATTGGACTGAGTGGGTGTGTCACAAAACCCATTGGAAAGTGTATGTGTCACAAAACCCATTGGATAGCGTGTGTGTTTCACAATCCACATTGGAAAGTGTGTGTGTCACAATCCCCTCTGGACAGCGTGTGTGTCACAAACCCCATTGGACAGCGTGTGTGTCACAATACCCATTGGACAGTGTGTGTGTCACAAACCCCATTGGATATCGTGTGTGTCACAAGCCCATTGGACAAAGTGTGTATGTCACAAGCACCATTGGACAGTGTGTGTGTCACCATTTCCATTGGATAGCGTGTGTGTCACAAACCCCATTGGACAGCGTTTGTGTCACAAAGCCCCGTACACACTGTGTGTGTCACAAACCCCATTGGACAGTGTGTGTGTCACCAAACTCTTTGGACAGTGTGTGTGTCACAAAACCCACTGGACAGCGTGTGTGTCACAAACCCCATTGGACAGTGTGTGTGTCTCAATCCCCATTAGCCAGCGTGTGTGTCACAAACCCCATTGGACAGAGTTTGTGTCACAAACCCCATTGGATAGCGTGTGTGTGTCACAATCCCAATTGTACAGTGTGTGTGTCACAAACACCATTGGACAGCGTGTGTGTCACAAACACCATGGGACAGATTGTGAGTGTCACAAACGCATTGGATATTGTGTGTGTCACAAACCCCATTAGAAAGTGTGTGTGTCACAAACCCCATTGGATAGCGTGTGTGTCACAAACCCATTGAACAGCGTGTGTGTCACGAACCCCATTGGACAGAGACTGTAGTCACAGTCCCCATTGGACAGCGTGTGTAACAAACCCCATTGGACAGATTGTTTGTCATAAACCCCATTGGACAGCGTGTGTGTCAGAAACACCATTGGACAGTGTGTGTGTCACAAAACCCACTGGACAGCGTGGGTGTCACAAACAAAAATAGACAGTGTGAGTGTCACAATATTCATTGGACAGTGTGTGTGTCACACACCCATTTGGACAGCATGTGCGTGTCACAATCCTATTGGACAGTGTGTGTGTCACAAACACCATGGGACAGATTGTGAGTGTCACAGACCCCATTGGATATTGTGTGTGTCACAAACCCCGTTAGAAAGTGAGTGTGTCACAAACCCCACTGGATAGCGTGTGTGTGTCAGAAACCCATTGAACAGCGTGTGTGTCAGGAACCCCATTGGACAGAGTCTGTAGTCACAATCCCCATTGGACAGCGTGTGTGTCACAAACCCCATTGGACAGATTGTGTGTCATAAACCCCATTGGACAGCGTGTGTGTGTCACAATCCCCATTGGACAGCGTGTGTGTCACAAACCTCATTGGACAGATTGTTTGTCATAAACCCCATTGGACAGCGTGTGTGTCAGAAACACCATTGGACAGTGTGTGTGTCACAAACCCGAATTGGACAGCGTTTGTGTCACAATCCCCAGTGGACAGCGTGTGTGTCAAAACCCAAATGGACAGTGCGTGTGTCACAAAACCCACTGGACAGCGTGTGTGTCACAAACCCCCCTGGTCAGTGTGTGTGTCACAATCCCCAATGGACAGCGTGTGTGTCAAAATCCCATTGGACAGTGTGTGTGTCACAAAATGCACTGGACAGCGTGTGTGTCACAAACAACAATAGATAGTGTGAGTGTCACAATACCCATTGGACAGTGTGTGTGTCACAAACCCCTTTGGACAGCATGTGCGTGTCACAATCCTATTGGACAGTGTGTGTGTCACAAACACCATGGGACAGATTGTGAGTGTCACAAACCCCATTGGATATTGTGTGTGTCACAAACCCCATTAGAAAGTGAGTGTGTCACAAACCCCATTGGATAGGGTGTGTGTGTCAGAAACCCATTGAACAGCGTGTGTGTCAAAAACCCCATTGGACAGATTGTGTGTCATAAACCCCATTGGACAGCGTGTGTGTGTCACAATCCACACTGGACAGCGTGTGTCTCACAAACACCCCGTCAGTGAGTGTGTCACAATCCCCAGGGGACAGCGTGTGTGTCAAAACCCCATTGGACAGTGTGTGTGTCACAAAACCCACTGGACAGCGTGTGTGTCACAAACAACAATATACAGTGTGAGTGTCACAAACCCCTTTGGATAGCTTGTGTGTCACAAACCTCATTGGACAGGGTGTGTGTGTAACAATCCTTATTGGACAGCGTGTGTGTCACAAGCACCATTGAACAGCGTGTGTGTCACAAGCACCATTGGACAGAGTGTGAGTGTCACACACCCCATTAGATAGTGTGTGTGACACAAACCCATTCAAACATTGTGTGTGTCACAAAAACCTTTTGATAGTGTGTGAGTGTCACAAACCCCATTGAACAGCGTGTGTGTCACGAACACCATTAGACACCGTGTGTGTCACAAGACCCATTGGAGGGAGTGTGCGTGTCACAAAACCCATTGGACAGCGTGTGTGTCACAATCCCCATTGGACCGATTGTGTGTCATAAACCCCATTGGACAGAGTGTGTGTGTCACAAACCCCTTTGGACAGCGTGTGTGTCACAAACACAATTGGACAGCGTGTATGTGTCACAATCCTATTGGACAGTGTGTGTGTCACAATCCCCATTAGACAGCGCGTGTATCAGAAACCCCTTTGGACAGTGTGTGTGTCACAAACCCCATTGGACAGCGTGTGTGTGTCACAATCCCCATTGGACAGTGTGTGTTTTACAAACACCATGGGACAGAGTGTGTGTCACAAACACTATTGGACAGCGTGTGTGTGTCACAAGCCCATTGGACTGAGCGTGTGTGTCACAAAACCCACTGGACAGCGTGTGTGTTACGAACCCCCTTGAACATCGTGTGTGTCACAAGCACCATTGGACAGAGTGCGAGTGTCACAAACCCCATTGGAAAGCGTATGTGTCACAAACTCCATTGGAAAGCGTGTCTGTCACAAACCCCATTAGACAGTGTGTGTGTGTCACAATACCCATTTTAAAGCGTGTGTGTCACAAACCCCATTGGACAGTGTGCGTGTGTCAAAATACCCATTAGAGAGTGTGTGTGTCACAAACCCCATTGGACAGAGTTTGTGTCACATACCCCATTGGACAGCGTGTGTGTCAGAAACAACATTGGTCAGTGTGTATGACACAAAAAACGTTGGACAGCGTTTGTTTCAAAACCCAATTGGACAGTGCGTGTGTCACAAAACCCACTGGACAGCGTGTGTTTCACAAACCCCTTTGGACAGAGTGTGTGTGTCACAATCCCCATCGAATTGCGTACGTGTCACAAAACCTTTTGGACAGTGTATTTGTCACAAAGCCCATTGTATAGCATGTGTGGTCAAAATCCCATTAGACAGATTGTTTTTCACAAGACCCATTGGACAGAATGTGTGTGTCACAAAGCCCATTGGACAGCGTGTGTGTCACAATCCCCATTGGACAGCGTGTGTGTCACAAACCACATTGGACAGCATGAGTGTGTAACAATACCCATTTTACAGTGTGTGTGTCACAATCCCCATTGGATAGATTGTTTGTCACAAACCCCCATGGACACTGTGTGTGTCACAAGTCCCACTGGACAGCGTGTGTGTGTCATAATCCCCATTGGACAGTGTGTGTGTCACAAACCCCATGGGACAGAGTGTGTGTCACGATCCCCATTGGACAGTGTGTGTTTCACAAACCCCATGGGACAGAGTGTGTGTCACGATCCCCATTGGACAGCGTGTCTGTAACAATCAGCACTGGACAGAGTGTGAGTGCACAAACTCCATTGGATAGTGTGTGTGTCACAAACCCCATTAGAAAGTGTGTGTGTCACAAACCCCATTGGATAGTATGTGTGTGTCACAAACTCTATTGGACAGTGTGTGTGTCACAAACCCCATTGGACAGCGTGTGTGTCACAAGCCCATTTTACAGAGTGTGTGTGTCACAAACCCCATTGGAAAGTGTATGTGTCACAAACCCCTTTAAAAAGCGTGTGTGTGTCACAAACCCATTGAACAGCGTGTGTGTCACGAACCCCATTGGACAGAGTCTGTAGTCACAATCCCCATTGGACAGCGTGTGTGTCACAAACCCCATTGGACAGATTGTGTGTCATAAACCCCATTGGACAGCGTGTGTGTGTCACAATCCCCATTGGACAGCGTGTGTGTCACAAACACCCCGTCAGTGTGTGTGTCACAGTCCCCAGGGGACAGCGTGTGTGTCAAAACCCCATTGGACAGTGTGTGTGTCACAAAACCCACTGGACAGCGTGTGTGTCACAAACAACAATATACAGTGTGAATGTCACAAACCCCTTTGGATAGCGTGTGTGTCACAAACCCCTTTGGGCAGTCTGTGTGTCACAAACCTCATTGGACAGAGTGTGTGTGTAACAATCCTTATTGGACAGCGCGTGTGTCACAAGCAGCATTGAACAGCGTGTGAGTCACAAGCCCATTGGACAGAGTGTGAGTGTCACAAAACCCACTGGACAGCGTGTGTGTCACGAACCCCATTGGACAGCGTGTGTGTCACTAGCACCATTGGACAGAGTGTGAGTGTCACAAACCCCATTAGATAGTGTGTGTGGCACAAACCCCTTCGGACATTGTGTGTGTCACAAAAACCATTTGATAGTGTGTGAGTGTCACAAACCCTATAGGACAGTGTGTGTGTCACAAACCCCATTGAACAGCGTGTGTGTCACGAACACCATTAGACACCGTGTGTGTCACAAGACCCATTGGAGAGACTGTGCGTGTCACAAACCCCATTGGACAGCGTGTGTGTCACAATCCACATGGGACCGATTGTGTGTCATAAACCCCTTTGGACAGAGTGTGTGTGTCACAAACACCATTAGACAGCGTGTGTGTGTCACAAACACAATTGGACAGCGTGTATGTGTCACAATCCTATTGGACAGTGTGTGTGTCACAAACACCATGGAACAGAGTGTGTGTCACAAACACTGTTGGACAGCGTTTGTGTGTCAAAAGCCCATTGGACAGAGTGTGTGTGTCACAAAGCCGATTGGACAGCGTGTGTGTCACAATCCCCATTGGACAGAGTGTGTGTCACAATCCCCATTAGACAGCGCGTGTATCAGAAACCCCTTTGGACAGTGTGTGTGTCACAAACCCCATTGTACAGCGTGTGTGTGTCACAATCCCCATTGGACAGTGTGTGTTTTACAAACACCATGGGACAGAGTGTGTGTCACAAACACTATTGGACAGCGTGTGTGTGTCACAAGCCCATTGGACAGAGTGTGTGTGTCACAATCCCCATTGGACAGCGTGTGTGTCACAAACCTCATTGGACAGATTGTTTGTCATAAACCCCATTGGACAGCGTGTGTGTCAGAAACACCATTGGACAGTGTGTGTGTCACAAACCCGAATTGGACAGCGTTTGTGTCACAATCCCCAGTGGACAGCGTGTGTGTCAAAACCCAAATGGACAGTGCGTGTGTCACAAAACCCACTGGACAGCGTGTGTGTCACAAACCCCCCTGGTCAGTGTGTGTGTCACAATCCCCAATGGACAGCGTGTGTGTCAAAATCCCATTGGACAGTGTGTGTGTCACAAAATGCACTGGACAGCGTGTGTGTCACAAACAACAATAGATAGTGTGAGTGTCACAATACCCATTGGACAGTGTGTGTGTCACAAACCCCTTTGGACAGCATGTGCGTGTCACAATCCTATTGGACAGTGTGTGTGTCACAAACACCATGGGACAGATTGTGAGTGTCACAAACCCCATTGGATATTGTGTGTGTCACAAACCCCATTAGAAAGTGAGTGTGTCACAAACCCCATTGGATAGGGTGTGTGTGTCAGAAACCCATTGAACAGCGTGTGTGTCAAAAACCCCATTGGACAGATTGTGTGTCATAAACCCCATTGGACAGCGTGTGTGTGTCACAATCCACACTGGACAGCGTGTGTCTCACAAACACCCCGTCAGTGAGTGTGTCACAATCCCCAGGGGACAGCGTGTGTGTCAAAACCCCATTGGACAGTGTGTGTGTCACAAAACCCACTGGACAGCGTGTGTGTCACAAACAACAATATACAGTGTGAGTGTCACAAACCCCTTTGGATAGCGTGTGTGTCACAAACCTCATTGGACAGGGTGTGTGTGTAACAATCCTTATTGGACAGCGTGTGTGTCACAAGCACCATTGAACAGCGTGTGTGTCACAAGCACCATTGGACAGAGTGTGAGTGTCACACACCCCATTAGATAGTGTGTGTGACACAAACCCATTCAAACATTGTGTGTGTCACAAAAACCTTTTGATAGTGTGTGAGTGTCACAAACCCCATTGAACAGCGTGTGTGTCACGAACACCATTAGACACCGTGTGTGTCACAAGACCCATTGGAGGGAGTGTGCGTGTCACAAAACCCATTGGACAGCGTGTGTGTCACAATCCCCATTGGACCGATTGTGTGTCATAAACCCCATTGGACAGAGTGTGTGTGTCACAAACCCCTTTGGACAGCGTGTGTGTCACAAACACAATTGGACAGCGTGTATGTGTCACAATCCTATTGGACAGTGTGTGTGTCACAATCCCCATTAGACAGCGCGTGTATCAGAAACCCCTTTGGACAGTGTGTGTGTCACAAACCCCATTGGACAGCGTGTGTGTGTCACAATCCCCATTGGACAGTGTGTGTTTTACAAACACCATGGGACAGAGTGTGTGTCACAAACACTATTGGACAGCGTGTGTGTGTCACAAGCCCATTGGACTGAGCGTGTGTGTCACAAAACCCACTGGACAGCGTGTGTGTTACGAACCCCCTTGAACATCGTGTGTGTCACAAGCACCATTGGACAGAGTGCGAGTGTCACAAACCCCATTGGAAAGCGTATGTGTCACAAACTCCATTGGAAAGCGTGTCTGTCACAAACCCCATTAGACAGTGTGTGTGTGTCACAATACCCATTTTAAAGCGTGTGTGTCACAAACCCCATTGGACAGTGTGCGTGTGTCAAAATACCCATTAGAGAGTGTGTGTGTCACAAACCCCATTGGACAGAGTTTGTGTCACATACCCCATTGGACAGCGTGTGTGTCAGAAACAACATTGGTCAGTGTGTATGACACAAAAAACGTTGGACAGCGTTTGTTTCAAAACCCAATTGGACAGTGCGTGTGTCACAAAACCCACTGGACAGCGTGTGTTTCACAAACCCCTTTGGACAGAGTGTGTGTGTCACAATCCCCATCGAATTGCGTACGTGTCACAAAACCTTTTGGACAGTGTATTTGTCACAAAGCCCATTGTATAGCATGTGTGGTCAAAATCCCATTAGACAGATTGTTTTTCACAAGACCCATTGGACAGAATGTGTGTGTCACAAAGCCCATTGGACAGCGTGTGTGTCACAATCCCCATTGGACAGCGTGTGTGTCACAAACCACATTGGACAGCATGAGTGTGTAACAATACCCATTTTACAGTGTGTGTGTCACAATCCCCATTGGATAGATTGTTTGTCACAAACCCCCATGGACACTGTGTGTGTCACAAGTCCCACTGGACAGCGTGTGTGTGTCATAATCCCCATTGGAAAGTGTGTGTGTCACAAACCCCATGGGACAGAGTGTGTGTCACGATCCCCATTGGACAGTGTGTGTTTCACAAACCCCATGGGACAGAGTGTGTGTCACGATCCCCATTGGACAGCGTGTCTGTAACAATCAGCACTGGACAGAGTGTGAGTGCACAAACTCCATTGGATAGTGTGTGTGTCACAAACCCCATTAGAAAGTGTGTGTGTCACAAACCCCATTGGATAGTATGTGTGTGTCACAAACTCTATTGGACAGTGTGTGTGTCACAAACCCCATTGGACAGCGTGTGTGTCACAAGCCCATTTTACAGAGTGTGTGTGTCACAAACCCCATTGGAAAGTGTATGTGTCACAAACCCCTTTAAAAAGCGTGTGTGTGTCACAAACCCATTGAACAGCGTGTGTGTCACGAACCCCATTGGACAGAGTCTGTAGTCACAATCCCCATTGGACAGCGTGTGTGTCACAAACCCCATTGGACAGATTGTGTGTCATAAACCCCATTGGACAGCGTGTGTGTGTCACAATCCCCATTGGACAGCGTGTGTGTCACAAACACCCCGTCAGTGTGTGTGTCACAGTCCCCAGGGGACAGCGTGTGTGTCAAAACCCCATTGGACAGTGTGTGTGTCACAAAACCCACTGGACAGCGTGTGTGTCACAAACAACAATATACAGTGTGAATGTCACAAACCCCTTTGGATAGCGTGTGTGTCACAAACCCCTTTGGGCAGTCTGTGTGTCACAAACCTCATTGGACAGAGTGTGTGTGTAACAATCCTTATTGGACAGCGCGTGTGTCACAAGCAGCATTGAACAGCGTGTGAGTCACAAGCCCATTGGACAGAGTGTGAGTGTCACAAAACCCACTGGACAGCGTGTGTGTCACGAACCCCATTGGACAGCGTGTGTGTCACTAGCACCATTGGACAGAGTGTGAGTGTCACAAACCCCATTAGATAGTGTGTGTGGCACAAACCCCTTCGGACATTGTGTGTGTCACAAAAACCATTTGATAGTGTGTGAGTGTCACAAACCCTATAGGACAGTGTGTGTGTCACAAACCCCATTGAACAGCGTGTGTGTCACGAACACCATTAGACACCGTGTGTGTCACAAGACCCATTGGAGAGACTGTGCGTGTCACAAACCCCATTGGACAGCGTGTGTGTCACAATCCACATGGGACCGATTGTGTGTCATAAACCCCTTTGGACAGAGTGTGTGTGTCACAAACACCATTAGACAGCGTGTGTGTGTCACAAACACAATTGGACAGCGTGTATGTGTCACAATCCTATTGGACAGTGTGTGTGTCACAAACACCATGGAACAGAGTGTGTGTCACAAACACTGTTGGACAGCGTTTGTGTGTCAAAAGCCCATTGGACAGAGTGTGTGTGTCACAAAGCCGATTGGACAGCGTGTGTGTCACAATCCCCATTGGACAGAGTGTGTGTCACAATCCCCATTAGACAGCGCGTGTATCAGAAACCCCTTTGGACAGTGTGTGTGTCACAAACCCCATTGTACAGCGTGTGTGTGTCACAATCCCCATTGGACAGTGTGTGTTTTACAAACACCATGGGACAGAGTGTGTGTCACAAACACTATTGGACAGCGTGTGTGT
This sequence comes from Columba guinea, assembly GCA_032206185.1. Lineage (NCBI taxonomy): Eukaryota > Metazoa > Chordata > Aves > Columbiformes > Columbidae > Columba > Columba guinea. The sequence goes on along the minus strand of JAVLUU010000053.1, from coordinate 1,829,570 downwards.
GTCACAAGCCCATTGGACAGAGTGTGTGTGTCACAATCCCCATTGGACAGCGTGTGTGTCACAAACCTCATTGGACAGATTGTTTGTCATAAACCCCATTGGACAGCGTGTGTGTCAGAAACACCATTGGACAGTGTGTGTGTCACAAACCCGAATTGGACAGCGTTTGTGTCACAATCCCCAGTGGACAGCGTGTGTGTCAAAACCCAAATGGACAGTGCGTGTGTCACAAAACCCACTGGACAGCGTGTGTGTCACAAACCCCCCTGGTCAGTGTGTGTGTCACAATCCCCAATGGACAGCGTGTGTGTCAAAATCCCATTGGACAGTGTGTGTGTCACAAAATGCACTGGACAGCGTGTGTGTCACAAACAACAATAGATAGTGTGAGTGTCACAATACCCATTGGACAGTGTGTGTGTCACAAACCCCTTTGGACAGCATGTGCGTGTCACAATCCTATTGGACAGTGTGTGTGTCACAAACACCATGGGACAGATTGTGAGTGTCACAAACCCCATTGGATATTGTGTGTGTCACAAACCCCATTAGAAAGTGAGTGTGTCACAAACCCCATTGGATAGGGTGTGTGTGTCAGAAACCCATTGAACAGCGTGTGTGTCAAAAACCCCATTGGACAGATTGTGTGTCATAAACCCCATTGGACAGCGTGTGTGTGTCACAATCCACACTGGACAGCGTGTGTCTCACAAACACCCCGTCAGTGAGTGTGTCACAATCCCCAGGGGACAGCGTGTGTGTCAAAACCCCATTGGACAGTGTGTGTGTCACAAAACCCACTGGACAGCGTGTGTGTCACAAACAACAATATACAGTGTGAGTGTCACAAACCCCTTTGGATAGCTTGTGTGTCACAAACCTCATTGGACAGGGTGTGTGTGTAACAATCCTTATTGGACAGCGTGTGTGTCACAAGCACCATTGAACAGCGTGTGTGTCACAAGCACCATTGGACAGAGTGTGAGTGTCACACACCCCATTAGATAGTGTGTGTGACACAAACCCATTCAAACATTGTGTGTGTCACAAAAACCTTTTGATAGTGTGTGAGTGTCACAAACCCCATTGAACAGCGTGTGTGTCACGAACACCATTAGACACCGTGTGTGTCACAAGACCCATTGGAGGGAGTGTGCGTGTCACAAAACCCATTGGACAGCGTGTGTGTCACAATCCCCATTGGACCGATTGTGTGTCATAAACCCCATTGGACAGAGTGTGTGTGTCACAAACCCCTTTGGACAGCGTGTGTGTCACAAACACAATTGGACAGCGTGTATGTGTCACAATCCTATTGGACAGTGTGTGTGTCACAATCCCCATTAGACAGCGCGTGTATCAGAAACCCCTTTGGACAGTGTGTGTGTCACAAACCCCATTGGACAGCGTGTGTGTGTCACAATCCCCATTGGACAGTGTGTGTTTTACAAACACCATGGGACAGAGTGTGTGTCACAAACACTATTGGACAGCGTGTGTGTGTCACAAGCCCATTGGACTGAGCGTGTGTGTCACAAAACCCACTGGACAGCGTGTGTGTTACGAACCCCCTTGAACATCGTGTGTGTCACAAGCACCATTGGACAGAGTGCGAGTGTCACAAACCCCATTGGAAAGCGTATGTGTCACAAACTCCATTGGAAAGCGTGTCTGTCACAAACCCCATTAGACAGTGTGTGTGTGTCACAATACCCATTTTAAAGCGTGTGTGTCACAAACCCCATTGGACAGTGTGCGTGTGTCAAAATACCCATTAGAGAGTGTGTGTGTCACAAACCCCATTGGACAGAGTTTGTGTCACATACCCCATTGGACAGCGTGTGTGTCAGAAACAACATTGGTCAGTGTGTATGACACAAAAAACGTTGGACAGCGTTTGTTTCAAAACCCAATTGGACAGTGCGTGTGTCACAAAACCCACTGGACAGCGTGTGTTTCACAAACCCCTTTGGACAGAGTGTGTGTGTCACAATCCCCATCGAATTGCGTACGTGTCACAAAACCTTTTGGACAGTGTATTTGTCACAAAGCCCATTGTATAGCATGTGTGGTCAAAATCCCATTAGACAGATTGTTTTTCACAAGACCCATTGGACAGAATGTGTGTGTCACAAAGCCCATTGGACAGCGTGTGTGTCACAATCCCCATTGGACAGCGTGTGTGTCACAAACCACATTGGACAGCATGAGTGTGTAACAATACCCATTTTACAGTGTGTGTGTCACAATCCCCATTGGATAGATTGTTTGTCACAAACCCCCATGGACACTGTGTGTGTCACAAGTCCCACTGGACAGCGTGTGTGTGTCATAATCCCCATTGGACAGTGTGTGTGTCACAAACCCCATGGGACAGAGTGTGTGTCACGATCCCCATTGGACAGTGTGTGTTTCACAAACCCCATGGGACAGAGTGTGTGTCACGATCCCCATTGGACAGCGTGTCTGTAACAATCAGCACTGGACAGAGTGTGAGAGCACAAACTCCATTGGATAGTGTGTGTGTCACAAACCCCATTAGAAAGTGTGTGTGTCACAAACCCCATTGGATAGTATGTGTGTGTCACAAACTCTATTGGACAGTGTGTGTCACAAACCCCATTGGACAGCGTGTGTGTCACAAGCCCATTTTACAGAGTGTGTGTGTCACAAACCCCATTGGAAAGTGTATGTGTCACAAACCCCTTTAAATAGCGTGTGTGTGTCACAAACCCATTGAACAGCGTGTGTGTCACGAACCCCATTGGACAGAGTCTGTAGTCACAAACCCCATTGGACAGATTGTGTGTCATAAACCCCATTGGACAGCGTGTGTGAGTCACAATCCCCATTGGACAGCGTGTGTGTCACAAACACCCCGTCAGTGTGTGTGTCACAATCCCCAGGGGACAGCGTGTGTGTCAAAACCCCATTGGACAGTGTGTGTGTCACAAAACCCACTGGACAGCGTGTGTGTCACAAACAACAATATACAGTGTGAATGTCACAAACCCCTTTGGATAGCGTGTGTGTCACAAACCCCTTTGGGCAGTCTGTGTGTCACAAACCTCATTGGACAGAGTGTGTGTGTAACAATCCTTATTGGACAGCGCGTGTGTCACAAGCAGCATTGAACAGCGTGTGAGTCACAAGCCCATTGGACAGAGTGTGAGTGTCACAAAACCCACTGGACAGCGTGTGTGTCACGAACCCCATTGGACAGCGTGTGTGTCACTAGCACCATTGGACAGAGTGTGAGTGTCACAAACCCCATTAGATAGTGTGTGTGGCACAAACCCCTTCGGACATTGTGTGTGTCACAAAAACCATTTGATAGTGTGTGAGTGTCACAAACCCTATAGGACAGTGTGTGTGTCACAAACCCCATTGAACAGCGTGTGTGTCACGAACACCATTAGACACCGTGTGTGTCACAAGACCCATTGGAGAGACTGTGCGTGTCACAAACCCCATTGGACAGCGTGTGTGTCACAATCCACATGGGACCGATTGTGTGTCATAAACCCCTTTGGACAGAGTGTGTGTGTCACAAACACCATTAGACAGCGTGTGTGTGTCACAAACACAATTGGACAGCGTGTATGTGTCACAATCCTATTGGACAGTGTGTGTGTCACAAACACCATGGAACAGAGAGTGTGTCACAAACACTGTTGGACAGCGTTTGTGTGTCAAAAGCCCATTGGACAGAGTGTGTGTGTCACAAAGCCGATTGGACAGCGTGTGTGTCACAATCCCCATTGGACAGAGTGTGTGTCACAATCCCCATTAGACAGCGCGTGTATCAGAAACCCCTTTGGAAAGTGTGTGTGTCACAAACCCCATTGTACAGCGTGTGTGTGTCACAATCCCCATTGGACAGTGTGTGTTTTACAAACACCATGGGACAGAGTGTGTGTCACAAACACTATTGGACAGCGTGTGTGTGTCACAAGCCCATTGGACAGAGTGTGTGTGTCACAAAACCCACTGGACAGTGTGTGTGTTACGAACCCGCTTGAACATCGTGTGTGTCACAAGCACCATTGCAAAGAGTGTGAGTGTCAGAAACCCCATTAGAAAGTCTGTGTGTCACAAACCCCATTGGATAGTATGTGTGTGTCACAAACTCTATTGGACAGTGTGTGTGTGACAAACCCCATTGAACAGTATGTGTGTCATGAACCCCATTGAACAGCGTGTGTGTCACAAGACCCATTGGACAGCTTGTTTGTCATAAACCCCATTGGACAGCGTGTGTGTATCACAAACCCTATTGGACAGTGTGTGTGTCACAAAACGCACTGGAGAGCGTGAGTGTGTCACAATCCCCATTGGACAGTGTGTGTCACAAACACCATTGGACAGCGTGTGTGTCACAAGCCCATTTTACAGAGTGTGTGTGTCACAAACCCCATTGGAAAGTGTATGTGTCACAAACCCCTTTAAATACCGTGTGTGTGTCACAAACCCATTGAACAGCGTGTGTGTCACGAACCCCATTGGACAGAGTCTGTAGTCACAATCCCCATTGGACAGCGTGTGTGTCACAAACCCCATTGGACAGATTGTGTGTCATAAACCCCATTGGATAGTATGTGTGTGTCACAAACTCTATTGGACAGTGTGTGTGTCACAAACCCCATTGAACAGTATGTGTGTCACGAACCCCATTGAACAGCGTGTGTGTCACAAAACCCACTGGACAGCGTGTGTGTGTCACAATCCCCATTGGACAGTGTGTGCGTCACAAACACCATTGGACAGCGTGTGTGTCACAAGCCCATTTTACAGAGTGTGTGTGTCACAAACCCCATTGGAAAGTCTATGTGTCACAAACCCCTTTAAATAGCGTGTGTGTGTCACAAAGCCTATTGGACAGTGTGTGTGTCACAAAACGCACTGGACAGCGTGTGTGTGTCACAATCCCCATTGGACAGTGTGTGTGTCACAAACACCATTGGACAGCGTGTGTGTCATAAGCCCATTTTACAGAGTGTGTGTGTCACAAACCCCATTGGAAAGTGTATTTGTCACAAACCCCTTTAAATAGCGTGTGTGTGTCACAAACCCTATTGGACAGAGTCTGTGTGTGACAAACCCTTTTGGACAGTGTGTGTGTCACAAACCCCATTGGACAGCATGTGTGTGTCACAATCCCCATTGGACAGTGTGTGTGTCACAAACGCCATGGGACAGTGTGTGTGTCACAAACACTATTGGACAGCGTGTGTGTGTCACAAACCCCATTGGAAAGCGTATGTGTCACAAACTCCATTGGAAAACGTGTCTGTCACAAACCCGATTGGGCAGCGTGTGTGTCACAAAACCCACTGGACAGCGTGTGTGTGTCACAATCCCCATTGGACAGTGTGTGCGTCACAAACACCATTGGACAGCGTGTGTGTCACAAGCCCATTTTACAGAGTGTGTGTGTCACAAACCCCATTGGAAAGTGTATGTGTCACAAACCCCTTTAAATAGCGTGTGTGTGTCACAAAGCCTATTGGACAGTGTGTGTGTCACAAAACGCACTGGACAGCGTGTGTGTGTCACAATCCCCATTGGACAGTGTGTGTGTCACAAACACCATTGGACAGCGTGTGTGTCATAAGCCCATTTTACAGAGTGTGTGTGTCACAAACCCCATTGGAAAGTGTATTTGTCACAAACCCCTTTAAAAAGCGTGTGTGTGTCACAAACCCTATTGGACAGAGTCTGTGTGTGACAAACCCTTTTGGACAGTGTGTGTGTCACAAACCCCATTGGACAGCGTGTGTGTGTCACAATCCCCATTGGACAGTGTGTGTGTCACAAACGCCATGGGACAGTGTGTGTGTCACAAACACTATTGGACAGCGTGTGTGTGTCACAAACCCCATTGGAAAGCGTATGTGTCACAAACTCCATTGGAAAACGTGTCTGTCACAAACCCGATTGGGCAGCGTGTGTGTCACAAACCCCATTGGACAGCGTGTGTGTCACAAACACCATTGGATAGCGTGTGTGTGTCACAAACCCTTTTGGACAGTGTGTGTGTCATAAACCCCACTGGATAGCGTGTGTGTCACAAACACCCATGGACAGTGTGCGTGTCACAAACCCCATTGGACCTCGTGTGTTTCACGAACCCCATTGGACAGCGTGTGTGTCACAAACCCCATTGGACAGAGCGTCTGTGTCACAAACCCCATTGGAAAGTGTGTGTCTCACAAACTCCACTGGATAGTGTGTGTGTGTCACAAACCCTATTGGACAGTGTAAATGTCACAATACCCATTGGACAGCGTCTGTGTCACAAACCCCATTGGACAGCGTTTTTGTCACAAACAGCATTGGACAGCGTGTGTGTGTCACAATCACCATTGGACAGTGTGTGTGTCACAAAACCTATTGGATAGCGTGTGTGTCACAAACCCCATTAGAAAGTGCGCGTGTCACAAAACCCATTGGATAGCGTGTGTGTGTCACAAACCCTATTGGACAGTGTGTGTCAAAAGACCTATTGGACAGAGGTTGTGTGTCACAAACCCCATTAGACAGAGTGTGTGTGTGACACACCCCATTGGACAGCGTGTGTGTCACAAGCCACATTGGACAGTGTGTGTGTCACAAACACCATTGGACAGTGTGTGTGTGTATCAATACCCATTGGACAGTGTGTGTGTCACAAACCCCATTGGACAGCGTGTGTGTCACTAACCCCCGTGGACACTGTGTGTGTCACAAACCCCATTGTTTAGCGTGTGTGTCACAAACCCCATGGCACACCGTGTGTGTGTCACAAAGCCCATTGGAAAGTGCGTGTGTCACAAACCCTATTAGAAAGTGTGTGTCTCACAAACCCCATTGGATAGCGTGTGTGTCACAAAACCTATTGGACAGTGTGTGTGTCACAAATCCCATTAGAAAGTGTGTGTGTCACAAACCCCATTGGATAGCATGTGCGTGTCACAAACCCCATTAGAAAGTGTGTGTGTCACAAACCCCATTGGACAGAATGTGTGTGTCACAAAACCGACTGGACAGCGTGTGTGTCACGGACACCATTGGGCAGCGTGTGTGTCACAAGCGCCATTGGAAAGTGTGTGTGTCACAAACCCCTTTAGGAAGTGTGCGTGTCTCAAACACCTTTGGAAAGTGTGTGTGTCACAAACCCCATTGGATAGCGTGTGTGTGTCACAAACCCCATTAGAAAGTGTGTGTGTCACAAACCCCATTGGATAGAATGTGCGTGTCACAAACCGTATTGGGCAGTGTGTATGTCACAATCCCCATTGGACAGCCTCTGTGTCACAAACCCCATTGGTCAGCGTGTGTGTCAAAAACATCATTGGACAGCGTGTGTGTGTCACAATCCCCATTAGAAAGTGTGTGTGTCACAAACCCCATTGGAAAGTGTATGTGTCACAAACCCCATTGGATAGCGTGTGTGTGTCACAAACCCTTTTGGACATTGTGTGTGTCAGAAACCCCACTGGACAGCGTGTGTGTCACAAGCGCCATTAAACAAGCGTGTGTGTCACAAACCCCATTGGAAAGTGTATGTGTCACAAACCCCATTGGATAGCGTGTGTGTGTCACAAACCCTCCTGGTCAGTGTGTGTGTCACAAAACGCATTGGAGAGCGTGTGTGTGTCATAAAACCCATTAAAGCGCATGCGTGTCACAAAAGCCATTGGATTCCGTGTGTGTGTCACAAACCCCATAAGAAAGTGTGTGTGTCACAGAGCCCATTAGAAAGTGTGCCTGTGACAAACCCCATTGGATAGAATGTGCGTGTCACAAACCCTATTGGACAATGTGTATGTCACAATCCCCATTGGACAGTGTCTGTGTCACAAACCCCATTGGACAGCGAGTGTGTCACAAACACCATTGGACAGCATGTGTGTGTCACAATCCCCATTGGACAGTGTGGGTGTCACAAAACGTATTGGATAGAGTGTGTGTCACAAACCCATTAGGATGTGTGCGTGTCACAAACCCCATTGGTCATCGTGTGGGTCACAAACTCCATTGGACAGTGTGTGTGTCACAAACCCCATGAGACAGCGTGTGTGTCACGAACCCCATTGGACAGCGTGTGTGTCACAAGCGCCATTGGACAGAGTGTGTCTGTCACAAACCCCATTGGAAAGTGTATGTGTCACAAACCGCATTGGATAGCATGTGTGTGTCATAAAACCCACTAAAGAGTATGCGTTTCACAAAACACATTGGATTCCGTGTGTGTGTCACAAACCCCATTAGAAAGTGTGCATGTCACAAACCCCATTGGACAGTATGTATGTCACAGTCCCCATTGGACAGCGTCTGTGTCACAAACCCCATTGGATACCGTGTGTGTCACAAACACCATTGGAAAGCGTGTGTGTGTCACAATCCCAATTGGACTGTGTGTGTGTCTGAAACCCCAATGGACATCGTGCGGGTCACAATCCCCATTGGACAGCGTGTGTGTCAGGAACCCCATTGGACAGCGTGTGTGTCACAAGCGCCATTGGAAAGTGTGTGTGTCATAAGCCCCATTTTACAGCGTGTGTGTGTCACAATCCTCATTGGACAGTGTGTGTGTGTCACAAACCCCATTGGACATCGTGTTTATCACCATCCCCATTGGACACTGTGTGTTTGTCACAAACCCCAATGGACATCGTGTGTATCACCATCCCCATGGGACAGCATGTGTGTCACAAACCCCATTGGGCAGCGTGTGTGTGTCACAATCCCCATTGGACAGTGTGTGTGTGTCACAAACCTCACTGGACAGCGTATGTATCACAAACCCCTTTAGACTGTGTGTGTGTCACAAACCCCATTCTACAGTGCGTGTGTGTCACATTCCCCATTGGACAGCGTGTGTGTAACAATTCCCCTTTGGACAGAGCGTGTGTGTCACAATCCCCATTGGACAGCGTGTGTGTCATGAATCCCATTGGACAGTGTGTCTGTGTCACAATACCCATTGGACAGTGTATGTGTCACAATCCCCATTGGACAGTGTGTGTGTCACAATCCCCATTGGACAGCATGTGTGTCACAAAACCCATTGGATAGCATGTGGGTCACAAACCCCATTTGAAAGTGTGTGTGTCACAAACCCCATTGGACAGCGTGTGTGTGCCACAAAACACATTGCATAGCATGTGTGTGTCACGAACCCCATTAGACACCTTGTGAGTCAAAAGACCCATTGGTCAGAGTGTGTGTGTCACAATCCCCATTAGATAGCATGCGTGTCACAAACACCATTGGACAGTGTGTGTGTAACAAAACCAATTCATCAGCGTGTGTGTCACAAACCCCATGGGACAGCGTGTGTGTGTCACAAACCCCATTGGACAGAGTGTGTGTCACAAACCCCATTGGATAGAGTGTGTGTGTGACAAGGGCCATTAAAAAGTGTGTGTGTCACAAAAACCATTTGAAACTGTGCGTGTCACAATCCCCACTGGAGAGTGTGTGTGTCACAAAACCCATTGGATAGCGTGTGTGTCACAATCCCCATGGGATAGTGTGTGTGTGTCACAAACACCGTTGGACAGCGTGTGTGTCATAAACCCCATTGGACAGCGTGTCTGTGTCACAATCCCCAATGGACAGTGTGTGTGTGTCACAAACCCCATTGGAAAGTGTGTGTGTCACAAACACCACTGGATAGCATGTGTGTGTCGCAAACCCCATTGGACAGTGTGTGTGTCACAAACCCCACTCGACAGTGTGTGTGTCAAAATCCCCATTTGACAGCGTGTTTGTCACAAACCCCCGTGGATACTGTTTGTGTCACAAACCCCATTGGACAGTGTGTGTGTCACAAACCCCTTTGGACAGTGTGTGTGTCACAATCCCCATTTGACAGCGTGTTTGTCACAAACCCCCGTCCACACTGTTTGTGTCACAAACACCATTGGACAGTGTGTGTGTCACAAACCCAACTGGACAGCGTGTGTGTCACAAACCCCATTGGACAGATTGTTTGTGTCACAAACCCCTTTGGACACCGAGTTTGTCACAGTCCCCATAGGACAGCGTGTGTGTCAGGAACCCCATTGGACAGCGTGTGTGTCACAAGCGCCATTGGAAATTGTGTTGTCACAAACCCCACTCTACAGTGTGTGTGTGTCACATTCCCCATTGGACAGCGTGTGTGTCACAAGCGCCATTGGAAAGTGTGTGTGTCACAAACCCCATTGGAAAGTGTGTGTGTCATAACCCCCATTTTACAGCGTGTGTGTGTCACAATCCTCATTGGACAGTGTGTGTGTGTCACAAACCCCATTGGACATCGTGTGTATCACCAGACCCATTGGACAGCGTATGTGTCATAAATCCCCTTGGACAGCGTGTGTGTGTCACAATCCCCATTGGACAGTGTGTGTGTGTCACAAACCTCATTGGACAGCGTGTGTATCACAAACCCCTTTGGACAGTGTGTGTGTCACAAACCCCATTCTACAGTGCGTGTGTGTGCGTCATTCCCCATTGGAGAGCGTGTGTGTCACAATACCCATTGGACAGAGTGTGTGTGTCACAAACACCGTTGGACAGCATGTGTGTCACGAATCCCATTGGACAGTGTGTCTGTGTAAAAATACCCATTGGACAGTGTGTGTGTCACAATCCCCATTGGACAGCATGTGTCACTAAACCCTTTGGATAGTATGTGGGTCACAAACCCCACTTGAAACTGTGTGTGTCACAAACCCCGTTGGATAGCATGTGTGTGTCACGAACGCCATTGGACAGCGTGTGTGTCACAAACCCCATTGGACAGCGTGTGTGTGTCACATTCATCATTGGACAGTGTGTGTGTCACAAAATCCATTATATAGCATGCGTGTCACAAACACCATTGGACAGTGTGTGTGTAACAAAAGAAATTCGTCAGCGTGTGTGTCACAAACCCCATTGGAAAGTGTGTGTGTCACAATCCTTATTCGAGAATGTGTGTGTCACAAAACCCATTGGATAGCATGTGTAGTCACAATCCCCATTGGGCAGTGTGTGTGTGTGACAAACACCATTGGACAGCGTGTGTGTCATAAACCCCATTGGACAGAGTGTGTGTGTCACAATCCCCTTTGGACAGTGTGTGTGTGTCGCAAACCCCATTGGACAGCGTGTGTGTCACAATCCCCATTGGAGAGTGCGTGTGTCTCAAAACCCTTTGGATACCATGTGTGTCACAAATACCATGGGACAGTGTGTGTGTCACAAACCCCATTGGAAAGTGTATGTGTCACAAACCCCATTGTGTAGCGTGTGTGTGTTTCAAACCCCATTGGACAGCGTGTGTGTCACAAGCCCCATTGGACAGTGTGTGTGTGTATCAATACCCATTGGACAGTGTGTGTGTCACAAAACCCATTGGAAAGTGTATGTGTCACAAACCCCATTGAATAGCGTGTGTGTGACACAAACCCTCCTGGTCAGTGTATGTGTCACAAAACCCTTTGGATAGCATGCGTGTCACAATCCCCATTGGACAGAGTGTGCGTGTCACAAAACCCACTGGACAGCGTGTGTGTCACAGACCCCATTGGGTAGGGTCTGTGTCACAAACCCCAATTGAAAGTGTGTGTATCACAAACCCCATTGGATAGCGTCTGTGTGTCACAAACCCTATCGGACAGTGTGTGTGTCACAAACGACATTGAACGGCATCTGTGTCACGAACCCCATTGGACAGAGTGTGTGTCACAACCCCATTGCACAGCATGTGTGTCACAAACCCCATGGGACAGAGTGTGTGTCATAAAACCCATTGGACAGCGTGTATGTCACAAGCACCATTGGACAGAGTGTGAGTGTCACAAACCCCATTGGATAGTGTGTGTGTCACAAACCCCATTAGAATGTGTGTGTATCACAAACCTCATTGAACAGCATGTGTGTCACGAATCCCATTGGACAGCGTGTGTGTCACAAGACCCATTGGACAGAGTGTGTGTGTCACAAACCCCATTGGACAGAGTGTGTGCCACAATCCCCATTGGACAGCATGTGTGTCACAAACCCCATTGGACAGATTGTGTTTCATAAACCCCATTGGACAGCGTGTGTGTGTCACAGTCCCCATTGGACAGCGTGTGTGTCACAAGCGCCATTAGATAGAGTATGTGTGTCACAAACCCTCCTGGTCAGTGTGTGTGTCACAAAAGGCATTGGACAGCATCCGTGTCACAAACACCATTGGACAGCGTGTGTGTGTAATAAACACCTTTGGAAAGTATGTGTCACAAATCCCGTTGGATAGCGTGTGTGTTTCACAAACCCTATTGGACAGTGTGTGTGTCACAAGCCCCATTGGACAGCGTCTGTGTCAAAACCAAATTGGACAGTGTGTGTGTCACAAAACCCAATGGACAGCGTGTGTGTCACAAGCCCATTGGACAAAGTGTGTGTGTCACAAAACCCACTGCACAGCGTGTGTGTCACCAACACCCGTGGACAGTGTGAGTGTCACAAACCCCATTGGATAGCGTGTGTGTCATAAACCCCATTGGATAGCGTGAGTGTGTCACATACCCCATTGGACAGCGTTTGTGTCACAATCCCCAGTGGACAGCATGTGTGTCAAAACCCAATTTGACAGTGCGTGTGTCACAAAACCCACTGGACAGCGTGTGTGTCACGATCCCCATTGAACAGTGTGTGTGTCAAAACAAAATTTTACAGAGTGTTGTGTCACAAACCCCATTGGAAAGTGTATGTGTTACAAACCCCATTGGATAGCGTGTGTGTGTCATATACCCCATTAGAAAGTGTGTGTGTCAGAAACCCCATTGGATAGAGTTTGTGTGTCACCAAGCCCATTGGACAGCGTGTGTGTCACAATCCCCATTGGACAGCGTCAGTGTCAAAACCAAATTGGACAGTGTGTGTGTCACAAAACCCATTGGACAGCGTGTGTGTCACAAGCACCATTGGACAGAGTGTGAGTGTCACAAACCCCATTGGATAGTGTGTGTGTCACGAAAACCATTAGAATTTGTGTGTGTCACAAAACCCATTGGATAGCGTCTGTGTGTCACAAACCGTATTGGTCAGTGTGTGTGTTACAAACCCCATTGAACAGCATGTGTGTCACGAATCCCATTGGACAGCGTGTGTGTCACAGTCCCCATTGGACAGCGTGTGTGTCAAAACCCAATTGGACAGTCTGTGTGTCACAAAACCCACAGGAAAGCGTGTGTGTTCACAAACCCCATTGGACAGCTTGTGTGTCACAAACACCATTGGACAGCGTGTATGTCACAAACCCCATTGGACAGAGTGTGTGTGTCACAATCCCCATTAGACAGAGTGTGTCACAAACACCATTCGACAGCGTGTGTGTCACAAACCCCATTGGACAGCGTGTGTGTCATAAGCCCAATTTTACAGCGTGTGTGTGTCACAATCCCCATTAGACATCGTGTATCTCACAAACCCCTTTGGACAGTGCATGTGTCACAAACCCCATTGGACAGCGTGTGAGTGTCACAATCCCCATTGGACAGTGTGTCTGTCACAAACCCCATTGGGTGGCGTGTGTGTGTCACAAACCCTATTGGACAGCGTGTGCGTGTCACAAGCCCATCGGACAGCGATTGTGTCACTATCCCCATTTGACAGCGTGTTTGTCAGAAACACCATTGGACAGCATGTGTGTCACAAACCCCATTGGACAGTTTGTGTGTCATAAACCCCATTGGACAGAGTGTGTGTGTCACAAAGCCGATTGGACAACGTGTGTGTCACAATCCCCATTGGACAGCTTGTGTGTCACAAAAACCATTGGACAGAGGGTGTGTCACAAACCCCATTGGACAGCGTGTGTGTGTCTCAAACCCTATTGGACAGTGAATGTGTCACAAAACCCAATGGACAGTCTGTGTGTCACAAGCCCCATTGGACACAGTGTATCTGTCACAAACCCCATTGGACAGTGTGTGTGTCACAATCCCCATTGGACAGCGTGTGTGTCACAAACCCATCGACAGTGTGCGTGTGTCACAATACCCATTAGATAGTGTGTGTGTCACAAGACCCATTGGACAGAGTGTGTGAGTCACAAACCCGATTGGACAGCGTGTGTGCCACAGTCCCCATTGGACAGCGTGTGTGTCACAACCCCATTGAACAGATTGTGTGTCATAAACACCATTGGACAGACTGTGTGTGTCACAATCCCCATTGGACAGCGTGTGTGTCAAAACCAATCTGGACAGTGTGTGTGTCAGAAAACCCACTGAACAGCGTGTGTGTCACAAACACCCATGGACAGTTTGTGTGTCACAAAACACCATTGGACAGTGTGTGTGTCACAAACACAATTGGACAGTGTGTGTGTCACAAGCCCATTGGACAGAGTGTGTGTGTCACAAAACCCACTGAACAGCGTGTGTGTCATGAACGCCATTGGACTGCATGTGTGTCACAAGCACCATTGGACAGAGTGTGTGTCACTAACCCCATTGGACAGCGTGTGTATGACACAATCCCCATTGGACAGTGTGTGCTTCACAAAACCGATTGGATAGCGTGTGTGTCACAGTCCCCACTGGAGATCCTGTGTGTCACAAACCCCATTGGACAGAGTGTGTGTCACAAACCCCACTGAACAGATTCTGTGTCATAAACACCATTGGACAGCGTGTGTGTGTCACAATCCCCATTGCACAGCGTGTGTGTCAAAACCGACTTAGACATTGTGTGTGTCAGAAAACCCACTGGACAACGTGTGTGTCACAAACACCCATGGACAGTGTGAATGTCACAAACTCCATTGTAGAGCGTGTGTGTGTGTCACAATTCCCATTGGACAGTGTGTGTTTCACAAACACCATTGGACAGCGTCTGTGTCACAAACCCATTGGACAGAGTGTATGTGTCACAAAACCATTTGGAAAGTATATGTGTCACGAACGCCACTGGCTAGCGTGTGTGTGTCACAAACCCCATTGGACAGCGTGTTTTTCACGAGACCCATTAGACAGAGTGTGTGTGTCACAAACCCCATTGTACAGAGTGTGTGTCGCAATCCCCATTGGACAGCGTGTGTGTCACAAACCCCATTGGACAGATTGTGTGTCATAAACCCCATTGGACAGCGTGTGTGTGTCACAATCCCCATTGGAGAGCGTGTCTGTCAAAACCCAGTTCGACAGTGTGTGTGTCACAAAACCCACTGGACAGCTTATGTGTCACAAAAACCCATCGACATTGTAAGTGTCACAAACCCCAATGTACAGCGTATGTGTTTCACAATCCCCATTGGACAGTGTGTGTGTCACAAACAGCATAGCACAGCGTGTGTGTCACAAGCCCATTGGACAGAGTGTGTGTGTCACAAACACCTTTGGACAACGTGTGTGTCACAATCCCCATTGGACAGCGTGTGTGTCACAAACCCCATTGGACAGATTGTGTGTCATTAACAGAATTGGACAGCGTGTGTGTCACGATCCCCATTGGACAGAATGTGTGTCAAAACCCAATTGGACAGTGTGTGTGTCACAAACACCCATGGACAGTTTGTGTGTCACAAAACCCCACTGAACAGCGTGTGTGTCAGAAACACCATTGGACACTGTGTTTGTCACAAATCCCATTGGACAGCGTTTGTGTCACAATCCCCAGTGGACAGTGTGTGTGTCAAAACCGCATTGGACAGTGTGTGTGCCAGAATACCCACTGGACAGTGTGTGTGTCACAAACCCCATTGGATAGCGTTTGTGTCACAAACCCCCATGGACAGTGTGAGTATCACAAACCCCATTGGATAGCGTTTGTGTCACAAACCCCTTTGGACAGTGTGTGTGTCACAAACCCCATTGGACAGCCTGTGTGTGTCACAATCCCCATTGGACAGTATGTGTGTCACAAACACCATAGGACAGCGTGTGTGTCACGAGCACCATTGGACAGATTGTGAGTGTCACAAACCCCATTGGATATTGTGTGTGTCTCAAACCCCATTAAAAAGTGTGTGTGTCACAAACCCTATGGGACAGTGTGTATGTCATAATCCCCATTGGACAGCGTCTGTGTCATAATCCCCATTGGACAGTGTGTGTGTCACAAAACCCATTGGAAAGTGTGTGTCTCACAAAACCCAATGGATAGCGTATGTGTGTCACAAACCCTATTGGACAGAGTGTGTGTGTCACAAACCCCTTTGGACAGCATGTGTGTCTTAAACCCCATTGGATAGTGTCTGTGTGTCACAAACCCCATGGGATAGAGTGTGTGTCACGAACCGAATTGGACAGCGTGTGTGTGACACAATCCCCATTGGACAGTGTGCATGTCACAAAACCCATTGGACAGTGTGTGTGTCACCAACACCACTGGACCGCATATTATGTGTCACGAACCACACTGGACAGCGTGAGTGTCACAAGACCCATTGGACAGAGTGTGCGTATCACAAACCCCATTGGACAGCGTGTGTGTGTCACAAGCCCCGTTGGACAGCGTGTGTGTCACAAACCCCATTGGACAGAGTTTGTGTCACAAACCCCATTAGACAGTGTGTATGTCAGAAACACCATTGGACAACGTGTGTGTGTCACAATCCCCATTCTACAGCATTTGTGTCACAAACAGCATTGGTCAGTGTGTGTGTCACAAGCCCATTGTACAGAGTGTGTGTGTCACAAAACCCTCTGGACAGCGTGTGTGTCACAAATCCCAGTGGTCAGCGTGTGTGTGTCACAATCCCCATTGGATAGCGTGTGTGTCACAAGCCTATTGGACAGAGTGTGTGTGTCACAAAACCCAGTGGACAGCGTTTGTGTCACGAACCCCATTGGACAGCGTGTGTGTCTGAATCACCATTGGACAGAGTGTGTGTGTCACAAGCACCTTTGGGAAGTGTATGTGTCAGGAACCCCACTGGACAGCGTGTGTTTGAAACAATACCCATTAGACAGTGTGTGTGTCACAAACCCTATTGGACATCGTGTGTGTCACAAACCCCTTTGGAAAGCATGTGTGTGTCACAATCCCCATTGAACAGTGTATGTGTCACAAACCCCATGGGACAGAGTGTTTGTCACAAACACTATTGGACAGCGTGTGTGTCACAAGCCCATTGGACAGAGTGTGTGTGTCACAAAACCCACTGGACAGCGTGTGTGTCACGAACCCCATTGGACAGAGTGTGTGTCACAAGCACCATTGGACAGTGTGTGTGTCACAAACCCCATTGGAAGGTGTATGTGTCACAAATCCCATTGGACAGAGTGTGTGTCACAAACCCCATTGGACAGTGTGTGTGTGTCACAAGCCCCATTTGACGGAGTGTGTGTCACAAACACATTTGGACATTGTGTGTCTCACAAACCCTCCTGGTCAGTGTGTGTGTCACAAACCCCATTGGACAGTGTGTGTGTCACCATCCCCATTGGACAGCGTGTGTGTCACAAACCCCATTGGACAGTGTGCGTGTGTAACAATACCCATTAGACAGTGTGTGTGTCACAAAGCCCACTGGACAGAGTGTGTGTTAGAATCACCATTAGACAGTGTGTGTGTCACAAACCGCATTGGACAGCATTTGTGTCACAATCCCCAGTGGACAGCCTAAGTTTGTCACAATCCCCATTGGTCAGTGTGCGTGTCACAAAACCCACTGGACAGCCTGTATGTCACAAACCCCCCTGGTCAGTGTGTGTGTCACAATACCCAGCGGACAGCGTGTGTGTCAAAACCCCATTGGACAGTGTGTGTGTCACAAACCCCATTAGAGTGTGCGTATCACAAACCCCATTGCATAGCATTTGTGTGTCACAATCCCCGTTGGACAGTGTGTGTGTCACAAAACCTATTGGACAGAGTGTGTTTCACGAACCCCATTAGAAAGTGTGTGTGTCACAAACCCCATTGGACAGCATATGTGTGTCACAAACCCTATTGGACAGAATGTGTGTGTCACGAACCCCATTGGACAGCGTGTGTGTCACCAGCCCCTTTGGGCAGCGTGTGTGTCACTCATACCATTGGAGTGCGTGTGTGTGTAACAATACCCGTTGGACAGCCTGTGTGTCACAAACCCCATTGGACAGCGTGTGTGTCACAAACCCCCGTGGACACTGTGTGTGTCACAAACCCTTTTGGACCGTGTGTGTGTCACAAACCCCACTGGACAGTATGTGTGTCACAAACACCCATGGACAGTGTGCGTGTCACAAACACCATTGGACATCCTGTGTGTCACAAACCCGTTTGGACAGTGTGTGTGTCACAAACCCCATTGAACAGCGTGTGTGTCTCACAATCCCCATTGGTCAGCGTGTGTGTCACAAACCCCATGGGACAGCGTGTGTGCGTCACAAACCCCATTGGAAAGTGTGTGTGTCACAAACCCCATTAGAAACTATGCGTGTCACAAACCCTACTGGATAGCGTGTGTGTGTCACAAACCGCATTGGAATGTGTGTGTGTCACAAACTCCACTGGACAGCGTGTGTAGTCACAAACACCCATGGACAGTGTGTGTGTCACAATCCCCTTTGGACAGCGTGTGTGTCACAATCTCCATTGGACAGCGTGTGGGTCACAAACCCCATTGGACAGTGTGTGTGTCATAAACCCCATTGGACAGCGTGTGTGTCACAATCCCCATTGGACAGCGTGTGGGTCACAAACCCCATTGGACAGTGTGTGTGTCATAAACCCCATTGGACAGCGTGTGTGTCACAATCCCGATTGGACAGCGTGTGCGTCACAAAACACATTGGACAGTGTGTTTGTGTCACAATAGCCATTGGACATCGTGTGTGTGTTACAATCCCCACTGGACAGTGTGTGTGTCACAAACCCCGTGGGACAGAGTGTGTGTCACGAACCCCTTTAGACAGTATGTGTGTTGCAAACCCCATTGGACAGCGTGTGTGTGTCACAATCCCCATTGGACAGTGTGTGTGTTACAAAATCCATTGGATAGAGTTTGTGTGTCACAAACCCTCATGTTCACTGTGTGTGTCACAAAATCCATTGGACAGCATGCGTGTCATAAACACCATCGGGCAGTGTGTGTGTAACAAACCCAATTCGTCAGCGTGTGTGTAACAAACCCCATTGCATAGCGTGTGTGTGTCACAAACCCCATTAGAAAGTGTGCGTGTCACAAACCCCATTGTATAGCATGTGTGTGTCACAAACCCCATTAGAAAGTGTGCGTGTCACAAACCCCATTGGAAAGTATGTGTGTCACAAACACCGTTGGACAGCGTGTGTGTCACAATACCCATTGGACACCGTGTGGGTCACAAACCCCATTGGACAGACTGTGTGTGTCACACACCCCATTGGACAGCGTGTGTGTCACAAACCCCATTGGACATTGTGTGTGCGTCACAAACACCATTGGACAACGTGTTTGTGTCACAATCCCCACTGGACAGTGTATCTGTCACAAAACCCATTGGATAGCGCGTGTGTCACGAATCCCTTTAGAAAGTGTGTGTGTCACAAACCGCATTGGATAATGTATGTATGTCACAAACCCGATTGGACAGTGTGTGTGCCATAAACCCCATTGGATACCGTGTGTGTGCCACAAACCCCACTATAAAGTGTGCGTTTCACAAACCCCATTGGACAGCGTGTGTGTCACAAACCCCATTGGACAGTGTGTGTGTCACAAACCCCATTGGACATAGTGTGTGTCACAAACCCTATTGGACAGCGTGTGTGTCATAAACCCCATTGGATACCGTGTGTGTGTCACAAACCCCATTATAAAGTGTGCGTGTCACAAACCCCATTGGACAGCGTGTGTGTCACAAATCCCATTGGACTGTGTGTGTGTCACAAACCCCATTGGACAGAGTTTGTGCTTAACAATCCCCATTGGACAGCGTGTGGGTCACAAACCCCATTGGACAGAGTTTGTGTGTCATAAACCCCACTGGACAGTGTGTGTGTCATAAACCCCATTGGACAGTGTGTGTGTGTCACAAACCCCATTAGAAAGTATGCGTGTCACAAAACACATTGGATAGCGTGTGTGTGTCACAAACTCCACTGGACAGTGTGTGTGTCACAAACCCCATTAGATAGCGTGTGTGTCACAACCCCCATTGGACAACGTGTGTGTCACAAACCCCATGGGACAGCGTGTGTATCGCAAAAACCCATGGACAGTGTGCGTGTCAGAAACCCCATTGCACATCGTGCATGTCACAAACCCTTTTGTACAGTGTGTGTGTCACAAACGCCACTGGACAGCGTGTGTGTCACAAAAACCCATGGGCAATGTGCGTGTCACAATCCCCATTGGACATCGTGTGTGTCACAAACCTCTTTGGACAGTGTGTGTGTCACAAACCCCATTGGACAAAGTGTGTGTGTCACAAACCCCATTGGAAGGTGTGTGTCACAAACCCCATTGGATAGCGCGTGTGTGTGTCACAAACCCCATTATAAAGTGTGCGTGTCACAAACCCCATTTGATAGCGTGTGTGTGCAACAAACCCTATTGAACAGCGTGTGTGTCACAATCCCCATTGTACAGCGTGTTTGTCACAATCCCCATTTCACAGCGTGTGTGTCACAAACACCATTGGACAGCGTGTGTGTGTAACAATACCCATTGGACATCGTGTGTGTCACAAACCCCTTTGGACAGTGTGTGTGTCACAAACCCCATTGGACAGCGTGTGTGTGTCACAATCCCCATTAGACAGTGTGTGTGTCACAAACCCCATTGGAAAGTGTGTGTCACATACCCCATTGGACAGCGTGTGTGTCACAAACACCATTGGAGATCGTGTGTGTGTAACAATACCCATTGGACAGTGTGTGTATCACAAACCGCATTGGATAGCGTGTGTGTGTCTGAAACCCTATTGGACAGTGTGTAGGTCACAATCCCCATTGGACTGCGTCTCTGTCACAATCCCCATTGGACAGTGTGTGTGTCACAAAACCCACTGGACAGCGTGTGTTTCACAAAACCCCCTGGACAGAGTGTGTGTCACAAACCCCATTGGACAAAGTGTGTGTCACAAGCACCATTGGACAGAGAGCGTGTGTCACAAACCCCATTGGAAAGTGTATGTTTCACAAACCTGATTGGATAGCGTGTGTCTGTCACAAACCCTTTTGGACAGTGTTTGTCACAAAACCCACTGGACACCGTGTGTGTTCACAAACCCCATTGGACAGCGTGTTTGTCACAATCCCCATTTCACAGCGTGTGTGTCACAAACACCTTTGGACAGCGTGTGTGTGTAACCATACCCATTGGACAGCGTGTGTGTGTCACAAACCCCATTGGAAAGTGTGTGTCACAAAACCCCCTGGACAGAGTGTGTGTCACAAACCCCATTGGACAGCGTGTGTTTGTCACAATCCCCATTGGACAGTGTGTGTGTGACAAATATCATTGGACAGCGTGTGTGTCACAAGCCCATTGGTCAGAGTGTGTGTGTCACAAAACCCACTGGACAGCGTGTGTGTCACGAACCCCATTGGACAGCGTGTGTGTCACAAGCACCATTGGACAGAGTGTGTGTGTCACAAACCCCATTGGAATGTGTATGTGTCGCAAACCCCATTGGATAGCATGTGTGTATCACAAACCCTTTTGGACAGTGTTTGTGTCACAAAACACACTGGACGCCGTGTGTGTTCACAAACCCCATTGGACAGCGTGTTTTTCACAAGAGCCATTGGACAGAGTGCGTGTGTCACAAACCCCATTGGACAGAGTTTGTGTGTCACAAACCCCACTGGACAGTGTGTGTGTCATAAACCCCATTGGACAGTGTGTGTGTGTCACAAACCCCATTAGAAAGTATGCGTGTCACAAAACACATTGGATAGCGTGTGTGTGTCACAAACTCCACTGGACAATGTGTGTGTCACAAACCCCATTAGATAGCGTGTGTGTCACAACCCCCATTGGACAACGTGTGTGTCACAAACCCCATGGGACAGCGTGTGTATCGCAAAAACCCATGGACAGTGTGCGTGTCAGAAACCCCACTGCACATCGTGCATGTCACAAACCCTTTTGTACAGTGTGTGTGTCACAAACGCCACTGGACAGCGTGTGTGTCACAAAAACCCATGGACAATGTGCGTGTCACAATCCCCATTGGACATCGTGTGTGTCACAAACCTCTTTGGACAGTGTGTGTGTCACAAACCCCATTGGACAAAGTGTGTGTGTCACAAACCCCATTGGAAGGTGTGTGTCACAAACCCCATTGGATAGCGCGTGTGTGTGTCACAAACCCCATTATAAAGTGTGCGTGTCACAAACCCCATTTGATAGCGTGTGTGTGCAACAAACCCTATTGGACAGCGTGTGTGTCACAATCCCCATTGGACAGCGTGTTTGTCACAATCCCCATTTCACAGCGTGTGTGTCACAAACACCATTGGACAGCGTGTGTGTGTAACAATACCCATTGGACATCGTGTGTGTCACAAACCCCTTTGGACAGTGTGTGTGTCACAAACCCCATTGGACAGCGTGTGTGTGTCACAATCCCCATTAGACAGTGTGTGTGTCACAAACCCCATTGGAAAGTGTGTGTCACATACCCCATTGGACAGCGTGTGTGTCACAAACACCATTGGAGATCGTGTGTGTGTAACAATACCCATTGGACAGTGTGTGTATCACAAACCGCATTGGATAGCGTGTGTGTGTCTGAAACCCTATTGGACAGTGTGTAGGTCACAATCCCCATTGGACTGCGTCTCTGTCACAATCCCCATTGGACAGTGTGTGTGTCACAAAACCCACTGGACAGCGTGTGTTTCACAAAACCCCCTGGACAGAGTGTGTGTCACAAACCCCATTGGACAGCGTGTGTGTCACTATCCGCATTGCACAGCGTGTGTGTCAGAAACCCCATTGGACAGAGTGTGTATGTCACAAACCCCATTAGACATCGTGAGTATCACAAACCCTTTTGGACAATGTGTGTATCACAAACCCCACTGGACAGTGTGCGTGTCACATAACCCATTGGACATCGTGTGTGTCACAAACCCCTTTGGACAGTGTGTATGTGTCACAAACCCCATTGGACATCCTGTGTGTCACAAACCCCTTTGGACAGTGAGAGTGTCACAACCCCCATTGGACAGCGTGTGTGTGTCAAAATCCTATTGGACAGTGTGTGTGTCACTAACCCCATGGACAGCGTGTCTGTCACAAACTCCATTAGAAACTGTGTGTGTCACAAAACCCATAGGAAAGTGTGTGTGTGTAACAATACCCATTGGACTGTGTGTGTGTCACAAACCCCATTGGACAGCGTGTGTGTGTAACAATACCCATTGGAAAGTGTGTGTGTCACAAACCCCATTGGACAACGTGTGTGTGTAACAAGACCCATTGGACTGTGTGTGTGTCACAAAACCCATTGGATAACGTGTGTGTAACAAACCCCATTTGAAAGTGTGTGTGTCACAAACCCCATTGGATAGCGTGTGTGTGTCGCAAACCCCATTGGATAGCGTGTGTGTGTCGCAAACCCCATTAGAATGTGTGCGTGTCACAAACCCCTTTGGATAGCATGTGTGTGTCACAAACCTTATTGGACAGTGTGTATGTCACAAACCCCACTGTACAGAGTGTGTGTCATAAACCCCCCTGGACAGTGTGTGTGTCACGAATGCCATTGGACAGTATGTGTGTCACAAACCCCCCTGGACAGTGTTTGTGTCACAATTCCCAGTGGACAGTGTGTGTTTAGAAAACCCCAATGGACAGCGTCTGTGTGTCACAAAACCACCTGGTCAGTGTTTCTGTCACAAACCCCATTGGACAGCGTGTGTGTCACTAACCCCATGGGACAGCGTGTGTGTGTAACAATACCCATTGGACAGTGTGTGTGTCACAAACCCCATTGGACAGCATGTGTGTCATAAACCCCCGTGGAGACTGTGTGTGTCACGAATACCATTGGACAGTTGGTGTGTCTCAAACCCCCCTGGACAGTGTGTGTATAACAAAACCCACTGGACAGCGTTTTTGTCACAAGCCCATTGGACAACGTGTGTGTCACAAACATCATTGGACAGCGTGTGTGTGTAACAATACCCATTGGACAGTGTGCGTGTCACAAACACCCATGTACAGTGTGCGTTTCACAAACCCCATTGGACAGAGTTTGTGTCACAAACCCTATTGGACAGCGTGTGAGTCACAAACACCATTGGACAGTGTGTGTGTCACAAACCCCTTTAGACAGCGTGTGTGGGTCACAAACCCCACTGGTCAGCGTGTGTGACACAAACACCCATGTACAGTGTGTGTGTCACAAACCCCATTGGACATCGTGTGTGTCACAAACGCCATTGGACAGCGTGTGTGTTTCAAAATCCCCGTTGGACAGTGTCTGTGCCACAAACCCCATTGAACAGGGTGCGTGCCACAAACACCATTGGACAGAGTGTGTGTGTCACAATCCCAATTGGAATGTGTGTGTATCACAAAACCCATTGGATAGCCTGTGTGTCACAAACACCATTGGACAGTGTGTGTGTAACAAACCCAATTGGTCTGCGTGTGTGTCACAAACCCCATGGGACAGAGTGTGTGTGTCACAAACCCCATTGGAAAGTGTGTGTGTCACAAACCCCATTGGATACCGTGTGTGTGTCACAAACCCTATTGTACAGTGTGTATGTCACAATCCCCATTGGACAGGGTGTGTGTCACAAACCCCATTGGATAGCGTGGGTGTGTCACAAAATCCATTAGAAAGTGTGCGTGTCACAAACCCCTTTGGATAGCATGTGTGTGTCACAAACCCTACTGGACAGTGTGTGTGTCACAATCCCCATTAGACAGCGTGTGTGTCACAAATCCCATTGGACAGCGTGTGTGTCACAAGCCCCATTGGACAGAGTGTGTGTATAAGAATACCCATAGGACAGTGTGTGTGTCACAAATCCTATTGGATAGTGTGTGTGTGTCACAAACCCTCCTGGTCAGTGTGCGTGTCTCAAAACCCATTGGACAGCGTCTGTGTCACAAACCCCATTGGACATCCTGTGTGTCACAAACACCTTTGGACAGTGTGTGTGTAACAAACCCCATTGGACAGCGTGTGTGTGTCACAATCCCCATTGGACAGTGTGTGTGTCACAAACTCCTTGGGACAGCGTGTGTGTCACGAGCGTTTTTGGACAGAGTGTGTGTGTCACAAACCCCATTGGACAGCGTGTGTGTCACAATCTCCATTGGATAGCGTGTGTGTCACAATCCCCATTGGACAGCGTGTGTGTCAGAAACCCCATTAGAGAGAGTGTGTGTCGCAATCCCTATTGGACAGCGTGTGTGTCAGAAAACCCATTTAACAGAGTGTGTGTGTCACAAACCCCATTGGACAGCGTGTGTGTGTCACAATGCCCCATTGGACAGTGTTTGTGTGTCACAAACCCCTTTGACAGTGTGTGTGTCACAAACCCCTTTGGACAGTGCGTGTGTCACAAACACCATTGGACAGAGTATGTGTGTCACAAACCCTATTGGACAGAGTGTTTGTCACAAAACCCATTGGACAGCGTGTGTGTCACAAACACTCATTGGACAGTGTGTGTGTGTCCCAATCTCCTTTGGACAGAGTGTGTGTCACAAATCCCATTGGATAGCGTGTGTGTCACAAGCACAATTGGACAGAGTGTGTGTGTCAAAAACCCCATTGGAAAGTGTATGTGTCACAAACCCCATTGGACAGCGTGTGTGTGTCACGAACCCCATTGGACAGCGTGTGTCTCACAAGCCCCATTGGACAGTGTGTGTGTCACAAAACCCATGGGACAGAGTGTTTGTCACAAACACTATTGGACAGCATGTGTGTCACAAGCCCATTGGACATAGTGTGCGTGTCACAAAACCCACTGGACTGCGTGTGTGTCACGAACCCCATTGGACAGAGTGTGTGTCACAAGCACCATTGGAGAGAGAGTGGTGTCACAAACCCCATTGGAAAGTGTATGTGTCACAAACCCCATTGGATAGCGTGTGTGTGTCACAAACCCCACTGGACAGTGTGTGTGTCACAAAACCCACTGGACAGCGTGTGTGTCACAAACCCCATTGGACAGAGTTAGTGTCACAAACACTATTGGATAGTGTGTGTGTCACAAACACCTTTGGACAGTGTGTGTGTCACAAACCCCACTGGACAGCGTGTAGTGTCAGAAACCCCTTTGGACAGTGTGTGTGTCACAAACCCCACTGGACAGCGTGTAGTGTCAGAAACCCCATTGGACAGTGTGTGTGTGTAACAAACCTCTTTGGACAGTGTGTGTCTCAAATCCCATTTGACAACGTGTGTGTCATAAACCGCATTTGATAGAGTGTGTGTCACAAACACCATTGGACAGTGTGTGTGTCACAATCCCCATTGGACAGCGTGTGTGTGTAACAATCCCGATTGGAAAGTGTGTGTGTCACAAACCCCATTGGAAGGTGTGTGTGTTACAAACCCCATTGGATAGCGTGTGTGCAACGAATCCCATTGGACAGCGTGTGTGTCACAAGACCCATTGGACAGAGTGTGTGTGTCACTAACCCCATTGGACAGCGTGTGTGTCACAAATCCTATTGGATAGTGTGTGTGTGTCACAAACCCTCCTGGTCAGTGTGCGTGTCGCAAAAACCATTGGACAGTGTGTGTGTAAGAAACCCAATGGGTCAGGGTGTTTGTCACAAACCCCATTAGAAAGTGTGTGTGTCACAATCCCCATTGGAAAGTGTGTGTGTCTCAAAGCCCAATGGATAGCTTGTGTGTGTCACAAACCCCATTATAAAGTGTGTGTGTCACAAACACCATTGGGAAATATGTGTGCCACAAATTCCTTTGGATAGCATGGGTGTGTCACAAACCTTATTGTACAGTGTGTGTGTCACAAACCCCACTGGATAGCGTGTGTGTGTCACAAACCCTATCAGACAGTGGTGTGTCACAAACCCCACTGGATAGCGTGTGTGTCACGAACCCCATTGGACAGCTTGTGTGTCAGAAGACCCATTGGACAGAGTGTGTGTGTCACTAACCCCATTGGACAGCGTGTGTGTCACAAAACCCATAGGACCTCGTGTGTATCATAAACCCCATCGGACAGCATGTGTGTCACAATCCCCATTGGACAGCGTGTGTGTCACAAACCCCATTGGATAGAGTTTGTGTCACAAACCCTATTGGACAGCGTGTGTGTCACGAACCCCATTAGACAGCGCGTGTGTCTCAAGCACCATTGGATAGCGTGTGTGTGTCACAAACCCTATTGGACAGTGTGTGTGTCACCAACCCCATTGGACAGCGGGTGTGTCATAAGACCCATTGAACAGCGTGTGTGTCACAATCCCCATTGGACAGCGTGTGTGTCAAAAACCCCATTGGACAGAGTTTGAGTCACAAACCCCATTGGACAGTGTGTGTGTCACAAAACCCATTGGACAGCGTGTGTGTGTCACAAAACCCATTGGAGAGCGTGTAGCGTCAGAAACCCCTTTGGACAGTGTGTATCAGAAAAACCATTGGACAGCGTATGTGTCACAAATCCCATTTGAGAGCGTGTGTGTGTCACAAACCCCATTTGACAGAGTGTGTGTCACAAGCACCATTGGACAGTGTGTGTTTCACAAACCCCATTGGACAGCGTGGGTGTGTCACAAACCCTCCTGGTCAGAGTGTGTGTCACAAACCACATTGGACAGTGTATGTGTGTAACAATCGCCATTGGACAGTGTGTGTGTCTCAAACCCCATGTCACAGAGTATTTGTCACAAACACTGTTGGACAGCGTGTGTGTCACAAGCCCATTGGACAGAGTGTGCGTGTCACAAAACCCACTGGACAGCTAGTTTCTCACAAACCCCATTGGACAGCGTGTGTGTGTCACAAACACTCCTGGTCAGTGTGTGTGTCACAAAACCCACTGGACAGCGTGTGTGTCACAAACCACGTTGGAGAGCGTGTGTTTCATAAGCCCCATTGGACAGAGTGTATGCGTCACAAACTGCGTTGGACAGCGTGTGTATTTAACAATACCCATTGGACTGTGTGTGTGTCACAAAACCCATTGGACAGGGTGTGTGTGTCACAAACCCCATTGGAAAGTCTGTGTGTGTCACAAACCCCTTTGGATAGCATGGGTGTGTCACAAACCCTATTGGACAGTGTGTGTGTCACAAACCCCACTGTACAGCGTGTGAGCAAGAAACCCCATTGGACAGCGTGTGTGTCACAAGACCCTTTGGACAGAGTGTGAGTGTCAGAAACCCCACTGGACAGCGTGTGTGTCACAAACCCCTTTGGACAGCGTGTGTGTCATAAACCCCCGTGAACACTGTGTGTGTCATGAAGGCCATTGGACAGTGTGTGTGTCACAAACCACCCAGGACAGTATGTGTGTCACAATCCCCAGTGGACAGCGTGTGTGTCAAAAGCCCATTGGACAGTGTGTGTGTCACAAAACCCACTGGACAGCGTGTGTGTCACAAACACCAAAGGAGAGTGTGAGTGTCACAAACCCCTGTGGACAGGGTGTGTGTTCACAAACCCCTTTGGACAGTGTGTGTGTCACAAACCCCATTGGACAGCGTGTGTGTGTCACAATCCCCAGTGGACAGCGTGTGTGTCACAAGCCCATTGGACAGAGTGTGTGTGTCACAAAACCCACTGGACAGCGTGTGTGTCACAAGCACCATTGGACAGAGTGTGTTTGACACAACCCCTATTGGACAGTGTGTAGGTTACAATCCCCATTGGACAGCATCTGTGTCACAAACCCCATTGGACAGCGTGTGTGTCAAAACCCCATTGGACAGTATGTGTGTCAGAAAACCCACTGCACAGAGTGTGTGTCAAAAACACCAATGGAGATTGTGTGTGTCACAAACCCCCGTGGACAGTGTGTGTGTCACAATCCCCATTGGACAGCGTGGGTGTGTCACAAACCCTCCTGGTCAGTGTGTGTGTCACATACCCTATTGGACAGCGTGTGTGTGCAACAATACCCAATGGACAGTGTGTGTGTCACAAACCCCATTGTACAGCGTGTGTGTCACAAACCCCCGTCTACACTGTGTGTCACGAACGCCATTGGACAGTGTGTGTGTCACAAACCCCCATGGACAGTGTGTGTGTCACAAACCCCCGTGGACACTGTGTGTCACGAACACCATTGGACAGTGTGTGTGTCACAATCCCCAGTTGACAGCGTGTGTGTCAAAACACCATTGGACAGCGTGTGTGTCAAAAGAACCCTATGACAGTGTGTGTGTGTCACAAACGCCATTGGAAAGTGTATGTGTCACAAACCCCATTGGATAGCGTGTGTGTGTCACAAACCCTATTGGACAGTGTGTAGGTCACAATCCCCATTGGACAGCGTGTGTGTCACAATCCCCATTGGACAGCGTGTGTTTCACAAACCCCATTGGACAGCGTGGGTGTGTCACAAACCCTCCTGGTCAGTGTATGTGTCACAAACCCTATTGGACAGCATGTGTGTGTAACAATACCCAATGGACAGTGTGTGTGTCACAAACCCCATTGTACAGCATGTGTGTCACAAACCCCCGTGGACACTGTGTGTCACGAACGCCATTGGACAGTGTGTGTGTCACAAACCACCGTGGACAGTGTGTGTGTCACAATCCCCCGTTGACAGCGTGTGTGTCAAAACCCAATTGGACAGCGTGTGTGTCAAAAGAACCCTATGACAGTGTGTGTGTGTCACAAACCCCATTGGAAAGTGTATGTGTCACAAACCCCATTGGATAGCGTGTCTGTGTCACAAACCCTATTGGACAGTGTGTAGGTCACAATACCCATTGGACAGCGTGTGTGTCACAATCCCCTTTGGACAGCGTGTGTTTTTCACAAACACCATTCTACAGTGTGTGTGTCACAAACCGCATTGGACAGCGTTTGTGTGTAAC
The DNA here is from genome assembly GCA_032206185.1 of Columba guinea. Classification (NCBI taxonomy): domain Eukaryota; kingdom Metazoa; phylum Chordata; class Aves; order Columbiformes; family Columbidae; genus Columba; species Columba guinea. The sequence goes on along the minus strand of JAVLUU010000053.1, from coordinate 1,799,653 downwards.
AATACCCATTGGACAACGTGTGTGTCACAAACCCCCGTGGACACTGTGTGTGTCACGAACGCCATTGGACACTGTGTGTGTCACAATCCCCAGTGGACAGCGTGTGTGTCAAAACCCCTGTGGACAGTGTGTGTGTCACAAAACCCACTGGACAGCGTGTGTGTCACAAAAACCAATGGAAAGTGTGAGTGTCACAAACCCTATTGGACAGCGTGTGTGTCACAAACCCTTTTGGACAGTGTGTGTGTCACAAACCCTTTTGGACAGTGTGTGTGTCACAATCCCCATTGGACAGCGTGTGTATCACAAGACAATTTAACAGAGTGCGTGTGTCACAAAACCCACTGGACAGCGTGTGTGTCACGAACCCCATTGGACAGCGTGTGTGTCACAAGCACCATTGGACAGAGTGTGTGTGTCACAAACACCGCTGGACAGTGTGTGGGTGTAACAATACATTTTGGACAGTGTGTGTGTCACAAACCCCATGGGATAGAGTGTGTTTCACGAACCCCATTGGACAGCGTGTTTGTGTCACAAGCGCCATTGGACAGAGTCTGTTTGTCACAAACCCCATTGGAAAGTGTATGTGTTCCAAACCCCATTGGATAGCGTGTGTGTGTCACAAACCCTATTGCACAGCTTCTGTGTCACAAACCCCCGTGGACACTGTGTGTGTCACGAAAGCCACTGGACAGCATGTGTGTCACAAACCCCATTGGACAACTTGTGTGTCACAAACCCCTTTGGACAGTGTGTGTGTCAAAAGAATCATTGGACAGAGTGTGTGTGTCACAAACCCTGTTGGACAGTGTGTAGGTCACAATCCCCATTGAACAGAGTCTGTGTCACAAACCCCATTGAACAGCGTGTGTATGTAACAAACCCCATTGGACAGCGTGTGTGTCACAAACACCATTGGGCAGCGTGTGTGTCTCACAGTCCCCATTGGACAGTGTGTGTTTCACAAACACTCATGGACAGTGTGGTTGTCAGGAACCCCATTGGACATCGTTTGTGTCAGACACCCCTTTGGACAGTGTGTGTGTCACAAGCACCATTGGACAGAGTGTGTGTGCCACAAACCCCTTTGGAAAGTGTATGTGTCATAAACACCATTGGATCGCGTGTGTGTGTCACAATCCCCATTGGACAGTGTGTGTGTCACAAACCCCATGGGACTGAGTGTGTCTCACGAACCCCATTGGACAGTGTGTGTTTCACAAGTGCCATTGGACAGAAAGTGTGTATCTCACAAACCCCATGGGACTGCGTGTGTGTGTCACAAATATAATTGGACAGCGTGTGGGTCACAATCCCCATTGGATAGCGTGTGTGTGTCACAAACCCCATTAGAAATTGTGCGTGTCACAAAACCCATTGGAAAGTGTGTCTGTCACAAACCTCATTGGACAGCGTCTGTGTCACAAACCCCATTGGACAGCGTGTGTGTCAAAAACACCCATGGACAGTGTGCGTGTCACAAATCCCATTGGACAGTGTGTGTGTCACAAACCCCATTGGATCTCGTGTGTGTGTCAAAATCCCCATTAAAAAGTATGTGTGTCACAAACCCCATTGGACATCGTGTGTGTCACAAACCCTTTTGGACAGTGTGTGTGTCACAAACCCCACTGGGCAGCGTGTGTGTGTTACAATCCCCATTGGACTGCGTGTGTGTCACAAATGCAATGGGACAGAGTGTGTGCCACGAACCCCATTGGACAGCGTGTGTGTCACAAACCCAATAGGATAGCATGTGTGTGTCACAAACCCTCCTGGTCAAAGTGTGTGTCACAAAACCCATTGGACAGCATGCGTGTCACAAACACCATTGGACAGTGTGCGTGTAACAAACCCAGTTGGTCAGCGTGTGTGTCACAAACCCAATGGGACAGCGTGTGTGCGTCACATGCCCCATTGGAAAGTGTGTGTGTCACAAACCCCATTGGACAGAGTTTGTGTTTAACAATACCCATTGGACAGTGTGTGTATCACAAACCCCATTGGACAGTGTGTGTATCACAAACCCCACTGGACAGCGTGTGTGCCACAAACACCCATGGACAGTGTGCGTAGTCACAAACCCCATTGGACATCGTGTGTGTCACAAACCCCTTTGGACAGTGTGTGTGTCACAAACCCCATTGCACAGTGTTTGTGTGTCACAATCCCCATTGGTCAGTGTGTGTGTCACAATACCCATGGGACAGAGTGTGTGTCACGAACCCCATTGCACAGCGTGTGTGTCACAAGCGCCATTGGACAGAGTGTGTGCGTCACAAACCCCATTGGAATGTGTATGCGTTACAAAACCCACTGAATAGTGTGTGTGTGTCACAAACCCTCCTGGTAAAGTGCGTGTGTCACAAAACCCATTGGACAGCATGCGTGTCATACACACCGTTTGACAGTGTGTGTGTAACAAACCCAATTGGTCAGCGTGTGTGTCTCAAACCCCATGGGACAGCGACTGGGTGTCACAAACCCCATTGGACATCGTGCATGTCACAAACCCCATTAAACAGCGTATGTGTGTCACAATCCCCATTGGACAGTGTGTGCGTCACAAACCCCATGGGACGTCGTGTGTGTCACAAGCGGCATTGGACAGAGTGTGTGTGTCACAAACCCCTTTGGAAAGTGTATGTGTCACAAACCCTATTGGATAGCAAGTGTGTGTCACAAACCCCATTCGAAATTGTGCGTGTCCACAAACCCCATTGGAAAGTGTGTGTGTAACAAACCCCATTGGACAGTGTGTGTGTGTCACAGTCCCCATTGTACAGTGTTTGTGTGTCACAAACCCTATTAGACAGCGTGTGTGTCCTAAACCGCATTGGACAGCGTGTGTGTGTCACAATCCCCATTGGACAATGTTTGTGTGTCATCAACCCCATTGGACAGCGTGTGTGTCACAAACCCCCTTGGACAGTGTGTGTGTCACAAAACCCAATGGACAGAATGTGTGTCACAAGCACCAGTGGACAGAGAGTCTGTGTCACAAACCCCATTGGACAGCATGCGTGTTGCAAACACCATTGGACAGTGTGTGTGTAACAAACCCAATTGGTCAGCGTGTGTGTCACAAAGCCCATTGGAAAGTGTATGTGTCACAAAACCCACTGCACTGCGTGTGTGTCACAGACCCCATTGGACAGAGTGTATGTGTCACAATCCCCATTGGACACCATGTGTGTCACAAACCCCATTGGACAGCGTGTGTGTGTCACAATACCCATTGGACAGAGTGTGGGTGTCTCAAACCCCATTGGATAGCGTGTCTGTGTCACAAACCCTATTGGACAGCGTGTGTGTCACAAATCGCATTGGAAAGTGTGTGTGTCACCAACCCCATTGGATAGTGTGTTACAAACTGTACTGGACAGTGTGTGTGTCACGAACCCCATTAGGCAGCATGTGTGTCACAACCCCCCCTGGACATCGCGTGTGTCACAATCACCATTGGACAGCGTGTGTGTCACAAACAACAAAGGACAGTGTTTGTTTCACAAACCCCAGTGTACAGAGTTTGTGTGTCACTATCACAATTGGACAGAGTGTGTGTGACATACCCCATTGGACAGTGTGTGTGTCACGAACCCCCCTGGACAGTGTTTGTGTCACAAACCCCATTTCACAGTGTGTGTGTGTCACAAACACTATTGGACAGCATGTGTGTGTCAAAAATCTTTGGACAGTGTATGTGTCACAAACCCCACAGGACAGCGTGTGTGTCACAAACGCCCCTGGACAGTTTGTGTGTCACAATCCTCATTGGACAGCGTGTGTGTCACAAACCCCCCTGTACAGTGTGTGTGTCACAATCCCCATTGGACAGCGTGTGTTTCCCAAACCCCATTGGACAGTCTGTGTGTCACAAACATCTCTGGACAGCTTGTGTGTCACAAAAACCCCTGGACAGTGTGTGTGACACAAACCCCATTGGACAGCGTGTGTGTCTCTCAATTCCCATTGGACAGTGTGTGTCACAAACCCCATTGGACAGAGTTTGTGTCACAATCCCCTTTCGACAGAGTGTGTGTTACAAGCCCAATTGGACAGAGCGTGTTTTTCACGAGCCCCATTGGATAGCGTGTGTATGTCACAAACACCATTGGATACCATATGCGTGTCACAAACCCCGCTGGACAGTGTGCGTGTCACAAAACCCACTTGACAGCGTCTGTGTCATGAACCCCATTGCACAGCGTGTGTGTCACAAGCCCCTTTGGACAGAGTGCATGTGTGACAAACCCCATTTGACAGTGTGTGTGTCACAAACCTCATTTTTACAACGTCTTTGTGTCACAGTACCCATTGGACAATATGTGTCTCACAAACCCCACTGGACAGCGTGTGTGCTACAAACTCACCTGGACAGCATGTGTGTCACAAGTGCTATTGGACTGTGTGCGTGTCACAAACCGCATTGGACAGAGTGTATGTCACAAGCCCCATTGGTCAGAGTGTGTCTGCGACAATCCCCATTGGACAGAGTGTGTGTGACAAACCCCATTGGACAGAGTGTGTATCACAATCCCCATCGACGGCGTGTGTGTCACAAACCCCCGTGGACACTGTGTGTGTCACAAACCCTATTGGACAGTGTGTGTGTCAGAAACCCCACTGGACAGCGTGTGAGTCACAAACACCCATGGACAGTGTGCGTGTCACAATCTCCATTGAACATCGTTTGTATCAGAAACCCCTTTGGACAGTGTGAGTGTCACAAACCCCATTGGACAGTGTGTGTGTGTCACAATCGCCATTGGACAGTGAGTGTGTGACAAACCCCATGGGACTGAGTGTGTGTCACGAAATTCGTTGGACAGCTTGTTTGTCACAAGCGCCATTGGACAGAGTGTGTGTGTCACAAAGCCCGTTGGAAAATGTATGTGTCACAAACCTCATTGGATAGCGTGTGTGTGTCACAATCCCCATTGGACAGTGTGTGTGTCACAAACCCCATGGGACTAACTGAGTGTCACGAAGCCCATTGCACAGCGTGTGTGTCACAAGTGCCATTGGACAGAGTGTGTGTGCCACAAACCCCATGGGAAACTGTATGTGCCACAAACCTAATTGGATAGCGTGTGTGTGTCGCAAACCCTTCTGGTCAGTGTGTGTGTCACAAAACCCACCGGACAGTGTGCGTTTCAAAAACACCTTTGGACAGTGTGTGTGTAACAAACCCAATTGGTCAGCGTTTGTGTCACAAACCCCATGGGACAGCGTGAGTGTGTTACAAACCCCATTGGAAAGTGTGTGTGTCACAAAACCCATTGGAAAGCGTGTGTGTCACAAAGCCCATTGGATAGCGTGTGTGTGTTACAAACCCCATTAGAAAGTATGCGTGTCACAAACCGCATTGGACAGTGTGTGTGTCTCAAAACCCATTGGATAGCGTGTGTGTCACAAACCCCATTAAAGTGTGTGTGTCACAAACCCCATTGGATAGCGTGTGTGTGTCAAGAACCGTATTGGACAGTGTGTGTGTCACAAACCCCACTGGACAGCGTGTGTGTTCACGAACCCCATTAGACAGCGTGTGTGTCACAAGACCCATTGGACAGAGTATGTGTGTCACGAACCCCATTGGACAGCGTGTGTGTCACCAACTCCATTGGACCGCTTGTGTGTCACAAGCGCCATTGGAAAGAGTGTGTGTCACAAACCCCATTGGATACCGTGTGTATGTCACAAACCCCATCAGAAAGTGTGCGTGTCACAAACCCCATTTGATAGCGTGTGTGTTTCACAAAGCCTATTGGACAGTGTGTGTGTCACAAACCCCCCTGGACAGGGTGTCTGTCACGAACACCATTGGATAGCGTGTGTGTCACAAGACCCATTGGACAGCGTGCGTGTCACAATCCCCATTGGACAGCTTGTGTGTCATAAATGCCATTGGACAGTGTGTGTGTAACAAACCCAAATGGTCAGCGTGTGTGTAACAAACACCATGGAACAGCCTGTGTGTGTCAAAAACCCCTTTGGAAAGTGTGAGTCACAAACCCCATTGGATAGTGTGTATTAGTCAAAAGCCTCATTAGAAAGTATGTGTGTCACAATCCCCATTGGACAGTGTGTGTGTCACAAAACCCATTGGATAGCATGCATGTCACAAACACCATTGGACAGTGTGTGTGTAACAAAACCAATTCGTCAGCGTGTGTGTCACAAACCCCATGGGACAGCGAGTGTGTGTCACAAACCCCATTTGAAAGTGTGTGTGTCACAATCCACATTGGAGATTGTATGTGTCACAAAACCCATTGGATAGCGTGTGTGTGTCACAAACACCTTTGGACAGCGTGTGTGTCACAAAACCGACTGGAAAGTGTGTGTGTCACAAACCCCTTTGGACAGTGTGTATGTCACAAACCCAACTGGACAGCGTGTGTGCCACAATCCCCATTGGACAGAGTGCGTGTGTCACAAACCCCATTGGAAAGTGTGTGTGTCATAACCCCCATTTTACAAAGTGTGTGTGTCACAATCCTCATTGGACAATGTGTGTGTGTCACCAACCCAATTGGACATCGTGTGTATCACCATCCCCATTGGACAGCGTGTGTGTCACAAACCCCATTGGACAGAGTGCGTGTGTGACAAACCCCGTTGGACATCGAGTTTGTCACAATCCCCATTGGACAGCGTGTGTGTCAGGAACCCCATTGGACAGCGTGTGTGTCACAAGCGCCATTGGAAAGTGTGTTGTCACAAATCCCATTGGAAAGTGTGTGTGTCATAACCCCCATTTTACAGCGTGTGTGTGTCACAATCCTCATGGGACAGTGTGTGTGTGTCACAAACCCCATTGGACATCGTGTGTATCACCATCCCCATTGGACAGCGTGTGTGTCACAAACCCCATTGGACAGCGTGTGTATCACAAACCCCTTTGGACAGAGTGTGTGTGTCACTAACCCCCTTGGAAAGTGTATGTGTCACAAACCCCATTGGATAGCGTGTGTGTGTCAAAAACCCCATTAGAAAGTATGTGTGTCACAAACCCCATTGGACAGAGTGTGTGTGTCACACACCCAATTGGCAGCGTGTGTGTCACAAACCCTATTGGACAGAGTGTGTGTGTCACACACCCCATTGGCAGCGTGTGTGTCACAAACCTCTTCGGATAATGTGTGTGTCACGAACCCTATTGGAAAGTGTATGTGTCACAAAACCCATTGGATAGCCTGTGTGTGTCACAAACCCTCGTGGTTAGTGTGTGTGTCACGAAACCCATTGAACAGCATGCGTGTCACAAACACTATTGGACAGTCTGTGTGTAACAAACCCAATTGGTCAGCGTGTGTGTCACAAACCCCACTGAATAGCGTGTGTGTGTCACAAACCCCATTGGAAAGAGTGTGTGTCACAAACACCATTGGACAGCGTGTGTGCGTCACAATCCTCATTGGACAGTGTGTGTGTCTAAAACCCATTGGATAGCGTGTGATGTCACAAACCCTATTGGACAGTGTGTGTGTCACAAACCCCATTGGACTGTGTGTGTGTGAAAAAATCCATTGGACAGCGTGTTTGTCACAAACACCCATGGACAGTGTGAGTGTCACAAGCCCCATTGCATAGCGTTTGTTTTTCAAACCAGTTTGGACAGTGTGTGTGTCACAATTCCCATTGGACAGTGTGTGTGTCACAAACACCATTGGACAGCGTGTGTGTCACAAGGCTATTGGACAGAGTGCATGTGTCACGAAACCCACTGGACAGCGTGTTTTTCACAAGACCCATTGGACAGAGTGTGTGTGTCACAAAGCCCATTGGACAGCGTGTGTGTCACATTCCCCAATGGACAGCGTGTGTGTCACAAACACCCTTTGACAGTGTGTGTGTCACAAACTTCACTGGACAGTGTGTGTGTCACAAGCCCCATTGGACAGTGTGTGTGTCACAAACCCCATTGGACAGTGTGTGTCACAAGCTCGATTGGACAGCGTGTGTGTCACAAACCCCATTGGACACCGTGTTTGTCACAAACCCCTTTGGGCAGCGTGTGTGTCACAAACCCCATCGGACAGTGTGTGTGTCACAAGCCCCATTGGACAGCGTGTGTGTCACATACCCCATTGGACAGCGTGTGTGTCATAAAAACCATTGGAAAGCGTGTGTGTGTCACAATCAACATTGGACAGTGTGTGTGTCACAAAACCCACTGGACAGCGTGTGTTTCACAAACCCCCCTGGACAGTGTGTGTGTCACAAACCGCAGTGGACAGCGTTTGTGTCAAAAAAACATTGGACAGCGGGTCTGTCACAAACACCCATGGAGAGTATGCGTGTCACAAACCCCATTGGAAAGTGTGTGTGTCACAAACCCCACTGGACAGCGTGTGTGTTACAAAAACCCATGGACACTGTGCGTGTCACAAGCCCCATTGTACATCGTGTGTGTCACAAACCTCTTTGGACAGTGTGTGTGTCACAAACCCCATTGGACAGCGTGTGTTTCGAATCCCCATTGGACAGTGTGTGTGTCACAAACCCCATGGGAGAGAGTGTATGTCACAAACCCATTGGACAGTCTGTGTGTCACAATCCCCATTGAAAAGTGTATGTGTCACAAACCCCATTGGATATCGTGTGTGTGTCACAAACTGCAGTGGACAGCGAGTGTGTCAAAACCCCATTGGACACTGTGTGTGTCACAAAACCCACTGGACAGCGTGTGTGTCACAAACATCCATGGACAGTGTGAGTATCACAAACCCCTTTGGATAGCGTGTGTGTCACAAACCACTTTGGACAGTGTGTGTGTCACAGACCCCATTGGACAGCGTGTGTGTGTCACAATCCCTATTGGACAGTGTATGTGTCACAAACATCATTGGACAGCGTGTGTGTCACAAGCCCATTGGACAGAGTGTGTGTGTCACAAACCCCATTGGACAGCGTGTGTGTCACAAACCCCATTGGAAAGTGTATGTGTCACAAAGCGCATTTTATAGCGTGTACGTGTCACAAACCACACTTGATAGCATGTGTGTGTCACAAACCCCATTGTACAGCATGTTTGTCACAAGCCCTTTGTACAGAGTGTGTGTGTTACAAACCCTATTGTACAGCGTGTTTGTCATAATCCCCATTGGACAGCGTTTGTGTCACAAACCCCATTGGGCAGAGTGTGTGTGTCAAACTACATTGGACAGAGTGTGTGTCACAAACCCCGTTGGTCAGAGAGTGTGACACAAGCGCCACTGGACAGAGTGTGTGTGTCACAAACCATATTGTACAGCGTGTTTGTCACAGGCCCTTTGGACAGAGTGTGTGTGTCACAAACCCCATTGTACAGCGTGTTGGTCACAATCCCAATTTTACAGCGTGTGTGTCACAAACCCCATTGGACAGAGTGTGTGTGACAAACCCCATTGGAGAGAGTGTGTTTCACAAACCCCATTGGACAGCGTGTGTGTGTCACAAACCCTCCTGGTCAGTTTGTGTGTCACAAAACCCACTGCACAGCGTGTGTGTCACGAATCCCATTGGACAGCGTGTGTGTCACAAACCCCATTGGAAAGTGTATGTGTCACAAACAGCACGGGAGAGCGTGTGTGTATCACAAACCCCATTGTACAGCGTGTTTTTCACAAGCCCTTTGGACAGAGTGTGTGTGCCACAAATCCCATTGTACAGCTTGTTTGTCATAATCCCCATTGGACAGCGTGTGTGTCACAAACCCCATTGGAAAGAGTGTGTCTGTCAAACCACACTGGATAGAGTGTGTGTCACAAACCCCATTGCACAGTGTGTGTGTGACAAACCCCATTGGATAGCGTGTGTGTGTCACAATCCCCACTGGACAGCGTGTGTGTCATAAACCCCCGTGGACACTGTGTGTGCCACGAATGCCATTGGACAGTGTGTGTGTCACAATCCCCAGTGGACAGTGTGTGTGTCAAAAACCCCAATGGACAGCGTGTGTGTTTCACAAACCCCATGGGGCAGCGTGTGTGTGTCACAAACCCCATTGGAAAGTGTGTGCGTCACAAACCCCATTGGATAGCGTGTGTGTGTCACAAATCCCCATTGGACAGCGTCTGTGTCACAAAACCCATTGGACACCATGAGTGTGTAACAATACCCATTGGACAGTGTGTGTGTCACAAAGCCCATTGGACAGCGTGTGTGTTTCACAAACTCTCCTGGTCAGTGTGTGTGTCACAAACCCCATTGGACAGTGTGTGTCACAAATCTCATTGGACAGCGTGTGTGTCAGAAATCCCATTGGACAGAGTGTGTGTGTCACAAACCAAATTGTTAAGTGTATGTGTCACAAACCAATTGTATAGTGTGTGTTTGTCACAACCCCTCCCCGTCAGTGTGTGTGTCACACACCCCATTGGAAAGCGTGTGTATGTCACAAACCGCATTGGAATGTCTGTGTGTCACAAACCCCATTGGATAGCGTGTGTGTGTCACAAACCCTATTGGACAGCGTGTGTGTCACAAAACCCACTGGACAACGTGTGTGTCACAAATCCCTTTGGACAGCGTGTGCGTCACAAACACCATTGGACAGCGTATGTGTGTAACAATCCCCATTGGACAGTCTGTGTGTCGCAAAAACCATTGCACAGCGTGTGTTTCACAAACCCCTGTAGGCACTGTATGTGTCACAAAACCCATTGAAGAGTGTGCGTGTCAAAAACCTCTCTGGACAGCGTGTGTGTCACAATCCCCTCTGGTCATCGTGTGTGTCACAATCCCCATTGTACAGTGTTGGTGTGACAAACACCATTGGACAGCATGTGTTTCATAAACCCCACTGGACAGCGTGTGTGTGTCATAATCCCCTTTGTACAGTGTTTGTGTGTAACAAACCCCTTTGGACAGCCTGTGTGTCATAAACCCCATTGGAGAGCGTGTGTGTGTCACAATCCCCATTGTACAGTGTTTGTGTATCACAAACCACATTGGACAGAGTGTGTGTCACAAACCCCTTTGGACAGTGTGTGTGTCACAAACCCAATTGGACAGCGTGTGTGTGTCCCAATCCCCTTTGGACAGTATGTGTATCACAAAACCCATTGGACAGCGTGTGTGTCACAAGCACCATTGGAAAGTGTATGTATCACAAACCCCACTGGATAGAGTTTGTGTGTCACAAACCCTATTAGACAGTGTGTGTGTCACAAGCCCCACTGGACAGCCTGTGTGTCGCAAACACCATTGGACAGCGTCTGAGTGTAACAACCCCCATTGGACAACGTGTGTGTCACAAACCCCATGGGACAGAGTGTGTGTCACGAACCCCATTGGACAGCGTGTGTGTGTCACAAACCCTCCTGGTCAGTGTGTGTGTCACAAAACCCATTGGACAGCATGCGTGTCACAAACACCCTTGGACACTGTGTGTGTAACAAAACCAATTGGTCAGCGTGTGTGTCACAAACACCATTGGATAGCGTGTGTGTGTCACAAACCCCATTAGAAAGTGTGCATGTCACAAACACCATTGGACATCGTGTGTGTGTCTCAATCACCATTGGACAGTGTGTGTGTCAAAAAACCCATTGGATAGCGTGTGTTTCACAAACCCCATTAGAAAGAGTGTGTGTCAGAAACCCCATTGGACAGCGTGTGTGATGTCACAAACCCTATTGGACAGTGTGTGTGTCACAAACCCCAATGGACAGCATGTGTGTTCACGAACCCCATTGGACAACGTGTGTGTCACAATACCCGTTGGACACTGTGTGGGTCACAAACCCCATTGGACAGGGTGTGTGTGTCACAAACCCCAGTAAGAAAGTATTTGTGTCACAAACCGCATTGGACAGTGAGTGTGTCACAAACCCCCCTGTACATTGTGTGTGTTACAAACCCCGTTGGACAGCGTGTGTGTCAAAAACCCCATTGGACAGAGTGTGTGTGACAAAACCCATTGGACAGTGTGTGTGTCACCAACCCCCCTGGACGTTGTGTGTGTCACAAACCCCATTTTACAGCATGTGTGTTTCAAATACCATTGGACAGCGTGTGTGTGTGACAAAACCCATTGGACAGTGTGTGTGTCACAGACCCCTTGGACAGAGTGTGTGTGTCACAAACCCCCCTGTACAGTGTTTGTGTGTCACAAGCCCCATTGGAGAGCGTGTCTGTCAAAAACCCCATTGGACAACGTGTGTGTCTCACAATACCCGTTGTAGAGTGTGTGTGTCACAAACCCCTCTGGACAGCGTGTGTGTCACAAGCCCCATTGGACAGCGTGTCTGTCACAAACCCCATTGGACAGTGTGTGTGTCTCACAATACCCGTTGTAGAGTGCGTGTGTCACAAAACCCTCTGGACAGCGTGTGTGCCACAAACAGCCCTGGAGACTCTCTGTGTAACAAACCCCATTGGACAGAGCATGTGTCACAAACCCACCTTGACAGTGTGTGTGTCACAAACCCCGTTGGACAGCATCCGTGTCACAAACACCATTGGACAGCGTGTGTTTTTCACAATCCCCACTGGAAAGTGTGTGTGTCGCAAACCACATTGGATAGCGTTTGTGTGTCACAAATTCTATTGGACAGTATGTGTGTCACAAACCCAACTAGACAGCGTGTGTGTCACAAGCCCCATTAGACAGATTGTGTGTGTCACAAACATCATTGGACAGGGTGTGTGTCACAATCCACATAGGACAAGGTGTCTGTCCACATACCCCATTGGACAGGGTGTATGTGTCACAAACCCCATTGGACAGAGTGTGTGTCACAAACCCCATTGGACAGTGTGTGTGTCACAAATCCCATCAGACAGTGTCTGTGTCACAAAGTCCCTTGGACTACGTGTGTGTGTCACAAAACCCATTGGACAGAGTGTGTGTCACAAACCCCATTGGAAATTGTGTGTGTCACAAACCCCACTGGATAGCGTGTGTGTCACAAAACCCATTGGATAGCGTGTGTGTCACAAACCCCAATGGATAGCGTGTGTGTGTCACAAACCCCATTGGAAATTGTGTGTGTCACAATCCCTGTTGGAGTGAGTCTGTGTCACAAACCCCATTGGACAGCGTGTCTGTCACAAACCCCATTAGACAGTGTGTGTGTCACAAACCCCTTGGACAGTGTGTTTATCACAAACACCCCTGGAGAGTCTCTGTGTAACAAACCCCATTGGACAGAGTGTGTGTCACAAAGTCACCTGGACAGTGTGTGTGTCGCAAACCCTACTGGACAGTGTGTGTGTCACAAACCCCGTTGCACAGTGTGTGTGTCACAAACCCCATTGGACAGGGAGTGTGTGTCACATACCCCATTGGAAAGCGTGTGTGTCACAAACCACATTTTATAGCGTGTGTGTATCACTATGAAGCAAACAAATGTCCTGCAGCCTAGCCTTGCCTTGCCTGTCCTTGCCTGTCCTTGCCTTGCCTTATTTCCTTCTCATCCTGTTCTCTGTCCCATCCTCTCTCACTAACCCCTCGTCTGGATGCATGTCTCTTCTTTCCTCTCTTCTTTCCTTTTCTCTCACTCTCCTGCTTCCTGCCTCTTTTCTTGCAATTCCTCCATCTCACTCCTGCAGCCCAACACTACTTTTTATTCTTCCTTCCCTTTCTCCTGCTCCCTTCGCTTTCTCCCTCTGTCCCATATCTTTCTTCCCGACGTGTCTCTTGGAGACTTTGATCCACTTTGGCCCCATGTCTGGGAATGGTTTGACCAGTTTTCAGAGGCCTGGCTGGTGACAGGAGGGACAGCAGGCAGTAAGAGGCCCGGGGCTGACAGGCTCCCCATCCCCTAGAGGGTGCTCGGCTTCCACACCCAGCTGCCATGGAACCTTTGTCACAATGACCACTACCGTGGTGAGGATTCGGTGACTATGCAGGTGACAGGGACACTGCAGGACTTGGTGTCAGCTCAGCAATTTCTCAGTTCCCCAAAGAAGCGGAATTCTGCAAATTGCTGCCTTTGCTCTTGAAAGGATGTCATCAGGTGGGTGTTTTGCTGTAATACACTGAAAACCAGAGCAGAAATGGTGAAATATTCCCATGAGATGCATGATCCCTGCCCCAAAGCACCATGACTCAGCCTAAGGAGATCTGCAGCTTATTTTTTTGTACTGCCAGCAGATTGTGGAAGTACAGTATAAAAACCATCCTTTTGAAGAGATCTTCGTATTTTAGGCTTACTCTAAGTGTCCCAAGTAACTGGGGTTTTTGCTTGGGCCTAATCCATAAGGTCTTAAGGCTTTCCTCTTCGTCTGAAGACGACTGGCCGAGAAACTATGAAGCAAATAAATGTCCTGCAGCCTAGCCTTGCCTTGTCTGTCCTTGCCTGTCATTGCCTTGCCTTATTTCCTTCTCATCCTGTTCTCTGTCCCATCCTCTCTCACTAACCCCTCGTCTGGCTGCATGTCTCTTCCATCCTCTCTTCTTTCCTTTTCTCTCACTCTCCTGCTTCCTGCCTCTTTTCTTTCGATTACTCCATCTCACTCCTGCAGCCCAAAACTGCTTTTCATTCTTCCTTCCCTTTCACCTGCTCCCTTCGCTTCATCCCTCTGTCCCATATCTTACTTCCCGACTTGTCTCTTGGCGACTTTGGGCCACTATGGGCCCAAGTCTGGGCATGGTTTGACCAGTTTTCAGAGGCCTGGCTGGTGACAGGAGGGACAGCAGGGAGTGAGAGGCCCGGGGCTGACAGGCTCCCCCTCCCCTAGGGGGCGCTGGGCTGCCACACCTAGCTGACATAGCACCTTTGTCACAATGCCCGCTACCGTGGCGAGGATGCGGTGACTCTGCAGGTGACAGGGACACTGCAGGACTTGGTGTCAGCTCAGCAATTTCTCAGTTCCCCAAAGAAGCGGAATTCTGCAAATTGCTGCCTTTGCTCTTGAAAGGATGTCATCAGGTGGGGGTTTTTGTGTAATACACTGAAAACCAGAATAGAAATGGGGTAATATTCCCATGAGATGCATGATCCCTACACCAAACCACCATGACTCAGCCTAAGTAGATCTGCAGCTTATTTTTTTGTACTGCCAGCAAATTGTGGAAGTACAGTAAAAAACCGTCCTTATGGAGAGATCGTCGTACTCTAGGTTTAGTCTAAGTGTCTCAAGTAGCTGGGGTTTTTGCTTGGGCCTAATCCATAAGGTCTTATGGCTTTCCTCCTCGTCTGAAGACGACTGTCCTAGAAACTATGAAGCAAACAAATGTCCTGCAGCTTAGCCTTGCCTTGCCTGTCTTTGCCTGTCCTTGTCTTACCTTATTTCCTTCTCATCCTGTTCTCTGTCCCATCCTCTCTCACTAACCCCTCGTCTGGCTGCATGTCTCTTCTTTCCTCTCTTCTTTCCTTTTCTCTCACTCTCCTGCTTCCTGCCTCTTTTCTTTCCATTCCTCCATCTCACTCCTGCAGCCCAGCACTACATTTTAATCTTGTGCTCCCTTTGCTTTCTCCCTCTGTCCCATATCTTTCTTCCCGACTTGTCTCTTGGAGACTTTGGGCCACTTTGGCCCCAAGTCTTGGCATGGTTTGACCAGTTTTCAGAGGCCAGGGTGGTGACAGGAGGGACAGCAGGCAGTGACAGGCCCGAGGCTGACAGGCTCCCCCTCCCCTAGGGGGCGCTCGGCTGCCACACCCAGCTGACATAGAAGCTTTGTCACAATGCCCGCCTCCGTGGCGAGGATGTGGTGACTCTGCAGGTGACAGGGACACTGCAGGACTTGGTGTCAGCTCAGCAATTTCTCAGTTCCCCAAAGAAGCGGAATTCTGCAAATTGCTGCCTTTGCTCTTGAAAGAAGTCATCAGGTGGGTGTTTTGGTGTAATACACTGAAAACCAGAGCAGAAATGGTGAAATATTCCCATGAGATGCATGATCCCTGCACCAAACCACCATGACTCAGCCTAAGGAGATCTGCAGCTTCTTTTTTTGTACTGCCAGCAGATTGTGGAAGTACAGTATAAAAACCATCCTTATGGAGAGATCGTTGAACTTTAGGCTTAGTCTAAGTGTCTCAAGTAGCCGGGGTTTTTGCTTGGGCCTAATCCATAAGGTGTTATGGCTTTCCTCCTCGTCTGAAGACGCATGTCCTAGAAACTATGAAGCAAACAAATGTCCTGCAGCCTAGCCTTGCCTTGCTTGTTCTTGCCTTGCCTTATTTCCTTCTCATCCTGTTCTCTGTCCCATCCCGTCTCACTAACCCCTCGTCTGGCTGCATGTCTTATCTTTCCTCACTTCTTTCCTTTTCTCTCACTCTCCTGCTTCCTGCCTCTTTTCTTTCAATTCCTCCATCTCACTCCTGCAGCCCAACACTACTTTTTATTCTTCCTTCCCTTTCTCCTGCTCCCTTCGCTTTCTCCCTCTGTCCCATATCTTTCTTCCCGACTTGTCTCTTGGAAACTTTGGGAAATTTGGCCCGAAGTCTTGGCATGGTTTGACCAGTTTTCAGAGGCCTGGCTGGTGACAGGAGGGACAGCAGGCAGTGACACGCCTGGGGCTGACAGGCTCCCCATCCCCTAGGGGGCGCTTGGCTTCCACACCCAGCTGACATAGAACTTTGTCACAATGCCCACTACCGTGGTGAGGATTCGGTGACTCTGCAGGTGACAGGGACACTGCAGGACTTGGTGTCATCTCAGCAATTTCTCAGTTCCCCAAAGAAGCGGAATTCTGCAAATTGCTGCCTTTGCTCTTGAAAGGATGTCATCAGGTGGGTGTTTTGGTGTAATACACTGAAAACCAGAGCAGAAATGGTGAAATATTCCCATAACATGCATGGTCCCTGCCATAAAGCACCATGACTCAGCCTAAGGAGATCTGCAGCTTATTTTTTTGTACTGCCAGCAGATTGTGGAAGTACAGTATAAAAACCATCCTTATGGAGAGATCTTCGTATTTTAGGCTTAGTCTAAGTGTCTCAAGTAGCTGGGGTTTTTGCTTGGGCCTAATCCAAACGGTCTTATGGCTTTCCTCCTAGTCTGAAGACGAATGTGCTAGAAACTATGAAGCAAACAAATGTCCTGCAGCCTAGCCTTGCCTGGCCTGTCCTTGCCTGTCCTTGCCTTGCCTTATTTCCTTCTCATCCTGTTCTCTGCACCATCCTCTCTCACTAACCCCTCGTCTGGCTGCATGTCTCTTCTTTCCTTTTCTCTCACTCTCCTGCTCACTTCTCTTTTCTTGCAATTCCTCCATCTCACTCCTGCAGCCCAACACTACTTTTTATTCTTCCTTCCCTTTCTCCTGCTCCCTTCGCTTTCTCCCTCTCTCCCATATCTTCCTTCCCGACTTGTCTATTGGAGACTTTGGGCCAAATTGGCCCCACGACTGGGCATGGTTTGAAAGGTTTTCAGTGGCCTGGCTGGTGACAGCAGGGACAGCAGGCAGTGACAGGCCTGGTGCTGACAGGCTCCCCATCCCCTAGGGGGCGCCTGGCTGCCACACCCAGCTGACATAGAACCTTTGTCACAATGCCCGCTACCGTGGCGAGGATGCGGTGACTCTGCAGGTGACAGGAACACTGCAGGACTTGGTGTCAACTCAGAAATTTCTCAGTTCCCCAAAGAAGCGGAATTCTGCAAATTGCTGCCTTTGCTCTTGAAAGGATGTCATCAGGTGGGTGTTTTGGTGTAACACTGAAAACAGAGAAGAAACTTTGAAATATTCCCATGACATGCATGGACCCTGCCCCAAAGCACCATGACTGAGTCTAAGGAGATCTGCAGCTTATTTTATTGTACTGCCAGCAGATTGTGGAAGTACAGTATAAAAACCATCCTTATGGAGAGATCTTCGCATTTTAGGCTTAGTCTAAGTGTCTCAAGTAGCTGGGGTTTTTGCTTGGGCCTAATCCATACGGTCTTATGGCTTTCCTCCTAGTCTGAAGACGAATGTGCTAGAAACTATAAATCAAAAAAATGTCCTGCAGCCTACCCTTGCCTTTCCTGTCCTTGCCTGGCCTTATTTCCTTCTCATCCTGTTCTCTGTCCCATCCTCTCTCACTAACCCCTCGTCTGGCTGCATGTCTCTTCTTTCCTTGTCTCTCACTCTTCTGCTTCCTGCCTCTTTTCTTGCAATTCCTCCATCTCACTCCTGCAACCCAACACTACTTTTTATTCTTCCTTCCCTTTCTCCTGCTCCCTTCGCTTTCTCCCTCTGTCCCATATCTTTCTTCCCGACTTGTCTGTTGGAGACTTTGGGCCAAATTGGCCCCACGTCTGGGCATGGTTTGACAAGTTTTCAGAGGCCTGGCTGGTGACAGCAGGGACAGCAGGCAGTGACAGGCCCGGGGCTGAGAGGCTCCACATCCCCTAGGGGGCGCCTGGCTGCCACACCCAGCTGACATAGAACCTTTGTCACAATGCCGCTACCGTGGCGAGGCTGCGGTGACTCTGCAGGTGACAGGGACACTGCAGGACTTGGTGTCAGCTCAGCAATTTCTCAGTTGCCCAAAGAAGCGGAATTCTGCAAATTGCTGCCTTTGCTCTTGAAAGATGTCATCAGGTGAGTGTTTTGGTGTAATTCACTGAAAACCAGAGCAGAAATGGCGAAATATTCCCATGATATGCATGGTCCCTGCCCCAAAGCACCATGACTCAGCCTAAGGAGATCTGCATCTTCTTTTTTTATAATGCCAGCAGATTGTGGAAGTACAGTATAAAAACCATCCTTATGGAGAGATGTTCGTATTTTAGGCTTAGTCTAAGTGTCTCAAGTAGCTGGGGTTTTTGCTTGGGCCTATTCTATACGGTCTCATGGCTTTCCTCCTAGTCTGAAGACGAATGTGCTAGAAACTATAAAGCAAAAAAATGTCCTGCAGCCTAGCCTTGCCTTGCCTGTCCTTGCCTGTCCTTGCCTTGCCTTATTTCCTTCTCATCCTGTTCTCTGTCCCATCCTCTCGCACTAACCCCTCATCTGGCTGCATGTCTCTTCTTTCCTTTTCTCTCACTCTCCTGCTTCCTGCCTCTTTTCTTGCAATTCCTCCATTTCACTCCTGCAGCCCAACACCACTTTTTATTCTTCCTTCCCTTTCTCCTGCTCCCTTCGATTTCTCCCTCTGTCACATATGTTTCTTCCCAACTTGTCTGTTGGAGACTTTGGGCCAAAATTACCCCAAGTCTGGGCATGGTATGACAAGTTTTCAGAGGCCTGGCTGGTGACAGCAGGGACAGCAGGCAGTGACAGGCCCGGGGCTGACAGGCTCCCCATCCCCTAGGGGGCGCCTTGCTACCACACCCAGCTGACATAGAAACTTTGTCACAATGCCCGCTACCGTGGCGAGGATGCGGTGACTCTGCAGGTGACAGGGACACTGCAGGACTTGGTGTCAGCTCAGCAATTTCTCAGTTCCCCTAAGAAGCGGAATTCTGCAAATTGCTGCCTTTGCTCTTGAAAGATGTCATCAGGTGGGTGTTTTGGTGTAATACACTGAAAACAGAGCAGAAACTGTGAAATATTCGCATGATATGGATGGTCCCTGCCCCAAAGCACCATGACTCAGCTAAAGGAAATCTGCAGCTTCTTTTTTTGTACTGCCAGCAGATTGTGGAAGTACAGTATAAAAACCATCCTTATGGAGAGATTTCGTATTTTAGGCTTAGTCTAAGTGTCTCAGGTAGCTGGGGTTTTTGCTTGGGCCTAATCCATACGGTCTTATGGCTTTCCTCCTAGTCTGAAGACGAATGTGCTAGAAACTATAAATCAAAAAAATGTCCTGCAGCCTACCCTTGCCTTTCCTGTCCTTGCCTGGCCTTATTTCCTTCTCATCCTGTTCTCTGTCCCATCCTCTCTCACTAACCCCTCGTCTGGCTGCATGTCTCTTCTTTCCTTGTCTCTCACTCTTCTGCTTCCTGCCTCTTTTCTTGCAATTCCTCCATCTCACTCCTGCAACCCAACACTACTTTTTATTCTTCCTTCCCTTTCTCCTGCTCCCTTCGCTTTCTCCCTCTGTCCCATATCTTTCTTCCCGACTTGTCTGTTGGAGACTTTGGGCCAAATTGGCCCCACGTCTGGGCATGGTTTGACAAGTTTTCAGAGGCCTGGCTGGTGACAGCAGGGACAGCAGGCAGTGACAGGCCCGGGGCTGACAGGCTCCCCATCCCCTAGGGGGCGCCTGGCTGCCACACCCAGCTGACATAGAACCTTTGTCACAATGCCCGCTACCGTGGCGAGGCTGCGGTGACTCTGCAGGTGACAGGGACACTGCAGGATTTGCTGTCAGCTCAGCAATTTCTCAGTTCCCCAAAGAAGCGGAATTCTGCAAATTGCTACTTTGCTCTTGAAAGGATGTCATCAGGTGGGTGTTTTGGTGTAATACACTGAAAACAGAGCAGAAACTGTGAAATATTCCCATGATATGGATGGTCCCTGCCCCAAAGCACCATGACTCAGCTAAAGGAAATCTGCAGCTTCTTTTTTTGTACTGCCAGCAGATTGTGGAAGTACAGTATAAAAACCATCCTTATGGAGAGATCTTCGTGTTTTAGGCTTAGTCTAAGTGTCTCAAGTAGCCGGGGTTTTTGCTTGGGCCTAATCCATACGGTCTCATGGCTTTCCTCCTAGTCTGAAGACGAATGTGCTAGAAACTATAAATCAAAAAAATGTCCTGGTGCCTAGCCTTGCCTTGCCTGTCCTTGCCTTGCCTTATTTCCTTCTCATCCTGTTCTCTGTCCCATCCTCTCTCACTAACCCCTCGTTTGCCTGCATGTCTCTTCTTTCCTTTTCTCTCACTCTCCTGCTCCCTCTCTTTTCTTGCAATTCCTCCATCTCACTCCTGCAGCCCAACACTACTTTTTATTCACAGAATCACAGAATCACAGAATCGACTGGGTTGGAAAAGACCTCAGAGATCATCAAGTCCAACCCTTGGCCCAACTCTAGTCCATTTACTAGATCATGGCACTAAGTGCCATGTTCAATCTCAGTTTAAAAACCTCCAGGGACGGCGAGTCTACTACCTCCCTGGGCAGGCCATTCAAATGCCTGACCACTCTCTCTGTAAAGAATTTCTTTCTAATATCCAGCCTAAATTTCCCCTGGTAGAGTTTAAGCCCATGCCCCCTTGTCCTGTTGCTAACTGCCTGGGAGAAGAGACCAATCCCCACCTGGCTATAACTTCCCTTCAGGTAGTTATAGAGAGTGATGAGGTCACCTCTAAGCCTCCTCTTCTCCAGACTAAACAACCCCAGCTCCCTCAGCCTCTCCTCATAGGTCTTATGTTCGAGTCCTTTCACCAGTCGTGTTGCTCTTCTCTGGACCCGCTCCAGCACTTCAATGTCTTTCCTGAACTGAGGGGCCCAGAACTGAACACAATACTCCAGGTGTGGCCTCACCAATGCAGAGTACAGGGGAAGGATCACTTCCCTTGTCCTGCTGACCACGCTATTTTTGATACAGGACAGGATACCATTGGCCTTCTTGGCCACCTGGGCACACTGATGGCTCATGTTGAGCTTCCTGTCAATCAGCACCCCCAGGTCCCTTTCTGTCTGACTGCTCTCCAGCCACTCTGCGCCCAGCCTGTAGCGCTGCAGGGGGTTGTTGTGACCAAAGTGCAGCACCCGGCATTTGGCCTTATTGAACTTCATCCCATTGGAATCAGCCCATTTTTCCAGTCTATCCAGATCCCTCTGCAGAGCCCTCCTGCCTTCCAGCAGGTCGACACTCCCTCCCAACTTGGTGTCATCAGCAAATTTGCTGATGATGGTCTCAATCCCCTCATCTAAATCGTCAATAAAGATGTTAAACAGGACTGGACCCAACACGGACCCCTGGGGAACACCACTAGTGACTGGCCGACAGCTGGATGCAGCCCCATTCACCAGCACTCTCTGGGCCCGGCCCTCCAGCCAGTTCTTAACCCAGCGTAGAGTACACTTGTCCAAGCCATGGGCTACCAGCTTTTGCAAGAGTATATTATGGGAGACAGTGTCAAAGGCCTTGCTGAAGTCCAGATAGACCACATCCACGGCTTTCCCCTCATCCACCAGCTGGGTCACCTGATCATAAAAGGAGATCAGGTTGGTCAGACAGGACCTGCCCCTCCTAAACCCATGCTGGCTGGGTCTGATCCCTTGTCCATCCTGAAGGTGCTGTGTGATTCCATTCAGGATGATCTGCTCCATAACCCTGCCAGGCACCGAGGTCAGGCTGACAGGCCTGGAGTTGCCAGGGTCAGCTCTGCAGCCCTTTTTGTGGACTGGGGTAACATTGGCCAATTTCCAATCATATGGGACCTCCCAAGTGAGCCAGGACTGTTGGAAGATGATGGAGAGCGGCTTGGCAAGTTGTTCTGCTAGCTCCCTCATCACCCTAGGATGGATCTCATCTGGTCCCATAGACTTGTGAGGATCCAGATGGCTCAGTAAATCACTAACTCTTTCCTCCTGGAATACAAGGGGCCTATTTGGCTTCCTATCTCTGTCAACCACCTCCAGAGATGAGTTGTCCTGAGGGCCACCTGTCTTACTGGTAAAAACTGAGGCAAAGTAGGTATTAAGTACCTCAGCTTTTTCCTCATCTTTGTTAACTATATTTCCCTCAGAGTCCAACAGAGAATGGAGGTTTTCCTTGCCCCTCCTTTTGTTATTAACATATTTGAAGAAGGACTTTTTATTATCCCTGACACAATTGGCCAAATTAACTTCAAATTGCACTTTTGTTTCCCTGATTTTTTTTCTGCATGATCTAGCTATTTCCGTAAATTCATCATAAGTAGCCAGCCCTTTTTTCCACAGTCGGTAAAGTCTCTTTTTATTTCTGATTTCATTCAGAATCTCCCTGTTTAGCCAAGCCGGTTGTCTTCCCCGCCGGCCAGCCTTTCGGCACACTGGTATAGCCTGTTCCTGTGCACTCAAAACCACCTGCTTGAAGCATGCCCAACCCTCCTGGGCCCCCTTGTTTTTAAGCATTGTTTCCCAGGGTATGTTCTGAACTAGACTTCTGAATAGGCAAAAATCTGCCCTCCGGAAGTCCAGCGTAGAGGTTTTGTTAGTGGTTCTCCCTGCATCTCTGAGTATTGAAAATTCTATTATTTCATGGTCGCTATGCCCCAGGCGGCCTCCAACCACTACATCTCCCACCAGCCCTTCTCTGTTTGTAAACAGTAGGTCTAGCGGGGTCTTGGCCCTGGTGGGCTCATTTACCAGCTGATGAAGGAAATTGTCCTCTATACACTCTAGGAACTTCCTAGACTGCCTCTTCTGTGCAGTATTGAGCTCCCAGCAGATATCCGGCAGGTTAAAGTCACCCACAAGAACAGGGGCCGTTGATTTTGAGACATCTGCCAGCTGCTTGTAGAATAATTCATCTCCTTCATCGTCCTGGTTGGGCGGTCTATAACAGACACCCATGAGGATGTCAGCCTTGTTGGACTTCCCCCTGATTCTGGTCCACAGGCACTCAACCTTGTCACTGCCGACCTCAAGTTTAACAGAGTCAAGAGACTCTCTAACATATAAAGCCACCCCTCCACCTCTCCTACCTTGCCTATCTTTTCTGAAGAGCTTGTAGCCACACATAGCAGCACTCCAGTCATATGAGTCATCCCACCATGTTTCTGTGATGGCAACTATGTCATAGCTTTCCTGCTGCACGATGGCTTCCAGCTCCTCTTGTTTGTTGCCCATACTGCGTGCATTAGTGTACATGCACTTCAAGTGGGCTGCTGATTTCCCTCTTAATTCGGGCTTTCCATCCTTAGGCTGATCTTTGGAGAGCCCAGTTTCAATCCCTTCCCCCTTCAAACCTAGTTTAAAGCCCTCCTGATCAGCCCTGCCAACTTATGGGCTATAGTCCTCTTGCTCTCCCTAGAAGGATGAAGCCCATCTGATTTGAGGAGACTGGGTACCACGGAGCTTGCCCCATGGTCAAAAAACCCAAAATTTTGACGGTGACACCAATCCTTAAGCCACCTGTTCATGAGATGGGCTTTTCTGCTCCTCTCTTTATTTAGTTCATCATCCATCCCAGCTAGCACAGGAACTGAGGCAAATATCACTTGTGCTCCGGTCCCATGACCTGACTGACCCAGTGCTTTAAAGTCCTTTTTAATTATCTTGATACTTCTTCTGTTGATGTCCTCGCTGCCAGCTTGGACTACTAACAGGGGATAGTAGTCTGAGGGCTGAATCAGCTCGGGAAGTCTTCTATTAATGTCCCTCACCCTGGCCCCAGGAAGGCAGCAGACCTCCCTGTGGGATGGGTCTGGGTGACATATAGGGCCCTCTGTTCCCCTCAGAAGAGAGTCGCAGACTACTACCACTCTTCTTTTTTTTTTTCCTCTTACAGCTGCAGTTATGATTCTTTTTGTTGATGAGGTCCATCCAGAGGGCTCTCCAGGTGGATCTTCTCGGCTGTCCTCTGCCTGATTTTCAGGGTCCAGGGCCTCATATCTATTTGTTAGGGGCACCAAGGGTGGTGATGGGGTTCGAGAGAGGGTTCTTTTACCTCTCCGATCAGGGACCTGTTTCCATTCCCCCCCATCAATTAGATCTGCTGTATCCGCCTTATGGCAGGAGGGACAAGGCTTTGCCATCTCCTGTTGCACACCCTTAGGAGTCAAAAGAGCCTGACCCCACCAGTCTATTTCTTCTTCACTCTCCCTAATGCTCCTTAGTCTCTCCACCTCTTCCTTAAGCTCCACCACTAGGCACAGCAGGTCATTGACCTGGTCACATCTTACACAGGTGCCTCCCATACCATTCTCTGATACTAATGCCAGACACAGACACTCTGCACAGCCAGAAGCCTGGGTGGCTGCATCCTTCTTGGCAGGTAGTGTCTGTGTAGACACACTCTTTGTATTAATGGCAGCAACAACTTTCTTTTTTCTAGAAACCATTGCTACCCTTAGTTAAATTGGGGACAAGAAAAACAAAATGAAACCCTGGACAAACTCACCTACAAGAGCTAGTTGTGTCTAGTCTACTTGCCCTGCCACACCCCAGTCTGTGTCACCAGCGACAAGTGAGAGGTCTAACAGCAAGGAGTGACAGGACCTCTGAACCCTACTGCACGAGCAGCCCTAGTCACTGCTGCAGCACCGTGTGGGTAGTGCTCACCTGCCTCACAAGCACGTCCACCTCCCAGCGCCTGGTGGGCAGCGACGCGTCGCTGCCCTCCCGGAGGCCTTTTCAAAGCAAGGGGAAGGGGTGTGACTCCCGTCACCGTGGTAACGGTCGCGCCACGTCAGCCGGTTCCGCAAGGGCTGCCGGGGACTCCCGGGTAGCGGAATCGAAAACGCGACCAGAAACCCCTCTCTTTACCCTCTCTTACCTCTGTAGCTTCGAGATTTCGCTCCCGACTCCGGCCGAGCTGGCTTCAGTCAGCTGATCCGAGGAACTGAGTGCTTGTCTCGAGTTACAGCCGCTTCTAAATCTCCCGCGTCACCGTGGTAACGGTCGCGCCACGTCAGCCGGTTCCACAAGGGCTGCCGGGGACTCCCGGGTAGCAGAATCGAAAACGCGACCAGAAACCCCTCTCTTTACCCTCTCTTACCTCTGTAGCTTCGAGATTTCGCTCCCGGCTCCGGCCGAGCTGGCTTCAGTCAGCTGATCCGAGGAACTGAGTGTTTGTCTCGAGTTACAGCCGCTTTTAAATCTCCCGCGTCACCGTGGTAACGGTCGCGCCACGTCAGCCGGTTCCGCAAGGGCTGCCGGGGACTCCCAGGTAGCGGAATCGAAAACGCGACCAGAAACCCCTCTCTTTACCCTCTCTTACCTCTGTAGCTTCGAGATTTCGCTCCAGGCTCCGGCCGAGCTGGCTTCAGTCCTTCCCTTTCTCCTGCTCCCTTCGCTTTCTCCCTCTGTCCCATATCTTTCTTCCCGACTTGTCTGTTGGAGACTTTGGGCCAAATTAGACCCACGTCTGTGCATGGTTTGACAAGTTTTCAGAGGCCTGGCTGGTGACAGCAGGGACAGCAGGCGGTGACAGCAGGGACAGCAGGCAGTGACAGGCCCCGGGGATGACAGGCTCCCCATACCCTAGGGGGCGCCTGGCTGCCACACCCAGCTGACATAGAACCTTTGTCACAATGCCCGCTACCGTGGCGAGGATGCGGTGACTCTGCAGGTGACAGGGACACTGCAGGACTTGGTGTCAGCTCAGAAATTTCTCACTTCCACAAAGAAGCGGAATTCTGCAAATTGCTGCCTTTGCTCTTGAAAGATGTCATCAGGTGGGTGTTTTGGTGTAATACACTGAAAACAGAGCAGAAACTGTGAAATATTCCCATGACATGCATGGTCCCTGCCCCAAAGCACCATGACTCAGCCTAAGGAGATCTGCAGCTTCTTTTTTTGTACTGCCAGCAGATTGTGGAAGTACAGTATAAAAACCATCCTTATGGAGAGATCTTCGTATTTTAGGCTTAGTCTAAGTGTCTCAAGTAGCTGGGGTTTTTGCTTGGGCCTAATCCATATGGTCTTATGGCTTTCCTCCTAGTCTGAAGACGAATGTGCTAGAAACTATAAAGCAAAAAAATGTCCTGCAGCCTAGCCTTGCCTTGCCTGTCCTTGCATGGCCTTATTTCCTTCTCATCCTGTTCTCTGTCCCATCCTCTCTCACTAACCCCTCGTCTGGCTGCATGTCTCTTCTTTCCTTTTCTCTCACTCTCCTGCTTCCTGCCTCTTTTCTTTCAATTCCTCCATCTCACTCCTGCAGACCAACACTACTTTATATTCTTCCTTCCCTTTCTCCTGCTCCCTTCGCTTTCTCCCTCTGTCCCATATCTTTCTTCCCGACTTGTCTCTTGGAGACTTTGGGCCAAATTGGCCCCAAGTCTTGGCATGGTTTGACCTGTTTTCAGAGGCCTGGCTGGTGACAGCAGGGACAGCAGGCAGTGACAGGCCCGGGGCTGACAGGCTCACGATCCTCTAGGGAGCGCCTGGCTGCCACACCCAGCTGACATAGAACCTTTGTCACAATGCCCGCTACCGTGGCGAGGATGCGGTGACTCTGCAGGTGACAGGGACACTGCAGGACTTGCTGTCAGCTCAGCAATTTCTCAGTTCCCCAAAGAAGCGGAATTTTACAAATTGGTGCCTTTGCTCTTGGAAGATGTCATCAGGTGGGTGTTTTGGTGGCATACACTGAAAATCAGAGCAGAAATGGTGAAATATTCCCATGATATGCATGGTCCCTGCCCCAAAGCACCATGACTCAACCTAAGGAGATCTACAGCTTCTTTTTTTGTACTGCCAGCAGATTGTGGAAGTACAGTATAAAAACCATCCTTATGGAGAGATCTTCGTATTTTAGCTTAGTCTAAGTGTCTCAGGTAGCTGGGGTTTTTGCTTGAGCCTAATCCATACGGTCTCATGGCTTTCCTCCTAGTCTGAAGACGAATGTGCTAGAAAATATAAAGCAAAAAAAAGTCCTGCAGCCTAGCCTGTCCTTGCCTGTCCTTGCCTGTCCTTGCCTGGCCTTATTTCCTTCTCATCCTGTTCTCTGTCCCATCCTCTCTCACTAACCCCTCGTCTGGCTGCATGTCTCTTCTTTCCTTTTCTCTCACTCTCCTGCTCCCTTGTCTTTTCTTGCAATTCCTCCATTTCACTCCTGCAGCCCAACACTACTTTTTATTCTTCCTTCCCTTTCTCCTGCTCCCTTCGCTTTCTCCCTCTGTCCCATATCTTTCTTCCCGACTTGTCTCTTGGAGACTTTGGGCCAAATTGGCCCCACGTCTGGGCATGGTTTGACAACTTTTCACAGGCCTGACTGGTGAAAGCAGGGACAGCAGGCAGTGACAGGCCCCAGGGCTGACAGGCTCCCCATCCCCTAGGGCATGCTTGGCTGCCACACCCAGCTGACATTGAACCTTTGTCACAATGCCCGCTACCGTGGCGAGGATGCGGTGACTCTGCAGGTGTCAGGGACACTGCAGGACTTGGTGTCAGTTCAGCAATTTCTCAGTTCCCCAAAGAAGCGGAATTCTGCAAATTTCTGCCTTTGCTTTTGAAAGATGTCATCAGGTGGGTGTTTTGGTGTAATACACTGAAAACCAGAGCAGAAATGGTGAAATACTCCCATGATATGCATGGTCCCTGCACCAAAGCACCATGACTCAGCCTAAGGAGATCTGCAGCTTATTTTTTTGTACTGCCAGCAGATTGTTGAAGTACAGAATAAAAACCATCCTTATGGAGAGATCTTCGTATTTTAGGCTTAGTCTAAGTGTCTCAAGTAGCTGGGGTTTTTGCTTGGGCCTAATCCATATGGGCTCATGGCTTTCCTCCTAGTCTGAAGACAAATGTGCTAGAAACTATAAATCAAAAAAATGTCCTCCAGCCTAGCCTTGCCTTGCCTGCCCTTTCCTTGCCTTATTTCCTTCTCATCCTGTTCTCTGTCCCATCCTCTCTCACTAAGCCCTCGTTTGGCTGCATGTCTCTTCTTTCCTTTTCTCTCACTCTCCTGCTTCCTGCCTCTTTTCTTGCAATTCCGCCATCTCACTCCTGCAGCCCAACACTACTTTTTATTCTTCTTTCCCTTTCTCCTGCTCCCTTCGCTTTCTCCCTCAGTCCCATATCTTTCTTCCCGAATCGTCTCTTGGAGACTTTGGGCCAAATTGGCCCCAAGTCTGGGCATGGTTTAACAAGTTTTCAGAGGCCTGGCTGGTGAGAGCAGGAACAGCAGGCAGTGACAGGCCCGGGGCTGACAGGCTCCCCATCCCCTAGGGGGCGCCTGGCTGCCACACCCAGCTGACATAGAACCTTTGTCACAATGCCCGCTACCACGTCGAGGATGCGGTGACTCTGCAGGTGACAGGGACACTGCAGGACTTGGTGTCAGCTCAGCAATTTCTCAGTTGCCCAAAGAAGCGGAATTCTGCAAATTGCTGCCTTTGCTCTTGAAAGATGTCATCAGGTAGGTGTTTTGGTGTAACACACTGAGAACAGAGCAGAAACTGTGAAATATTCCCATGATATGTATGGTCCCTGCCCCAAAGCACCATGACTCAGCCTAAGGAGATCTGCAGCTTATTTTTTTGTACTGCCAGCAGATTGTGGAAGTACAGTATAAAAACCATCTTTATGGAGAGATCTTCGTATTTTAGGCTTAGTCTAAGTGTCTCAGGTAGCTGGGGTTTTTGCTTGGGCCTAATCCATACGGTCTTATGGCTTTCCTCCAAGTCTGAAGACGAATGTGCTAGAAATTATAAAGCAAAAAACTGTCCTGCAGCCTAGCCTTGCCTTGCCTGTCCTTGCCTGTGCTTGCCTTGCCTTATTTCCTTCTCATCCTGTTCTCTGTCCCATCCTCTCTCACTAAACCCTCGTCTGGCTGCATGTCTCTTCTTTCCTTTTCTCTCACTCTCCTGCTTCCTGCCTCTCTTCTTGCAATTCCTCCATTTCAATCCTGCAGCGCAACGCTACTTTTTATTCTTCCTTCCCTTTCTCCTGCTCCCTTCGCTTTCTCCCTCTGTCCCATATCTTTCTTCCCGACTTGTCTGTTGGAGACTTTGGGCCAAAATTATCCCAAGTCTGGGCATGGTTTGACCAATTTTCAGAGGCCTGGCTGCTGACAGCAGGGACAGCAGGCAGTGACAGGCTCGGGGCTGACAGGCTCCCCATCCCCTAGGGGGCGCCTGGCTGCCACACCCAGCTGACATAGAACCTTTGTCACAATGCCCGCTACCGTGGCGAGGATGCGGTGACTCTGCAGGTGTCAGGGACACTGCAGGACTTGGTGTCAGTTCAGCAATTTCTCAGTTCCCCGAAGAAGCGGAATTCTTCAAATTGCTGCCTTTGCTCTTGAAAGATGTCATCAGGTCGGTTTTTTTGCTGTAATACACTGAAAACCAGAGCAGAAATGGTGAAATATTCCCATGATATGCATGGTCCCTGCCCCAAAGCACCATGACTCAGCCTAAGGAAATCTGCAGCTTCTTTTTTTGTACTGCCAGCAGATTGTGGAAGTACAGAATAAAAACCATCCCTATGGAGAGGTCTTCGTATTTTAGGCTTAGTCTAAGTGTCTCAGGTAGCTGGTGTTTTTGCTTGGGCCTAATCCATGCGGTCTCATGGCTTTCCTCCTAGTCTGAAGATGAATGTGCTAGAAACTATAAAGCAAAAAAATGTCCTGCAGCCTACCCTTGCCTTGCCTGTCCTTGCCTGTGCTTGCCTGTCCTTGCCTTGCGTTATTTCCTTCTCATCCTGTTCTCTGTCCCATCCTCTCTCACTAACCCCTCGTCTGGCTGCATGTCTCTTCTTTCCTTTTCTCTCACTCTCCTGCTTCCTGCCTCTTTTCTTGCAATTCCTCTATCTCACTCCTGCAGCCCAACACTACTTTTTATTCTTCCTTCCCTTTCTCCTGCTCCCTTCGCTTTCTCCCTCTGTCCCATATCTTTCTTCCCGACTTGTCTCTTGGAGACTTTGGGCCAAATTGGCCCCAAGTCTTGGCATGGTTTGACCTGTTTTCAGAGGCCTGGCTGGTGACAGCAGGGACAGCAGGCAGTGACAGGCCCGGGGCTGACAGGCTCACGATCCTCTAGGGAGCGCCTGGCTGCCACACCCAGCTGACATAGAACCTTTGTCACAATGCCCGCTACCGTGGCGAGGATGCGGTGACTCTGCAGGTGACAGGGACACTGCAGGACTTGCTGTCAGCTCAGCAATTTCTCAGTTCCCCAAAGAAGCGGAATTTTACAAATTGGTGCCTTTGCTCTTGGAAGATGTCATCAGGTGGGTGTTTTGGTGGCATACACTGAAAATCAGAGCAGAAATGGTGAAATATTCCCATGATATGCATGGTCCCTGCCCCAAAGCACCATGACTCAGCCTAAGGAGATCTGCAGCTTCTTTTTTTGTACTGCCAGCAGATTGTGGAAGTACAGTATAAAAACCATCCTTATGGAGAGATCTTCGTATTTTAGGCTTAGTCTAAGTGTCTCAAGTAGCTGGGGTTTTTTCTTGGGCCTAATCCATATGGTCTTATGGCTTTCCTCCTAGTCTGAAAACGGATATGCTAGTAACTATAAAGCAAAAAAATGTCCTGCAGCCTAGCCTTGCCTTGCCTGTCCTTGCCTGTCCTTGCCTTGCCTTATTTCCTTCTCATCCTGTTCTCTGTCCCATCCTCTCTCACTCACCCCTCGTCTGGCTGCATGTCTCTTCTTTCCTTTTCTCTCACTCTCCTGCTTCCTGCCTCTTTTCTTGCAATTCCTCCATCTCACTCCTGCAGCCCAACACTACTTTTTATTCTTCCTTCCCTTTCTCCTGCTCCCTTCGCTTTCTCCCTCTGTCCCATATCTTTCTTCCCGACTTGTCTCTTGGAGACTTTGGGCCAAATCGGCCCCAAGTCTGGGCATGGTTTGACAAGTTTTCAGAGGCCTGGCTGGTGACAGCAGGGACAGCAGGCAGTGACAGGCCCGGGGCTGACAGGCTCCCCATCCCCTAGGGGGCGCCTGGCTGCCACACCCAGCTGACATAGAACCTTTGTCACAATGCCCGCTACCGTGGCGAGGATGCGGTGACTCTGCAGGTGACAGGGACACGGCAGGACTTGCTGTCAGCTCAGCAATTTCTCAGTTCTCCAAAGAAGCGGAATTCTGCAAATTGCTGCCTTTGCTCTTGAGAGGATTTCATCAGGTGGGTGTTTTGGTGGCATACACTGAAAAGAGAGCAGAAACTGTGAAATATTCCCATGACATGCATGGTCCCTGCCCCAAAGCACCATGACTCAACCTACGGAGATCTGCAGCTTATTTTTTTGTACTGCCAGCAGATTGTGGAAGTACAGTATAAAAACCATCCTTATGGAGAGATCTTCGTATTTTAGGCTTAGTCTAAGTGTTTCAAGTAGCTGGGGTTTTTGCTTGGGCCTAATCGATACGGTCTTATGGCTTTCCTCCTAGTCTGAAGACGAATGTGCTAGAAACTATAAAGCAAAAAAATGTCCTGCAGCCTAGCCATGCCTTGCCTGTTCTTGCCTTGCCTTATTTCCTTCTCATCCTGTTCTCTGTCCCATCCTCTCTCACTAAACCCTCGTCTGGCTGCATGTCTCTTCTTTCCTTTTCTCTCACTCTCCTGCTTCCTGCCTCTCTTCTTGCAATTCCTCCATTTCAATCCTGCAGCGCAACGCTACTTTTTATTCTTCCTTCCCTTTCTCCTGCTCCCTTCGCTTTCTCCCTCTGTCCCATATCTTTCTTCCCGACTTGTCTGTTGGAGACTTTGGGCCAAAATTATCCCAAGTCTGGGCATGGTTTGACCAATTTTCAGAGGCCTGGCTGCTGACAGCAGGGACAGCAGGCAGTGACAGGCTCGGGGCTGACAGGCTCCCCATCCCCTAGGGGGCGCCTGGCTGCCACACCCAGCTGACATAGAACCTTTGTCACAATGCCCGCTACCGTGGCGAGGATGCGGTGACTCTGCAGGTGTCAGGGACACTGCAGGACTTGGTGTCAGTTCAGCAATTTCTCAGTTCCCCGAAGAAGCGGAATTCTTCAAATTGCTGCCTTTGCTCTTGAAAGATGTCATCAGGTCGGTTTTTTTGCTGTAATACACTGAAAACCAGAGCAGAAATGGTGAAATATTCCCATGATATGCATGGTCCCTGCCCCAAAGCACCATGACTCAGCCTAAGGAAATCTGCAGCTTCTTTTTTTGTACTGCCAGCAGATTGTGGAAGTACAGAATAAAAACCATCCCTATGGAGAGGTCTTCGTATTTTAGGCTTAGTCTAAGTGTCTCAGGTAGCTGGTGTTTTTGCTTGGGCCTAATCCATGCGGTCTCATGGCTTTCCTCCTAGTCTGAAGACGGATGTGCTAGAAACTATAAAGCAAAAAAATGTCCTGCAGCCTACCCTTGCCTTGCCTGTCCTTGCCTGTGCTTGCCTGTCCTTGCCTTGCGTTATTTCCTTCTCATCCTGTTCTCTGTCCCATCCTCTCTCACTAACCCCTCGTCTGGCTGCATGTCTCTTCTTTCCTTTTCTCTCACTCTCCTGCTTCCTGCCTCTTTTCTTGCAATTCCTCTATCTCACTCCTGCAGCCCAACACTACTTTTTATTCTTCCTTCCCTTTCTCCTGCTCCCTTCGCTTTCTCCCTCTGTCCCATATCTTTCTTCCCGACTTGTCTCTTGGAGACTTTGGGCCAAATTGGCCCCAACTCTGGGCATGGTTTGACCTGTTTTCAGAGGCCTGGCTGGTGACAGCAGGGACAGCAGGCAGTGACAGGCCCGGGGCTGACAGGCTCACGATCCTCTAGGGAGCGCCTGGCTGCCACACCCAGCTGACATAGAACCTTTGTCACAATGCCCGCTACCGTGGCGAGGATGCGGTGACTCTGCAGGTGACAGGGACACTGCAGGACTTGCTGTCAGCTCAGCAATTTCTCAGTTCCCCAAAGAAGCGGAATTCTGCAAATTGCTGCCTTTGCTCTTGAAAGATGTCATCAGGTGGGTGTTTTGGTGTAATACACTGAAAACCAGAGCAGAAATGGCGAAATATTCCCACGATATCCACGGTCCCTGCCCCAAAGCACCATGACTCAGCCTAAGGTGATCTGCAGCTTATTTTTTTGTACTGCCAGCAGATTGTGGAAGTACAGTATAAAAACCATCCTTATGGAGAGATCTTCGTATTTTAGGCTTAGTCTAAGTGTCTCCAGTAGCTGGGGTTTTTGCTTGGGCCTAATCCATAGGGTCTCACAGCTTTCATCCCAGTCTGAAGACGAATGTGCTAGAAACTATAAAGCAAAAAAAAGTCCTGGTACCTAGCCTGTCCTTGTCTGTCCTTGCCTTGCCTTATTTCCTTCTCATCCTGTTCTTTGTCCCATCCTCTCTCACTAACCCCTCGTCTGGCTGCATGTCTCTTCTTTCCTTTACTCTCACTCTCCTGCTTCCTGCCTCTTTTCTTGCAATTCCTCCATCTCACTCCTGCAGCAAAACACTACTTTTATTCTTCCTTCCCTTTCTCCTGCTCCCTTTGCTTTCTCCCTCTGTCCCATATCTTTCTTCCCGACTTGTCTGTTGGAGACTTTGGGCCAAATTGGCCCCACGTCTGGGCATGGTTTGACCTGTTTTCAGAGGCCTGGCTGGTGACAGCAGGGACAGCAGGCAGTGACAGGCCCGCGGCTGACAGGCTCCCCATCCCCTAGGAGGCGCCTGGCTGCCACACCCAGCTGACATAGAACCTTTGTCACAATGCCCGCTACCGTGGCGAGGCTGCGGTGACTCTGCAGGTGACAGGGACACGGCAGGACTTGCTGTCAGCTCAGCAATTTCTCAGTTCTCCAAAGAAGCGGAATTCTGCAAATTGCTGCCTTTGCTCTTGAGAGGATTTCATCAGGTGGGTGTTTTGGTGGCATACACTGAAAAGAGAGCAGAAACTGTGAAATATTCCCATGACATGCATGGTCCCTGCCCCAAAGCACCATGACTCAACCTACGGAGATCTGCAGCTTATTTTTTTGTACTGCCAGCAGATTGTGGAAGTACAGTATAAAAACCATCCTTATGGAGAGATCTTCGTATTTTAGGCTTAGTCTAAGTGTTTCAAGTAGCTGGGGTTTTTGCTTGGGCCTAATCGATACGGTCTTATGGCTTTCCTCCTAGTCTGAAGACGAATGTGCTAGAAACTATAAAGCAAAAAAATGTCCTGCAGCCTAGCCATGCCTTGCCTGTCCTTGCCTTGCCTTATTTCCTTCTCATCCTGTTCTCTGTCCCATCCTCTCTCACTAACCCCTCGTCTGGCTGCATGTCTCTTCTTTCCTTTTCTCTCACTCTCCTGCTTCCTGCCTCTCTTCTTGCAATTCCTCCATTTCAATCCTGCAGCGCAACGCTACTTTTTATTCTTCCTTCCCTTTCTCCTGCTCCCTTCGCTTTCTCCCTCTGTCCCATATCTTTCTTCCCGACTTGTCTGTTGGAGACTTTGGGCCAAAATTATCCCAAGTCTGGGCATGGTTTGACCAATTTTCAGAGGCCTGGCTGCTGACAGCAGGGACAGCAGGCAGTGACAGGCTCGGGGCTGACAGGCTCCCCATCCCCTAGGGGGCGCCTGGCTGCCACACCCAGCTGACATAGAACCTTTGTCACAATGCCCGCTACCGTGGCGAGGATGCGGTGACTCTGCAGGTGTCAGGGACACTGCAGGACTTGGTGTCAGTTCAGCAATTTCTCAGTTCCCCGAAGAAGCGGAATTCTTCAAATTGCTGCCTTTGCTCTTGAAAGATGTCATCAGGTCGGTTTTTTTGCTGTAATACACTGAAAACCAGAGCAGAAATGGTGAAATATTCCCATGATATGCATGGTCCCTGCCCCAAAGCACCATGACTCAGCCTAAGGAAATCTGCAGCTTCTTTTTTTGTACTGCCAGCAGATTGTGGAAGTACAGAATAAAAACCATCCCTATGGAGAGGTCTTCGTATTTTAGGCTTAGTCTAAGTGTCTCAGGTAGCTGGTGTTTTTGCTTGGGCCTAATCCATGCGGTCTCATGGCTTTCCTCCTAGTCTGAAGATGAATGTGCTAGAAACTATAAAGCAAAAAAATGTCCTGCAGCCTACCCTTGCCTTGCCTGTCCTTGCCTGTGCTTGCCTGTCCTTGCCTTGCGTTATTTCCTTCTCATCCTGTTCTCTGTCCCATCCTCTCTCACTAACCCCTCGTCTGGCTGCATGTCTCTTCTTTCCTTTTCTCTCACTCTCCTGCTTCCTGCCTCTTTTCTTGCAATTCCTCTATCTCACTCCTGCAGCCCAACACTACTTTTTATTCTTCCTTCCCTTTCTCCTGCTCCCTTCGCTTTCTCCCTCTGTCCCATATCTTTCTTCCCGACTTGTCTCTTGGAGACTTTGGGCCAAATTGGCCCCAAGTCTTGGCATGGTTTGACCTGTTTTCAGAGGCCTGGCTGGTGACAGCAGGGACAGCAGGCAGTGACAGGCCCGGGGCTGACAGGCTCACGATCCTCTAGGGAGCGCCTGGCTGCCACACCCAGCTGACATAGAACCTTTGTCACAATGCCCGCTACCGTGGCGAGGATGCGGTGACTCTGCAGGTGACAGGGACACTGCAGGACTTGCTGTCAGCTCAGCAATTTCTCAGTTCCCCAAAGAAGCGGAATTTTACAAATTGGTGCCTTTGCTCTTGGAAGATGTCATCAGGTGGGTGTTTTGGTGGCATACACTGAAAATCAGAGCAGAAATGGTGAAATATTCCCATGATATGCATGGTCCCTGCCCCAAAGCACCATGACTCAGCCTAAGGAGATCTGCAGCTTCTTTTTTTGTACTGCCAGCAGATTGTGGAAGTACAGTATAAAAACCATCCTTATGGAGAGATCTTCGTATTTTAGGCTTAGTCTAAGTGTCTCAAGTTGCTGGGGTTTCTGCTTGGGCCTAATCCATACGGTCTTATGGCTTTCCTCCTAGTCTGAAGACAAATGTGCTAGAAACTATAAATCAAAAAAATGCCCTGGTGCCTAGCCTGTCCTTGCCTCTCCTTGCCTTGCCTTATTTCCTTCTCATCCTGTTCTCTGTCCCATCCTCTCTCACTAAGCCCTCGTCTGGCTGCATGTCTCTTTTTTCCTTTTCTCTCACTCTCCTGCTTCCTGCCTCTTTTCTTGCAATTCCTCCATCTCACTCCTGCAGCCCAACACTACTTTTTATTCTTCCTTCCCTTTCTCCTGCTCCCTTCGCTTTCTCCCTCTGTCCCATATCTTTCTTCCCGACTTGTCTGTTGGAGACTTTGGGCCAAATTGGCCCCAAGTCTGGGCATGGTTTGGCAAGTTTTCAGAGGCCTGGCTGGTGACAGCATGGACAGCAGGCAGTGACAGGCCCCGGGGCTGACAGGCTCCCCATCCCCTAGGTGGCGCCTGGCTGCCACACCCCACTGACACAGAACCTTTGTCACAATGCCCGCTACCGTGGCGAGGATGCGGTGACTCTGCAGGTGACAGGGACACTGCAGGACTTGCTGTCAGCTCATAAATTTCTCAGTTCCCCAAAGAAGCCGAATTCTGCAAATTGCTGCCTTTGCATCAGGTGGGTGGTTTGGTGTAATACACTACCTGCCAAGAAGGATGCAGCCACCCAGGCTTCTGGCTGCACGGTGTGTCTGTGTCTGGCATTAGTATCAGAGAATGGTATGGGAGGCACCTGTGTAAGATGTGACCAGGTCAATGACTTACTGTGCCTAGTGGTGGAGCTTAAGGAAGAGGTGGAGAGACTAAGGAGCATTAGGGAGAGTGAAGAAGAAATAGACTGGTGGGGTCAGGCTCTTTTGACTCCTAAGGGTGTGCAACAGGAGATGGCAAAGCCTTGTCCCTCCTGCCATAAGGAGGATACAGCAGATCTAATTGATGGGGGGGAATGGAAACAGGTCCCTGATCGGAGAGGTAAAAGAACCCTCTCTCGAACCCCATCACCACCCTTGGTGCCCCTAACAAATAGATATGAGGCCCTGGACCCTGAAAATCAGGCAGAGGACAGCCAAGAAGATCCACCTGGAGAGCCCCCTGGATGGACCTCATCAACAAAAAGAATCATAACTGCAGCTGTAAGAGGAAAAAAAAAAAGAAGAGTGGTAGTAGTCTGCGACTCCCTTCTGAGGGGAACAGAGGACCCTATATGTCGCCCAGACCCATCCCACAGGGAGGTCTGCTGCCTTCCTGGGGCCAGGGTGAGGGACATTAATAGAAGACTTCCCGAGCTGATTCAGCCCTCAGACTACTATCCCCTGTTAATAGTCCAAGCTGGCAGTGAGGACATCAACAGAAGAAGTATCAAGATAATTAAAAAGGACTTTAAAGCACTGGGTCAGTCAGTTCATGGGACGGGAGCACAAGTGATATTTGCCTCAGTTCCTGTGCTAGCTGGGATGGATGAGAAACTAAATAAAGAGAGGAGCAGAAAAGCCCATCTCATCAACAGGTGGCTTAAGGATTGGTGTCACCGTCAAAATTTTGGGTTTTTTGACCATGGGGCAAGCTCCGTGGTACCCAGTCTCCTCAAATCAGATGGGCTTCATCCTTCTAGGGAGAGCAAGAGGACTATAGCCCATAAGTTGGCAGGGCTGATCAGGAGGGCTTTAAACTAGGTTTGAAGGGGGAAGGGATTGAAACTGGGCTCTCCAAAGATCAGCCTACGGATGGAAAGCCCGAATTAAGAGGGAAATCAGCAGCCCACTTGAAGTGCATGTACACTGATGCACACAGTATGGGCAACAAACAAGAGGAGCTGGAAGCCATCGTGCAGCAGGAAAGCTATGACATAGTTGCCATCACAGAAACATGGTGG
The DNA here is from genome assembly GCA_032206185.1 of Columba guinea. NCBI lineage: Eukaryota > Metazoa > Chordata > Aves > Columbiformes > Columbidae > Columba > Columba guinea. Next base: position 1,761,487 of record JAVLUU010000053.1, on the reverse strand, counting down.
GATGACTCTCATGACTGGAGTGCTGCTATGTGTGGCTACAAGCTCTTCAGAAAAGATAGGCAGGGTAGGAGAGGTGGAGGGGTGGCTTTATATGTTAGAGAGTCACTCGACTCTGTTAAACTTGAGGTCAGCAGTGACAAGGTTGAGTGCCTGTGGACCAGAATCAGGGGGAAGTCCAACAAGGCTGACATCCTCGTGGGTGTCTGTTATAGACCGCCCAACCAGGACGATGAAGGAGATGAATTATTCTACAAGCAGCTGGCAGATGTCTCAAAATCGACGGCCCTTGTTCTTGTGGGTGACTTTAACCTGCCGGATATCTGCTGGGAGCTCAATACTGCACAGAAGAGGCAGTCTAGGAAGTTCCTAGAGTGTATAGAGGACAATTTCCTTCATCAGCTGGTAAATGAGCCCACCAGGGGCAAGACCCTGCTAGACCTACTGTTTACAAACAGAGAAGGGCTGGTGGGAGATGTAGTGGTTGGAGGCCGCCTGGGGCATAGCGACCATGAAATAATAGAATTTTCAATACTCAGAGATGCAGGGAGAACCATTAACAAAACCTCTACGCTGGACTTCCGGAGGGCAGATTTTTTGCCTATTCAGAAGTCTAGTTCAGAGCATACCCTGGGAAACAATGCTTAAAAACAAGGGGGCCCAGGAGGGTTGGACATGCTTCAAGCAGGTGGTTTTGAGTGCACAGGAACAGGCTATACCAGTGTGCCGAAAGGCTAGCCGGCGAGGAAGACAACCGGCTTGGCTAAATAGGGAGATTTTGAATGAAATCAGAAATAAAAAGAGACTTTACCGACTGTGGAAAAAAGGGCTGGCTACTTATGAAGAATTTATGGAAATAGCTAGATCATGCAGAAAAAAGATCAGGGAAACAAAAGTGCAATTTGAAGTTAACTTGGCCAATTATGTCAGGGATAATAAAAAGTCCTTCTTCAAATATGTTAATAACAAAAGGAGGGGCAAGGAAAACCTCCATTCTCTGTTGGACTCTGAGGGAAATATAGTTAACAAAGATGAGGAGAAAGCTGAGGTACTTAATACCTACTTTGCCTCAGTTTTTACCAGTAAGACAGGTGGCCCTCAGGACAACTCATCTCTGGAGGTGGTTGACAGAGATAGGAAGCCAAATAGGCCCCTTGTATTCCAGGAGGAAATAGTTGGTGATTTACTGAGCCATCTGGATCCTCACAAGTCTATGGGACCAGATGAGATCCATCCTAGGGTGATGAGGGAGCTAGCAGAAGAACTTGCCAAGCCGCTCTCCATCATCTTCCAACAGTCCTGGCTCACTGGGGAGGTCCCATATGATTGGAAATTGGCCAATGTTACCCCAGTCCACAAAAAGGGCTGCAGAACTGACCCTGGCAACTCCAGGCCTGTCAGCCTGACCTCGGTGCCTGGCAGGGTTATGGAGCAGATCATCCTGAATGGAATCACACAGCACCTTCAGGATGGACAAGGGATCAGACCCAGCCAGCATGGGTTTAGGAGGGGCAGGTCCTGTCTGACCAACCTGATCTCCTTTTATGATCAGGTGACCCAGCTGGTGGATGAGGGGAAAGCCGTGGATGGGGTCTATCTGGACTTCAGCAAGGCCTTTGACACTGTCTCCCATAATATACTCTTGCAAAAGCTGGTAGCCCATGGCTTGGACAAGTGTACTCTACGCTGGGTTAAGAACTGGCTGGAGGGCCGGGCCCAGAGAGTGCTGGTGAATGGGGCTGCATCCAGCTGTCGGCCAGTCACTAGTGGTGTTCCCCAGGGGTCAGTGTTGGGTCCAGTCCTGTTTAACATCTTTATTGACGATTTAGATGAAGGGATTGAGACCATCATCAGCAAATTTGCTGATGACACCAAGTTGGGAGGGAGTGTCGACCTGCTGGAAGGCAGGAGGGCTCTGCAGAGGGATCTGGATAGACTGGAAAAATGGGCTGATTCCAATGGGATGAAGTTCAATAAGGCCAAATGCCGGGTGCTGCACTTTGGTCACAACAACCCCCTGCAGCGCTACAGGCTGGGCACTGAGTGGCTGGAGAGCAGTCAGACAGAAAGGGACCTGGGGGTACTAATTGACAGGAAGCTCAACATGAGCCAACAGTGTGCCCAGGTGGCCAAGAAGGCCAACGGTATCCTGTCCTGTATCAAAAACAGCGTGGTCAGCAGGACAAGGGAAGTGATCCTTCCCCTGTACTCTGCATTGGTGAGGCCACACCTGGAGTATTGTGTTCAGTTCTGGGCCCCTCAGTTCAGGAAAGACATTGAAGTGCTGGAGCGGGTCCAGAGAAGAGCAACACGACTGGTGAAGGGACTTGAACACAAGCCCTATGGGGAGAGGCTGAGGGAGCTGGGGTTGTTTAGTCTAGAGAAGAGGAGGCTTAGAGGTGACCTCATCACTCTCTAGAACTACCTGAAGGGAAGTTATAGCCAGGTGGGGATTGGTCTCTTCTCCCAGGCAGTTAGCAACAGGACAAGGGGGCATGGGCTTAAACTCTACCAGGGGAAATTTAGGCTGGATATTAGAAAGAAATTCTTTACAGAGAGAGTGGTCAGGCATTGGAATGGCCTGCCCAGGGAGGTAGTGGACTCGCCGTCCCTGGAGGTTTTTAAACTGAGATTGGACATGGCACTTAGTGCCATGATCTAGTAAATGGACTAGAGTTGGGCCAAGGGTTGGACTCAATGATCTCTGAGGTCTTTTCCAACCCAGTCGATTCTGTGATTCTGTGATTCTGTGAATCCCCATGCTACAGAGTGTGTGTCACGAACCCCATTGGACACCGTGTGTGTGTCACAAACCCCACTGGACAGCGTGTGTGTGTCGCAAACCCCATGGGACAGAGTACGTGTCACAAACCCAATTGGACAGCGTGTGTGTAATAAACCCCATTGGACAGCGTGTGTGTGTCACAATCCCCATTGGACAGCGTGTGTGTGTCACAAACTCCATGTGATAGAGTGTGTGTGTCACAAACCCCATTAGAAAGTATGCGTGTCACAAACCCCATTGGTCAGCGTGTGTGTGTCACAAGCCCATTGGACAGAGTGTGTGTGTCACAAAACCCACTGGGCAGCGTGTGTCTCACGAACCCCATTGGACAGAGTGTGTGTCACAAACCCCATTGGACAGTGTGTGTGTGTCAGAAACCCCATGTGATAGAGTGTGTGTGTCACAAACCAAATTAAAAAGTATGCGTGTCACAAACCCCATTGGACAGCGTGTGTGTGTCACAAACCCCATTAGACAGCGTGTGTGTAATGAACCCCATAGGACAGCGTGTGTGTCACAAGCACCGTTGGACAGAGTGTTGTGTCACAATCCCCATTAGACAGCGTGTGTGTCAAAAACCCCATTGGACAGTGTGTGTGTCACAAACCCCATTGGACAGTGTGCGTGTGTCACAAACCCCATTTGATAGAGTGTGTGTGTCACAAACCCTATTGGACAGTGTGTGTGTCACAAAACCCATTGGATAGCGTGTGTGTCACAAAAGCCATTGGACAGTGTGTGTGTCAAAAGCCCCATTGTACAGAGTGTATTTGTCACAAAGCCCACTGGACAGCGTGTGTGTCACGAACCCCATTGGACAGCGTGTGTGTCACAATCCCAATTGGACTGCGTGTGTGTGTCACAAGCACCGTTGGACAGAGTGTGGTGTCACAAACCCCATTTAAAAAGTGGATGTGTCACAAACCCCATTGGATAGCGTGTGTGTGTCACAAGCCCTATTGGACAGTGTGTGTGTCACAAAACCCACTGGATAGCGTGTGTGTCACAAACACCATTGGACAGCGTGTGTGTCACAAGCCCCATTGGACAGAGTGTATTTGTCACAAAGCCCATTGGACAGCGTGTGTGTCACAATCCCAATTGGACAGCGTGTGTGTCACAAACCCCATTGGATAGGGTGTATGTGTCACAATACCCATTGGACAGTAGTGCGTGTCACAAACCCCATTGGACAACGTGTGTGTCACAAACCCCTTTGGACAGTGTGTGTGTCACAAACCCCATGTGATAGAGTGTGTGTGTCACAAACCCCATTAGAAAGTATGCGTGTCACAAACCCCATTGGTCAGCGTGTGTGTGTCACAAGCCCATTGGACAGAGTGTGTGTGTCACAAAACCCACTGGGCAGCGTGTGTGTCACGAACCCCATTGGACAGAGTGTGTGTCACAAACCCCATTGGACAGTGTGTGTGTGTCAGAAACCCCATGTGATAGAGTGCGTGTGTCACAAACCTCATTAGAAAGTATGCATGTCACAAACCCCATTGGAAAGCGTGTGTGTGTCACAAACCCCATTAGACAGCGTGTGTTTCACAAACCCCTTTGGACAGTGTGTGTGTCATAAACCCCATGGGACAGAGTGTGTGTCACAAACACTATTAGTCAGCGTGTGTGTTTCACAATCCCCATTGGACAGAGTGTGTGTGTCACAAAACCCACTGGACAGCGTGTGTGTAATGAACCCCATTGGACAGCGTGTGTGTCACAAGCACCGTTGGACAGAGTGTTGTGTCACAATCCCCATTAGACAGCGTGTGTGTCAAAAACCCCATTGGACAGTGTGTGTGTCACAAACCCCTTTGGACAGTGTGCGTGTGTCACAAACCCCATTTGATAGAGTGTGTGTGTCACAAACCCTATTGGACAGTGTGTGTGTCACAAAACCCATTGGATAGCGTGTGTGTCACAAACCCCATTGGATAGGGTGTATGTGTCACAATACCCATTGGACAGTAGTGCGTGTCACAAAACTCATTGGACATCGTGTGTGTCACAAACCCCTTTGGACAGTGTGTGTGTCACAAACCCCATTAGACAGCGTGTTTGTGTCACAATCCCGATTGGACAGAGTGTGTGTGTCACAAACCGCATGGGACAGAGTGTGTGTCACGAACCCCATTGGACAGCGTGTGTGTCACAAGCGCCATTGGAAACTGTATGTGTCACAAACCCCATTGGATAGCGTGTGTGTGTCAAAAACCCCACTAGAAAGTATGTGTGTCACAAACCCCATTGGATAGCGTGTGTGTGTCACAAACCCTATTGGACAGAGTGTGTATTTCACAAACCCCACTGGACAGCGTGTGTGTCACAAACCCCATTGGACTGCGTGTGTGTGTCGAAAACCCCATGGGACAGAGTGTGTGTCGCAATCCCCATTGGACAGTGTGTGTGTCACATACCCCATGGGGCAGAGTGTGTGTCACAAACACTATTGGTCAGGGTGTGTGTGTCACAAGCCTATTGGACAGAGTGTGTGTGTGTCACAAAACCCACTGAACAGCGTGTGTTTCTTGAACCCCATTGGACAGCGTGTGTGTCACAAACCCCTTTGGAAAGTATTTGTCACAAACCGCATTGGATAGCGTGTGTTTGTCAAAAACCCCATTAGAAAGTATGTGTGTCACAAACCTCATTGGATAGCATGTGTGTGTCACAAACCCCATTTGACAGAGTGTGTGTCACAATCCCCATTGGACAGTGTGTGTGTGTCACAAACCCCATTAGACAGCGTGTGTGTCACAAACCCCTTTGGACAGTGTAGTGTGTCACAAACCCCATTGGACAGCGTGTGTGTGTAAAAATCCCCATTGGACAGAGTGTGTGTGTCACAAAACCCAATAGACAGCGTGTGTGTCACGAACCCCATTGGACAGCGTGTGTGTCACAAACCCGATTAGACAGTGTGTGTGTCACACGCCTCATTGGACAGCGTGTGTGTCAAAATCCCCACCGGACAGCGTGTGTGTCACAAACCCCATTGGACAGCATGTGTGTCACAAACCCCATTTGAAAGTGTTTGTGTCACAAACCCAATTGGATAGCGTGTGTGTGTCAGGAACACTCCTGGTCAGTGTGCGTGTCACAAACACCATTGGACAGCGTGTGTGTGTCACAAACCCGATTGGAAAGTGTGTGTCACAAACCCAATTGGATAGCCTGTGTGTGTCAAAAACCCCATTAGAAAGTATGTGTGTCACAGACCCCTTTGGATGGCATGTGTGCGTCACAAACCCTACTGGACAGTGTGTGTGTGTTGCAAACCCCAAGGGACAGAGTGTGTGTCACAAACCACATTGGACAGCACGTGTGTAATATACCCCATTGGACGGCGTGTGTGTCACAAGCCCCATTGGACAGAGTGTATTTGTCACAAAGGCCATTGGACAGCGTGTGTGTCACGAACCCCATTGGACAGCGTGTGTCTAACAAGACCCATTTTACAGAGTGCGTGAGTCACAAACCCCATTGGACAGCGTGTGTGTCACAATCCCCATTGGACAGCGTGTTTGTGTAGCAATACCCATTGGACAGTGTGTGTGTCACAAACCCCATTGGACAACGTGTGTGTCACAAACCCCTGTGCACACTGTATGTGTCACGAACGCCATTGGACAGTGTGTGTCACAAACCCCTGTGCACACTGTATGTGTCACGAAAAGCCATTGGACAGTGTGTGTGTCACAAACCCCATTGGACAGCGTGTGTGTCACAAGCACCATTGGACAGAGTGTGTGTGTCACAAACCCCATTGGACAGTGTGTGTGACAAAATCCCCACTGGACAGCGTCTTTGTCACAAACTCAATGGGACAGACTGTGTGTCACAAAGACTATAGGACAGCGTGTGCGTGTCACAAACCCAATGGACAGAGTGTGTCTGTCACAAAACACACTGGACAGCGTGTGTGTCACGAACCCCTTTGGACAGCGTGTGTCACAAGCACCATTGGACAGAGTGTGGTGTCACAAACCCTTTTGGATAAAGTGTGTGTGTCACAAACCCCATTAGAAAGTATGCGTGTCACAAACCCCACTGGAAAGTGTGTGTGTCACAAACCCCATTGGATAGCGTGTGTGTGTCACAAACCCTATTGGACAGTGTGTGTGTCACAAAACCCACTGGACAGCGTGTGTGTCACAAATCCAATTGGACAGTGTATGTGTGTCACAAAGCCCATTGGACAGCGTGTGTGTGACACAAACCCTATTGGAAAGAGTGTGTGTGTCACAAACCCCATTAGACAGCGTGTGTGTCACAAACCCCTCTGGACAGTGTGTGTGTCACAAACCCCATTAGAAAATATGCGTGTCACAACCCCCATTGGATAGCGTGTGTGTCACAAACCCCATTGGACAGTGTGTGTGTGTCACAAAACCAACTGGATAGCATGTGTGTCACAAACCCCATTGGACAGCGTGTGTGTCACAAGCCCCATGGTACAGAGTGTAATTGTCACAAAGCCCATTGGACAGTGTGTGTGTCACAAACCCCTTTGGACTGTGTGTGTGTCACAAAACCCATTGGACAGCGTGTGTGTGTCACAATCCCCATTGGACAGAATGTGTGTGTCACAAACCCCAATGGATAGAGTGTGTGTGTCACAAACCCCATTAGAAAGTATCCGTGTCACAAACCCCATTGGATAGCGTGTGTGTCACAAGCACCATCGGACAGATTGTGGTGTCACAAACCCCACTGGAAAGTGTATGTGTCACAAACACCATTGGGTAGCGTGTGTGTGTTACAAACCCTATTGGACAGCGTTTGTGTCACAAAACCCACTGGACAGCGTGTGTGTCACAAGCCCCATTGGAGAGAGTGTATCTGTCACAAATCCCATTTGATAGAGTGTATGTGTGTCACAAACCCCATTAGAAAGTATGAGTGTCACAAACCCCATTGGACAGCGTGTGTGTGTCACAATACCCATTGGTCAGCAAGTGTGTCACAAGGCCATTGGACAGAGTGTGTGTGTCACAAAACCCACTGAACAGCGTGTGTGTCACAAACACTATTGGACAGTGTGTGTTTCACAAAACCCACTGGACAGTGTGTGTGTCACAAACCCCATTGGACAGCGTGTGTGTCACAAACCCCACTAGGAAGAGTGTGTGTGACAAACCCCATTGGACAGCGTGTGTGTGACAAACCCCATTGGACAGTGTATGTGTCCCAAACCCCATTGGTCAGCAAGTGTGACACAAGCACCATTGGACAGAGTGTGTGTGTCACAAAACACATTGGACAGTGTGTGTGTCACAAACCCCATTGTACAGTGTGTCTGTCACAAACCCCTTTGGACAGAGTTCGTGTCACAAACCCCATTGGACAGCGTGTGTGTCACAAACCCCATTGGGCAGAGTGCGTGTGTCACAAACCGCATTGTACAGCGTGTTTGTCAGAAGCTCTTTGGACAGAGTGTGTCTGTCACAAACCCCATTGGACAGAGTGTGTGTGATAAACCCCATTGGAGAGAGTGTGTTTCACAAAACCCATAGGACAGTATGTGTGTGTCACAAACCCTCCTGGTCAGTGTGTGTGTCACAAAACCCATTGGACAGCGTGTGTGTCAGAAACCCCATTGGACAGTGTGTGTGTGTCACAAACCCCATTGGACAGCGTGTGTGTCACAAACCCCATTGGACAGCGTGTGTGTGTCACAATCCCCATGGGACAGTGCGTGTGTCACAAACCCCATTGGACAGCGTGTGTGTGTCACAATACCCATTGGTCAGCAAGTGTGTCACAAGGCCATTGGACAGAGTGTGTGTGTCACAAAACCCACTGAACAGCGTGTGTGTCACAAACACTATTGGACAGTGTGTGTTTCACAAAACCCACTGGACAGTGTGTGTGTCACAAACCCCATTGGACAGCGTGTGTGTCACAAATCGCATTGGACAGCGTGTGTATCAAAAGTCACATTCGATAGAGTGTATGTGCACAAACCCCATTGGACACGTGTGTGTCACAATAGCCATTGGTCGAAGTGTTGTCAGAAACCCGATAGGACAGTGTGTGTGTCACAAACCCCATTGGACAGAGTTTGTGTGACAAACCCCATTGTACAGTGTGTCTGTCACAAACCCCTTTGGGCAGAGTTCGTGTCACAAACCCCATTGGACAGCGTGTGTGTCACAAACCCCATTGTACATCGTGTTTGTCACAAGCCCTTTGGACAGAGTGTGTGTGTCACAAACCCCATTGTACAGTGTGTCTGTCACAAACCCCATTGGACAGAGTGTGTGTGATAAACCCCATTGGAGAGAGTGTGTTTCACAAAACCCATAAGACAGCGTGTGTGTGTCACAAGCCTATTGGACAGAGTGCGTGTGTCACAAAACCCACTGGACAGAGTTTGTGTCACCAACCCCATTGGACAGCGTGTGTGTCACAAGCACCATTGGAAAGTGTATGTGTCACAAACCCCATTGGATAGCATGTGTGTGTGTCACAAAGCCAATTGGAGAGTGTGTGTAGTCACAAAACCCACTGGACAGCGTGTGTGTAATAAACCTCTTTGGACAGCGTGTGTGTGTCACCAACCTCCTGGTCAGTGTGTGTGTCACAAACTCCATTGGACAGCGTGTGTATCAAAATCCACATTGAACAGAGTGTGTGTGTCACAAACCCCATTGGACAGAATTTGTGTCATGAACCCCATTGGACAGTGTGTGTTTCACAAACCCCATTGGACAGCGTGTGTTGTCACAATCCCCATTGGACCGTGTGTGTGTCACAAACACCATTGGACAGCGTGTCTGACAAAAGCCTATTGGACAGAGTGCGTGCATCACAAAACCCACTGGACTGCGTGTGTGTCACGAACCCCATTGGAGAGCGTGTGTGTCACAAGCGCCATTGGAAGGTGTATGTGTCACAAAAGCCATTGGATAGCATGTGTGTGTGTCACAAAGCCTATTGGAGAGTGTGTGTATCACAAAACCCACTGGACAGCAAGTATGTCAGAAACCCCATTGGACAGCGTGTGTGTAACAAACCTCTTTGGACAGCGTGTGTGCTTCACAATACCCTTTCGACGGTGTGTGTGTCAGAAACCCCATTGGACAGAGTTTGTTTCACAAACCCCATTGGACAGCGTGTGTGTCACAAACACCATTGGACAGTGTGTGTGTCACAAACCCCGTTGGAAAGCGTGTGTGTGTCACAAACCTCCTTGTCAGTGTGTGTGTCACAATCCCAAGTGGACAGCGTGTGTGTCACAATACCCATCGGACAATGTGTGTGTCACAAACCCGTTTGGAGAGAGTTTGTGTCACAAACCCCATTGTACAGCGTGTTTGTCACAAGCCCTTTGGGCAGATTGTGTGTGTCACAAACCCCATTGTACAGCGTGTTGGTCACAATCCCCATTTTACAGCGTGTGTGTCAGAAACCCCATTGGACAGAGTGTGTGTCACAAACCCCATTGGAGATCGTGTGTGTCACAAACCTCCTTGTCAGTGTGTGTGTCACAATCCCAAGTGGACAGTGTGTGTGTCAAAACCCCATTGGACAGTGCGTGTGTGACAAAACCCACTGGACAGCGTGTGTGTCACAAACACCCATGGACAGTGTGAGTGTCACAAACACCATTGGAAAGTGTATGTGTCACAAACCCCATTGGATAGACTCTGTGTGTCTCAAAGACTATTGGGGTGTGTGTGTGTCACAAAACCCACTGGACAGCGTGTGTGTCACAATCACCATTGGACAGAGCGTGTGTTCACAAAACCCATTGGAAAGTGTATGTGTCACAAACCGCACGGGAGAGCGTGTGTGTGTTACAAACCCCATTGTACAGCGTGTTTTTCACAAGCCCTTTGGACAGAGTGTGTGTGGCACAAATCCCATTGGACAGAGTGTGCATGTCAAACCACATTGGATAGAATGTGTGTCACAAACCCCATTGGACAGCGAGGGTGACACAGACACCATTAGACAGAGTGTGTGTGTCACAAAACCCACTGCACAGTGTGTGTGTCACAAACCCCTTTGGACAGTGTTCGTGTCACAAAGACCATTGGACAGCGTGTGTTTCACAAACCCCTTTGGAAAGTGTATGTGTCACAAACCGCATTAGATAGCGTGTGTGTGACACAAACCGCATTATATAGCGTGTGTGTGACACAAACCCCATTGTACAGCGTGTTTACCACAAGTCCTTTGGACAGAGTGCGTGTGTCACAAACCCCGTTGGACAGCGTGTATGTCAAAAACCCCTTTAGACAGTGTGTGTGTCACAAAGCACATTGTACAGCGTGTGTGTCACAATACCCATTGGACAGTGTGTGTCACAAATCCCATTGGACAGCGTGTGTGTGTCACAATACCCATTGGACAGAAAGTGTGTCACAAGACCATTGGACAGTGTGTATGCGTCACAAAAACCGCTGCACAGCGTGTGCGTCACAAATCCCATTGGACAGCGTGTGTGTCGCAAGCACCATTGGACAGAGTGTGTGTGTCACAAACCCCATTGGAAAGTGTATGTGCCATAAACCCCATTAGATAGCGTGTGTGTGTCACAAACCCCATTGGACAGAGTGTGTGTGACAAACCCCATTGGACAGTGTGTGTGTCATGAACCCCATTTGAAAACTTGTGTGTCACAAGCACCATTGGACAGAGTGTGTGTGTCACAAACACCATTGGAAAGTGTATGTGTCACGAACCTCATTGGATAACATGTGTGTGTCACAAACCCCATGGGACAGAGTGTTTGTCACAAACACTATTGGACATCATGTGTATCACAAACATCATTTTACAGTGTGTGTGTGTCCAATCCCCAGTAGACAGTGTGTGTGTCACAAAAACCATTGGATAGCGTGTGTGTCACAAAATCCTTTTGAAAGTATGTGTGTCACAAACCCTATTGGATAGCGTGTGTGTGTCACAAACCCTAATGCACAGTGTGTGTTTCACAAACCCCACTGGACAGTGTGCGTGTCACAATCCCAATTGTACAGTGTGTATGTGTCACAAACCCCATTGGACATCGTGTGTGTCACAAACCCCTTTGGGCAGTGTGTGTTTCACAAAGCCCATTGGACAGCGTGTGTGTCACAATCCCAATTGTACAGTGTGTATGTGTCACAAACCCCATTGGACATCGTGTGTGTCACAAACCCCTTTGGACATCGTGCGTGTCACAAACCCTTTTGGACAGTGTGTGTCTCACAAACCCCACTGGACAGTGTGCGTGTCACAAACCCCATTGGACATCGTGTTTGTCACAAACCCCTTTGGGCAGTGTGCGTGTCACAAACCCCATTGGACATCGTGTTTGTCACAAACCCCATTGGACATCGTGTGTGTCACAATCCCACTTGTACAGTGTTTGTGTGTAAAAAAACCTATTGGACAGTGTGTGTTTCACAAACCCCATTGGATAGCATGTGTGTGTCACAGTACCCATTGGACAGTGTGTGTTTCACAAACACTCATGGACAGTGTGGTTGTCAGGAACCTAATTGGACATAGTTTGTGTCAGAAACCCCTTCGGACAGTGTGTGTGTCACAAGCACCATTGGACAGACTGTGTGTGTCACAAACCCCATTGGAAAGTGTATGTGTCATAAACCCCATTGGATAGCGTGTGTGTGTCACAAACCCTATTAGACAGTGTGTGTGTCACAAAACACATTGGACAGCGTGTGTGTCACAAACCCCATTGGAAATTGTATGTGTCACAAAACCCATTGGATATTGTGTGTGTGTCACAATCCCCATTGGACAGTGTGTGTGTGTCACAAACCCCATGGGACTGAATGTGTCTCAGGAACCCCATTGGACAGTGTGTGTGTCACAAGCGCAATTGGACAGAGTGTGTATGTCACAAACCCAATTGGAAAGTGTAGGAGTCACAAACCCCAATGGATAGCGTGTGTGTGTCACAAACCCTCCTGGTCAGCGTATGCGTCACAAACCCCATGGGACAGCGTGTGTGTGTCACAAATATAATTGGACAGCATGTGTGTCAAAATCCCCACTGGATAGCGTGTGTGTGTCACAAACCCCATTAGAAATTGTGCGTGTCACAAAACCCATTGGAAAGTGTGTCTGTCACAAACCTCATTGGACAGCGTCTGTTTCACAAACCCCATTGGACAGCTCGTGTGTCACAAGACCTATTGGACAGAGTGTGTCTGTCACAAAACCCATTGTACAGCGTGTGTGTCACAATCCCCATTGGACACCGTGTGGGTCACAAACCCCATTGGACAGAGTGTGTGTCACAAACCCCATTGGACAGCGTGTGTGTCACAAACACTCATGGACAGTGTGCGTGTCAAAACCCCATTGGACATCGTGTGTGTCACAAACCCTTTTGGACAGTGTGTGTGTCACAAACTCCACTGGGCAGCGTGTGTTTCATAAACACCCATGGACAGTGTGCGTGTCACAAACCCCATTGGACAGCGTGAGTGTCACAAACCCCACTGGACAGAGTTTGTGTTTAACAATACTCATTGGACAGTGTGTGTATCAGAAACCCCATTGGACAGTTTGTGTGTCACAAACCATATTGGACAGAGTTTGTGTTTAACAATACCCATTGGACACCGTGTGTGTCACAAACCCCCGTGGACAATGTGTGTGTCACGAACGCCATTGGACAGTGTGTGTGTCTCAAACCCCACTGGACAGCGTGTGTGTCACAAACACTCATGCACAGTGTGCGTGTCAAAACCCCATTGGACATCGTGTGTGTCACAAACCCTTTTGGACAGTGTGTCTGTCACAAACTCCACTTGGCAGCGTGTGTTTCATAAACACCCATGGACAGTGTGCGTGTCAGAAACCCCATTGGACAGCGTGTGTGTGTCACAATCCCCATTGGACTGTGTGTGTGTCACAAACCCAATGGGACAGAGTGTGTGCCACGAACCCCATTGGGCAGCGTGTGTGTCACAAGCGCCATTGGACAGAGTGTGTGTGTCACAATCCCCATTGGACAGCGTGTGTGTCACAAGCCTATTGGACAGAGTGCGTGTGTCACGAAACCCACTGGACAGCGTGTGTGTTCACAAACTCGATTGGACAGCGTGTTTTTCACAAGACCCATTGGACAGCGTGTGAGTCACAAACCCCATTGGACAGAATTTGTGTCACCAACCACCGTGGACACCGTGTGTGTCACAAACCCCATTGGACAGTGTGTGTGTCACAAACACCCATGGAAAGTGTGCGTGTCAGAAACCCCATTGGACATCGTGTGTGTCACAAACCCCTTTGGACAGTGTGTCTGTGTCACAAACCCGATTGGAGAGTGTGTGTTTCACAAGCCCCATAGGACAGCGTGTGTGTCACAAACACCATTGGACAGCGTGTGTGTCATAATCCCTATTGTACAGCGTGAGTGTGTCACAATACCGTTTTGACAGTGTTTGTGTTTCACAAACACTATTGGACAGCGTGTTTGTCACAATCCCCTTTGGACAGTGTGTGTGTCACAAACCCCAGTGGACAGTGTGTGTGTCAAAAACACCCATGGACAGTGTGCGTGTCACAAACCCCATTGGATAGCGTGTGTGTGGCACAAACCCTATTCGACAGTGTGTGTGTCACAAAACCCACCGGACAGCGTGTGTGTCACAAACCCCCGTGGACACTGTGTGTCTCACAAACACTATTGGACAGTGTGTGTGTAACAAACACATTTGGTCAGCGTGTGTGTCACAAACCCCATGGGACAGCGTGTGTGTGTCACAATCCCCATTGGACAGTGTGTGTGTCACAAACCCCAAGGGACTGAGTGTGTGTCACGAACCCTATGGACAGCGTGTGTGTCACAAGCCCCATTGGACAGCGTGTGTGTCACAAACACCATTAGAAAGTGTGCGTGTCACATACTCCATTGGAAAGTGTGTGTGTCACAAACACCATTGAACAGCGTGTGTGTCACAATCAACATTGGACAGTGTGTTTGTCACAAAACCCATTGGATAGTGTGTGTGTCACAAACCCCATTTGATAGCGTGTGTGTCAGAAACCCTACTGGACACTGTGTAGGTCACAATCCCCATTGGACAGCGTCTGTGTCACAAACCCCATTGGACAGCGTGTGTGTGTCACAATCCCCATTGGACAGTGTGTGTGACACAAAACCCATTGGATAGCGTGTTTGTGTCACAAACCCCATTGGACAGAGTGTGTGTCACAAACACCCATGAACAGTATGAGTGTCACAAACCCCATTGGAAAGTGCTTGTGTCACAAACCCCACTGGACAGCATGTGTGTTGCATACACCATGGACAGTGTGCGTGTCAGAAACCCCATTGCATAGCGCGGTGTGTCACAAACCCCATTATAAAGTGTGCTTGTCAAAAACCCCATTTGATAGCGTGTGTGTGTCACAAATCCTATTGGACAGTGTGTAGGTCAAAATCCCCATTGGACAGCGTCTGTGTCACAACCCCATTGGACAGTGTGTGTGACACAAAACCCATTGGACAGCGTGTTTGCCACGAACCCCATTGGACAGTGTGTGTGTCACAAGCACCATTGGACAGGGATTGTGTGTCACAAACCTTATTGGAAAGTGTATGTTTCACAAACACCATTGGATAGCGTGTGTCTGTCACAAACCCTTTTGGACAGTGTTTGTCACAAAACCCACTGAACACCGTGTGTGTTCACAAACCCCATTGGACAACGTCTGTGTCACAAACCCCCGTGGACAATGCATGTGTCACAAACCCCATTGGACAGTTTGTGTGTCACAAACTCCACTGGACAGCGTGTGTGTCACAATCACCCATGGACAATGTGCGTGTCACAAACCCCATTGGACATCGTGTGTGTCACAAACCCCTTTGGACAGTGTGTGTGTCAAAACCCCATTGGACAACGTGTGTGTGTGTCACAAACCCCATTGGAAAGTGTGTGTCACAAAACCCATTGGATAGCGCGTGTGTGTCACAAACCCCATTATAAAGTGTGCGTGTCACAAACCCCATTTGATAGCGTGTGTGTGTCACAAACCTTATTGGACAGTTTGTAGGTCACAATCCCCATTGGACAGCGTCTGTGTCAGAAACCCCTTTGGACAGCATTTGTGTCACAAGCACCATTGGACAGAGAGTTTGTGTCACAAACCTCGTTGGAAAGTGTATGTCTCACAAACCCCATTGGATAGCGTGTGTCTGTCACAAACCCTTTTGGACAGTGTTTGTCACAAAACCCACTGGACACCGTGTGTGTGTCACAATCCCCATTCTACAGTATTTGTGTCACAAACAGCATTGGACAGCGTGTGTGTCACAAGCCCATTGTACAGAGTGTGTGTGTCACAAAACCCACTGGACAGCGTTTGTGTCACAAACCCCATTGGACAGCGTGTGTGTCACAAGCACCAGTGGACAGCGTGTGTGTCACAAACACCCATGGACAGTGTGAGTGTCACAAGCCCCATTGCATAGCGTGTGTGTCTCAAACCGCTTTGAACAGTGTGTGTGTCACAATTCCCATTGGACAGTGTGTGTGTCACAAACACCATTGGACAGCGTGTGTGTCACAAGCCTATTGGACAGAGTGCGTGTGTCACGAAACCCACTGGACAGCGTGTGTGTTCACAAACCCGATTGGACAGCGTGTGTGTCACAAACCCCATTAGAAAGAGTGTGTGTCACAAACCCCATTGGATAGCGTGTGTGAAGTCACAAACCCTATTGGACACTGTGTGTGTCACAAACCCCACTGGACAGCGTATGTGTCACGAAGCCCACTGGACAGGTGTGTGTCACAATCTCCATTGGACTGGATGTGTGTGTCACAAACCCTATTGGACAGTGTGTGTGTCATAAACCCCATTGGAGAGCGTGTGTGTTTCATGATCCCCATTGGACAGAGTGTATGTGTCACAAACCCCATTGGACAGCGTGTGTGTCACAAACCTCATTGGACAGTGTGTGTGTGTCACAATACCCATTGGATAGCGTGTGTGTGTCACAAACCCCATTGGAAAGTGTATGTGTCACAAACCCCATTGGATAGCATGTGTGTGTAACAAACCCTCCTGGTCAGTGTGTGTGTCACAAAACCCATTGGACTGCATGCGTGCCACAAACACTATTGGACAGTCTATGTGAAACAAACCCAATTGGTCAGCGTGTGTGTCACAAACCCCATTAGATAGCGTGTGCGTGTCACAAAAAACATTAGAAAGTATGCGTGTCACAAACCCCATTGGATAGCATATGTGATGTCACAAACCCTATTGGACACAGTGTGTGTGTCACAATCCCCATTACACAGCGTGTGTGTCACAATCCCCATTGGACAGCGTGTGTGTCACAAACCGCATTGGACAGAGTGTGTGTGTCACAAATCCCATTGGACAGTGTGTGTGTCACAAACCCCACTGGAAAGCGTGTGTGCCACAATACTCATTGGACAGCGTGTGTGTCACAAACCCCATTGGACAGTGTGTGTGTGTCACAATACCCATTGGACAGAGTTTGTCTCACCAACCCCCGTGGACACTGTGTGTGTCACAAACCCCATTGGACAGTGTGTGTGTGTCACAAGCCCCATTGGACAGAGTTTGTCTCACCAACCCCCGTGGACACTGTGTGTGTCACAAACCCCATTGGACAGTGTGTGTGTCAAAAACCCCACTCTAAAGCATGTGTTCAACGAACCCAATAGGACAGAGTGTGTGTCACAAGACCCATTGGAGAGAGTGTGTGTGTAACAAAACCCATTGGACAATGTGTGTGTCACAAAGCCAATTGGACAGCGTGTGTGTCATAAACCCCCATGGACACCGTGTGTGTCACGAATGCCATTCGACACTGTTTGTGTCACAAACCCCCCTGGACAGTGAGTGTGTCACAATCCCCAGTGGACAGTGTGTGTGTCAATACCCCATTGGACAGTGTGTGTTTCACAAAACCCACTGGACATTATGTGTGTCACAAACACCCATGTAGAGTGTGAGTGTCACAAAACCTATTGGACAGTGTGTGTGTCACAAACCCCATTGGACAGCGTTTGTGTGTCACGAACCCCATTGCACAGCATGTGTGTCACAAGCCCCATTGGACGGCATGTGTGTCACAAACCCCATGGGACAGCGTTTGTGTCTCAAAAATCCCATTGGAAAGGGTGTGCTCGTCACAAAACCCATTGGATAGCGTTTCTGTGTCACAAACCCTATTGGACAGTGTGTAGGTCACAATCCACATTGAACAGCGTCTGTGTCACAAACCCCATTGGACAGCGTGTGTATCACTAACACCATTGGACAGAGTTTGTGTTACAAACCCTTTGACCAGTGTGTGTGTCACAAACCCTTCGGACAGTGTGTGTGTCACAAACCCCATTGAACAGCGTCTGTGTGTTACAAACCCTCCTGGTCAGTATTTGTGTCACAAACCCCATTGGACAGCGTGTGTGTCACAAAAAGCATTTGACAGCGTGTGTGCACAAACGCCATCGGACATCGTGTGTGTCACAATCCCCATTGGACAGTGTGTGTGTGACAAACCCCATGGGACAGAGTGTTTGTCACAAACACTATTGGACAGCGTGTGTGTCACAAGCCCATTGGACAGAGTGTGCGTGTTACAAAACCCACTGGACAGCGTGTGTGCGTGTCACAAACCCTCCTGGTCAGTGTGTGTGTCGCAAACCCCATTGGACAGTGTGTGTGTCACAAAACTCATTGGATAGGGTGTGTGTGTCACAATCCCAATTGGACAGTGTGTGTATCACAAACCTTACAGTACAGCGTGTGTGCAACGAAACCCATTGGACAACATGTGCGTTACAAGACCCATTGGACAGAGTGTGTGTGTCACAAACCCCATTGGAAAGCGTGTGTATCACAATCCCCATTGGACAGTGTGTGTGTCACAAAGCCCATTGGACAAGGTGTGTGTCACAAACCCCCTGGACACTGTGTGTGTCACGAAGGCCATTGGACAGTGTGTGTGTCACAAACATCCCTGGACAGTGTGAGTGTTAAAATCCCCAGTGGACAGCGTGTGTGCCAAAACCGCATTGGACAGCGTGTGTGTCACAAACCCTTTTGGACAGTGTGTGTGTCAAAAGCCCATTGGACAGGGTGTATGTCACAATCCCCATTGGACAGCTTGTGTGTCACAAACACCACTGGACAGCGTGTGTGTGTAACAATACCCATTGGACAATGTGTGTGTCACAAACCCCATGGGATAGAGTGTGTGTCACGAACCCCACTGTACAGCATGTGTGTCACAAGCGCCATTGGACAGAGTGTGTGTGTCACAAACCCCATTGTAAAGTGTATGTGTTAGAAAAACCATTGCATCGCGTGTGTGTGTCACAAACCCTCCTGGTCAGTGTGTGTGTCACAAACCCCAATGGGCAGCGTGTGTCTGTAACAATACCCAATGGACAATGTGTGTGTCACAATCCCCGGTGGACAGTGTGTGTGTCACAAAACCCACTGGACAGCGTGTGTGTCACAAACCCCATTGGACAGCGTGTGTGTCACAAACCCCATTGTACAGAGTGTGTGTCACAGTCCCCATTGGACAACGTGTGTGTCACAAACCCCATTGTACAGCTTGTGTGTCACAGTCCCCATTGGACACCGTGTGTGTCACAAACACCATTGGTCAGCGTGTGTGTGTCGCAATCTCCAATGGACAGCGTGTGTGTCACAAATACCACTGGACAGTGTGTGTGTCAAAATCCCCATTGGACAGCGTGTGTGTGTTATAAACCCAATTTGACAGCGTGTGTGTCACAAACCCCACTGGACAGCGTGTGTGTCACAAACCCCACTGGACAGTGTACGTGTCACAAACCTCATTGGACATCGTGTGTGTCACAAACCCTTTTGGATACCGTGTGTGTCACATACCACACTGCACAGCCTGTGTGTCACAAACACCCGTGGACAGTGTGCGAGTCAGAAACACCATTGGAGAGCGTGTGTGTCACAAGCCCATTGGACAGAGTGGGTGTGTCACAAAACCCACTGGACAGCGTGTGTGTCACAAACCCCATTGGACAGAGTGTTTGTCACAAACCCCACTGGAGATTTTTTGTGTCAGTTACCCCACTGGACAGCGTGTGTGTCACAAACAGCCATGGACAGTGTGCGTATCACAAACCCCATTGGACATCGTGTGTGTCACCAACCCCATTGGAAATTGTACGTGTCACAAACCCATTGGTTAGCGTGTGTGTGTCACAAACCCTCCTGGTCGGTGTGTGTGTCAAAAAACCCATTGGACAGCATGCGTGTCACAAACACCATTGGACAGTTTCTATGTAACAAACCCCATTGGACAGCGTGTGTGTCACAAACCCCACTGGACAGCGTGTGTGTGTAACAATACCCAATGGACAGTGTGTGTGTCACAAACCCCATTAAACAGCGTGTGTGTCACAAACCCCCGTGGACACTGTGTGTGTTACGAACACCAGTGGACAGTGTGTTTTTCACAAACCCCCGTGGACAGTGTGTGTGTCAGAATCCCCAGTGGACAGCGTGTGTGTCAAAACCCCATTGGACAGTGTGTGTGTCACAAAACCCACTGGACAGCGTGTGTGTCACAAACCCCTTTGGAAAGTGTATGTGTCACAAACCCCATTGGATAGCGTGTGTGTGTCACAACCCCTATTGGACTGTGTGTGTGTCACAAAACCCACTGGACAGTGTGTGTGTCACAAACCCCTTTGGACAGCGTGTGTGTCACAAACCCCATTATAAAGTGTGCGTGTCACAAACCCCATTTGATAGCGTGTGTGTGTCACAAACCTTATTGGACAGTTTGTAGGTCACAAACCCCATTGGACAGCGAGAGTGTTCACAAACACCATTGGACAGCGTGCTTTCACAATCCCCATTGGACTGTGTGTATGTGACAAACCCCATTGGACAACGTGTGTGTGTCACAATCACCATTGGAGACTGTGTGTTTCAGAAACACGACTGGAAAGCGTCTGTGTGTCAGAAACCCCATTGGAAAGTGTGTGTGTCACAACACCCACTGGAGAGCGTGTGTGTCACAAACCCCATTAGAAAGTTTGAGTGTCACAAACCCCACTGTACATCGTGTGTGTCACAAACCCCTTTGGACAGTGTGTGTGTCAAAACCCCATTGGACAACGTGTGTGTGTGTCACAAACCCCATTGGAAAGTGTGTGTCACAAAACCCATTGGATAGCGCGTGTGTGTCACAAACCCCATTATAAAGTGTGCGTGTCACAAACCCCATTTGATAGCGTGTGTGTGTCACAAACCTTATTGGACAGTTTGTAGGTCACAATCCCCATTGGACAGCGTCTGTGTCAGAAACCCCTTTGGACAGCATTTGTGTCACAAGCACCATTGGACAGAGAGTTTGTGTCACAAACCTCGTTGGAAAGTGTATGTCTCACAAACCCCATTGGATAGCGTGTGTCTGTCACAAACCCTTTTGGACAGTGTTTGTCACAAAACCCACTGGACACCGTGTGTGTTCACAAACCCCATTGGACAGCGTGTTTGTCACAATCCCCATTGGGCAGTGTGTGTGTCGCAAACCCCCCTGTACAATGTCTGTGTCACAAACACCATTGGACAGTGTGTGTGTGTAACAATACCCATTGGACATCGTGTGTGTCACAATCCCCATTGGACAGTGTGTGTGTCACAAACCCCGTTGGATAGCGCGTGTGTGTCACAAACCCCATTGGAGAGCTTGTGTGTGTCACAAAGCCCGTTTGATAGAGTGTGTGTCACAAACCCCGTTGGACAGCGAGTGTGTTTCAATATCCCCATTGGACAGTGTGTGTGTCACTAAACCCATTGGATAGCGTGTCTGTGTCACAAACCATATTTAACAGTGTGTGTGTCACAAACCCCATTGTACATCGTGTGTGTCACAAACCCTTTTGGACAGCGCGTGTGTCACAATCCCCATTGTACAGCGTGTGTGTCACAAACCACTTCGGACAATGTGTGTGTCACAAACACCATTGGACAGTGTGTCTGTCAAAAACCCCATTGGACAGCGTGTGTGTCACAATCTCCATTGGATAGCGTGTGTGTCACAATCCCCATTGGACAGCGTGTGCGTCAGAAACCCCATTAGACAGCGTGTGTGTCGCAATCCCTATTGGACAGCGTGTGTGTCAGAAACCCCATTTAACAGAGTGTGTGTGTCACATACCCCATTGGACAGCGTGTGTGTGTCACAATCCCCATTGTACAGTGTTTGTGTGTCACAAACCCCTTTGGACAGTGTGTGTGTCACAAACCCTTTGGACAGCGCGTGTGTGTCCCAGTCCCCTTTGGACAGTGTGTGTGTAACAAAACCCATTGGACAGCGTGTGTGTCACAAACACCATTGGACAGAGTATGGTGTCACAAACCCTATTGGACAGTGTGTTTGTCACAAACCCCATTGGACAGCGGGTGTGTAACAAACACTTATTGGACAGTGTGTGTGTGTCCCAATCTCCTTTGGACAGAGTGTTTGTCACAAATCCCGTTGGACAGCTTGTGTGTCACAAGCACAATTGGACAGAGTGTGTGTGTCAAAAACCCCTTTGGAAAGTGTATGTGTCACAAACCCCATTGGACAGCGTATGTCTCACAAGCCCCATTGGACAGCGTGTGTGTGACAAACACCATTGGACATTGTGTGTCTCACAAGCCCCATTGGACAGTGTGTGTGTCACAAACCCCATGGGACAGAGTGTTTGTCACAAACACTATTGGACAGCATGTGTGTCACAAGCCCATTGGACATAGTGTGTGTGTCACAAAACCCACTGTACTGCGTGTGTGTCACGAATTCCATTGGACAGTGTGTGTGTCACAAAACCCACTGGACAGCGTGTGTGTCTCAAACCCCATTGGACAGAGTTAGTGTCACAAACCCTATTGGATAGTGTGTGTGTCACAAACACCTTTGGACAGTGTGTGTGTCACAAACCCCACTGGACAGCGTGTAGTGTCAGAAACCCCATTGGACAGTGTGTGTGTGTAACAAACCTCTTTGGACAGTGTGTGTCTCAAATCCCATTTAACAACGTGTGTGTCACAAACCCCATTTGACAGAGTGTGTGTCACAAACACCATTGGACAGTGTGTGTGTCACAAACCCCATTGGACAGCGTGTGTGTGTCACAAACCCTCCTGGTTAGTGTGTGTGTCAGAAACACCATTGGACAGCGTGTGTGTAACAATCCTGATTGGAAAGTGTGTGTGTTACAAACCCCATTGGACAGCGTGTGTGTGTCACAATCCCTCCTGGTTAGTGTGTGTGTCACAAACCCCACTGGACAGTGTGTGTGTAACAATCCCGATTGGAAAGTGTGTGTGTCACAAACCCCATTGGAAAGTGTGCGTGTCACAAACCCCATTGGATAGCGTGTGTGTGTCACAAACCTTATTGGACAGTGTGTGACACAAACCCCACTGTACAGCGTGTGTGCAACGAATCCCATTGGACATCGTGGGTGTCACAAGACCCATTGGACAGAGTGTGTGTGTAAGAATACCCATAGGACAGTGTGTGTGTTACAAATCCTGTTGGATAGTGTGTGTGTGTCACAAACCCTCCTGGTAAGTGTGCGCGTCTCAGTACCCATTGGACAGCATGCGTGTTGCAAACACCATTAGACAGTGTGTGTGTAAGAAACCCAATTGGTCAGCATGTTTGTCACAAACCCCATTGGAAAGTGTGTGTGTCACAATCCCCATTGGAAAGTGTGTGTGTCACAAACCCCATTGGCCAGCGTGTGTGTCACAAATCCCATTGGACCTCCTGTGTGTCATAAACCCCATTGGACAGAGTGTGTGTGTCACAATCTCCTTTGAACAGTGTGTGTGTGTCACAAACCCCATTGGATAGCGTGTGTGTGTCACAAACCCTATTGAACAGTGTGTAGGTTACAATCCCCATTGGACAGCATCTGTGTCACAAACCCCATTGGATAGCGTGTGTGTCACAATCCCCATTGGACAGCGTGTGTTTCACAAACCCCATTGGACAGCGTGGGTGTGTCACAAACCCTCCTGGTCAGTGTGTGTGTCACAAACCCTATTGGACAGCGTGTGTGTGTCACAAACCCATTGGAAAGAGTGTGTGTGTCACAAAACCCACTGGACAGCGTGTGTGTCACGAACCCCATTGGACAGCGTGTGTGTTTCACAAACCCTTTGGACAGAGTTCGTGTGTCGCATACCCCATTGGACAGAGTGTGTGTTAAAACCCCATTGGATAGCGTGTGTGTGTCACAATCTCCTTTGGACAGTGTGTGTGTTTCACAAACCCCATTAGACAGCGTGTGTGTCACAAACCCCTTTGGACTGCATGCATGTCACAAACACCATTGGACAGCGTGTGTGTGTCACAATCCCCATTGGACAGTGTGTGTGTCACAAACCCCATGGGACTGAGAGTGTGTCACAAAAAATATTGGACAGCGTGTGTGTGTCACAAGCCCATTGGACAGAGTGTGTGTGTCACAAAACCCACTGGACAGCGTGTGTGTCACGAACCCCATTGGACAGCGTGTGTGTCGGAAGCACCATTGGACAGAGTGTGGTGTCACAATACCCATTGGAAAGTGTGTGTCACAAACCCCACTGGACAGCGTGTGTGTCACAATCCCCATTGGACAGCATCTGTGTCACAAACCCCATTGTATAGCGTGTCTGTCACAAATCCCATTGGATAGCGAGTGTGTGTAAGAATACCTATTGGACAGTGTGTGTGACACAAACCCCATTGGACCGAGTTTGTGTCACAAACCCCATTGGACAGCGTGTGTGTCAGAAAAAGCATTGGACAGTGTGTGTGTCACAAACCCCATTGGACAGCGTTTGTGTATCACAAACACCATTGGACAACGTGTGTGTGTCACAGTCCTCATTCTACAGTATTTGTGTCACAAACAGCATTGGACAGCGTGTGTGTCACAAACCCCATTAGACAGCGTGTGTGTCACAAACCCCATTGTATAGCGTGTCTGTCACAAATCCCATTGGATAGCGAGTGTGTGTAAGAATACCTATTGGACAGTGTGTGTGACACAAACCCCATTGGACAGAGTTTGTGTCACAAACCCCATTGGACAGCGTATGTGTCACGAAGCCCACTGGACAGGTTTGTGTCACAATCTCCATTGGACTGGATGTGTGTGTCACAAACCCTATTGGACAGTGTGTGTGTCATAAACCCCATTGGAGAGCGTGTGTGTTTCATGATCCCCATTGGACAGAGTGTATGTGTCACAAACCCCATTGGACAGCGTGTGTGTCACAAACCTCATTGGACAGTGTGTGTGTGTCACAATACCCATTGGATAGCGTGTGTGTGTCACAAACCCCATTGGAAAGTGTTTGTGTCACAAACCCCATTGGATAGCATGTGTGTGTAACAAACCCTCCTGGTCAGTGTGTGTGTCACAAAACCCATTGGACTGCATGCGTGCCACAAACACTATTGGACAGTCTATGTGAAACAAACCCAATTGGTCAGCGTGTGTGTCACAAACCCCATTAGATAGCGTGTGCGTGTCACAAAAAACATTAGAAAGTATGCGTGTCACAAACCCCATTGGATAGCATATGTGATGTCACAAACCCTATTGGACACAGTGTGTGTGTCACAATCCCCATTACACAGCGTGTGTGTCACAATCCCCATTGGACAGCGTGTGTGTCACAAACCGCATTGGACAGAGTGTGTGTGTCACAAATCCCATTGGACAGTGTGTGTGTCACAAACCCCACTGGAAAGCGTGTGTGCCACAATACTCATTGGACAGCGTGTGTGTCACAAACCCCATTGGACAGTGTGTGTGTGTCACAATACCCATTGGACAGAGTTTGTCTCACCAACCCCCGTGGACACTGTGTGTGTCACAAACCCCATTGGACAGTGTGTGTGTGTCACAAGCCCCATTGGACAGAGTTTGTCTCACCAACCCCCGTGGACACTGTGTGTGTCACAAACCCCATTGGACAGTGTGTGTGTCAAAAACCCCACTCTAAAACATGTGTTCAACGAACCCAATAGGACAGAGTGTGTGTCACAAGACCCATTGGAGAGAGTGTGTGTGTAACAAAACCCATTGGACAATGTGTGTGTCACAAAGCCAATTGGACAGCGTGTGTGTCATAAACCCCCATGGACACCGTGTGTGTCACGAATGCCATTCGACACTGTTTGTGTCACAAACCCCCCTGGACAGTGAGTGTGTCACAATCCCCAGTGGACAGTGTGTGTGTCAATACCCCATTGGACGGTGTGTGTTTCACAAAACCCACTGGACATTATGTGTGTCACAAACACCCATGTAGAGTGTGAGTGTCACAAAACCTATTGGACAGTGTGTGTGTCACAAACCCCATTGGACAGCGTTTGTGTGTCACGAACCCCATTGCACAGCATGTGTGTCACAAGCCCCATTGGACGGCATGTGTGTCACAAACCCCATGGGACAGCGTGTGTGTCTCAAAAATCCCATTGGAAAGGGTGTGCTCGTCACAAAACCCATTGGATAGCGTTTCTGTGTCACAAACCCTATTGGACAGTGTATAGGTCACAATCCACATTGAACAGCGTCTGTGTCACAAACCCCATTGGACAGCGTGTGTATCACTAACACCATTGGACAGAGTTTGTGTTACAAACCCTTTGACCAGTGTGTGTGTCACAAACCCTTCGGACAGTGTGTGTGTCACAAACCCCATTGAACAGCGTCTGTGTGTTACAAACCCTCCTGGTCAGTATTTGTGTCACAAACCCCATTGGACAGCGTGTGTGTCACAAAAAGCATTTGACAGCGTGTGTGCACAAACGCCATCGGACATCGTGTGTGTCACAATCCCCATTGGACAGTGTGTGTGTGACAAA
Organism: Columba guinea; assembly: GCA_032206185.1. Classification (NCBI taxonomy): domain Eukaryota; kingdom Metazoa; phylum Chordata; class Aves; order Columbiformes; family Columbidae; genus Columba; species Columba guinea. The sequence goes on along the minus strand of JAVLUU010000053.1, from coordinate 1,734,821 downwards.
CCCCATGGGACAGAGTGTTTGTCACAAACACTATTGGACAGCGTGTGTGTCACAAGCCCATTGGACAGAGTGTGCGTGTTACAAAACCCACTGGACAGCGTGTGTGCGTGTCACAAACCCTCCTGGTCAGTGTGTGTGTCGCAAACCCCATTGGACAGTGTGTGTGTCACAAAACTCATTGGATAGGGTGTGTGTGTCACAATCCCAATTGGACAGTGTGTGTATCACAAACCTTACAGTACAGCGTGTGTGCAACGAAACCCATTGGACAACATGTGCGTTACAAGACCCATTGGACAGAGTGTGTGTGTCACAAACCCCATTGGAAAGCGTGTGTATCACAATCCCCATTGGACAGTGTGTGTGTCACAAAGCCCATTGGACAAGGTGTGTGTCACAAACCCCCTGGACACTGTGTGTGTCACGAAGGCCATTGGACAGTGTGTGTGTCACAAACATCCCTGGACAGTGTGAGTGTTAAAATCCCCAGTGGACAGCGTGTGTGCCAAAACCGCATTGGACAGCGTGTGTGTCACAAACCCTTTTGGACAGTGTGTGTGTCAAAAGCCCATTGGACAGGGTGTATGTCACAATCCCCATTGGACAGCTTGTGTGTCACAAACACCACTGGACAGCGTGTGTGTGTAACAATACCCATTGGACAATGTGTGTGTCACAAACCCCATGGGATAGAGTGTGTGTCACGAACCCCACTGTACAGCATGTGTGTCACAAGCGCCATTGGACAGAGTGTGTGTGTCACAAACCCCATTGTAAAGTGTATGTGTTAGAAAAACCATTGCATCGCGTGTGTGTGTCACAAACCCTCCTGGTCAGTGTGTGTGTCACAAACCCCAATGGGCAGCGTGTGTCTGTAACAATACCCAATGGACAATGTGTGTGTCACAATCCCCGGTGGACAGTGTGTGTGTCACAAAACCCACTGGACAGCGTGTGTGTCACAAACCCCATTGGACAGCGTGTGTGTCACAAACCCCATTGTACAGAGTGTGTGTCACAGTCCCCATTGGACAACGTGTGTGTCACAAACCCCATTGTACAGCTTGTGTGTCACAGTCCCCATTGGACACCGTGTGTGTCACAAACACCATTGGTCAGCGTGTGTGTGTCGCAATCTCCAATGGACAGCGTGTGTGTCACAAATACCACTGGACAGTGTGTGTGTCAAAATCCCCATTGGACAGCGTGTGTGTCACAAACCCCACTGGACAGCGTGTGTGTCACAAACCCCACTGGACAGTGTACGTGTCACAAACCTCATTGGACATCGTGTGTGTCACAAACCCTTTTGGATACCGTGTGTGTCACATACCACACTGCACAGCCTGTGTGTCACAAACACCCATGGACAGTGTGCGAGTCAGAAACACCATTGGAGAGCGTGTGTGTCACAAGCCCATTGGACAGAGTGGGTGTGTCACAAAACCCACTGGACAGCGTGTGTGTCACAAACCCCATTGGACAGTGTGTTTGTCACAAACCCCACTGGAGATTTTTTGTGTCAGTTACCCCACTGGACAGCGTGTGTGTCACAAACAGCCATGGACAGTGTGCGTATCACAAACCCCATTGGACATCGTGTGTGTCACCAACCCCATTGGAAATTGTACGTGTCACAAACCCCATTGGTTAGCGTGTGTGTGTCACAAACTCTCCTGGTCGGTGTGTGTGTCAAAAAACCCATTGGACAGCATGCGTGTCACAAACACCATTGGACAGTTTCTATGTAACAAACCCCATTGGACAGCGTGTGTGTCACAAACCCCTTTGGACAGTGTGTGTGTCACAAACTCCATTGTACAGCGTGTGTGTGTCACAATCCCCTTTGGACAGTGTGTGTGTCACAAACCCTCCTTCTCATTGTGTGTGTCACAAACCCCATTGGACATCGTGTGTGTCACAAACCCCATTGGACAGCGTGTATATGTCACAATCCCCACTGGCCAGTGTGTGTGTCACAAACCCCATGGGACAGAGTTTTTGTCACAAACACTATCCGACAGCTTGCGTGTCACAAGCCCATTGGACAGAGTGTGTGTGTCACAAAACCCACTGTATAGCGTGTGTGTCACGAACCCCATTGGACAGCCTTTGTGTCACAAGCACCATCGGAGAGAGTGTGGTGTCACAAACCCCATTGAAAAGTGTATGTGTCACAAACCCATTGGATAGCGTGTGTGTCACAAACCACATTGGACAGCGTGTGTGTCACAAACCCCATTGGACAGCATGTGTGTGTCACAATATGCATTGGACAGTGTGTGTGTCACAAACCCCAATGGACAGAATTTGTGTCACAAACCCATTGCACACCGTGTGTCACAAATCCCATTGGACAGCGTGTGTCACAAATCCCATTGGACAGCGTGTGTGTCACAAACCCTTTTGGACACTGTATGTGCCACAAACGCCACTGGACAGCGTGTGTGTCACAAACACCCATGGACAGTGTGTGTGTCACAAACCCCATTGGACAACATGTGTGTGTCACAAACCCCCTTGGACAGCGTGTGTGTTACAAATCCCACTGGACAGCGTGTGTGTGTCACAAACCCTACTGGAGAGTGTGTGTGTCACAAACCCCATTGGACAGTGTGTGTGATGTAACAATCCGCATTGGACAGAGTGTGTGTCACAAGCCCCATTGGACAGCGTTTGTGTAACAAGCACCATTAGACAGCTTGTGTGTGTAACAATACCCATTGGACAGTGTGTGTGTCACAAACCCCATTGGACAGCGTGTGTGTCACAAAAACTCATCGACAGTGTGCGTGTCACGAACCCCATTGGACATCATGTGTGTCACAAATCCCTTTAGAAAGAGTGTGTGTCACAAACCCCTTTGGACAGCGTGTGTGTGTCACAAACCCCTTTGGACAGCGTGTGTGTCACAAATCCTTTTGGACAGTGTGTGTCTCACAAACCCCTTTGGACAGTGTGTGTGTCACAAACCCCATTGGACAGTGTGTGTGATGTCACAATCCGCATTGGACACCGTGTGTGTCACAAGCCCCATTGGACAGCGTGTGTGTCACAAACCGCATTAGAAAGTGTGCGTGTCACAAACGCCATTGAAACGTGTGTGTGTCACAAACCCCATTGGATAGCGTGTGTGGTTCACAAATCCCATTGGACAGCGTGTGTGTCACGAACCCCATTGGACAGCTTGTGTGTCACAAAGCCTTTGGACAGACTGTGTGTGTGACATAAACCACTGCTCAGCGTGTGTGTCACCATCACCATTGGAGAGAGTGTAGTGTTCACAAACCCCATTGGAAAGTGTATGTGTCGCAAACCCCATTGGATAGCGTGTGTGTGTCACAAACGCTATTGGACAGTGTGTGTGTCACAAAACCGTATTGGACAGAGTTTGTGTCACAAACCCTATTGGACAGCGTGTGTGTCAGAAACACCATTAGACAGTGTATGTGTCACAAACCACATTGGACACTGTGTGTGTCACAAACCCCACTGGACAGCGTGTGTGTCACAAACCCCATTGGACAGTGTGTGTGTCACAAACCCCATTGGAGAGCGTGTGTGTTACAAACCCCATGGGACAGAGTGTGTGTGTCACAAACAACATTATAAAGTGTGCGTGTCACAAACCCCATTGGACAGCGTGTGTGTGTCACAAACCCCAATGGAAAGTGTATGTGTCACAAACCCTATTGGATAGCGTGTGCATGTTACAAACCCCTTTGGAACGTGCGTGTGTCACAAACCCTATTGGACAGCGTGTGTGTGTCACACACCCCACTGGACAGCGTGTGTGTCACGAACCCCATTGGACAGCTTGTGTGTCACAAGACCCATTGGAAAGCCTGTGTGTGTTACAAACCCCATTGGACAGCGTGTGTGTCACAAACCCCATTGGACAATGTGTGTGTGTCACAAACCCCATTGGACATCGTGTGTTTCACAATCCCATTTGGACAGTGTGTGTGTCACAAACCCTATTGGACAGCGTTTGTGTGTCACAAGCCCCATTGGACAGCGTGTGTGTCACAAGCTCCATAGGACAGTGTGTGTGTGTTACAATACCCATTGGACAGTGTGTGTGTCACAAACCCCATTGGACAGCGTGTGTGTCACAAACGCCCGTAGACACTGTGTGTGTCACAAACCCCATTGTACATCGTGTGTGTCACAAATCCTTTTGGACAGTGTGTGTCTCACATACCCCGCTGGACAGCGTGTGTGTCACAAACACCCACGGACAGTGTGCGTGTCAGAAACCCCATTGGACAGCTTGTGTGTGTCACAAACCCCATTGGACAGTGAGTGTGTCTCACAATCCCCATTTCACAGTTTTTGTGTGTCACAAACCCCATTGGACAGCGTGTGTGTCACAATCCCCATTGGACAGCGTGTGTGTCACAAACCCCTTTGGACAGTGTTTTTGTCAAAAACCCCATTGGACAGCGGGTGTGTGACACAATACCCTTTAGACAGTCTGTGTGTCAAGAACCCCATTGGACAGAATGTGTGTCATAAACCCCATGGGACAGCGTGTGTGTGTGACAGTCCTCATTGGACAGTGTTTGTGTTTCAGAAACCCCATTGGACAGCGAGTGTGTGACACAATCCTCTTTGGAGAGGGTGTGTGTCACGAACCCCATTGGACAGCGTGTGTGTCACAAACCCCATTGGACAGAGTGTGTGTCACAAATACCATTGGACAGTGTGTGTGTCACAAAACGCATTGCATAGCGTATGTGTCACAATCCCCATTGGACAGCGTGTGTGTCACAAGCGCCATTGGAAATTGTGTCTGTCACAAACCCCATTGGAAAGTGTGTGTGTCATAACCCCCATTTTACAGCGTGTGTGTGTCACAATCCTCATTGGACAGTGTGCGTGTGTCACAAACCCCATTGGACATCGTTTGTATCACCATCCCCATTGGACAGCGTGAGTGTCACAAACCCCATTGGACAGCGTGTGTGTGTCACAATACCCATTGGACAGTGTGTGTGTGTCACAAACCTCATTGGATAGCGTGTGTATCACAAACCCCTTTGGACTGTGTGTGTGTCACAAACCCCATTCTACAGGGCGTGTGTGTCACATTCCCCATTGGACGGCGTGTGTGTCATGAATCCCATAGGACAGTGTGTCTGTGTCACAATACCCATAGGACAGTGTGTGTGTCACAATCCCCATTGGACAGCATGTGTGTCACTAAACCCTTTGGATAGCATGCGTGTCACAAATACCATGGGACAGTGTGTGTGTAACAAAAGCAATTTGTCAGCGTGTGTGTCACAAGCACCATTGGACAGTGTGTGTGTCACAAACCCCATTGGAAAGTGTATGTGTCAAAAACCCCATTGCGTAGCGTGTGTGTGTCACAAACCCCATTGGACAGCGTGTGTGTCAAAAGCCCCATTGGACAGCGTGTGTGTCAAAAACACCTTTGGACAGCGTGTGTGTGTATCAATACCCATTGGACAGTGTGTGTGTCACAAGCACCATTGGACAACGTGTGTGTCACAAACCCCCGTGGACACTGTGTATGTCACAATCCCCATTGGAAAGTGTATGTGTCACAAACCCCATTGTATAGCGTATGTGTGACACAAACCCTCCTGGTCAGTGTGTGTGTCACAAAACCCTTTGGATAGCATGCGTGTCACAGACCCCACTGGACAGCGTGCATGTCACAAGCGCCATTATAAAGTGTTTGTGTCACAAACCCAATTGGACAGTGTGTATGTCACAATCCCCATTAGACAGCGTCTGTGTCACAAATCCCATTGGACAGCGTGTGTGTCACAAACACCCATGGACAGTGTGCGTGTCACAAACCCCATTGGACATCGTGTGTGTCACAAACCCCTTTGGACAGTGTGTGTCACAAACGCCATTGGACAGCGTGTGTGTCACAAACAACATTGGACAGCGTGTGTGTGTCACAATCCCCATTGGACAGTGTGTGTGTCACAAAACCTATTGGATAGCGTGTGTGTCATAAACCCCATTAGATAGTGTGCGTGTCACAAACCCCATTGGAGAGCGTGTGTGTGTCACAAAACCACTTAAATAGTATGCGTGTCACAAACCTCATTGGATAGCATGTGCGTGTCACAAACCCAATTAGAAAGTGTGCGTGTTACAAACCCCATTGGATAGCTTGTGTGTGTTACGAACCCCATTGGAAAGCATTTGTGTCACAAGACCCATTGGACAGAGTGTGTGTGTCACAAATCCCATTGGACATTGTGTGTATCACCATCCCCGTTGGACAGCGTGTGTGTCGCAACCCCTTTGAAAAGCGTGTGTGTCACAAATAACTATTGACAGTGTGCATGTCACAAACCCCATTGGACATTGTGTGTGTGTCACAAACCCCATTAGAAAGTGTGCATGTCACAAACCCCATTAGAAAGTATTTGTGTCACGAACCCCATTGGACATCGTGTGTGTCACAAACGCCTTTGGACAGGTGTGTGTGTCACGAACACCATTGGACAGCGTGTGTATGTCACAATCCCCATTGGACAGCGTGTGTCTCAAAACCCAATTGGACAGTCTGTGTGTCACAAAACCCACTGGACAGTGTGTGTGTCACAAACACCTTTGAACAGCATGTGTGTCACAAAACCCATTGGACAGCATGTGTTTGTCACAACTCCCATTGGACAGACTGTGTGTCTCACAAACCCCTTTCGATAGCGTGTGTGTGTCACAAATCCTATTGGACAGTGTGTGTGTGTCACAAACCCCATTAGACATTGTGTGCGTCACAAACCCCATTGGACAGAGTTCGTGTCACAAACCCACTGGACAGTGTTTGTGTCACAATCCCCACTGGACAGTGTGTGTGTCACAAAACTCACTGGACAGCGTGTGTGTCACGAACCCCATTGAACAGCGTGTGTGTCACAAGCCCATTGGACAGAGTGTGCGTGTCACAAAACCCACTGGACAGCGTGTGTGTCACAAACTCCATTGGATAGTGTCTGTGTCACAAACCCCATTTGAAAGTGTGTGTATCACAAACCCCATTGGATAGCGTCTGTGTGTCACAAACCCTATCGGACAGTGTGTGTGTCACAAATGACATTGAACGGCATGTGTGTCACGAACACCATTGGACAGAGTGTATGTCACAAAAACCATTGGACAGAGTGTGTGTGTCACAAACCGCATTGGACAGCGTGTGTGTCACAAATCCCATGGGTCAGAGTGTGTGTCATAAAACCCATTGCACAGTGTGTGTGTGTCACAGTCCCCATCGGACAGCATGTGTGTCACAAGCGCCACTGGACAGAGTGTGTTTGTCACAAACCCCATTGAAAGTGTATCTGTCACAAACCCCATTGGATAGTGTGTGTGTGTCACAAACCCTCCTGGTCAGTGTGTGTGTCACAAAACCCATTGTGCACAATGCGTGTCACAAACACCATTGGACAGCGTGTGTGTGTCACAAACCCCTTTGGAAAGTATGTGTCAGAAACCCCATTGGATAGCGTGTGCATGTCAAAAAGCCCATTAGATAGCCTGTGTGTCACAAACCCTTTGGACAGTTTGTGTGTCACAAACCCCATTGGACAGAGTGTGTGAGTCACAATCCCCATTGGACAGTGTGTGTGTCACAAAACCCACTGGACAGCGTGTGTCACACGAACCCCATTGGACAGCGTGTGTGTCACAAGCACCATTGGACAGGGTGTGAGTGTCACAAACCCCATTGGATAGTGTGTGTGTCACAAACCCCATTAGAAAGTGTGTGTGTCACAAACCCCATTGGATAGCGTAAGTGTGTCACAAACCCTATTGGACAGAGTGTGTGTGTCACACACCCCATGGGACAGCGTGTGTGTCACAAACCCCATTGGACAGCGTGTGTGTCACAAACACCACTGGTCAGTGTTTATGTCACAAACCCCATTGGACAGCGTGTCTGTCAAAACCCCATTGGACAGTGTGTGTGTCACAAAACCCACTGCACAGCATGTGTGTCACCAACAGCCATGGACAGTGTGAGTGTCACAAACCTCATTGGATAGCGTGTGTGTCATAAACCCCATTGGATAGCGTGTATGTGTCACGACCCCCATTGGACAGTGTGTGTGTCACAAACCCCATTCGAAAGTATGCGTGTCACAAACCCCACTGGACAGCGTGTGTGTCACAAACCCCACTGGACAGCGTGTGTGTCACGAATCCCATTGGACAGCTTGTGTGTCAAAAACACCATTGGACAGAGTGTGTGTGTCACAAAACCCATTGGACAGTGTGTGTGTCATAAACCCCATTGGACAGCGTGTGTGTGTCACGAACCCCATTAGAAAGTAGGCGTGTCACAAACCACATTGGATAGCGTGTGTGTGACACAAACCCCATTAGAAAGTGTGTGTGTCACAGACCCGATCGGAAACTGTTTGTGTCACAAACACCATTGGACAGCGTGTGTGTGTCACAATCCCCATTGGACAGTGTGTGTGTCACAAAACCCATTGGATAGCGTGTGTTTCACAAACCCCATTAGAAAGAGTGTTTGTCACAAACACTATTGGATAGCGTGTGTGATGTCACAAACCCTATTTGACAGTGTGTGTGTCACAAACCCCACTGGACTGCGTGTGTGTCTCGAACCCCATTGGACAGCTTGTGTGTCACAAGACCTATTGGACAGAGTGTGTGTGTCACAATCCCCATTGAACAGCGTGTGTGTCACAAACCCCATTGGACAGTGTGTGTGTCACAAACTCCACTGGACAGCGTGTGTGTCTCACAATTCCCATTAGAAAGTGTGTGTGTCACAAACCCCATTGGATAGCTTAAGTGTGTCACAAACCCTATTGGACAGAGTGTGTGTGTCACACACCCCATTGGACAGCGTGTGTGTCACAAACCCACGTGGATACTCTGTTTGTCACGAACGCCATTGGACAGCGTGTGTGTCACTGAAACCCACTGGACAGCGTCTGTGTCACAAACACCCATGGACAGTGTGAGTGTCACATACCCCATTGGATAGCGTGTGCGTCACAGGCCCATTGGACAGAGTGTGTGTGACAAAACCCACTGGACAGCGTGTGTGTCTCGAACCCCATTGGACAGAGTGTGTGTCACAAGCACCATTGGACAGTGTGTGTCAAAACTCCATTGGATTGTGAGTGTGTATCACAAACCCTATTGGACAGTGTGTGCGTCACAAACCCCATTGGAGAGAGTGTGGTGTCACAAACTCCACTGAAAAGTGTATGTGTCACAAACCCATTGGACAGAATGTGAGTCACAAACACCATTGGACAGTTTGTGTGTCACAAACCCCACTGGACAGCGTGTGTGTGTGTCGCAAACCCTCCTGGTTAGTGTGTGTGTCACAAACCCCATTGGACAGCGTGTGTGTCACAAACCCTATGGGACAGTGTGTGTGTGACACAAACCCCATTATAAAGTGTGCGTGTCAAAACCCCATTGGACAGAGTGTGTGTCACAAATCCTTTTGGACAGTGTGTGTCTCACAAACCCCTTTGGACAGTGCGTGTGTCACAAAACTTATTGGACCTTGTGTGTGATGTCACAATCCGCATTGGACAGCGTGTGTGTCACAAGCCCCATTGGACAGCGTGTGTGTCACAAGCACCATTAGACAGCGTGTGTGTGTAACAATACCCATTGGACACTCTGTGTGTCACAAACCCCATTGGACAGTGTGTATGTCACAAATCCTTTTGGACAGTGTGTGTCTCACAAACCCCACTGGACAGCGTGTGAGTCACAAACACCCATCGACAGTGTGCGTGTCACAAACCCCATTGGACATCATGTGTGTCACAAACCCCTTTGGAAAGAGTGTGGGTCAGAAACCGCATTGGACAGCATGTGCGTGTCACAATACCCATTGGACAGTGTGTCTGTGTGTCACAAACCCCATTAGACAGCGTGTGTGTCACAAATCCTTTTGGACAGTGTGTGTCTTACAAACCCCTTTGGACAGTGTGTGTGTCACAAACCCCATTGGACAGCGTGTGTGTGTCACAATCGCCATTGGACAGTGTGTTATTGTCACAAACCCCATTAGACAGCGTGTGTGTCACAAGCACCATTGTACAGAGTGTGGTGTCACAATCCCCATCGGACAGCGTGTGTGTCACAAACCCCAGTGTACAGTGTGTGTGTGTCACAATACCCATTGGACAGTGTATGTGTCTCAAACACCATGGGACCGAGTTTGTGTCACAAACCCCTTTGGACAGTGTGTGTATGTCAGAAACACCATTGGACAGCATGTGTGTGTCACAAACCCCTTTGGACAGCATGTGTGTGTCACAAACCCTCCTGCTCAGTGTGTGTGTCAAAAACCCCATTGGACAGCGCGTGTGTCACAAACCCCATTGGAAAGCGTGTGTGTGTCGCAAACCCCATGGGACAGAGTACGTGTCAAAAATCCCCTTGGACAGCGTGTGTGTAATAAACCGCATTGGACAGCTTGTGTGTGTCACAATCCCCATTGGACAGCGTGTGTGTGTCACAATCCCCATTGGACAGTGTGTGTGTCACAAACCCCATGGGACAGAGTGTGTGTCACAAACACTATTGGTCAGCGTGTGTGTGTCACAAGCCCATTGGACAGAGTGTGTGTGTCACAAAAGCCACTGGGCAGCGTGTGTGTCACAAACCCCATTGGACAGAGTGTGTGTCACAAACCCCATTGGACAGTGTGTGTGTGTCAAAAACCCCATGTGATAGAATGTGTGTGTCACAAACCCCATTAGAAAGTATGCGTGTCACAAACCCCATTGGACAGTGTGTGTGTATCACAATCCCCATTGGACAGTGTCTGTGTCACAAACCCCATTAGACAGCGTGTGTTTCACAAACATCTATGGACAGTGTGTGTTTCACAAACCCCATGGGACAGAGTGTGTGTCACAAACATTATTGGTCAGAGTCTGTGTGTCACAAGCCCATTGGACAGAGTGTGTGTGTCACAAAACCCACTGGGCAGCGTGTGTGTAATGAACCCCATTGGACAGCGTGTGTGTCACAAGCACCGTTGGACAGAGTGTTGTGTCACAATCCCCATTAGACAGCGTGTGTGTCACATACCCCATTGGACAGTGTGTGTGTGTCACAATCCCCTTTTGATAGAGTGTGTGTGTCACAAACCCCATTAGAATGTATGCGTGTCAAAAACCCCATTGGACAGCGTGTGTGTGTCACAAACCCCATTGGACAGTGTGTGTGTGTCACAAACCCCATTTGATAGAGTGTGTGTGTCACAAACCCTATTGGACAGTGTGTGTGTCACAAAACCCACTGGATAGCGTGTGTGTCACAAACGCCATTGGATAGAGTGTGTGTCACACTCCCCATTGTAAAGAGTGTATTTGTCAAAAAGCCCACTGGACAGCGTGCGTGTTCACAAACCCCTTTGGACAGCGTGTGTGTCACAAAACCCATTGGACAGAGTGTGTGTGTCACAAACCCCATTGGACAGCGTGTGTGTTACAATCCCCATTGGACAGCTTGCGTGTCACAAACACCATTGGACAGCGTGTGTGTGTAACAATACCCATTGGACAGTGTGTGTGTCACAATCCCCATTGGACAGCTTGTGTGTCACAAACCCTATTGGGCAGCGTGTGTGTCACAAATCCCCGTGGACACTGTGTGTGTCACAAACACCCATGGACAGCGTGCGTGTCATAAAACCCGGTGGACATAGAGTGTGTCACAAACCCCTTTGGACAGTGTGTGTGTCACAAACACCATTGGACAACGTGTGTGTCACAAGCCCATTGGACAGAGTGTGTGTGCCACAAAACCCACTGGACAGCGTGTGTGTCACGAACCCCATTGGACAGTGTGTGTGTCATAAACCCCATTGGACAGCGAGTGTGTGCAACAATCCCCATTGGTCAGTGTGTATGTGTCACAAACCCCATTGGACAGCGTGTGTGTCACAATACCCGTTAGACAGTGTGTCTGTCACAAACCCCATGAGACAGACTGTGTGTCACCAACACTATTGGACAGCCTTTGTGTCAAAAGCCCGTTGGAAAGAGTGTGTGTGTCACAAAACCCACTGGACAGTGTGTGTGTCACGAACCCCATTGAACAGCGTGTGTGTCACAAGCACCATTGGACAGAGTGTATGTGCCACAAACCCCACTGGAAAGCGTGTGTGTCACAATCCCACTGGACAGCGTGTGTGTCACAAACCCCATTGGATAGCGTGTGTGTATAACAAACCCTATTGGATAGCGTGTGTGTCAGAAACCCCATTAGAATGTGTGCGTGTCGCAATCCCCATTGAAAAGCGTGTGTGTGTCACAAATATATTGGACAGTGTGTAGGTCACAATCCCCGTTGGACAGCGTCTGTGTCACAAAGGCCATGGGACAGCTTGTGTGTCACAAACCCCATTAGATAGCGTGTGTGTGTCAAAAGCCCCATTGGACAGTGTGTGTGTCACAAACACCTTTGGACAGCGTGTGTGTGTCACAAACCCCATTGGACAGCGTGTGTGTCACAAGCCCATTGGACAGAGTGTGTGTGTCACAAAACCCACTGGACACCGTGTGTGTCTCAAACCCCATTGGACATCGTGTGTGTCACAAACCCCATTGTACAGAGTGTTTGTCACAAGATCATTGGACAGAGTGTGAGTGTCACAAATCCCATTGTACAGTGTGTTTGTCACAATCCCCATTGGACAGCGTGTGTGGTACAAGCACAATTGGACAACTGGACAGAGTGTGTGTCATAAAACCCCGTGGACAGTGTGTGTGTCACAAACCCCTCTGGACAGTGTGTGTGTCACAATCCCTATTGGACAGCGTCTGTGTCTCAAACCCCCGTGGACACTGTGTGTGTCACAAACCCCTTTGGATAGCGTGTGTGTGTCACAAACCCTATTGGACAACGTGTGTGTCATGAACCCCATTGGATAGCGTGTGTGTGTCACAATTCCCATTGGACAATGTGTGTGGCACAAACACCATTGAACAGAGTTTGTGTCACAAACCAGATTGGACAGCGTCTGTGTCACAAACCCCATTGGACAGCGTGTGTGTCACAAACACCTTTGGACAGTGTCTGTGTCACAAACCGCATTGGACAGCGTGTGTGTGTCACAACCCCCTCTGGACAGTGTGTGTGTCACAATCCCCAGTGGACAGCGTGTGTGTCAAAAAACCCACTGGACAGCGTGTGTTTCACGAACCCCATTGGACAGAGTGTGTGTCACAAGCACCATTGGACAGAGTGTGTGTGTCAGAAATCCCATTGGAAAGTGTATGTGTCCCACAGCCCATTGGATAGCATGTGTGTCACAAACCCTATTGGACACTGTGTGTGTCACAAAACCCACTGGACAGCGTGTGTGTCAAAAACCCCATTGGACAGAGTGTATGTGTCACAAAACCCATTGGACAGTGTGTGTGTCACAAAACTCATTGGATAGCGTGTGTGAGTCACAAACCCCATTGTGCAGCGTGTTTCTCACAATCCTCATTGGACAGATTGTGTGTGTCGAAAATCGCCGTGGACACTGTGTGTGTCACGAACCCCATTGGACAGCGTCTGTGTCATAAGCACCATTGGACAGAGTTTGTGTGTCAGAAACCCCATTGGAAAGTGTATGTGTCACAAACCCAATTGGACAGCGTATGTGTGTCAAAAACCCATTGGACAGCCTGTGTGTCACAATCCCCATTGGACAGTGTGTGAGTCACAAACCCCATTGGACAGTGTGAGTGTCACAAACCATATTGGAGAAAGTTTGTGTCACAAACCCCATTGGAAAGTGTCTGTGTCATAAACCGCATTAAATAGCGTGTCTGAGTCACAAACCCCATTGTACAGCGTCTTTGTCACAATCCTCACTGGACAGGGTGTGTGTCGCAGACCCCACTGGACAGCGTGTGTGTCACAAACACCCATGGACAGCGTACATGTCACAAACCCCTTTGGACACCGTGTGTGTCATAAAACCCACTGGACTGCGTGTGTGTTACAAGACCCATTGGGCAGAGTGTGTGTGTCACAAACCTCATTGGACAGCGAGTGTGTCACAAGCTCCATTGGACAGCGTGTATGTCACAAACCCCATTTGACAGCGTGTGTGTCACAATACCATTGTACAGCGTGTGTGTCACAAACACCCATGGACAGTGTGCGTGTCACAAACCCCATTGGACACCCTGTATGTCACAGACCCCTTTGGACAGTTTGTGTTTCACAAAGCCCATGGGATAGAGTGTGTGTCACGAACCCCATTGGACAGCGTGTGTGTCACAAGCACCATTGGACAGAGTGTGTGTGTCACAAACCCCATTGGAAAATGTATGTGTCACAAATCCCATTCGATAGTGTGTGTGTGTCACAAACCCCATGGGACAGAGTGTGTGTGTCACAAAACCAATTGAAAAGTGTGTGTGTCACAAACCCCTTTGGAAAGTGTGTGTGTCACAAACCCCAGGGGACAGCGTGTGTGTCACAAACAGCATTGGACAGCGTGTGTGTGTCACAAACTGCATTGGATAGCGAGTGTGTGTCACAAACCCTATTGGACAGTGTGTGTGTCACAAACCCCTTTGGACAGCGTGTGTGTCACAAGACCATTGGACAGAGTGTGTATGTCACAAAACCCACAGGACAGCGTGTGTGTTCACGAACCCCATTGAACAGCGTGTGTGTCACAAGCCCCATTGGACAGCGTGTGCGTCTCAAACACCATTGGAGAACGTGTGTGTGTAACAATACGCACTGGAGAGTGTGTGTGTCTCAAACCCCACTGGACAGCGTGTGTGTCACAAACCCTTTTTGGACAGTGTGTGTGTCACAAACCCCATTGGACAGCTTGTGTGTGTCACAATCCCCATTGGACAGTGTGTGTGTGTCACAAACCCCAATGGACAGCGTGTGTGTATCACAATCCCCACTGGACAGTGTGTGTGTCAGAAAACCCATGGGACAGAATCGTTTCACAAACCGCATTGGACAGTGTGTGTGTCACAAGCACCATGAGACAGTGTGTGTGTGTCACAAACCCCATTGGAAAGTGTATGTGTCACAAACCCCATTGGATAGCGTGTGTGTGTCACAAACCCTACTGGTCAGTGTATGCGTCACAAAACCCATTGGACAGCATGCGTGTCGCAATCACCTTTGGACAGTGTGTGTGTAAGAAGCACAATTGTTGAGCGTGTGTGTCACAAACCCCATGGGACAGGGTGTGTGTGTCACAAACCGCATTGGAAAGTGTGTGCGTCACAAACCTCATTGGAAAGTGTGTATGTCACAAACACCATTGGATAGCGTGTGTGTGTCACAAACCCTATAGAACAGTGTGTGTATCACGAATCCCATTGGACAGACTGTGTGTGACACAATCCCCTTTGGACAGTGTGTGTGTAATAAACCCCATTGGACAGCGTGTGTGTCACAATCCCTTAGAACAGCGTGTGTGTCACAAACCCCATTGGACAGCGTGTGTGTCACAAACCCCATTGGACAGCGTGTGTGTGTCACAAACCCCATTGGATAGCGAGTGTGTGTCATAAACCCTATTGGACAGTGTGTGTCTCACAGTACCTTAATGTACAGCGTGTGAGCAACGAACCCCTTTGGAGAGCATGTGTGTCACAAGACCCATTGGACAGAGTGTGTGTGTCACAAACCCATTGGACATCGTGTGTGTCACAAACCCCATTGGACAGCGTGTGTGTGTAATAATACCCATTGAACAGCGTGTGTCACAAACCCCATTGGACAGCGTGTGTGTCAAAAACACCATTGGACTGCGCGTGTGTGTCACAAACCCCATTGGACAGCGTGTGTGTGTCAAAATACCCATTGGACAGTGTTTGTGTGTCACAAACCCCATTGGACACTGTGTGTTTCACAAACCCCTTTGGACAGTGTGTTTCTCACAAACCCCATTGGACAGCGTGTGTGTGACACAATCCCCTTTGAAGAGTGTGTGTGTCACAATACCCATTAAACAGTGTGTGTGTCACAAAACCCATTGGACAACATGTGTGTCACAAATCCCATTGGACAGCGTGTGTGTGTCACAAAACCCATTTGACAGAGTGGGTGTCAAAAAAAGCACCATTGGACAGAGTGTGTGTGTCACAAAACCCATTGGAACGTGTATGTTTCACAAACCCCACTGGATAGCGTGTGTGTGTCACAAACCCTATTGGTAAGTGTGTGTGTTAGAATCACCATTGGACAGCGTGTGTGTCACAAACTCCATTGGACAGCGTGTGCATCACAAACCACATCGGACAGCGTATGTGTCACAAACCCCATTGTACAGCGTGTGTGCCACAAACACCCATGGACAGTGTGCGTGCCACAAACCCCATTGGACATCTTATGTGTCACAAACCCCTATGGAAAGTGTGTGTGTCACAAACCCCATTGGTCAGCCTGTGTGTCACAAAAACCCTTGGACAGTGTGCGTGTTACAAACCCCTTTGGACATACTGTTTGTCACAAACCCCTTTGGACAGTGTGTGTGTCACAAACCCCATTGGACATCGTGTGTGTGTCACAATCCCCATTGGACAGTGTGTTTGTCACGAACCCCATTGGACACCGTGTGTGACAAGCTCCGTTGGACAGAATGTTTGTGTCACAAACCCCATTGGAAAGCGTATGTGTCACAAACCCCATTGGATAGCGTGTGTGTGTCACATACCCCATTGGACAGCGTGTGTGTGTCACAAACCCCATTGGATAGCGTGTGTGTGTCACATACCCCATTGGACAGCGTGTGTGTGTCACAAGCCCCATTAAAAACTGGGTGTGTGTCACAAACCGCATGGGACAGCGTGTGTGTCACAAACACCATTGGACAGTGTGTGTGTCACACACCCCATTGGACAGTGTGTGTGTCAAAACCCCATTGGAGAGTTTGTGTGTGACAAAACCCAATGGACAGCGTGTGTGTCACAAACCCCACTGGACAGCGTCTGTGTCACAAACCGCTTTGGACAGTGTGTGTGTCAGAAACCCCCTTGGACAGTGTGTGTGTCACAATCCCTATAGGACAGAGTGTATGTCACAAACCCCCGTGGACACACTGTGTGTCACAAACCACATTGAACAGTGCGTGTGTGTAACAATACCCATTAGACGGTGTGGAGTGTCACAAACCCCATTGGACAGCGTGTGTGTCACAAACCCTGTGCACACTGAGTGTGTCACAAACCCCATTGGACAGCGCGTGTGTCACATACACCATCGGACAGCGTGTGTGTGTCACAATCCCCATTGGACAGCGTGTGTGTGTGACAAACCCCATTGGATAGCGTGTGTGTCACAAACCCAATTGGACAGCGTGTGTGTGTGACAAACCCCATTGGATAGCGTGTGTGTCACAAACCCAATTGGACAGCGTGTGTGTCACAAACCCCATTGGACAGCGTCTGTGTTTAACAATACCCATTGGACAGTGTGTGTGTCACAAACCCCATTGGACAGCGTGTGTGTCACAAACCCCTGTGGACACTGTGTGTGTCACGAACCCCATTGGACAGCGTGTGTGTCACAAACCCCTGTGGACACTGTGTGTGTCACGAACGCCATTGGACAGTGTGTGTGTCACAATCCCCAGCGGACAGCGTGTGTGTCAATACCCCTTTGGACAGTGTGTGTGTGACAAAACCCACTGCACGGAGTGTGTGTCACAAACACCCATGGACAGTGTGAATGTCACAAACCCCATTGGATAGGGTCTGTGTCACAAACACCTTTGGACAATGTGTGTGTCAGAAACCCCATTGGACAGCGTGTGTGTGTCACAATCCCCATTGGACAGTGTGTGTGTCACAATCCCCATTGGACAGCGTGTGTGTCACTAACCCCGTGCACACTGTGTGTGTTACAAACCCCATTGGACAGTGTGTGTGTTATAAACTCCACTGGACAGCGTGTGTGTCACAAACACCGATGGACAGAGTGCGTGTCACAAACCCCGTTTTACATCGTGTGTGTCACAAACCCCTTTGGACAGCGTGTGTGTCACAAGCGCCACTGGACAGAGTGTCTGTGTCTCAAACCCCATTGGACAGTGTGTGTGTCACAAACACCCATGGACAGTATGCATGTCACAAACCCCATTGGACATCGTGTGTGTCACAAACCTCATTGGATAGCGTGTGTGTGTCACAAACCCCATTATAAAGTGTACGTGTCACAAACCCCATTGGATAGCGTGTGTGTGTCACAAACCCTTTTGGACAGTGTGTAGGTCACAATCCCCATTGGACAGTGTCTGAGTCACAATCCCCATTGGACAGTGTGTGTGTCACAAACACCATTGGACAGCGTGTGTGTCTCAAACCCCACTGGACAGCGTGTGTGTCAGAAACCCCTTTGGAGAGTGTGTGTGTCACGAACCCCATTGGACAGCGTGTGTGTTACAAGCGCCATTGGACAGAGTGCGTGTGTCACAAAGCCCATTAGAAAATGTTCGTGTCACAAACCCCATTGGATAGCATGTGTGTATCACAAACCCTACTGGACAGTGTGTGTGACACAATCCCCATTGGACAGCGTCTTTGTCACAAACCCAATGGGACAGAGTGTGTGTCACAAACACTATAGGACAGCGTGTGTGTGTCACAAGCCCATTGGACAGAGTTTGTGTGTCACAAGCACCATTGGACAGAGTGTGGTGTCACAAACCCCATTGGAAAGTGTATGTCTCACAAACTCCATTGGATAGTGTGTGTGTCACAAACCCTATTGGACATTGTGTGTGTCACAAAACCCTCTGGATAGCGTCTGTGTCACAAACCCCATTGGACAGTGTGTGTGTCACAAACCCCATTTTACATCGTGTATGTCACAAACCCCTTTGGACAGTGTGTGTGTCCCAAATCTCACTGGACAGAGTGTGTGTCACAATCCCCATTTGACAGCGTGAATGTCACAAACCCCATTGGATAGTGTGTGTGTGTCACAAACCCCATTAGAAAGTGTGTGTGTCACAAACCCCATGGGACAGAATGTATGTCACAAACACTATTTGACAGCGTGTGTGTCACAAACCCCATTGGACAGCGTGTGTGTGTCACAATCCCCATTGACAGTGTGTGTGTCACAAACCCCATTGGAAAGTGTATCTGTCACAAACCCCGTTGGACAGTGTGTGTGTCACAAACCCCATTGGACAGTGTGTGTGTCAAAACCCCATTGGACAGTTTGTGTGTGACAAAACCCAATGGACAGCGTGTGTGTCACAAACCCCATTGGACAGTGTGTGTGTCACAAAACCCCATTGGATAGCGTGTGTGTCACAAACCCTATTGGACAGCGTCTGTGTCACAAACCACTTTGGACAGTGTGTGTGTCAGAAACCCCATTGGACAGTGTGTGTGTCACAATCCCCATAGGACAGAGTGTGTGTCACAAACCCCCGTGGACACACTGTGTGTCACAAACTACATTGAACAGTGCGTGTGTGTAACAATACCCATTAGACGGTGTGGAGTGTCACAAACCCCATTGGACAGCGTGTGTGTCACAAACCCCATTGGACAGCGTGTGTGTGTCACAAACCCTTTTGGACAGTGTGTAGGTCACAATCCCCATTGCACAGCATCTGTGTCACAAACCGCATTGGACAGCGTGTGTGTCACATACACCATCGGACAGCGTGTGTGTGTCACAATCCCCATTGGACAGCGTGTGTGTGTGACAAACCCCATTGGATAGCGAGTGTGTCACAAACCCCATTGGACAACGTGTGTGTCACAAACCCCATTGGACAGCGTCTGTGTTTAACAATACCCATTGGACAGTGTGTGTGTCACAAAACCCATTGGACAGCGTGTGTGTCACAAACCCCTGTGGACACTGTGTGTGTCACGAACCCCATTGGACAGCGTGTGTGTCACAAACCCCTGTGGACACTGTGTGTGTCACGAACGCCATTGGACAGCATGTGTGTCACAATCCCCAGTGGACAGCGTGTGTGTCAATACCCCTTTGGACAGTGTGTGTGTGACAAAACCCACTGGACAGAGTGTGTGTCACAAACACCCATGGACAGTGTGAGTGTCACAAACCCCATTGGATAGGGTCTGTGTCACTAACACCTTTGGACAATGTGTGTGTCAGAAACCCCATTGGACAGCATGTGTGTGTCACAATCCCCATTGGAGAGTGTGTGTGTCACAATCCCCATTGGACAGCGTGTGTGTCACTAACCCCGTGCACACTGTGTATGTCACAAACCCTATTGGACAGTGTGTGTGTGTCACAAACCCTACTGGACAGCGTGTGTGTCACAAACCCCATTGGACAGAATGTGTGTCACAAACCCGCGTGGAGACTGTGAGTGTCACAAACGCCATTGGACAGTGTGTGTGTCACAAACCCCCCTGGACAGTGTGTGTGTGTCAGAACCCCATTGGACAGTGTGTGTGTCACAATCCCTATTGGACAGCATCTGTGTCTCAAACCCCCGTGGACACTCTGTGTGTCACAAACCCCATTGGACAGTGTGTGTGTCACAAACTCCACTGGACATCGGATCTGTAACAAACACCCATGGACAGCGTGCGTGTCACAAACCCCCTTGGACAGCGTGTGTGTCACAAGCACCATTGGACAGAGCGTGTGGGTCAGAAACCCCATTTTAAAGTGTATTTGTCACACAGCCCATTGGATAGCGTGTGTGTCTCACAAACCCCATTGGACAGAGTCTGTGTCACAAACCCCATTGGACAGCGTGTGTGTGTCACAAACCCCATTGTACAGCGTCTTTGTCACAATCCTCACTGGACAGCGTGTGTGTCGCAGACCCCATTGGACAGTGTGTGTGTGACAAACCCTATTAGACAGAGAGTGTGTCACAAACAGCATTGGACAGCGTGTGTGTGTCACAAACCCCATTGGACAGCGTGTGTGTAACAAACCCCATTGGACAGTGTGTGTGTCACAAAAGCCTTTGGACAGAGTGTATGTGTCACAATCCCCATTGGACAGCGTGTGTGTCACAAACACCCATGGACAGCGTGCGTGTCACAAACCCCATTGGACATCGTGTGTGTCACAAACCCCTTTGAACAGTGTGTGTGTCACAAAACCCATTGGATAGTGTGTGTGTCTCACAAACCCCATTGTACAGAGTGTTTGTCACATGCTCATTGGACAGCGTGTGTGGTACAAGCCCATTGGACAGAATGTGTGTGTCACAAAACCCCGTGGACACTGTGTGTTTCACGAACGTAACTGGACAATGCGTGTGTCACAACCCCCCCTGGACAGTGTGTGTGTCACAATCCCCATTGGACAGCGTGTGTGTCTCAAACCCCCGTGCACAGTGTGTGTGTCACAAACCCCATTGGACAGTGTGTGTGTCACAAACCCCAGTGGACATCGTGTCTGTCACAAACACCCATGGACAGCGTGCTTGTCACAAACCCCATTGGACATCGTATGTTTCACAAACCCCTTTGGAAAGTGTGTGGGTCACAAAACCTTATTGGACAGAGTTTGTGTCACAAATCCTATTGGACAGAGTGTGTGTCACAAACACCATTGGACAGTGTATGTGTCACAAACCCCATTGGACAACGTTTGTGTCACAAATTCCATTGGACAGAGTGTGTGTGTCACAAACCCCATGGGACAGGGTGTGTGTCACAAGCGATATTGGACAGAGTGTGTGTGTCACAAACCCCAATGGAAAGTGCATGTGTCACAAACCCCACTGGATAGCGTGTGTGTGTCACAAACCTCATTGGACAGCTTGTGTGTCACAAAACCCATTGGACAGCGTGTGTTTCACAAACCCCTTTGGAGAGTGTGTGTGTCACAAACCCCTTTGGACAGTGTGTGTGTCACGAACCCCATTGGACAGCGTGTGTGTCACAAGCACCATTGGACAGAGTGTGTGTGTCTCAAACCCCATTGGAAAGTGTATGTGTCACAAACCCCATTGGATAGCGTGTGTGTGTCACAAACCCCATTGGACAGCGTGTGTGTTACAAACGCCCGTAGACACTGTGTGTGTCACAAACACCCATGGACAGCGTGCATGTCACAGACCCCACTGGACATCATGTGTGTCACAAACCCCATTGGACAGCGTGTGTGTGTCACAATCCCCATTGGACAGTGTTTGTGTGTCACAAACAGCATTGGACAGCGTGTGTGTGTCACAAACCCCATTGGACAGCGTGTGTGTAACAAACCCCATTGGACAGTGTGTGTGTCACAAAACCCGTTGGACAGAGTGTGTGTCACGAACCCCATTGGACAGCGTTTGTGTCACAAAGCCCATTGGACAGAGTGTGTGTGTCACAAACCCCATTGGACAGTGTGTGTGATGTCACAATCCGCATTGGACAGCGTGTGTGTCACAAGCCCCATTGGACAGTGTGTGTGATACAAGCCCCATTGGACAGCGTGTTTGTCACAAGCCCCATAGGACAGCGTGTGTGTGTAACAATACCCATTGGACAGTGTGTGTGTCACAAACCCCACTGGACAGCGTGTGTGTCACAAACCCCACTGGACATCGTGTGTGTCACAAACCTCATTGGACATCATGTGTGTCACAAACCCCTTTGGACAGTGTGTGTGTCACAAGCCCCATTGGACAGCGTGTGTGTCACAAACACCATTGGAGAGCGTGTGTGTGTAACAATACCCATTGGACAGTATGTGTGTCACAAACCCCATTGGACAGCGTATGTTTCACAAACCCCTGTGTACACTGTGTGTGTCAAAACACAGGTGGACAGTGTGTGTGTCTCAAACCCCACTGGACAGCGTGTGTGTCACAAACCCCTTTGGAGAGTGTGTGTGTCACAATCCCCATTGGACAGCATGTGTGTGTCACAATCCCCATCGGACAGAGAGTGTGTTTCACAAACCCCATGGGACAGAGTGTGTGTCACGAACCCCATTGGACAGCGTGTGTGTTACAAGCACCATTGGACAGAGTGCGTGTGTCACAAAGCCCATTAGAAACTGTTCGTGTAACAAACCGCATTGGACAGCGTCTTTGTCACAAACCCAATGGGACAGAGTGTGTGTCACAAACACTATAGGACAGCGTGTGTGTGTCACAAGCCCATTGGACAGAGTTTGTGTGTCACAAGCACCATTGGACAGAGTGTGGTGTCACAAACCCCATTGGAAAGTGTATGTCTCACAAAATCCATTGGATAGTGTGTGTGTCACAAACCCTATTGGACATTGTGTGTGTCACAAAACCCTCTGGATAGCGTCTGTGTCACAAACCCCATTGGACAGCGTGTGTGTCACAAACCCCATGCTACAGAGTGTGTGTCACGAACCCCATTGGACAGCGTGTGTGTCACAAGCGTTATTGGACAGAGTGTGTGGGTCAAAAACCCAATTAGAAAGTATGTGTGTCACAAACCCCATTGGATAGCATGTGTGTGTCACAAACCCCATTGGACAGCGTGTGTGTGTCATAAACCCCATTGGACTGAGTGTGTGGCACGAACCCTATTGGACAGCATATATGTAACAAGCGCCATTGGACAGAGTGTGTGTGTCACAAACCCCATTGGAAAGTGTATGTGTCACAAACCCCGTTGGATAGCGTGTGTGTGCCACAAGACCCATTGGACAGCATGCGTGTCACAAACACAATTGGACATTGTGTGTGTCACAAACCCCATTGGATAGTGTGTGTGTGTCACAAACCCCATTAGAAAGTATGCGTGTCACAAACCCCATTGGATAGCATGTGTGTGTCACAAACCCTATCGGACAGTGTGTATGACACAATCGCCATTGGACAGTGTCTTTGTCATAAACCAAATGGTACAGAGTGTGAGTCACAAACACTATTGGACAGCGTGTGTGTGTCCAATCTCCATTCGACAGTGTGTGTGTGTCACAAACCCCATTAGACAGCGCGTGTGTCACAAACCCCATGGGACAGAGTGTGTGTCACAAACAATACTGGACAGCGTGTGTCTGTCACAAGCACTTTGGACAGAGTGTGTGCGTCACAAAACCCACTGGACAGCGCGTGTGTCACGAACACCATTGGACAGCGTGTGTGTCACAAACACCATTGGACAGCGTGTGTGTGTCACAACCCCAATTGGACAGTGTGTCTCTCACAAAAAACATGGGACTCAGTGTGTGTCACCAACCCCATTGGACAGTGTGTGTCACAAGCGCCTTTGGACAGAGTGTGTGTGTCACAAACCCTATTAGAAAGTGTATGTGTCACAAACTCCGTAGGATAGCGTGTGTGTGTCACAAACCCTCGTGGTCAGTGTGTGTGCCACAAAACCCATTGGACAGCATGCGTGTCACAAACACAATTGGACAGTGTGTGTGTAAAAAACCCAATTGGTAAGCGTGTGTGTCACAAACCCCATTGGAAAGTGTGTGTGTGACAAACCCCATTAGAAAGTAGTGAGTGTCACAAACCCCATTGGACAGCGTGTGTGTAAAATGCCCCATTGTACAGAGTTTATGTGTCACAAACCCCATTGGACAGTGTGTGTATCACAATCCCCATTGGCCAGCGTTAGTGTCACAAAACCCATTGGACAGCGTGTGTGTGTCACAATCCCAATTCTACAGTCTGTGTGTCACAAACACCATAGGAGAGCGTGTGAGTGTCACAAACCCTGTTACAAACCCAAATGAACAGCGTATGTGTCACAAACCCCATTGGACAGTGTGTGTGTTACAAAAACCATTGGACAGCTTGTGTGTCACGAACGCCATTGGACAGCGTGTGTGTGACAAGCACCATTAGACAGAGTGTGTGTGTCACAAACCCCATTGGAAAGTGTATGTGTCACAATCCCCATTGGACAGCGTGTGTGTGTAACAATACCCATTGGACAGTGTGTGTGTCTCAAACCCCATTGGACAGAGTTTGTGTCACAAAACCCATTGGACAGAGTGTGTGTGTCACAATCCCAATTGTACAGTGTGTGTGTCACAAACACCATAGGACAGCGTGTGCGTCACAAGCCCATTGGACAGAGTGTGTGTGTCACATAACCCACTGGACAGTGTGTGTGTCACAAACCCCATTGGACAGCGTGTGTGTCACAAGCACCTTTGGACACAGTGTGTGTGTCACAATCCCCATTGGGCAGTGTGTGTTTCAAAAACACCATTGGACAGCGTGTGTGTCAAAACCCAATTGGACAGTGCGTGTGTCACAAAACCCACTGGACAGCGTGTCTGTCACAAACCCCCCTGGTCAGCGTGTGTGTCAGAATCCCCAGTGGACAGCGTGTGTGTCAAAACCCCATTGGACAGTGTGTGTGTCAGAAAACCCACTGGACAGCGTGTGTGTCACAAACCCCTTTGGACAGTCTGTGTGTCACAAACCTCATTGGACAGAGTGTGTGTGTCACAAACCCCCTTGGACATCGTGTGTGTCACAAACCCCTTTGGACAGTGTGTCTGTCCCAAACCCCCATTGGACAGCGTGTGTGTGTCACAAACACCATTGGACAGCGTGTGTGTGTAACAATACGCTTTGGACAGTGTCTGTCTCGCAAACACCATTGGACAGCGTGTGTGTCCAAGACCTTTTAAAGAGCATGTGTTCCACAAACCCCATTGGACAGTATGTGTGTCACAAAACCCCTGGACAGTGTGTGTGTCACAAACCCTATTGGACAGTGTGTGTGTCACAAACCCCATTGGACAGCGTCTGTTTCACAAACTCCATTAGACAGTTCGTGTGTCACAAACCCCATTGGACAGCGCGTGTGTCTCAAACCCCCTGGACAGTGTGTGTGTCACAAACCCCATTGGACAGCGTGTGTGTCACAACCCCAATGGACAGCGTGTGTGTCACAAACCCCATTGGACAGGTTGTGTCTGTCACAAACCCCATTGGACAACGTGTGTGTCACAAACCCCATTGGACAGAGTGTGTGTGTCACAACCCCCATTGGACAGAGTGTGTGTGTCAAAACCCCCATTTGACAGCGTGTGTGTCACAATCCCAATTGGATAGTGTGTATGTCACAAAACACTGTGGACAGCGTGTGTGTCACAAACACCCCTGGAGAATCTCTGTGTCACAAACCCCATCGGACAGCGTGTGTGTCACAAGTCCCATTGGACAGCGTGTGTGTCACAAACCCCCCTGGACAGCGTGGGTCTCACAAACCCCATTGGTCAGCGTGTGTGTCACAAACTCCATTGGACAGTGTGTGTGTCACAAACCCCATTGGACAGAGAGTGTGTGTCACAAACCCCATTAGACAGCGTGTGTGTCACAAATCCCCCTGTACAGTGTATCTGTCACAAACCCCTTTGGACAGCATGTATGTCAGAAACCCCATTGGACAGCGTGTGTGTGTCACAATCCCCATTGGACAGAGTGTGTGTGACATACCCCATTGGAAATTGTGTGTGTCACAAATCCCCTTGGACAGTGTGCGTGTCACAATCCCCATTGGACAGCGTATGTGTGTCATACCCCATTGGAAAGTGTGTGTTACAAACGCAATGGAATAACATGTGTGTGTCACAAACCTTAGAGGACAGTGTGTGTGTCACAAGCCCCACTGGAAAACGTGTGTGTCACGAACCCCATTGCACAGCGTGTGTGTCACAAACACCATTGGACAGAGTGTATGTGTCACAAAACCCATTGGACAGCGTGTATATCACAAAATCACCTGGACAGCGTGTGTTTCTCAAACCCCTTTTGGCAGCGTGTCTGTCACAAACCCCCATGGACAGTGTGTGTGTCACAATCCGCATTGGACAGTATGTGTGTCACAAACCCCATTGGACAGTGTGTGTGTTACAAACCACCATAGACAGCGTGTGTGTTCACAAACACCCCTGGAGAGTCTCTGTGTCACAAACCCCATTGGACAGTGTGTGTGTCACAAACCCCAGTGGACAGCCTGTGTGTGTCAACAATCCCCAATAGACATTCTGTGTGTCACAATCCCCATTGTTCAGCGTGTGTGTCACAAATCCCATTGGACAGTGTGTGTGTCAAAAACCCCGTTGGACAGCGTGTGTGTGTCACAAACCCCATTGGACAGAGTGTGTGTTACAAACGCCACTGGCCAGCGTGCGTGTCACAAACCGCATTGGACAGCGTGTGTGTCACAAGCTCCATTTGACAGATTGTGTGTGTCACAATCCCCATTGGACAGGATTTGTGTGTCACAAACCCTATTGGACAGCGTGTGTTTCACAAACCCCATTGGACAGTGTGTGTGTGTCACAATCCCCATTGGACAATATGTGTGGCACAAACACCATTGAACAGAGTTTGTGTCACAAACCAGATTGGACAGCATCTGTTTCACAAACCGCATTGGACAGCGTGTGTGTCACAAACACCTTTGGACAGCGTGTGTGTGTCACAAACCCCATTGGAAAGTGTGTGTGTCACAAACCGCATTGGACAGAGTGTGTGTCACAAACACCATTGGACAGTGTGTGTGTCACAAACCACATTGGACAGCGTGTGTGTGTCACAACACCCCCTGGACAGTGTGTGTGTCACAATCCCCAGTGGACAGCGTGTGTGTCAAAACCCCATTGGACAGCGTGTGTGTCACAAAACCCACAGGACAGCGTGTGTGTCACAAACACCCATGGACAGTGTGTGTGTCACAAACACCATGGGAAAGTGTGTGTGTGTCACAATTCCCTTCTGACAGTGTCTGTGTGTAACAATCCTTCCTGGTCAGTGTGTGTGTCACTAACCCCATTGGACAGTGTGTGTGTCACAAGTCCCATTGGACAGCGTGTGTGTCACAAACCCCCCTGGACAGCGTCTGTCTCACAAACCCCATTGGTCAGCGTGTGTGTCACAAACTCCATTGGACAGTGTGTGTGTCACAAAACCCATTGGACAGAGTGTGTGTGTCACAAACCCCATTGGACAGCGTGTGTGTCACAACCCCCATTAGACAGCGTGTGTGTCACAAACCCCCTTGTACAGTGTATCTGTCACAAACCCCTTTGGAAAGCATGTATGTCAGAAAACCCATTGGACAGCGTGTGTGTGTCACAATCCCCATTGGACAGAGTATGTGTCACAAACACCTTTGGACAGCGTGTGTGTGTCACAAACCCCATTGGACAGCGTGTGTGTCACAAGCACCATTGGACAGAGTGTGTGTCAGAAATTGCATTGGAAAGTGTATGTGTCCCACAGCGCATTGGATAGCGTGTGTGTGTCACAAACCCTATTGGACAGCGTGTGTGTCACAAAACCCACTGGACAGCGTTTGCGTGATAAACCCCATTGGACAGAGTGTGTGTCACAATCCCCATTGGACAGTATGTTAGTCACAAACCCTATTGGACAGTGTGAGTGTCACAAACCCTATTGGACAAAGTTTGTGTTCGAAACCCCATTGGAC
Organism: Columba guinea; assembly: GCA_032206185.1. Lineage (NCBI taxonomy): Eukaryota > Metazoa > Chordata > Aves > Columbiformes > Columbidae > Columba > Columba guinea. The sequence continues at coordinate 1,706,451 of JAVLUU010000053.1, read as the reverse complement.
AGCGTCTGTGTCACAAACCCCATTGGAAAGTTTCTGTGTCATAAACCGCATTAAATAGCGTGTGTGTTTCACAAACACCATTGTACAGCGTATTTGTCACAAGCCCTTTGGACAGAGTGTGTATGTCACAAACCCCATTGTACAGCGTCTTTGCCACAATCCTCACTGGACAGCGTGTGTGTCGCAGACCACATTGGACAGCGTCTGTGTCACAAACCCCATTGGACAGCGTTTTTGTCACAATTCCCATTGGACAGCGTGTGTGTCACAAATCCCATTGGACAGCGTGTGTGTCATAAATCCCATTGGACAGTGTGTGTGTGTCACAAACACCCCTGGGCAGTTTGCTTGTAACAAACCCCATTGGACATCGTGTGAGTCACAAACCCTTTTGGACACTGTGTGTGTCACATACCCCATTGGACAGAGTGTGTGTGACAAACCAACCTGTACTGTGTTTGTGTCAAAATCCCCATTGGACACTCTGTGTGTCACATAACCCATTGGAGAGTGTGTGTCACAAACCCCACTGGACTGCGTGTGTGTCATGAACCCCATTAGACAGCATGTGTGTCACAATCACCATTGGACAGAGTGTGTGTGACAAACCCTACTGAACAGTGTGTGTGTCACAAACACCCCTGGAAAGTCTCTGTGAAACAAATTCCGTTGTACAGCGTGTGTGTCACAAACCCCATTGGATAGTGTGTGTGTCACAAAACCCATTGGACTGCGTGTGTGTGTCGCAATTCCCATTAGACAGAGTGTGTGTGACAAACCCCCCTGTACAGTGTGTGTGTCAGAAACCCTATTGGAGAGTGTGTGTGTCACAAACCCCACTGGACTGCGCGTGTGTCACGAACCCCTTTGGACAGCGTGTGTGTCATGAACCCCTTTGGACAGCGTGTGTGTCACAAACACCTCTGGACAGTGTGTGTTTAACAAACCCCATTAGAAAGTATGCGTGTCACAAACCCAATTGGATAGTGTGTGTGTATCACAAACCCCATTGGAAAGCGTACGTGTCACAAACCCTTTTGGATAGCGTGTGTGTATGTCACAAACCCCATTAGAAAGTATGCGTGTGACAAACCCTTTTGGATAGCGTGTGTGTGTCACAAACGCCATTAGAAAGTACGAGTGTCACAAACCCCTCTGGGAGTGTGTGTTTCACAAACACCATTGGACAGCGTGTGTGTGTCACAATCCCCATTGGACAGTGTGTGTGTCACAAAACCCATTGGATAGCATGTGTGTCACAAACCCCATTAGAAAGACTGTGTGTCAAAAACACCTTTGGATAGCGTGTGTGTCACAAACCCCACTGGACAGCGTGTGTCATGAACCCCATTGGACAGCGTGTGGGTCACAAACCCCATTGGATAGTTTGTGTGTCATAAACCCCATTGGACAGCGTGTGTACTTCACAATCTCCATTGGACAGTGTTGGTGTGTAACAAACCCCATTAGACAGAGTGTGTGTCACAAGCCCTATTGGACAGAGTTTATGTGCAACAAACCCCATTGGACAGCGTGTGTGTCACAATCCCCATTGGACAGCGTGTGTGTGTTACAATCCCCACTGGACAGTGTGTGTGTCACAAACACCATTGGACAGCTTGTGTGCCACAAGACGTATTGGACAGAGTGTATGTGTCACAAACCCCATTGGACAGCGTTTGTGTCACAATCCCCATTGGACAGAGTGTGTGTTACAAACTCCATTGGACAGCGTGTGTGTCACAAACACCATTGGACAGCGTGTGTGTCACAAACCCCATTAGACAGCGTGTGTGTCAGAAACACCATTGGACAGCGTGTGTGTGTCACAATCCCCATTGGACAGTGTGTTTGTGTCACAATCCCCACTGGACAGTGTGTGTGTCACAAAACCCATTGGATAGCGTTTGTGTCACGAACCCCATTAGAAAGTGTGTGTGTCTCACAAACCCCATTGCATAGCGTATGTGTGTCACAAATCCCATTGGACAGTGTGTGTGTCATAAACCCCATTGGATACCGTGTGTGTGTCACAAACCCCATTATAAAGTGTGCGTGTCACAAACCCCATTGGACAGCGTGTGTCTCACAAACCCTTTTGGACAGTTTGCGTGTCACAAACCCCATTGGACATCGTGTGTGTCACAAACCCCATTGCACATTGTGTGCGTCAGAAACACCATTGGACAGCGTGTGTGTTTCACAATCTCCATTGGACAGTGTGTGTGTCACAAAACCCATTGGATAGCGTGTCTGTGTCACAAACCCTATTGGACAGTGTGTGTCTCACAAAACCCAATGGAAAGAGTGTGTGTCACAAACCCCATTGGACAGCGTGTGTGTCACAAGCGCCATTGTACAGAGTGTGGTGTCACAATCCCCATTGGAAAGTGTGTGTGTCACAAACCCCATTGGATAGCGTGTGTGTGTCACAAACCCTATTGGACATAGTGTGTGTCACAGACCCCTTAGGACAGTGTGTGTGTCACAAACCCCTTTGGACAGCGTGTGTGTCACAAACACCCATGGACAGTGTGCGTGTCACAAACCCCATTGGACATCCTGTGTGTCACAAAACCCTTCGGACAGTGTGTGTGTCACAATCCCCATTGGACAGTGTGTGTGTCACAAACCCCAATGGAAAGTGTGTGTGTCACAAACCCCACTGGACAGCGTGTGTGTTACAAACACCCATGGACAGTGTGAGTGTCACAAACCCCATTGTACATCGTGTGTTTCACAAATCCTTTTGGACAGTGTGTGTGTCACAAAACCCACTGGACAGCGTGTGTGTCACAAACACCGATGGAAAGTGTGCGTGTCAGAAACCCCATTGGACATCGTGTGTGTCACAAATCCCTTTGGGCAGTGTGTGTCACAAACCCCATTGGAAAGCGTATGTTTCACAAACCCCATTGGATAGCGTGTGACTGTCAGAAACCCTTTAGGAAAGTGTTTGTCACAAAACCCTCTGGACACCGTGTGTGTTCACAAACCCCATTGGACAGCGTGTTTCTCACAATCCCCACTGGACAGCGCCTGTGTCACAAACCCCATTGCACAGTGTGTGTGTCACAAACCCCATGGGACAACCTGTGTGTGTCACAAACCCCATTGGAAAGTGTGTGTCACAAACCCCATTGGACAGTGTGTGTGTCACAAACACCATTGGACAGCATGTGTTTTTAACAATACCCATTGAACAGTGTGTGAGTCACAAACACCATTGGACAGCATGTGCTTGTAACAATACCCATTGGACAGTGCATGTGTCACAAACCCCATTGGACAGTTTGTGTCACAAACTCTAATGGACAGCATGTGTGTCACAAACACCCCTGGACAATGTGCGTGTCACACACCCCATTGGACATCGTGTGTGTCACAAACCTCTTTGGACAGTGTGTAGGTCACAATCCCCATTGTACAGCGTCTGTGTCACAAGCCCCGTTGCACAGCGTGTGTGATAACAAACACCAATGGACAGCGTGTGTGTGTCACAATCCCCATTGGACAGTGTGTGTGTCACAAAACCCATTGGAGAGCGTGTGTGTCAAAAGTCATTGGACAGATAGTGTGTGTCACAAAACCCACTGGACAGCGTGTGTGTCACGAACCCCATTGGACAGCGTGTGTGTCACAAGCACCATTGGACAGAGAGTGTGTGTCACAAACCCCATTGGAAAGTGTATGTGTCACAAACCCCATTGGATAGCATGTGTCTGTCACAAACCCTTTTGGACAGTGTTTGTCACAAAACCCACTGGACACCGTGTGTGTTCACAAAGCCCACTCGACAGCGTGTTTGTCACAATCCCCATTGGACAGCGTGTGTGTCACAAAAACCAATGGACAGCATGTGTGTGTAACAATACCCATTCGACATCGTGTGTGTCACAAACCCCTTTGGACAGTGTGTGTGTCACAAACCTCTTTGGACAGCGTGTGTGTGTCACAATCCCCATTGGCCAGTGTGTGTGTCACAAACCCCATTGGAAAGTGTGTGTCACATACCCCATTGGACAGCGTGTGTGTCACAAACACCATTGGAGAGCGTGTGTGTGTAACAATACCCATTGGAGAGTGTGTGTGTCACAAACTCCACTGGACAGCCTGTGTGTCACAAACACCCATGGACAATGTGCGTGTCACAAACCCCATTGGACATCGTGTGTGTCACAAACCCCTTTGGACAGTGTGTGTGTCACAAAACCCATTGGACAGCGTGTGTGTGTCACAATCCCCATTGGACAGTGTGTGTGTCACAAACCCCATGGGACAAGGTGTGTGTGTCACAAAACCCATTGGAAAGTGTGTGTCACAAACCCAATTGGATAGTGTGTGTGTGTCACAAACTCCATTAGAAAGTGTGCGTGTCTCAAACCCCATTTGATAGCGTGTGTGTGTCGCAAACCCTATTGGACAGTGTGTAGGTCACAATCCCCATTGGACAGCGTCTGTTTCACAAACCCCATTGGACAGCGTCTGTGTCACAGACACCATTGGACAGCGTGTGTGTCAAAACGCCGTTGGACAGCGTGTGTGTCACAAATCCCATAGGACATTGTGTGTGTGTCACAATCCCCATTGTACAGTGTGTGTTTTACAAACACCATGGGACAGAGTGTGTGTCACAAACACTATTGGACAGCGTTTGTGTGTCACAAGACCATTGGACAGAGTGTGTGTGTCACAAACCCCATTGGAAAGTTTATGTGTCACAAACTCCATTGGATAGCGTGTGTGTGTCACAAACCCCATTGGACAGTGTGTATGTCACAAACCCCATTGGACAGTGTGTGTGTCAGAAACCCCTTTGGACAGAGTGTGTGTCACGAACCCCATTGGACAGCGTGTGTGTCACAAACCCATTGGATAGAGTGTGTGTGTAACAAACCCCATTTGACAGCATGTCTGTCACAATCCCCATTGGACAGCGTGTGTGTGTCACAATCGCCATTGGACAGATTGTGTGTGTCACTATCCCCATTGGACAGCGTGTGTGTGTCACAAACCCCATTGGACAGCATCTGTGTCACAAAACCCATTGCATAGCGTGTGTGTGTAACAAACCCTATTAGAAAGTGTGTGTGTAACAAACCCCTTGGATAGCGTGTGTGTGTCACAAACCTTATGGGACAATGTGTGTGTCACAAACCCCACTAGACAGCGTGTGTGTCACGAACCCCATTGGACAGCGTGTGTGTCACAAGACCCATTGGACAGAGTTTGTGTGTCACAAACCCCACTGGACAAGGTGTGTGTCACGAACCCATTGGACAGCCTGTGTGTGTCACAATCCTCATTGGACAGTGTATGTGTCACAAAACCCATTGATAGCGTGTGTGTCACAAACCGCATTAGAAAGTATGTGTGTCACGAAACCAATTGGACAGCGTGTGTTTTACAAAGCCTATTGGACAGATTCTGTGTGTCACAAACTCCACTGCACAGCTTGTGTGTCATAAACCCCATTGGACAGCGTGTGTTTCACAAACCCCATTGGAAAGTTTATGTGTCACAAACCGCATTGGATAGCGTGTGTGTTTCACAAACCCTATTGGACAGATTGTGTGTGTCACAAAATCCGCTGGACAGCGTGTGTGTCACAAGCCCATTGGACAGAGTGTGTGTGTCACAAACCCTATTGTACAGCGTGTTTGTCACAATCCCCATTGTACAGCGTGTTTGTCACAATCCCCATTGCACAGTGTGTGTGTCACAAAACCCATTTGACAGCGTGTGTGTCACAATCCCCATTGGACAGCGTGTGTGTCACAAACCCCATTGGACAGATTGTGTGTGTCACAAACCCCATTGGGCAGCGAGTGTGTCACAAACATCTTTGGACAGTGTGTGTGTCACAAACCCCATTGGACAGAGTGTGTGTGTCACAAACCCCATTTGAAAACGTGTGTGTCACAATCCCCATTGGAGAGCCTGTGTGTCACAAAACCTATTGGACAGCGTGTGTGTGTCACAATACCCATTGTACAGTGTGTGTGTCCAAAACCCTATTTGACATCGTGTTTGTCACAATCCCCATTGGATAGCGTATGTGTGACACACCCCATTAGAAATCGTGCGTCACAAAGCCCATTGCATACCGTGTGTGTGTCACAAACCCCATTGGAGAGAGTGTGTGTCACAAACACCATTGGACAGAGTGTGTGTCACAAACACAATTGGAGAGCGTGTGTGTGTCACAAACCCCCCTGGACAGTGTGTGTGTCAAAATCCCCATTGGACAGCGTGTGTGTCACAATAAGCCATGGACAGTGTGCGTGACGCAAACCAAATTGGACAGCGTGTGCGTGTCACAAACCCTATTGGACAGTGTGTGTGTCACAAACCCCACTGGATAGCATGTTTGTCAAGAACCCCATTGGACAGCGTGTGTCTCACAAGACCCATTGGATAGAGTGTGTGTGTCACAAAACCCACTGGACAGCGTGTGTGTCATAAACCCCATTGGACAGCGCGTGTGTGTCACAAACCCCATTTGACAGAGTGTGTGGGACAAACCCCATTGGACAGTGTGTGTGTCACAAATCCCTTTGAAAAGCGTGTGTGACAAACCCCCCTGGACAACGTGTGTGTCACGAACCACGTTGGTCAGGGTGTGTGTCACAACCCCCATTTGACCAAGTGTGTGTTTCACAAACCCCATTGGACAGCGAGTGTCTCACAAACCCCTTTGGAAAGTTTATGTTTCACAAACCCCATTAGATAGCGCGTGTGTGTCACAGAACCCACTGGACAGCGTGTGTGTATCTAACCCCATTGGACAGCATGTGTGTCACAAGCCCCATTGGACAGAGTGTGTGTGTGAGAAACCCATTTGACAGCATGTGTGTCACAATCCCCATTGCACAGCGTGTGTGTCACAAGCACCATTGGACAGAGTGTGTGTGTCACAAGCCCCATTGGACAGAGTGTGTGTGTGAGAAACCCATTTGACAGCATGTGTGTCACAATCCCCATTGCACAGCGTGTGTGTCACAAGCACCATTGGACAGAGTGTGTGTGTCACAAACCCTTTTGGACAGCGTGTGTTTACAAACCCCATTGGTCAGCGTGTGTGTGTCACAATACCCATTGGACAGTGTGTGTGTCACAAATCCCATTGGACAGTGTGTTTGTCACAAACCACATTGGACAGAGTTTGTGTCACAAACCCCTTTGGACAGTGTGTGTGTCACAAGCCCATTGGACAGAGTGTGTGTGTCACAAAACCCATTGTACAGCGTGTTTGTAACAATCCCCATTGCACAGCGTGTGTGTCACAAACCCCATTGGACATAGTGTGTGTGACAAACCCCATTGGACAGAGTGTGTGTCACAAGCCCCATTAGACAGTATGTGTGTCAGAAACCCCATGGGACAGCGTGTGTGTGTCACAAATTCCATTGGAATGTGTGTTTGTCGCAAACCTCATTTGAAAGTGTGTGTGCTACAAACCCCTTTGGACAGCGTGTGTGTCAGAAAACCCATTAGAAAGTGTGCGTGTCACAAACGCCATTGGACAGCGTGTGTGTCACAGACCGCATTAGACGGCGTGTGTGTCAAAACCCCATTGTACAGAGTGTGTAAGTCACAAACCCCATTGGAAAATGTATGTGTCACAAACCCCATTAGAAAGTGTGTGTGTCGCAAACCCCATTGGATATCATGTGTGTGTCACAAACCCTGTTGGACAGCGTGTGTGTCACAATCCCCATTGGACAGCGTGTGTGTCACAATCCCCATTGGACAATGTGTGTGTCGCAAACGCCATTGGAAAGTGTATGTGTCACAAACACCATTGGATAGCGTGTGTGTGTCACGAAACCCACTGGACAGATTGTGTGTCACAAGGCCCATTGAACAGAGTGTGTGTCCCTAACCCCATTGGACTGTGCGTGTGTCACAAACCCCCCTGGACAGTGTGTGTGTCACAATCCCCATTGGACAGCGTGTGTGTCACAAGACCCATTGGACAGAGTGTGTGTGTCACAAACCCCATTGGACAGCATGCGTGTCACAAACACCATTGGAGAGCGTTTGTGTGTCACAAACACCATTGGACAGCGAGTGCGTCACAATCCCCTTTGGACAGTGTGTGTGTCACAAAACCCTTTGGACTGCGTGTGTGTGTCACAATCCCCATTAGACAGAGTGTGTGTGACAAACCCCCCTGTACAGTATGTGTGTCACAATCCCTTTTGGAAAGTGTGTGTGTCACAAACCCTATTGGACAGTGTGTGTGTCACAAACCCCACTTGACAGCATGTGTGTCACGAACCCCATTCGACATCGTGTGTGTCACAAACCCCTTTGGACAGTGTGTGTGTCACAAACCCCTCTGAACAGTGTGTGTGTCACATACCCCATTGGATAGAGTGTGTGTTGGAAACCCCATTGGACAGTGTGTGTGTATCACAATACCCGTTGGACAGAGTCTGTGTCACATACCCCTCTGGAGAGCGTGTTTGTCACAAGCACCCTTGGAGGGTCTCTATATAACAAAATCCATTGTACAGCGTGTGTGTCACTAACTCACCTGGACAGTGTGTGTGTTACAAACCCCATTGGACATCGTCTGTGTCACAATCCCCATTGGACAGTGTGTCTGTTTCAAAACCCATTGGACTGCGTGTGTGTGTCAAAATCCCCATTAGACAGAGTGTGTGTGACAAACTCCCCTGTACAGTGTGTGTGTCACAATCCCCATTGAACAGTGTGTGTGTCACAAACACTATTGAACAGTGTGTGTGTCACAAACCCCACTGGACAGCATGTGTGTCACAAACCCCATTGGACAGCATGTGTGTCACAATCACCATTGGACAGTGTGTGTGTGACAAACCCCCCTGTACAGTGTGTGTGTCACAATCCCCATTGGACAGTGTGTATGTGTCACAAACCCCATTGGACAGCGTGTGTGTCACAAACCCCATTGGATAGTGTGTGTGTGTCACCATCCCCATTAAACAGAGTGTGTGTGAGAAACCGCCCTGTACAGAGTGTGTGTCACAATCCCCATTGGACAGTGTGTGTGTCACAAACCCTATTGGAGTGTGTGTGTGTCACAAACCCCACTGGACTGCATGTGTATCACGAAACACATTGGACAGCGTGTGTGTCAGAAACCTCACTGGTCAGAGTGTGTGTCACAAACCCCCCTGTACAGTGTGTGTGTCACAAACCCCACTGGACAGCGAGTGTGTCACAAACACCCCTGGACAGGCTCTGTGTAACAAATTCCATTGTAAAGCGTGTGTGTCACAAACCACATTGGACAGTGTGTGTGTCACAAAACCCACTGGACAGCGTGTGTGTCAAAAAAACCATTGGACAGCATGTGTGTCACAAACTCCATTAGACAGCGTGTGTGTCACAAACCCCATTGGACAGAGTCTGTGTCACAAACCCTTTGGACAGAGTGTGTGTGTCACAAACCCCATTGTACAGCGTGTTTGTCACAAACCCTTTGGACAGAGTGTGTGTGTCACAAACCCCATTGTACAGCGTCTTTGTCACAATCCTCACTGGACAGCGTGTGTGTGTCATAAACCCCATTGGACAGCGTGTGTGTCACTAAACCCTTTGGACAGAGTGTATGTGTCACAATCCCCATTAGGCAGCGTGTGTGTCACAAACACCATTGGACAGCGTGTGTGTCACAATCCCAATTGGACAGCGTGTGTGTGTAACAATCCCCATTGGACATCGTGTGTGTCACAAACCCATTTGAACAGTGTGTGTGTCACAAACCCCATTGGATAGCGTGTGTGTGTCACAAACCCCATTGTACAGAGTGTTTGTCACAATCCCCATTGGACAGCGTGTGTGGTACAAACCCATTGGACAGAGTGTTTATGTCACAAAACCCCGTGGACACTGTGTGTATCACGAACGCCATTTGACAGTGTGTGTGTCACAAACACCCCTGGACAGTGTGTGTGTCACAAACCCCATTGGACATTGTGCGTGTCACAAACCCCATTGGACATCGTGTGTGTAACAAAACACTTTGGACAGTGTGTGTCACAAACCCCATTGGACAGAGTGTGTGTGACAAACCACTTTGGACAGGGTGTGTGTCACAAACACCATGGGAAAGCGTGTGTCTATCAAAATCCCCATTGGACAGTGTGTGTGTGTCACAATCCTTCCTGGTCTGTGTGTGTGTCACAAATGGAATTGGACAGCATGTGTGTCACAAACCCCATTGGACAGTGTGTGTGTGTCACAATACCTTTTGGACAGTGTGTGTGTCACAAACCCCATTGGACAGATTTTGTGTCTCAAACCCCATTGGACAGCGTGTGTGTCACAATCCCTCCTGGTTAGTGTGTGTGTCACAAAACCCTTTGGAGAGCGAGTGTGTCAGAAACCCCATTGGACAGTGTGTGTCACAAATCCCATTGGGCAGTGTGTGTGTCACAAGCACCATTGGACAGAGTTTGTGTGTCAGAAACCCCATTGGAAAGTGTATGTGTCACAAACCCAAATGGAAAGCATCTGTGTGTCACAAACCCTATTGGACAGTGTGTGTGTCACAAAACCCACTGGACAGCGTTTGCGTGGTAAACCTCATTGGACAGCGTGTGTGTCAAAAGCCACATTGGACAGCGTATGTGTGTCACAAACCCATTGGACAGCCTGTGCGTCACAATCCCCATTTGACAAAGTTTGTGTCACAAACCCCATTGGACAGCGACTGTGTCACAAGCATCATTGGAAAGTGTCTGTGTCATAAACCGCATTAAATAGCGTGTGTGAGTCACAAACCCCATTGTACAGCGTCTTTGTCACAATCCTCACTGGACAGCGTGTGTGTCACAAACCCCATTGGACAGCCTGTGTGTCATAAATCCCATTGGACAGCGTGTGTGTGTCACAATCCCCATTGGACAGCGTGTGTGTGTCACAAACCCCATTGGACAGCATGTGTGTCACAAACCCCTTTGGACAGTGTGTGTGTTACAAAACCCATTGGACAGTGTGTCTGTCACAAACCCCACTGGACAGCGTGTGTGTCAAAAACACCCATGGGCAGTGTGCGTGTCACAAACCCCATTGGACATCGTGTGTGTCACAAACCCTTTTGGACACTGTGTGTCTCACAAACCCCACTGGACAGCGTGTGTGTCACAAACACCCATGGACAGTGTGCGTACACAAACACCATTGGACATCATGTGTTTCACAAACCCCTTTGGAAAGTGTGTGTGTCAAAAACACCCATGGGCAGTGTGCGTGTCACAAACCCCATTGGACATCGTGTGTGTCACAAACCCTTTTGGACACTGTGTGTCTGACAAACCCCACTGGACAGCGTGTGTGTCACAAACACCCATGGACAGTGTGCGTACACAAACACCATTGGACATCATGTGTGTCACAAACCCCTTTGGAAAGTGTGTGTGTCACAAAACATCTTGGACAGCATGTGTGTCACAAACCGCATTAGAAAGTGTGCGTGTCACAAACCCCGTTGGAACGTGTGTGTGTCACAAACCCCATTGGATAGCGTGTGTGTGTCACAAGCCCCATTGGACAGCGTGTGTGTCACAAGCACCATTAGACAGCGTGTGTGTGTAACAATACCCGTTGGACAGTGTGTGTGACACAAACCCCTTTTGACAGCGTGTTTGTCACAAACCCCATTGGACAGCATGTGTGCTACAAACCCCATTGGACAGTGTGTGTGTCACAAAAACCACTGGACAGCGTTTGCGTGATAAAACTCATTGGACAGCGTGTGTGTCAAAAGCCACATTGGACAGCGTATGTGTGTCACAATCCCCATTGGACAGTGTGTGAGTCACAAACCCCATTGGACAGTGTGAGTGTCACAAACCCTATTGGACAAAGTTTGTGTCACAAACCCCATTGGACAGCGACTGTGTCACAAATCCCATTGGAAAGTGTCTGTGTCATAAACCGCATTAAACAGCGTGTGTGAGTCACAAACCCCATTGTACAGCGTATTTGTCACAAGCCCTTTGGACAGAGTGTGTGTGTCACAAACCCCATTGTACAGCGTCTTTGTCACAATCCTCACTGGACAGCGTGTGTGTCGCAGACCCAATTGGACGGTGTGTGTGTTACAAAATCCATTGTACAGTGTGTCTGTCACAAACCCCACTGGACAGCGTGTAGGTCACAATCCCCATTGGACAGCGTATGTGTCACAAACCCCATTGGACAGCGTTTTTGTCACAAACAACATTGGACATCATGTGTGTGTCCCAATCCCCTTTGGACAGTGTGTATGTCAGAAAACCCATTGGATAGCGTGTGTGTCACAAACCCCATTGGACAGCGTGTGTGTCATAAATCCCATTGGACAGCGTGTGTGTGTCACAATCCCCATTGGACAGCGTGTGTGTCACAAACACCCATGGGCAGTGTGCGTGTCACAAACCCCATTGGACATCGTGTGTGTCACAAACCCTTTTGGACACTGTGTGTCTCACAAACCCTGCTGGACAGCGTGTGTGTCACAAACACCCATGGACAGTGTGCGTACACAAACACCATTGGACATCATGTGTGTCACAAACCCCTTTGGAAAGTGTGTGTGTCACAAAACCCCTTGGATAGTGTGTGTGTGTCACAAGCCCCACTGGACAGCGTGTGTGTCACAAGCACCATTTGACAGCGTGTTTGTCACAAACCCCATTGGACAGCATGTGTGTTACAAACCCCATTGGACAGTGTGTGTGTCACAAAAACCACTGGACAGCGTGTGAGTCACAAGCACCCATCGACAGTGTGCGTGTCTCAAACACAATTGGACAGCGTGTGTGTGTCACAATAAACATTGGACAGTGTGTCTGTGTGTCACAAATCCCATTGGACATCGTGTGTGTCACAAATCGTTTTGGACAGTGTGTGTGTCACAAACCACATTGGACAGCGTGTGTGTGTCACAATCCCCATTGGACATCACGTGTGTCACAAACCGCATAAGAAAGTGAGCGCGTCACAAACCCCATTGGAATATGTGTGTGTCACAAACCCCATTGGACAGCGTGTGTGTGTCACAATACCCATTGGACAGTGTGTCTGTGTGTCACAAATCCCATTGGACATCGTGTGTGTCACAAATCGTTTTGGACAGTGTGTGTCTCACAAATCCCTTTGGACAGTGTGTGTGTCACAAACAACATTGGATAGCGTGTGTGTGTCACAATCCCCATTGGACATCACGTGTGTCTACAAACCGCATAAGAAAGTGTGCGTGTCACAAACCCCATTGGAACATGTGTGTGTCACAAACCCCATTGGATAGCGTGTGTGTGTCACAAACACTATTGGACAGTGTGTGTGTCACAAAAACCTATTGGACAGAGTTTGTGTCACAAACACCATTGGACAGCGTGTGTGTCACAAACCCTCCTGGTTAGTGTGTGTGTCACAGTCCCCACTGGACAGCGTCTGTCTGTCACAAACCCCATTGGACAGCGTGTGTGTCGCAATCCCCATTGGACAGTGTGTGTGTCACAAAACCCATTGGACTATGTTTGTATGTCACAAACTCCATTGGACAGCGTGTGTGATGTCACAATACGCATTAGACAGCATGTGTGTCACAAACCCCATTGGACAGCGTGTGTGTTATAAACCCCATTGGACAGCGTGTGTGTGTAACAATACCCATTGTAGAGTGTGTGTGTCACAAAACCCATTGGACAGTGTGCATGTCACAAACCCCATTGGACATTATGTGTGTCACAAACCCCTTTGGAAAGTGTGTGTGTCACAAACCCCCTTGGACAGCGTGTGAGTGTCACAATCCCCACTGGACAGTGTGTGTGTCACAAACCCCATGGGACAGCGTGTGTGTCACAAGAGATATTGGACAGAGTGTGTGTGTCACAAACCCCAATGGAAAGTGCATGTGTCACAAACCCTATTGGATATCGTGTGTGTGTCACAAACCCCACTGGACAGTGTGTGTGTCACAAACCACATTGGACAGTGTGTGTGTGTCACAAACCCCATTGGACATCGTGTGTTTCACAAACCGCTTTGGACAGTGTGTAACACAAACCCCATTGGACAGAGTGTGAGTGAAACAAACCCCTTTGGACAGTGTGTGTGTCACGAACCCCATTGAACAGCGTGTGTGTCATAAACCCCATTGTACAGCGTGTGTTTCACAATCCCCATTGGACAGTGTTTGTGTATCACAAACCCCATTGGACAGCGTGTGTTTCACAAACCCCTTTGGACAGTGTGTGTGTCACAAACCCCATTGGACTCAGTGTGTGTGACACAATCCCCTTTGGACAGTGTGTGTGTCACGAACCCCATTGCACAGTGTATGTGTCACAAGCACCATTGGAGAGAGTGTGTGTGTCTCAAACCCCATTGGAAAGTGTATGTGTCACAAACCCCAGTGGATAGCGTGTGTGTGTCACAAACCCCATTGGACAGTGTGTGTGATGTCGCAGTCCTCATTGGACAGCGTGTGTGTCACAAGCCCCATTGGACAGCGTGTGTGTCACAAGCACTATAGGACAGAGTGTGTGTCACAAACCCCCGTAGACGCTGTGTGTGTCACAAACCCCATTGGACATCGTGTGTGTCACAAATCCTTATGGACAGTGTGTGTCTCACAAACCCCGCTGGACAGCGTGTGTGTCACGATCACCCATGGACAGTGTGCGTGTCACAAACCCCACTGGACATCATGTGTGTCACAAACACCCATGGACAGCGTGTGTGTCACAAACCCCCGTAGACGCTGTGTGTGTCACAAACCCCTTTGGACAGTGTGTGTGTCACAAACCCCACTGGGCATCGTGTGTGTCATAAACCCCATTGCACATCATGTGTGTCACAAATCCTTTTGGACAGTCTGTGTCTCACAAACCCCGCTGGACGTCGTGTGTGTCACAAACCCCTTTGCACAGTGTGTGTGTCACAAAACCCCTTGGACAGCGTGTGTGTCACAAACCCCATTGGAAAGTGTATGTGTCACAAACCCCACTGGACAGCGTGTGTGTCACGAATCCCATTGGGCAGCGTGTGTGTCACAGGCACAATTGGAGAGAGTATGGTGTCACAAACCCCATTGGAAAGTGTACGGGTCACAAACCCCATTGGATAGCCTGTGTGTGTCACAAACCCTATAGGACAGTGTGTGTGTCACAAAACCCACTTGACAGCGTGTATGTCACAATCCCCATTGGACAGCGTGTATGTAACAAACCCCATTGGACAGAGTTTGTGTTACAAACCCTATTGGAGAGCGAGTGTGTCACAATCCCCATTGGGCAGTGTGTGTTTCACAAAACCCACTAGACAGTGTGTGTTTTCCGCACCCCATTGGACAGCTTGTGTGTCAAAAGACTCATTGGACAGAGTGTGTGTGTCTCAAACCCCATTGGACAGCGTGTGTGTCACAAACCCCATTGGACAGAGTGTGTGTTTCACAAAACCCATTGGACAGCGTGTGTGTCACAATCCCGACTGGATAGTGTGTGTGTCACAAAACCCACTGGACAGCGAGTGTGTCACAATCCCCATTGGATAGTTTGTGTGTCACAAAACCCACTGGACAACGTGTGTGTCACAAACCCCATTGAACAGCGTGTGTGTAACAAACACCATTGGACAGCGTGTGTGTGTCACAATCCCCATTGTAGAGTGTGTGTGTCACAAAACCCATTGGATAGCATGTGTGTTTGACAAACCCTATTGGACAGTGTGTGTGTCACAAACCCCCGTGGACACATTGTGTGTGTGGAACAATACCCATTGGACAGTGCGTGTGTCATAAACCCCATTGGACAGCGTGTGATTACAAACCCCATGCACACTGTGTGTATCACAAACCCCATTGGACAGTGTGTGTGTCACAAACCCCATTGGACAGTGTGTGTGTCACAAACATCATTGGATAGCGTGTGTGTGTCACAAACCCCATTGGACAGCGTGTATGTGTAACAAACCCATATTGGTCTGCATGTGTGTCACAAAGCCCATTGGAGAGCGTGTGTTTCAGAAATCCCATTGGACAGTGTGTGTGTCACACACCCCTTTGGACAGTGTGTGTGTCACAAACCCCATTGGACAGAGTTTGTGTCACAAACCCCATTGGACAGCGTGTGTGTGTAACAAACCCATATTGGTCAGCGTGTGTGTCACAAAGAACATTGGAGAGCGTGTGTGTTAGAAACCCCATTGGACATTGTGTGTCAAAAATCCCATTGGACAGCGTGTGTAGTCATAAACCCCATTGGACAGCGTGTGTGTCACAAACCCCATTGGACAGCGTGTGTGTGTCACAATCCCCATTGGACAGTGTGTGTGTCACAAACCCTATTGGACAGCGTGTGTGTCACAAAACCCACTGGACAGCGAGTGTGTGTTTAACAGTACCCATTGGACAGTGTGTGTGTCACAAAACCCACTGCAGAGTGTGTGTGCAACAATCCCCAGCGGATAGCGTGTGTGTCACAAACACTCATGGACAGTGTGAGTGTCACAGACCCCATTGGATAGCGTGTGTGTCAAAACCGCTTTTGACACTGTGTGTGTCACAAAACCCACTGGATAGAGTGTGTGTGTCACAAACCCCATTGGACAGAGTGTGTGTCACAATCCCCATTGGACAGTGTGTGTGTCATAAACCCCATTGGAACGCCTGTGTGTTTCACAGTCCCCATTAGACAGTGGGTGTGTGTCACAAACCCCATTGGACAGTGTGTGTGTCACAAACTCCATTGGACAGAGTTTGTGCCACAAAACACCCTGGACACTGTGTGTGTCACAAACCCCATTGGACAGTGTGTGTTCAACAAAACCCACTCGACAGCGTGTGTGTCATGAACCCCATTGGACAGAGCGTGGTGTCACAAAACCCGTTGGAAAGTGTATGTGTCACAAACCCCACTGGATATCGTGTCTGTGTCACAAACCCTATTGGACAGTGTGTGTGTCACAAAACCCACTGGACAGCGTGTGTGTCACTAACCCCATTGGACAGACTGTGTGTCACAAACCCATTTGGACAGTGTGTGTGTGTCACAATACCCATTGGACAGTGTGTGTTTCACAAACCCCATTGGACAGAGTTTGTGTGACAAACCCCATTGGACAGTGTGTGGGTCAGAAACACCATTGGACAGCGTGTTTGTCACAAACCACTTTGGACAGCGTGTGTGTGCCACAAACCCATTTGACAGAGTGTGTGTCACAAACACCACTGGGCAGTGTGTGTGTCAAAAACCCCAATGGACAGCGTGTGTGTGTCACAAAATCTCCTGGTCAGTGTGTGTGTCACGAGCCCCATTGGACAGCGTGTGTGTCACACACCCCATGGGACAATGTATGTGTGTGTCACAATCCCCATTTAAATGTGTGTGAGTCACAAACCCCATTGGATTGCGTGTGTGTGACACAAACCCTCCTGGTCAGCATGTGTGTCACAAAACCCATTGGACAGCATGCGTGTCACAAACATCATGGGAAAGTGTGTGTGTAAGAAACCCAATTGGTCAGCGTGTGTGTCACAAACACCATGGGACAGTGTGTGTGTCACAAACCCCATTGGAAATTGTGTGTAACAAACCCTATTGGATTGCGTGTGTGTGTCAAAAACCCCATTAGAAAGTATGTGTGTCACAAACCCCATTGCATAGCTTATGTGTGTCACAAACCCTATTGTACAGAGAGTGTGTGTCACACACAAAATTGGACAGCGTGTGTGTCACAAACCCCATTGGACATCGTGTGTGTGTCACAATCCCAATTGGACAGTGAGTGTGTCACAAACCCCATGGGACAGAGTGTGTGTCACAAACACTATTGGACAGCCTGTGTGTGTTACAATCTTAATTGGACAGTGTGTGTGTCACAAAACCCATTGGATACCGTATATGTCACAAACCCCATTTCAAAGTGTGTGTGTCACAAACCCCATTGGATAGCGTGTGTGTCACAAACCCTATTGGACAGTGTGTGTGTCATAAACCCCATTGGACAGCGTGTGTGTTTCACAGTACCCATTGGACAGTGTGTGTGTGTCACAAACCCCATGGGACAGAGTGTGTGTCACAAGCCCCATTGCACAGAGAGTATGTTTAACAAACCCCATTGGACAGCATGTGTGTCACAATCCCCATTGGACAGCGTGTGTGTCACAAACCCCATTGGACAGTGTGTGTGTCACAAACTCCACTGGAAAGCGTGTGTGTGTCACAATCCCCATTGGACAGCGTGTGTGTCACTCACCCCATTAGAAAGTGTGTGTGTAAAAAACCCCATTGGATAGCGTAAGTGTGTCACAAACCCTATTGGACAGAGTGTGTGTGTCACACACCCCATTGGACAGAGTGTGTGTCACAAACACCATTGGACAGCGTGTGTGTCAAAAACCCATTGAACAGTGTGTGTGTAACAAAACCCACTGGACAGCTTCTGTGTCACAAACACCCATGGACAGTGTGAGTGTCACAAACCCCATTGGATAGCGTGTGTGTCACAAGCACCATTGGACAGAGTGTATGTGTCACAAACTCCATTGGATTGTGTGTGTGTGTCGCAAACCCTATTGGACAGTGTGTGTGTCTCAAAATCCACTGGACAGCGTGTGTGTTCACAAACACCTTTAGACAGCGTGTGTGATGTCTCAAACCCCATTGAACAGATTTCGTGTCACAAAAGCCATTGGATAGCGTAAGTGTGTCACAAACTCTATGGGACAGCGTGTTTATGTCACACAACCCTTTGGACAGAATGGTATGTTACAATCCCCATTGGACAGCGTGTGTTTCACAAACCCCATTGGACAGCGTGTGTGTCACAAGCACCATTGGACAGAGTGTGGTGTCACAAACCGTATTGGACAGTGTGTGCGTCACAAAAACCACTGGACAGCGTGTGTATCACAAACCCTCCTCGTCAGTGTGTGTGTCACAAACCCCATTGGACAGCGTCTATTTTCAGAAACCCCATTGGACAGTGTGTGTCACAAATCCCATTGGAGAGCGTGAGTGTCACAAACCCCATTGGACAGCATGTGTGTGTCACAAAGCCCATATGACAGAGTGTGTGTCACAAACACCATTGGACTGTGTGTGTGTCAAAAACCCCAATGGACAGCGTGTGTGTATCACGAAACCTCCTGGTCAGCGTGTGTGTCACAAACCCCATTGGACAGTGTCTGTGTCACAAACCACATGGGACAGCGTGTGTGTGTCACAAACCCCATTAGAAAGTGAGTGCGTCACAAACCCCGTTGGATAGCGTGTGTGTGTCATAAACCCTATTGCACAGTGTGTGTGTGTCACAAACTCCATTAAACAGCATGTGTGTCACAAACCCCATGGGACAGAGTGTGTGTCACAAACACTATTGGACAACGTGTGTGTGTCACAATCCCCATTGGACAGTGTGTGTGTCACAAAACCCATTGAATAGCGCGTGTGTCACAAACCCACGTGGACAGTGTGTGTGTCACAAACCCCGGTGGAGAGCATGTGTGTCAAAACCCCATTGGACAGTGTGTGTGTAACATAACCCACTGGACAACGTGTGTGTCACAAACAACCATGGACAGTGTGTGTGTCACAAACCCCACTGGACAGTGTTTGTGTGTCACAATACCTATTGGTCAGTGTGTGTGTCACGAACCCCCCTGGACAGTGTGTGTGTCACAATCCCCAGTGGACAGCGTGTGTGTCAAAACCCCATTATAGAGTGTGTGTGTGACAAAACCCACTGGAAAGCGTGTGTGTCACAAATACCCATGGACAGTGTGAGTGTCACAAACCCCATTGGATAGCGTCTATGTCACAAACCCCATTGGACAGAGTGTGTGTGTCAGAAACCGCATAGGAAACTGTGTCTGTCACAAACAAGTTGGATAGCGTGTGTGTGTCACAAACCCCATTGGACAGTGTGTGTGTAACAAACCCAAGTGATCAGCGTGTGTGTCACAAAACCCATGGGACAGCGTGTGTGTGTCACAAACCCCATTGGAATGTGTGTGTCACAAACCCCATTGGATAGCGTGTGTTTTTCAAAATCCCCACTAGAAAGTATGTGTGTCACAAACCCCATTAGAAAGTGTGTGTCACAAACCCCTTTGGACAGAGTGTGTGTCATAAACCCCTTTGGATAGTGTGGTGTGTCACAAACCCCATGGGACAGAGTGTGTGTCATGAACCCCTTTGGACAGCATGTGTGTCACAAGCGTCATTGGACAGCGTGTGTGTGTCACAAACCCCATTGGACAGTGTGTGTTCAAAAAAACCCACTGGACAGCGTGTGTGTCACGAACCCCATTGGACAGCGTGTGTGTCACAAGCGCCATTGTACAGAGTGTGTGTGTCGCCATTGGATAGCGTGTGTGTTGAACAAACCCCATTAGAAAGTGTGCGTGTGACAAACCCCTTTGGAAAGTGTGTGTGTGACAATCCCCATTGGACAGCGTCTGTGTCACAAACCCCATTGGACAGCGTGTGTGTGTCCCAATCCCCTTCGGACAGTGTGTTTTTCACAAAACCCATTGGATAGCGTGTGTGTCACAAACCCAATTTGAAAGTGTGTGTGTCATAAACCCCATTGGACAGCGTGTGTGTCACAAACCACTTTGGACAGCGTGTGTGTCATAAACCCAATTGGACAGCGTGTGTGTGTAACAATACCCATTGGACAGTGTGTGTGTCACAAAACCCATTGGACAGTGTGTGTGTCACAAACCCCACTGGACAGCGCGTGTGTCACAAACCCTTTTGGACAGTGTGTGTCTCACAAACCCCATTAGACATGGTGTGTGTGTCACAATCCCCATTGGACAGTGCTTGTGTGTCACAAACCCCATTGGACATCGTCTGTGTCACAAACCCCTTTAGACAGTGTGTGTGTCATAAACCCCCTTGGACAGCGTGTGTGTAGTCACAATCCCCACTGGACAGCGTGTGTGTGTCACAAATCCCAGTGGACAGCGTGTGTGTCACAAGCCCCATTGGACAGCGTGTGTGTCACAACCGCCATTGGACAGAGTGTGTGTGTCACACCCCATTAGAAAGTGTGCATGTCACAAACCCCATTGGAAAGTGTGTGTGTCACAAACCGTATTTGATAGCAGGTTTTTGTCACAAACCCCACTGGTCAGCGTGTGTGTCACGAATCCCATTGGACAGCATGTGTGTCAGAAAAACCATTGGACAGCGTGTGTGTCACAACCGCCATTGGACAGAGTGTGTGTGTCACACCCCATTAGAAAGTGTGCATGTCACAAACCCCATTGGAAAGTGTGTGTGTCACAAACCGTATTTGATAGCAGGTTTTTGTCACAAACCCCACTGGTCAGCGTGTGTGTCACGAATCCCATTGGACAGCATGTGTGTCAGAAACACCATTGGACAGCGTGTGTGTGTAATAATACCCAATGGACAGTGTGTGTGTCACAAACCCCATTGGACAGGGTGTGTGTCACAAACCCCCGTATACACTGTGTGTGTCACAAGCCCCATTGGACAGTGTGTTTGTCACAAACCCCACTGGACAGCGTGTTTTTCAAAAACACCCATGTACAGCGTGCTTGTCACAAACCCGATTGGACAGCGTGTGTGTCACAAGCGCCATTGGATAGCGTGTGTGTGTCACAAACCCTAGTGATCAGTGTGTGTGTTACAAAACCCTTTGGACAGCATGCGTGTCGCAGACAGCATTGGACAGTGTTTGTGTAAGAAACCCAATTGGTCAGCGTGTGTGTAACAAACCCCATGGGACAGCGTGTGTGTGTCACAAAACCTATTGGAAAGTGTGCGTGTCACAAACCCCATTGGAAACTGTGTGTTTCAGAAACCCATTTGGATAGCGTGTGTGTGTCACAAACCGCATTAGAAAGTGTGCGTGTCACACACCCCATTGGATAGCATGTGTGTGTCACAAAACCTATTGGACAGTGCATGTGTCACAATCCCCATTGGATAGCGTGTGTGTCACAATCCCCATTGCAAAGTGTATGTGTCACAAACCCCTCTGGACAGCGTGTGTTTTCCGAACCCCATTCGACATCTTGTGTGCCACAAGCCACATTGGACATACTGTGCAGTCACAAAACCCATCGGACAACGTGTGTGTCACAACCCAGTAGGACAGTGTGTGTGTCAAAAAAAGCCCTGTACATTGTGTGTGTCACAAACCCCTTTGGAGAGTGTGTGAGTCACAAACCCTACTCTACAATGTCTGTGTCACAAAACCAATTGGACAGCGTGTGTGTCACAATCCCCACTGAACAGCGTGTCTGTCAGAGTCCCCATTGGACAGCGTGTGTGTCAGAAACCCCATTTTAGAGTGTGTGTGTCACAAACACCATTGGAAAGCGTGTGTGTGTGACGAACCACAATGGACAGTGTGTGTTTCACAAAACCCATTGGAAAGTGTGTGTGTCACAAACCCCATTGCACAGCGTGTGTGTGTCACAAAAACCATTAGAAAGTTTGTGTGTCACAAACGCAATAAGATAGCGTGTCTGTGTTACAAACCCTATTGAACAGTGTATGTGTCACAAACCCTACTGCACAGAGTGTTTGTCACGAACCCCATTTGACAGCGTGTGTATCAGAAACCCCATCGGAAAGTGTGTGTCACAAAACCCATTGGATAGCGTGTGTATGTCCCAAACCCCTTTAGAAAGTGTGCATGTCACAAATACAATTGGATATCGTTTGTGTGTCACAAACCCTATTGGACAGTGTGTGTGTCACAAATACCACTGGACAGCGTGTGTGTCACAGTCCCCATTGGACAGCGTGTGTGTCACAAACACCATCGGACAGCATGCGTGTCACAAACACCATTGGACAGAGTGTGCGTGTCGCAATGTCCATTGGACAGCGTGTGTGTCACAAATCCCATTGGACAGTGTGTGTGTCAAAATCCCCATTGGACAGCGTGTGTGTGTCACAATCCCCATTGGACAGTGTGTGTGTGTCAGAAACCACAATGGACAGAGTGTGTGTCACAAACACCATAGGACAGCATTCGTGTCACGAACACCATTGGATAGCATGTGTATGTCACAATCCCCATTGGACAGTGTGTGTGTCACAAACCCCATTGGACCTTGTGTGTGTTACAATGCCCTTTGGACTATGTGTGTGCGTCTCAATTTTCATTGGACAGTGTGTGTGTCACAAACCCCTTTGGAAAGAGTGTGTGTCACAAACCCCACTGAACAGTGTGTCTGTCACAATCCCCATTCGACACTGTGTGTGTCTCAAAACCTATTGGACTGTGTGTGTGTCAGAAACCCCACTGGACAGCGTGTGTGTCACGAACCCCGTTGCACAGCGTATGTGTCACAACCCCAATTGGACATAGTGTGCATGTCACAAAACCCATCGGATACCGTGTGTGTCACAACCCCATTGGACATTGTGTGTGTCAGACACCCCCCTGTACATTGTGTGTGTCACAAACCCCATTGTAGAGTGTGTGTGTCACAAACCCTACTGTACAATGTCTGTGTCACAAACCCCATTGGACAGCGTGTGTGTCACAAACCCAACTGGTCAGCGTGTGTGTGTCACAAATGCCATTGGACAGCGTGTGTGTCACAAACGCCCCTGGACAGTTTGCGTGTAAAAACCCCATTGGACACCATGTGAGTCACAATCCCCACTGGACAGCGTGTCTGTCACATTCCCCATTGGACAGCGTTTGTGTCAGAAACCCCATTTTAGAGTGTGTGTGTCACAAACACCATTGGAAAGCGTGTGTGTGTGACAAACCCCAATGGACAGTGTGTGTTTCACAAAACCCATTGGAAAGTGTGTGTGTCACAAACACCATTGTATAGTGTGTGTGTGTCACAAAAACCATTAGAAAGTTTGTGTGTCACAAACACAATAAGATAGCGTCTGTGTTACAAACCCTATTGAACAGTGTGTGTGTCACAAACCCTACTGTACAGCATGTGTGTCACGAACCCCATTTGACAGATTGTGTATCAGAAACCCCATTGGACAGCGTGTTTGTCACAAACCCCATTGGACATCGTGTGTGTCACAAGCCCCTTTGAACAGTGTGTGTGTCACAAACACCATTGGACAGCATGTGTTTCACAAACACCCATGGATAGAGTGCATGTCACAAACCCCATTGGACAACGTGTGTGTCACAAACCCCTTTAAACAGTGTGTGTGTCACAAACCCCATTGGACAGCGTGTGTGTGTCAGAATCCCCATTGGACAGGGTGTGTGTCATAAATCCCATTGGACAGGGTGTGTGTGTCACAATACACATTGGACAGTGTGTGTGCCACAAAACTCATTGGACATGGTTTGTGTCACAAACCGCCGTGGACACTGTGTGTGTCACAAACACCCATGGACAGTGCGCGTGTCACAAACCCCATTGGACAAGGTGTGTGTCACAAACCCCTTTGGACAGTGTGTGTGTCACAAAACCCATTGGACAGCGTGTGTGTGTCACAAACCCTACTGGACAGTGTGTGTATCACAAAACCCAGTGGATAGCGTGTGTGTCACAAACCCCATTGGACAGAGTGTGTGTCACAAGCCCCATTGGACAAAGTGTATGTGTCACAAAGCTCATTGGACAGCGTGTGTGTCACAATCTCCATTGGTCAACGTATGTGTCACAAATCCCATTGGACAGGCTGTGTGTCTCACAATACCCATTGGACAGTGTGTGTGCCAAAAACCTCATTGAACATAGTTTGTGTCAAAAACCCCAATGGACACGGTGTGTGTCACAAACAACCATGGACAGTGTGCGTGTCACAAACCCCATTGGGCATCGTGTGTGTCACAAGCCCCTTTGAACAGTGTGTGTGTCACAAACACCATTGGACAGCATGTGTTTCACAAACACCCATGGACAGTGTGTGTGTCACAAACCCCATTGGACAGCGTGTGTGTGTCAGAATCCCCATTGGACAGAGTGTGTGTCACAAACCCCATGGGACAGAGTGTATGTGTACAAAATCCCAAATGGAGAGTGTGTGTGTGTCACGAACCCCATTGGACAGCGTGTATGTGTACAAAATCCCAAATGGACAGTGTGTGTGTGTCACAAACCCCATTAGACCGCGTATGTGTCACAAACCCCTTTGGACAGTGTGTGTGTCACAAACCCCATGAACAGAGTGTGTGTCACAAACAATATTGGACATCGTGTGTGTGTTACAAGCCCATTGGACAGAGTGTGTGTCACGAACCCCATTGGACAGCGTGTGTGTCACAAGCACCATTTTACAGAGTGTGTGTCAAAAACCCCATTGGACAGTGTTTGTGTGTCACAATACCCATTGGACAGTGTGTGTTTCACAAACCCCACTGGACAGCGTGTGTGTCACAAGCCCCATTGGACAGAGTGTGTGAGTCACAAACCCCATTAGACAGCGTGTGTGTCACAAACCCCTTTGGACACTGTGTGTGTCAAAAACCCCATTGGACAGCGTGTGTGTGTCACAATCCCCATTGGACAGTGTGTGTGTCACGAACCCCATTAGACAGCGTATGTGTCACAAGCACCATTGGACAGAATGTGGTGTCACAATCCCCATTGGACAGCGTGTGTGTCACAAAAACAATTGGACAGTGTGTGTGTGTCACAATACCCATTGGACAGTGTGTGTCACAAACCCCACTGGACAGCCTGTTGTGTCACAAGCCCCATTGGACAGAGTGTGTGTCACAAACCCCATGGGACAGAGTGTGTGTCACAAACCCCATTTGATAGAGTGTGTGTGTCACAAACCCCATTAGAAAGTATCCGTGTCACAAACCCCATTGGATAGCGTGTGTGTGCCGCAGTCCCCATTGGACAGAGTGTGTGTGTCACAAACCCCATTGGACAGTGTTTGTGTCACAAACCCCATTGGATAGCGTGTGTGTGTCACGAACCCTCCTGGTCAGTGTGTGTGTCACAAAACCCATTGGACAGCATGCATGTCACAAACACCATTGGACAGCGCATGTGTGTCACAAACCCGATTGGAAAGTGTGTGTCACAATCACCATTGGATAGCGTGTGTGTGTCAAAAACCCCATTAGAAAGTATGTGTGTCACAAAATCCATTGGACAGCGTGTGTGTCACAAACCCCATCGGACAGTGTGTGTGTGTCACAATCCCCATTGGACAGTGTGTGTGTCACAAACACCATGGGACAGAGTGTGTGTCACAAACACTATTGATCAGCGTGTGTGTGTCACAAGCCCATTGGACAGAGTGTGTGTGTCACAAAACCCACTGGACAGCGTGTGTGTAACGAACCCCATTGGACCGCTTGTGTGTCACAAGCACCGTTGGACAGTGTTTGTGTGTCACAATCCCCATTTGATAGAGTGTGTGTGTCACAAATCCCATTAGAAAGTATGCGTGTCAAAAACCCCATTGGATAGCGTGTGTGTGTCATAAGCACCATTGGACAGTGTGTGGTGTCACAATCCCCATTGGACAGCGTGTGTGTCGCAAACCCCATTGGACAGTGTGTGTGTGTCAGAAACCCCATTTGATAAAGTGTTGGTGTCACAAACCCTATTGGACTGTGTGTGTGTCACAAACCCCATTGGATAGCGTGTGTGTGTCACGAACCCTCCTGGTCAGTGTGTGTGTCACAAAACCCATTGGACAGCATGCATGTCACAAACACCATTGGACAGCGCATGTGTGTCACAAACCCGATTGGAAAGTGTGTGTCACAATCACCATTGGATAGCGTGTGTGTGTCAAAAACCCCATTAGAAAGTATGTGTGTGACAAAATCCATTGGACAGCGTGTGTGTCACAAACCCCATCGGACAGTGTGTGTGTGTCACAATCCCCATTGGACAGTGTGTGTGTCACAAACCCCATGGGACAGAGTGTGTGTCACAAACACTATTGATCAGCGTGTGTGTGTCACAAAACCCACTGGACAGCGTGTGTGTAACGAACCCCATTGGACCGCTTGTGTGTCACAAGCACCGTTGGACAGTGTTTGTGTGTCACAATCCCCATTTGATAGAGTGTGTGTGTGTCACAAACCCCATTAGAAAGTATGCGTGTCAAAAACCCCATTGGATAGCGTGTGTGTGTCATAAGCACCATTGGACAGTGTGTGGTGTCACAATCCCCATTGGACAGCGTGTGTGTCACAAACCCCATTGGACAGTGTGTGTGTGTCAGAAACCCCATTTGATAAAGTGTTGGTGTCACAAACCCTATTGGACTGTGTGTGTGTCACAAAACCCACTGGATAGCGTGTGTGTCACAAACGCCATTGGACAGCGTGTGTGTCACAAGCCCCATTGTACAGAGTATATTTGTCAGAAAGCCAACTGGACAGCGTCTGTGTCAGAAACCCCTTTGGACAGCGTCTGTGTCACAAACCCCTTTGGACAGTGTGTGTGTCATAATCCCCATTGGACAGTGTGTGTGTCACAAACCCCATTACAGCGTGTGTGTGTCACAATCCCTATTGTACAGTGTGTGTGTCACAAACTCCATTGGACAGCGTGTGTGTCACAAGCACCATTGGACAGAGTGTGTGTGTCACAAACCCCATTGGATAGTGTGTGTGTCACCAGCCCCATTGGACAGTGTGTGTGTCACAAACACCACTGGACAGCGTGTGTGTGTAACAATACCCGTTGGACAGCCTGTGGGTAACAATATCCGTTGGACAGCCTGTGTGTCACAAACCCCCATGGACACTGTGTGTGTCACAAACCCCATTGGACAGTGTGTGTGTCACAAACCCCACTGGACAGTGTGTGTTTCACAAACACCCATGGACAGTGTGTGTGTCACAAACCCCATTGGACAGCGTGTGTGTGTCACAATCCCCATTGGACAGCGTGTGTGTCACAATCCCAATGGGACAGAGTGTGTGCCACGAACCCCATTGGACAGCGTGTGTGTCACAAGCGCCATTGGACAGAGTGTTTGTTTCGCAAACCCCATTGGAAAGTGTGTGTGTCACAAACCCCATTGGATAGCGTGTGTGTGTCACAAACCCTCCTGGTCAGGGTGTGTCACAAAACCCATTGGGCAGCATGCGTGTCACAAACACCATTGGACAGTGTGTGTGTAACAAACCCAAATGGTCAGCGTGTGTGTCACAAACCCCGTGGGACAGCGTGTGTGCGTCACAAACCCCATTGGAAAGTGTGGGTTTCACAAACCCCATTAGAAAATATGCATCTTACAAACCCTATTGGATAGTGTGTTTGTGTCACAAACCCCATTGGAAAGTCTGTGTGTCACAAACACCATTGGACAGCGTGTTTTTTTGACAATCCCCATTGGACTGTGTGTGTCACAAAACCCATTGGATAGCGTGTGTGTCACAAACCCCATTAGAAAGAGTGTGTGTCACAAACCTCATTAGACAGCGTGTGTGTCAGAAACACCATTGGACAGCGTGTGTGTGTCACAATCCCCATTGGACAGTGTGTGTGTGTCACAATCCCCAGTGGACAGTGTGAGTGTCACAAAACCCATTGGATAGCGTGTATGTCACGAACCCCAATAGAAAGTGTGTGTGTCACAAACCCGATTGGATAGCGCATGTGTGTCACGAATCCCATTAGAAAGATGTGTGTCATAAACCCCATTGGATACCGTGTGTGTGTCACAAACCCCATTATAAAGTGTGCATGTCACAAACCCCATTGGACCGCGTGTGTGTCACCAACTCCCCTGGACAGTCTGTGTGTCACAATCCCCATTGGACATCGTTTGTATCACAAACCCCTCTGGAAAGTGTGTGTGTCTGAAACACCATTGGACAGCGTGTGTGTCACAAGCCCCATTGTACAGAGTGTATTTGTCAGAAAGCCAACTGGACAGCGTCTGTGTCACAAACCCCTTTGGACAGCGTCTGTGTCACAAACCCCTTTGGACAGTGTGTGTGTCATAATCCCCATTGGACAGTGTGTGTGTCACAAACCCCATGGGACAGAGTGTGTGTCACAAACACTATTGGTCAGCGTGTCTGTGTCACAAGCCCATTGGACAGAGTGTGCGTGTCACATACCCCATTGGAAAGTGTATGTGTCACAAACCGCATTGGACAGCGTGTGTGTGTAACAATACCCATTGGACACTGTGTCTGTCACAAACCCCTTTGGACAGAGTTTGTGTCAGAAACCCCATTGGACAGCGTTTGTGTGTCACAATACCCATTGTACAGTGTGTGTGTCACAAACCCCATTACAGCGTGTGTGTGTCACAATCCCTATTGTACAGTGTGTGTGTCACAAACTCCATTGGACAGCGTGTGTGTCACAAGCACCATTGGACAGAGTGTGTGTGTCACAAACCCCATTGGATAGTGTGTGTGTCACCAGCCCCATTGGACAGTGTGTGTGTCACAAACACCATTGGACAGCGTGTGTGTGTAACAATACCCGTTGGACAGCCTGTGGGTAACAATATCCGTTGGACAGCCTGTGTGTCACAAACCCCCATGGACACTGTGTGTGTCACAAACCCCATTGGACAGTGTGTGTGTCACAAACCCCACTGGACAGTGTGTGTTTCACAAACACCCATGGACAGTGTGTGTGTCACAAACCCCATTGGACAGCGTGTGTGTGTCACAATCCCCATTGGACAGCGTGTGTGTCACAATCCCAATGGGACAGAGCGTGTGCCACGAACCCCATTGGACAGCGTGTGTGTCACAAGCGCCATTGGACAGAGTGTTTGTTTCGCAAACCCCATTGGAAAGTGTGTGTGTCACAAACCCCATTGGATAGCGTGTGTGTGTCACAAACCCTCCTGGTCAGGGTGTGTCACAAAACCCATTGGGCAGCATGCGTGTCACAAACACCATTGGACAGTGTGTGTGTAACAAACCCAAATGGTCAGCGTGTGTGTCACAAACCCCGTGGGACAGCGTGTGTGCGTCACAAACCCCATTGGAAAGTGTGGGTTTCACAAACCCCATTAGAAAATATGCATCTTACAAACCCTATTGGATAGCGTGTTTGTGTCACAAACCCCATTGGAAAGTCTGTGTGTCACAAACACCATTGGACAGCGTGTTTTTTTGACAATCCCCATTGGACTGTGTGTGTCACAAAACCCATTGGATAGCGTGTGTGTCACAAACCCCATTAGAAAGAGTGTGTGTCACAAACCTCATTAGACAGCGTGTGTGTCAGAAACACCATTGGACAGCGTGTGTGTGTCACAATCCCCATTGGACAGTGTGTGTGTGTCACAATCCCCAGTGGACAGTGTGAGTGTCACAAAACCCATTGGATAGCGTGTATGTCACGAACCCCAATAGAAAGTGTGTGTGTCACAAACCCGATTGGATAGCGCATGTGTGTCACGAATCCCATTAGAAAGATGTGTGTCATAAACCCCATTGGATACCGTGTGTGTGTCACAAACCCCATTATAAAGTGTGCATGTCACAAACCCCATTGGACCGCGTGTGTGTCACCAACTCCCCTGGACAGTCTGTGTGTCACAATCCCCATTGGACATCGTTTGTATCACAAACCCCTCTGGAAAGTGTGTGTGTCTGAAACACCATTGGACAGCGTGTGTGTGTCACAATCCCCATTGGACAGTGTGTGTGTCACAAAACCCCTTGGATAGCGTGTGGGTCACAAACCCCATTGGACAGTGTGTGTGTCATAAACCCCATTGGACAGCGTGTGTGTCACAATCCCCATTGGACAGTGTGTGTGTCACAAACCACATTGGACAGTGTTTTTGTGTCACAATACCCATTGGACATCGTGTGTGTGTTACAATCCCCACTGGACAGTGTGTGTGTCAAAAACCCCATGGGACAGAGTGTGTGTCACGCACCCCTTTGGACAGTGTGTGTGTCACAAACCCCATTGGAGAGCGTGTGTGTGTCACAATCCCCATTGGACAGTGTGTGTGTCACAAACCCCATTGGACAGCGTGTGTGTGTCACAATCCCCATTGGACAGTGTGTGTGTTACAAAATCCATTGGACAGAGTGTTTGTTTCGCAAACCCCATTGGAAAGTGTGTGTGTCACAAACCCCATTGGATAGCGTGTGTGTGTCACAAACCCTCCTGGTCAGTGTGTGTCACAAAACCCATTGGGCAGCATGCGTGTCACAAACACCATTGGACAGTGTGTGTGTAACAAACCCAATTGGTCAGCGTGTGTGTCACAAACCCCGTGGGACAGCGTGTGTGCGTCACAAACCCCATTGGAAAGTGTAGGTTTCACAAACCCCATTAGAAAATATGCATCTTACAAACCCTATTGGATAGCGTGTTTGTGTCACAAACCCCATTGGAAAGTCTGTGTGTCACAAACACCATTGGACAGCGTGTTTTTTTGACAATCCCCATTGGACTGTGTGTGTGTCACAAAACCCATTGGATAGCGTGTGTGTGTCACAATCCCCATTGGACAGTGTGTGTGTTACAAAATCCATTGGATAGAGTGTGTGTGTCACAAACCCTCCTGTTCAGTGTGTGTGTCACAAAACCCATTGGACAGCATGTGTGTCATAAAACCCGTTGGATAGCATGTGTGTGTCACAAATCCCAATATAAAGTGTGCGTGTCACAAACCCCATTGGAAAGTGTGTCTGTCACAAACACCATTGGATAGCGTGTGTTTCACCAATCCCATTAGAAAGAGTGTGTGTCACAAGCACCATTGGATAGCGTGTGTGATGTCACGAACCCTACTGGACAGTGTGTGTGTCACAAACCCACCTGGACAGCGTGTGTGTCACGAACCCCATTGGTCAGCTTGTGTTTCACAAGACCTATTTGACAGAGTGTGTGTGTCACAAAGCCCATTGGACAGCGTTGTGTCACAATTCCCATTGGACAGCGTTTGTGTCACAAACACCATTGGACAGCGTGTGTGTGTAACAACACCCATTGGACAGTGTGTGTGTCACAAACCCCATTGGACAGCGTGTGTGTCACAAGCTCATTTGTCAGAGTGTGTGTGTCACAAAACCCACTGGACAGCGTGGGTGTCAGGAACCCCATTGGACAGTGTGTGTGTCACAAGCGCCATTGGACAGAGTGTGTTTTTCACAAACCCCATTAGAAAATGTATGTGCCACAAATCCCAATGAATAGCATGTGTGTGTCACAACCCCCATTGGACAGCGTGTGTGTCACAAAACCATTGGACAGCGTGTGTGTGTCACAATCGCCATTAGAAAGTGTATGTGTCACAAACCCCAATGAATAGCGTGTGTGTGTCACAAACACCATTGGAAAGTGTGTGTCACAAACGCCATTGGATAGCGTGTGTGTGTCAAAAACCTCATTAGAAAGTATGTGTGTCACAAACCCCATTGGATATCATCTGTGTGTCACAAACCCCATTGGAAAGCGTGCGTGTTCCAAACCCCATTTGATAGCGTGTGTGTGTCACAAACCCCATTGGACAGTGTGTGTGTCATAAACCCCATTGGAAAGTGTATGTGTCACAAACCGCATTGGATAGCGTGTGAATGTCACAAACCCCATTGGACAGCGTGTGTGTCACAAGCCCATTGGACAGAGTGTGTGTGTCAAAAAACCCACTAGACAGCATGTGTGTCATGAACCCCTTTGGATAGCGTGTGTGTCTCAATCACCATTGGACAGAGTGTTTGTCTCACAAACCCCATTGGAAAGTGTATGTATCACAAACCCTATTGGATAGCGTGTGTGTCACAATCACCAACAGACAGCGTGTGTGTCACAAAACCCATCGGACAGCGTGTGTGTGTCACAAACCCCATTGGACAGTATGTGAGTCACAAACCCCATTGGACAGCGTGTGTGTGTAACAATAAGATTTGACAGTGTGTGTGTGTCAAAACCCATTGTACAGAGTGTGTGTCACAAACCCCATTTGATAGCGTGTGTGTGTCACAAACCCCATTAAAAAGTGTGCATGTCACAAACCCCTTTGGATAGGATGTGTGTGTCACAAACCCTACTGGACAGAGTGTGTTTCGCAATCTGCATTGGACAGCGTGTGTGTCACAATCCCCCCTGGACAGCGTGTGTGACACAAGCACCATTGGACAGCGTGTGTGTGTCACAAACCCAATTGGATAGCGTGTCTGTGTCAAAAACCCCATTAGAAAGTATGTGTTTCACAAATCCCATTGGAATGCATGTGTGTGTCACAAACCATATTGGACAGTGTGTATGTCAGAATCGCCATTAGACAGCGAGTGGTTCACAAGCCCCTTTGGGCAGATTGTGTGTAACAAACCCCCGTATACACTGTGTGTGTCACAAACCCCATTGGACAGCGTGTGTTTCTCAAAACCCTTTGGTCAGCGTGTGTGTGTCACAATCTCCTTTGGATTGTGTGTGTGTGACACAAAACCCATTGGACAGCGTGTGTGTCACAAACCCCTTTGGACAGTGTGTGTGTCACAAACGCCATTGGACAGCATGTGTGTGTCACGAACTCCACTGGACAGCGTGTGTGTCAAAAGCACCATTGGACAGAGTGTGTGTCACAAACCCCATTGGAAAGTGTATGTGTCACAAACCCCATTGGATAGCGTTTGTGTGTCACAAACCCTATTGGACAGTGTGTGTGTCACAAACCCCATTGGACAGCGTGTGTGTCACAAACCCCCATAGACACTGTGTGTGTCACAAACCCCAATGGACAGTGTGTGTGTCACAAACCCCACTGGACATCGTGTGTGTCATAAACCCCATTGGACATCCTGTGTGTCACAAACCCCTTTGGACAGTGTGTGTGTCAGAAACCCCATTGGACAGTGTGTGTGTGTCACAATCCCCATTGGACAGTGTGTTTGTGTGTCATAAACCCCATTGGACATCATGTGTGTCATAAACCCCATTGGACATCATGTGTGTCACAAACCACATTAGAAAGTGTGTGAGTCACACACCCCATTGTATAGCTTTTGTGTGTCACAAATCCCACTGGACAGCGTGTGTGTCACAAACCGCATTGGACAGCTTGTGTGTCACCAGACCCATTGGACAGAGTGTGTGTGTCACAAATCCCATTGGACATCGTGTGTGTCAAAAACCCCATTGGACAGCGTGTGTGTCACAAACCCCACTGGACATCGTGTGTGTCATAAACCCCATTGGACATCCTGTGTGTCACAAACCCCATTGGACAGCGTGTGTGTGTCACAATCCCCATTGGACAGAGTGTTTGTCACAAAGACTATTGGGCAGCGTGTGTGTCACAAGCCCATTGGACAGAGTGTGTGTGTCACAAAACTTATTGGATAGCGTGTGTGTGTCACAAACCCCATTACAAAGTGTCTGTGTCACAAACCCCATTAGACAGAGTGTGGGTGTAACAAAACCCAACGGATAACGTTTGTGTCACAAGACCATTGGACAGAGTGTGTGTGTCACAAAACCCACAGGACAGCGCGTGTGTTCACGAACCCCACTGAACAGCGTGTGTGTCACAAGCCCCATTGGACAGCGTGTGTGTCACAAACACCATTGGAGAGCGTGTGTGTGTAACAATACCCATTGGAAAGTGTGTGTGTCACAAATCCCACTGGACAGCGTGTGTTTCACAAACCCCCGTGTACACTGTGTGTGTCAAAACCCAGGTGGACAGTGTGTGTGTCTCAAACCCCACTGGACAGCGTGTGTTTCACAAACCCCTTTGGACAATGTGTGTGTCACAAACCCCATTGGACAGCATGTGTGTGTCATAATCCCCATTGGACAGTGTGTGTGTGTCACAAACCCCAATGGACAGCGTGTGTGTGTCACAATCCCCACTGAACAGTGTGTGTGTCACAAACCCCATGGGACAGAATTGTTTCACAAACTGCATTGGACAGCGTGTGTGTCACAACCCCATTGGATAGAGTGTCTGTCACAAGCACCATTGGACAATGTGTGTGTGTCACAAACCACTTTGGAAAGTGTATGTGTCACAAACCCCATTGGAAAGTGTGTGCGTCACAAACCTCATTGGAAAGTGTGTGTGTCACAAACACCATTGGATAGCGTGTATGTGTCACAAACCCCATTAGAAAGTGTGTGTGTCACAAACCCTCCTGGATAGTATGTGTGTGTCACAAACCCTATAGGACAGTGTGTGTGTCACGAATCCCATTGGACAGAGTGTGTGTGACACAATCCCCATTGGACAGTGGGTGTGTCACAATACCCATTGGACAGCGTGTGTGTCACAATCGCCTTTGGACAGAATGTGTGTCACAAACCCCATTGGACAGCGTGTGTCTCACAAACCCCATTGGAC
Organism: Columba guinea; assembly: GCA_032206185.1. Taxonomy (NCBI): domain Eukaryota; kingdom Metazoa; phylum Chordata; class Aves; order Columbiformes; family Columbidae; genus Columba; species Columba guinea. The sequence goes on along the minus strand of JAVLUU010000053.1, from coordinate 1,671,235 downwards.
AGTGTGTGTGTCACAAACCCCTTTGGACAGTGTGTGTGTCACAAACCCCATTGGACAGCGTGTGTGTGTCACAATCCCCATTGGACAGAGTGTTTGTCAAAAAGACTATTGGGCAGCGTGTGTGTCACAAGCCCATTGGACAGAGTGTGTGTGTCACAAAACATATTGGATAGCGTGTGTGTGTCACAAACCCCATTACAAAGTGTCTGTGTCACAAACCCCATTAGACAGAGTGTGTGTGTAACAAAACCCAACGGACAACGTTTGTGTCACAAGACCATTGGACAGAGTGTGTGTGTCACAAAACCCACAGGACAGCGCGTGTGTTCACGAACCCCACTGAACAGCGTGTGTGTCACAAGCCCCATTGGACAGCGTGTGTGTCACAAACACCATTGGAGAGCGTGTGTGTGTAACAATACCCATTGGAAAGTGTGTGTGTCACAAATCCCACTGGACAGCGTGTGTTTCACAAACCCCCGTGTACACTGTGTGTGTCAAAACCCAGGTGGACAGAGTGTGTGTCTCAAACCCCACTGGACAGTGTGTGTGTCACAAACCCCTTTGGACAATGTGTGTGTCACAAACCCCATTGGACAGCATGTGTGTGTCATAATCCCCATTGGACAGTGTGTGTGTGTCACAAACCCCAATGGACAGCGTGTGTGTGTCACAATCCCCACTGAACAGTGTGTGTGTCACAAACTCCATGGGACAGAATTGTTTCACAAACTGCATTGGACAGCGTGTGTGTCACAACCCCATTGGATAGAGTGTGTGTCACAAGCACCATTGGACAATGTGTGTGTGTCACAAACCACTTTGGAAAGTGTATATGTCACAAACCCCATTGGAAAGTGTGTGCGTCACAAACCTCATTGGAAAGTGTGTGTGACACAAACCCCATTGGATAGCGTGTGTGTGTCACAAACCCCATTAGAAAGTGTGTGTGTCACAAACCCTCCTGGATAGTATGTGTGTGTCACAAACCCTATAGGACAGTGTGTGTGTCACGAATCCCATTGGACAGAGTGTGTGTGACACAATCCCCATTGGACAGTGGGTGTGTCACAATACCCATTGGACAGCGTGTGTGTCACAATCGCCTTTGGACAGAATGTGTGTCACAAACCCCATTGGACAGCGTGTGTGTCACAATCCCCATTGGACAGAGTGTGTGTCACAAACCCCATTGGACATTGTGTGTCTCACAAACCCCATTGGACAGTGTGTGTGTGTCACAAACCCCACTGGATAGCGTGTGTGTGTCACAAACCCTATTGGACAGTGTGTGTCTCACAATATCTTACTGTACAGCGTGTAAGCAACGAACCCCATTGGACAGCATGTGTGTCACAAGACCCATTGGACAGCGTGTGTGTGTAATAATACCCATTGGACAGTGTGTGTGTCACAAACCCCATTGGACAGCGTGTGTGTCAAAAACACTATTGGACAGCGCGTGTGTGTCACAATACCCATTGGACAGAGTGTGTGTGTCACAAACCCCATTGGAAAGCGTGTGTTTCATCAACCCCATTGGACAGCGTGTGTGTGTCACAATACCCATTGGACAGTGTTTGTGTGTCACAAACCCCATTAGAAAGTATGCGTGTCACAAACCCCATTGGATAGCGTGTGTGTGTCACAATCCCCATTGGACAGTGTGTGTGTGTCACAAACCCCATTGGACAGTGTTTGTGTCACAAACCCCATTGGACAGCGTGTGTGTGTCTCGAACCATCCTGGTCAGTGTGTGAGCCATAAAAACCATTGGACAGCATGCGTGTCACAAACACCATTGTACAGCGTATGTGTGTCACAAACCCGATTGGAAAGTGTGTGTCACAAACCCCATTGGATAGCATGTGTTTGTCTAAAACCCCATTAGAAAGTATGTGTGTCACAAACCCCATTGGACAGAGTGTGTGTCACAAACCCCATTGGACAGAGTGTGTGTCACAAACACTAGTGGTCAGCGTGTGTGTGTCACAAGCCATTGGACAGAGTTTCTGTGTCACAAAACCCACTGGGCAGCATGTGTGTCACGAACCCCATTGGACAGAGTGTGTGTCACAAACACTATTGGTCAGCGTGTGTGTGTCACAAGCCCATTGGACAGAGTGTGTGTGTCAGAAAACCCACTGGACAGCGTGTGTGTAACAAACCCCATTGGACAGCGTGTGTGTCACAAGCACCGTTGGAGAGAGTGTTTTGTCACAATCCCCATTAGACAACGTGTGTGTCACATACCCCATTGGACAGCGTGTGTGTGTCACAAACCCCATTTGATAGAGTGTGTGTGTCACAAACCCCATTAGAAAGTATGCGTGTCACAAATCCTATTGGATAGCGTGTGTGTGTCACAAGCACCATTGGACAGTGTGTGGTGTCACAAAAACCATTGGAATGCGTGTCTGTCACAAACCCCATTGGAGAGTGTGTGTGTGTCACAAACCACATTTGATAGAGTGTGTGTGTCACAAACCCTATTGGACAGTGTGTGTGTCACAAAACCCACAGGATACCGTATGTGTCACAAACCCATTGGACAGCGTGTGTGTCACAATCCCCATTGTACAGAGTGTATTTGTCAGAAAGCCCACTGGACAGTCTGTGTGTCACAAACCCATTTGGACAGTGTTTGTGTCACAAACCCCATTGGACAGCGTGTGTGTGTCACAATCCCCATTGGACAGTATGTGTGTCACAAACCCAATGGGACAGAGTGTGTGTCACAAACACCATTGTTCAGCGTGTCTGTGTCACAAGCCCATTGGACAGAGTGTGTGTGTCACATAATCCCCTGGACAGCGTGTGTAGTCATGAACCCCATTGGAGAGCGTGTGTGTCAAAAGCACCGTTGGACAGAGTGTGGTGTCACAATCGCCATTGGACAGCGTATGTGTCACAAACCCCATTGGACAGTGTGTGTGTGTCACAAACCCCATTGGATAGAGTGTGTGTGTCACAAACCCCATTGGATAGTGTGTGTGTGTCACAAGCACTATTGGACAGACTGTGGTGTCACAAACCCCATTGGACAGTAGTGCGTGTCACAAACCCCATTGGACATCGTGTGTGTCACAACCCCCTTTGGACAGTGTGTGTCTCACAAACCCCATTAGACAGCGTGTGTGTGTCACAATCCCCATTGGATTGCGTGTGTGTCACATACCCCATTGGACAGTGTGCGTCTGTCACAGTACCCATTAGACAGTGTGTGCGTCACAAACCCCATTGGACAGAGTTTGTGTCACAAAACCCACTGGACAGTGTGTGTGTCACAAACACCCCTGGTCATTGTTTGTGTCACAATCCCCAGTGGACAGCGTGTATGTCAAAACCCCATTGGACAGTGTGTGTGTCACAAAACCCCCTGGACAGCGTGTGAGTCACAAACACCCATGGACAGTGTGAGTGTCACAAACCCCATTGGATAGCGTGTGTATCACAAACCCAATTGGACAGCGTGTGTGGGTCACAAGCCCATTGGACAGAGTGTGTGTGTCACATAATTCCCTGGACAGCGTATGTGTCACAAACCCCATTGGACAGTGTGTGTGTGTCACAAACCCCATTGGATAGAGTGTGTGTGTCACAAACCCCATTGGATAGTGTATGTGTGTCACAAACACTATTGGACAGAGTGTGGTGTCACAAACCCCATTGGACAGTAGTGCGTGTCACAAACCCCATTGGACATCGTGTGTGTCACAAACCCCTTTGGACAGTGTGTGTCTCACAAACCCCATTAGACAGCGGGTGTGTGTCACAATCCCCATTGGACACAGTGTGTGTGTCACAAACCGCATGGGACAGAGTGTGTGTCACGAACCCCATTGGACAGCGTGTGTGTCACAAGCGCCATTGGAGACAGTGTGTGTGTCACAAACCCCATTGGAAACTGTATGTGTCACAAACCCCATTGGATAGCATGTGTGTGTCACAAAACCTCCTGGTCAGTGTGTGTGTCACAAAACCCATTGGACAGCATGCGTGCTCACAAACATAATTGGACAGTGTGTGTGTAACAAACCCAACTGGTCAGCGTGTGTGTCACAAACACCCATGGACAGTGTGCGTGTCACAAACCCCATTAGACAACGTGTGTGTCACAAACCTTTAGACAGTGTGTGTGTCAGAAACCCCATTGGACAGCGTGTGTGTGTCACAATCCACATTGGAAAGTGTGTGTGTCACAAACCCCATGGGACAGAGTTTGTGTCAAGAACCCCATTGGACAGCGTGTGTGTCACAAGCGCCATTGGATAGAGTGTGTGTGTCACAAACCTCATTGGAAAGTGTATGTGTCACAAACACCATTGGACAGCGTGTGTGTGTCACAAACCCCATTGAACAGTGTGTGTGTGTCACAAACCCCATTAGACAGCGTGTGTGTCACTAACCCCTTTGGACAGTGTGTGTGTCACAAACCCCATTGGACAGCGTGTGTGTCAGAAACCCCATTTGACAGTGTGTGTGTGCCACAATCCCCATTGGACAGTGTGTGTGTCACAAACCCCATTGGACAGAGTTTGTTTCACAAACCGCACAGTACAGCGTGTGTGTCACAAACACCCTTGGACAGTGTGAGTGTCACAAACCCTACTGGACAGTGTGTGTGTCACAAATCCCTTTGGACAGTTTGTGTGTCACAAACCCCATTGGACAGCGTGTGTGTGTCACAAGCCCATTGGACAGAGTGTGTGTGTCACAAAACCCACTGGACGGCGTGTGTGTCACCAACCCGATTGGACAGCGTGTGTGTCACAAGCAGCATTGGACAGACTGCGAGTGTCACAAACCCCACTGGATAGTGTGTATGTCACAATCCCCATTGAACAGTGTGTGTGTCACAATCCCCATTGGATTGCGTGTGTGTCACATACCCCATTGGACAGTGTGCGTCTGTCACAGTACCCATTAGACAGTGTGTGCGTCACAAACCCCATTGGACAGAGTTTGTGTCACAAAACCCACTGGACACTGTGTGTGTCACAAACACCCCTGGTCATTGTTTGTGTCACAATCCCCAGTGGACAGCGTGTATGTCAAAACCCCATTGGACAGTGTGTGTGTCACAAAACCCACTGGACAGCGTGTGAGTCACAAACACCCATGGACAGTGTGAGTGTCACAAACCCCATTGGATAGCGTGTGTGTCACAAACCCAATTGGACAGCGTGTGTGGGTCACAAGCCCATTGGACAGAGTGTGTGTGTCACAAAACCCACTGGACAGCCTGCGTGTCACGAAACCCATTGGACAGCGTGTGTGTCACAAGCACCTTGGACAGAGTGTGAATGTCACAAACCCCATTGGATAGTGTGTGTGTCACAAACCCCATTAGAAAGTGTGTGTGTCACAAGACCCATTAGACAGCGTGTGTGTCACAAAAACCATTGGACAGCGTGTGTGTCACAAAACCCAGGGGACAGCATGTGTGTCACAAATAACCATGGACAGTATGCGTGTCACAAACCCCACTGGACAGAGTGTCTGTCACAAACCCCATTGGAAATTGTGTGTGTGTCACAATCCCCATTGGACAGTGTGTCTGTCACAAAACCCATTGGATAGCGTGTGTTTCACAAACCCCATTGGAAAGAGTGTGTGTCACAAACCCCATTTGAAAGTCTGTGTATCACAAAACCCATTGGATAGCATGTGTGTGTCACAATCCCCATTGGACAGTGTGTGTGTCACAAAACCTATTGGATAGAGTGTGTGTCACGAACCCCATTGGAAAGTGTGTGTGTCACAAACCCTATTAGACAGAATGTGTGTGTCACACACCCCATTGGACAGCGTGTGTGTCACAATCCACATTGGACAGCATGTGTGTCACAAACCCCTTTGGAAATTGTGTGTCACAAACCCCATTGGATAGCATGTGTGTGTCACAATCCCCATTGGACAGTGTGTGTGTCACAAAACCTATTGGATAGAGTGTGTGTCACGAACCCCACTGGAAAGTGTGTGTGTCACAAACCCTATTAGACAGAATGTGTGTGTCACACACCCCATTGGACAGCGTATGTGTTATAAACAACATTGGATAGCGTGTGTTTGTCACAAACCTGATTATAAAGTGTGCGTGTCACAAAACCCTTTGGACACTGTGTGTGTCACAAATCCCATTGGACGGTGTGTGTGTCACAAACCCCACTGGACCGTGTGTGTGTCACAATCACCAGTGGACAGCGTGTGTGTCAAAACCCCAGTGGATAGTGTGTGTGTCACAAAACCTTTGTGTCATAAACACCCATGGACAGTGTGCGTGTCACAAACATCTTTGGACAGCATGTGTGTCACAAGCCCATTGGACAGAGTGTGTGTGTCACAAAACCCACTGGACACCGTGTGTGAAACGAACCCCATTGGACAGCGTGTGTGTCACAAACCCCATTAGAGAGAGTGTGTGTGAGAAACCCCATTGGACAGCGTGTGTTTCACAAACCCCATTGGACAGCATGTGTGTGTCACAAACCCTCCTGGTCAGTGTGTGTGTCACAAACCCCATTGGCCAGCGTGTAGTGTCAGAAACCCCATTGGACAGTGTGGGTCACAAATCCCATTGGACAGCGTGTGTGTCACAAATCCCATTGGACAGCGTGTGTGTGTCACAAACCCTCCTGGTCATGTGTGTGTCACAAACCCTATTGGACACCGTGTGTGTAACAATAGCTATTGGACAGTGTGTCTGTCACAAACCCCATTGGACAGCATGTGTGTGTCACAATAACCTTTGGACAGTGTGTGTGTCACAAACGCCATGGGACAGACTCTGTGTAACAAACACTATTGGAGAGCGTGTGTGTGTCACAAGCCCATTAGAAAGTGTCTGTGTCACAAACCCTATTGGACAGTGTTTGTGTCATAATCCCCATTGGACAGAGTGTGTGTCAAAAGCCCCATGGGACAGAGTGTGTGTCACGAAACCAATTGCACAGCGTTTGTGTCAAAAGCGCCATTGGACAGAGTGTGTGTGTCACAAACCATATTGGAAAGTGTGTGTTTTACAAAACCCATTGGATAGCGTGTCTCTTTCACATACCCTCCTGGTCAGTGTGTCTGTCACAAAACCCATTGGACAGCATGCGTGTCACAAACACAATTGGACAGTGTGTGTGTAACAAACCCAACTGGTCAGCGTGTGTGTTACAAAACCCATCTGACAGCGTGTGTGTTTCACAGACCCCTTTGGAAAGTGTGTGTGTCACAAACCGCATTAGAAAGTAACCGTGTCACAAACCCCATTGGATCCCGTGTGTGTGTCACAAACCCCATTAGAAAGTGTGCATGTCACAAACCCCATTGGAAATTGTGTGTGTCACAAACACCATTGGACAGCGTGTGTGTGTCACAATCCCCATTGGACAGTGTGTGTGTCACAAAACCCATTGGATAGCGTGTGTGTCACAAACACCATTAGAAAGAGTGTGTGTCACAAACCCCATTGGATAGCGTGTGTGATGTCACAAACCCTATTGGACAGTGTGTGTGTCAGAAACCCCACTGGACAGCGTGTGTGTCACAAACCCCATTGGACAGAGTGTGTGTGTCACAAACCCCATTGGACAGTGTGTGTGTCATAAACCCCATTGGACAGCATGTGTGTTTCACAATCCACATTGGAAAGTGTGTGTGTTTCACAATCCCCAATGGATAGTTAGTGTGTGTGTCGCGAAACCCTTTGAACAGCATGCGTGTCACAAACACTATTGGACAGTCTGTGTGTAACAAACCCAATTGGTCAGCGTGTCTGTCACAAACCCCATTGGATAGCGTGTGTGTGTCACAAACCCCATTGGAAAGAGTGTGTGTCACAAACACCCATGGACAGTGTGAGTGTCACAAGCCCCATTGCATAGCGTTTGTCTTTCAAACCGCTTTGGACAGTGTGTGTGTCACAATTCCCATTGGACAGTGTGTGTGTCACAAACACCATTGGACAGCGTGTTTTTCACAAGACCCATTGGACAGAGTGTGTGTGTCACAAAGCCCATTGGACAGCATGTGTGTCACAATCCCCATTGGACAGCGTGTGTGTCACAAACCCCATTGGTCAGAGTTTGTGTCACCAACCACCGTGGACACTGTGTGTGTCACAAACACCTTTGGAGAGTGTGTGTGTCACAAACTCCACTGAACAATGTGTGTGACATAAACCCCATTGGACACCGTGTGTGTCACAAACACCATTGGACAGCGTGTGTGTCACAAACCCCATTAGAAAGAGTGTGTGTCACAAACCCCATTGGATAGCGTGTGTGATGTCACAAACCCTATTGGACACTGTGTGTGTCACAAGCCCCACTGGACAGCGTGTGTCAGGAACCCCATTGGACAGCTTGTGTGTCACAAGACCTATTGGACAGAGTGTTTGTGTCACAAACCCATTGGACAGCGTGTGTGTCACAATCCCCATTGGACAGGTGTGTGTCAAAAACACCATTGGACTGCGCGTGTGTGTCACAAAACCTATTGGACAGTGTGTGTGTCATAAACTCCATTGGAGAGCGTGTGTGTTTCACAATCCCCATTGGACAGAGTGTATGTGTCACAAACACCATTGGACAGCGTGTGTGTCACAATCCTTTGGACAGCGTGTGTGTCACAAACCCCATTGCACAGTGTGTGTGTCACAAACCCCGTTGGACAGTGTGTGTGTGTCACAATCCCCATTGGGCAGTGTGTGTGTCACAAACTCCATGGAAAGTGTGCGTGTCAGAAACCCCATTGGACATCGTGTGTGTCACAAACCCCTTTGGAGAGTGCGTGTGTCACAAAACCCATTGGACAGCGTGTGTGTCACAAACACCCATGGACAGTGTGAGTGTCACAAACCCCATGGGACAAGGGTGTGTCGCGAACCCCACTGGACAGCGTCTGTGTCACAAGCGCCATTGGACACAGTGTGTGTGTCACAAACCCCAATGGAAAGTGTATGTGTCACAAACCCCATTGGATAGCGTGTGTGTGGCACAAACCCTATTGGACAGTGTGTGTGTCACAAAACCCACTGGACAGAGTGTGTGTAACAAACCCCATCGGATAGTGTGTGTGTCACAAGCGCCATTGGACAGCGTGTGTGTCACAAACCCCTGTGGACACTGTGTGTGTCACAGACCCCATTGGACAGTGTGTGTGCCACAACCCCACTGGACAGCGTGTGTGTCACAAACACCCATGGACAGTGTGCGTGTCACAAACCCCATCAGACATCGTGTGTGTCACAAACCCATTTGGACAGTGTGTGTGTCACAAACCCCATTGGACAGCGTTTGTGTGTCACAATCCCTATTGGACAGTGTGTATGTCACAAACCTGATGGGACAGAGTGTGTGTCACGAACCCCATTGGACAGTGTGTGTGTCACAAGCACCATTGAACACAGTATGTGTGTGTCACAAACCCCATTGGAAAGTGTATGTGTCACAAACCCCATTAGAAAGTAACCGTGTCACAAACCCCATTGGATAGTGTGTGTGTGTCACAAACCCCATTAGAAGTTGTGAGTGTCACAAACCCCATTGGAAAGTGTGTGTGTTACAAACACCATTGGACAGCGTGTGTGTGCCACAAACTCCATTAGAAAGAGTGTGTGTCACAAACCCCATTGGATAGCGTGTGTGATGTCGCAAACCCTATTGGACAGTGTGTGTGTCAGAAAACCCATTGGAAAGTTTGTGTCACAAACCCCTTTGCATATCGTGTGTGTGTCAAAAACCCCATAAGAAAGTATATGTGTCACAATTCCCGTTGGATAGCGTGTGTGTGTCACAAACCCTATTGGATAGCGTGTAGGTCACAATCCCCATTGGACAGCGTCTGTGTCACAAACCCCATTGGACAGTGTGTGTGTCAGAAAGCCCATTGGCCATCGTGTGTGTCACAATCCCCATTGGACAGTGTGTGTGTCACAAACCCCCCTGGACAGTGTGTGTGTCACAATCCCCATTGGACAGCGTGTGTGTCAAATCCCCATTGGATATTGTGTGTGTGACAAAACCCACTGGACAGCGTGTGTGTCACAAACACCCATGGACAGTGTGAGTGTCACAAGCCCCATTGGATAGCGTGTGTGTCAAAAACCCCTTTGCACAGTGTGTGTGTCAAAAACCCCATTGAATAGCGTGTGTGTGGAAAAAACCCTATTGGACAGTGTGTGTGTCACAAACCCCATTGGATAGTGTGTGTGTCACCAGCCCCATTGGACAGGGTGTGTGTCACAAACACCATTGGACAGCGTGTGTGTGTAACAATACCCATTGGACAGTTTGTGTGTCACAAATCCCATTGGACAGCGTGTGTGTCACAAACCCCCGTGGACAATGTGTGTCACAAACACTATTAGACAGTGTGTGTGTAACAAGCCCCATTGGACAGTGTGTGTGTCACAAACCCCATTGGAAAGTGTGTGTGTCACAATCAACATTGGACAGTGTGTGTGTCATAAAACCCATTGGATAGTGTGTGTGTCACAATCCCCATTTGATATCGTGTGTGTGTCACAAACCCCATTGGACAGCGTGTGTGTCAGAAAGCCCATTGGCCATCGTGTGTGTCACAATCCCCACTGGACAGCGTGTGTGTCACAAACACCATTGGATAGCTTGTGTGTGTCACAATTTCCATTGTACAGTGTGTGTGAAACAAAACCATTGGATAGCGTGTTTGTGTCACAAACCCTATTGGACAGTGTGTGTGTCAAAAAACCCACTGGACAGTGTGTGTTTCACAAACCCCCCTGGACAGTGTGTGTGTCACAAAACCCATTGGACAGTGTGTGTGTCACAAAACCCATTAGACAGCGTGTGTGTCACAAACCCCTTTGGACATCGTGTGTGTCACAAACCACTTTGGACAGTGTGTGTGTCACAAACCCCATTGGACAGCGTGTGTGTCACAAACACCGATGGACAGTGTGCGTGTCACAAACCCCATTGGACATCGTGTGTGTCACAAACCACTTTGGACAGTGTGTGTGTCACAAACCCCATTGGACAGCGTGTGTGTCACAAACACCGATGGACAGTGTGCGTGTCACAAACCCCATTGGACATCGTGTGTGTCACAAACCTCTTTGGACAGTGTGTGTGTCACAAACCCCTTTGAACAGCGTGTGTGTGTCACAGTCCCCATTGGACAGTGTGTGTGCCACAAACCCCATTAGACAGCGTGTGTGTCACAAACCCATTTGGACAGTGTGTGTGTCACAAAACCCACTGGACACCGTGTGTGTTCACAAACCGCATTGGACAGGGTAATTGTCACAAGACCCATTGGACATAGTGTGTGTTTCACAAAGCCCATTGGACAGCGTGTGTGTCACAAAGCCCATTGCACAGCGTGTGTGTCACAATCCCCATTGGACAGCGTGTGTGTGAACAAACACCATTGGTCAGAGTGTATGTGTAACAATACCCATTGTACAGTGTGTGTGGCACAAACCCAATTGGACAGTGTGTGTGTCACAATCCCCATTGGACAGCGTGTGTGTCACAAACACCAATGGACAGTGTGCGTGTCACAAACCCAATTGGACAGCGTTTGTGTGTCACAATCCCCATTGGACAGTGTGTGTGTGTCACAAACCCCATTGGATAGCGTGTGTGTGTCACAAACCCCATTGGACAGTGTGTGTAGTCATAAACCCCATTGGACAGCGTGTGTGTGTCACAAACGCCATTGGAAAGTGTGTGTCACAAACCCCATTGGATAGCGTCTGTGTGTCAAAAACCCCATTAGAAAGTATGTGTGTCACAATACCCATTGGACAGAGTCTGTGTCACAAACGCCATTGGACAGAGTGTGTGTCAGAAACACCTTTGGACAGAGTGTGTGTGTCACAATCTCCATTGGACAGTGTGTGTGTCACAAAACCCATTGGATAGTGTGTGTTGTCACAAACCCCATTTGAAAGTGTGTGTGTCACAGACCCCATTGGACAGTGTGTATTTCTCAAAACCCTTTGGTCAGCGTGTGTGTGTCACTATCTCCTTTGGACAGTGTGTGTGTGTCACAAAACCCATTGGACAGCGTGTGTGTCACAAACCCCACTGGACAGCATGTGTGTCAAAAGCACCATTGCACAGAGTGTGTGTCACAAACCCCATTGGAAAGTGTATGTGTCACAAACCCCATTGGATAGCGTGTGTGTGTCACAAACCCTAATGGACAGTGTGTGTGTCACAAAACCCACTGGACAGCGTGTGTCACAAACCCTCGCAGACACTGTATGTGTCACAAAACCCACTGGACAGCGTGTGTGTCACAAACCTCATTGGACAGCATGTGTGCATTAAGCCCCATTGGACAGCGTGTGTGTCACAAACCCATTGGACAGCGAGTTTGTGTAACAATACTCATTGGACTGTGTGTGTGTCACAAAACCCATTGGACAGGGTGTGTGTGTAACAATACCCATTGGACAGTGTGTGTGTCACAAAATCTATTGGACAGAATGCGTGTCGCAAACACCATTGGACAGTGTGTGTGTAAGAAACCCAATTGGTCAGCGTGTGTGTCACATACCCCATTGGATAGCGTGTGTGTGTCACAAACCCCATTGGAAATTGTGTGCGTCACAAACCCCATTGGACAGCGTGTGTGTGTCACAAGCCCCATTGGACAGCGTGTGTGTCACAAACACCATTGGACAGCGTGTGTGTGTAACAATACCCATTGGACAGCGTGTGTATCACAAACCCCCCTGGACAGTGTGTGTGTCACAAGCCCCAGTGTACAGTGTGTGTGTCAATACCCCATTGGACAGTGTGTGTGTCACAAAACTCACTGGACCGCGTGTGTGTCACAAACCAATTGGATAGCGTGTGTGTGTCACAACCCCTCCCCATCAGTGCGTGTGTCACAAACCCATTGGACAGCGTTAGTTTCACAAACCGCATTGGACAGTGTGTTTCACAAATCCCATTGGACAGCGTGTGTGTCACAAACCCCATTGGAAAGCGTGTGTGTGTCACAAACCGCATTGGAAGGTGAGTGTGTCACAAACCCCATTGCATAGCGTGTGTGTGTCACAATCCCCATTGGACAGCATCTGAGTCACAAACCCCATTGGACAGCGTCTGTGTCACAAACCCCATTGGACAGTGGGCGTGTCACAAACCGCTCTGGACAGCGTGTGTGTCACAATCCCCATTGGACAGCGTGTGTCACAATCCCCATTGCACAGCGTGTGTGTCAGAAACCCCATTGGGCAGAGTGTGTCTGTCACAAACGCCATTAGACATCGTGTGTGTCACAAACCCTTTTGGACAGTGTGTGTATCACAAACCCCACGGGACAGTCTGCGTGTCACAAAACCCATTGGACATCGTGTGTGTCACAAACCCCACTGAACAGCTTTTGTGTCACAAACCCCATTGGACAGCGTCTGTGTCACAAACCCCATTGGACAGTGGGCGTGTCACAAACCGCTCTGGACAGCGTGTGTGTCACAATCCCCATTGGACAGCGTGTGTCACAATCCCCATTGCACAGCGTGTGTGTCAGAAACCCCATTGGGCAGAGTGTGTCTGTCACAAACGCCATTAGACATCGTGTGTGTCACAAACCCTTTTGGACAGTGTGTGTATCACAAACCCCACGGGACAGTCTGCGTGTCACAAAACCCATTGGACATCGTGTGTGTCACAAACCCCACTGAACAGCTTTTGTGTCACGAACCCCATTGGACAGCTTGTGTGTCACAAGACACATTGGACAGAGTGTGTGTGTCACAAACCCCATTGGACAGCGTGTGTGTCTCAAACCTCATTGGACAGAGTGTGTGTTTCACAAACCCCATTGGACAGCGTGTGTGTCACAATCCCCATTGGACAGTGTGTGTGTCAGAAACCCCATTGCACAGAGTTTGTGTGTCACAAACCCCATTGGACAGTGTGTGTGTCACAAAACCCACTGGACAGCGTGTGTGTCACAAACCACATTGGAGAGCTTGTGTGTCATAAGCCCCATTCGACAGTGTGTATGTGTCACAAACCCCATGGGACAGAGTGTCTGTCACGAACCCCATTGGACAGCGTGCGTGTCACAAAGCCATTGGAAAGAGTGTGTGTCACAAACCCCATTGGACAGCGTGTGTGTGTCACAAACCCCATTAGAAAGTGTGCGTGTCACAAACCCGATTGGATAGCATGTGTTTGTTACAAACCCTATTGGATAGTGTGTATGACACAATCCCCATTGGACAGCGTCTTTGTCACAAACCCAATAGGACAGAGTGTGTGTCACAAACACTATAGGACAGCGTGTGTGTGTCATAAGCCCAGTGGACAGAGTGTGTGTGTCAAAAAACCCACTGGACAGCGTGTGTGTCACGAACCCCATTGGACTGCATGTGTGTCACAAGCCCCATTGGACAGGGTGTGTGTGTCTCAATACCCACTGGACAGTGTGTGTTCCACAAACCTCATTGGACATCGTCTGTGTCACAAACCCATTTGGACAGTGTGCGTGTCACAAACAGCTTTGAACAGCGTGTGTGTGTCACAGTCCCATTGAACAGAGTGTGTGTGTCACAAACCCCATGGCACAGAGTGTGTGTCACGAACCCCATTGGACAGCGTGTGTGTCACAAGCGCCATTGGACAGCATGTGTGTCACATACTCCATTGGACAGGGTGTGTGTGTCAAAATCCCCATTGGACAGGGTGTGTGTATCACAATACCCATTGGACATTGTGTATGTCAAAAACCTCATTGGACAGAGTTTGTGTTCACAAACCCCCGTGGACACTGTGTGTGTCACAAACACCCATGGATAGTGTGCGTGTCACAAACCCCATTGGGCATCGTGTGTGTCACAAACAAGATGGACAGTGTGTGTGTCACAAACCCCATTGGACAGAGTTTGTCTCACCAACCCCCGTGGTCACTGTGTGTGTCACAAACACCATTGGACAGCATGTGTGTGTCACAAACCATATTGGACAGTGTGTGTGTGACAAAACCCACTGGATAGCGTGCGCGTCACAAACCCCATTGGACAGAGTGTGTGTCACAAGCCCCATTGGACAGAGTGTATGTGTCACAAAGCCCATTGGACAGCGTGTGAGTCACAATACCTATTGGACAGCGTATGTGTCACAAATTCTGTTGGAGAGGGTGTGTGTGTCACAATACCCATTGGAGAGTGTGTGTGCCACAAACCTCATTGGACAGAGTCTGTGTACAAACCCCCGTGGACACTGCATGTGTCACAAACCCCATTGGACAGTGTGTGTGTCACAAACACCCATGGAAAGTCTGCGTGTCAGAAACCCCATTGGACACCGTGTGTGTCACAAACCCCTTTGGACAGCGTGTGTGTCACAAACGCCTTTAGAAAGAGTGTGTGTCACAAACCCCATTGGAAAGCGTGTGTGATGTCACAAACTCTATTGGACACTGGTGTGTCACAAACCCCACTGGACAGCGTGTGTGTCACGAACCCCATTGGACAGGTGTGTGTCACAAACACCATTGGACTGGGTGTGTGTGTCACAAACCCTACTGGACAGTGTGTGTGTCATAAACCCCATTGGAGAGCGTGTGTGTTTCACGATCCCCATTGGACAGAGTGTAGGTGTCACAAACCCCATTGGACAGCGTGTGTGTCACAATCCTAATTGGACATCGTGTGTGTCACAAACCTCATTGAACAGTGTGTGTGTGTCATAATACCCATTTGACATTGCGTGTGTCACAAACACAATTGGACAGAGTTTGTGTCACCAACCGGCGTGGACACTGTGTGTGTCACAAACAACATTGGACAGTGTGTGTGCCACAAACACAATTGGACAGTGTGTGTGTCACAAACGCCCATGGAAAGTGTGCGTGTCATTAACCCCATTGGACATCATGTGTGTCACAAACCCCTTTGGACAGTGTGTGTGTCAAAAACCCCATTGGACAGAGTGTGTGTCACAAACACCCATGGACAGTGTGCCTGTCACAAACCCCATTGGACTTCGTGTGTGTCACAAACCCCTTTGGACAGTGTGTGTGTCACAAACCCCATTGGACAGCGTGTGTGTGTCTCAATCCCCATTGGATAGTGTGTGTGTCACAAACCCCATGGGACTGTGTTTGTGTCACGAACCCCATTGGACAGCGTCTGTGTCACAAGCGCCATTGGACAGAGTGTGTGTGTCACAAACCTCATTGGAAAGTGTATGTGTCACAAACACCATTGGATAGAGTGTGTGTGTCACAAACCCTCCTGGTCAGTGTGTGTGACACAAAACCCATTGGACAGCATGCATGTCACAAACATCATTGGACAGCGTGTCTGTAACAAACCCCATTGGACAGCGTGTGTGTCACAAAACCCATTGGAAAGTTTGTGTCACAAACCCCTTTGCATATCGTGTGTGTGTCAAAAACCCCATAAGAAAGTATATGTGTCACAATTCCCGTTGGATAGCGTGTGTGTGTCACAAACCCTATTGGATAGCGTGTAGGTCACAATCCCCATTGGACAGCGTCTGTGTCACAAACCCCATTGGACAGTGTGTGTGTCAGAAAGCCCATTGGCCATCGTGTGTGTCACAATCCCCATTGGACAGTGTGTGTGTCACAAACCCCCCTGGACAGTGTGTGTGTCACAATCCCCATTGGACAGCGTGTGTGTCAAATCCCCATTGGATATTGTGTGTGTGACAAAACCCACTGGACAGCGTGTGTGTCACAAACACCCATGGACAGTGTGAGTGTCACAAGCCCCATTGGATAGCGTGTGTGTCAAAAACCCCTTTGCACAGTGTGTGTGTCAAAAACCCCATTGAATAGCGTGTGTGTGGAAAAAACCCTATTGGACAGTGTGTGTGTCACAAACCCCATTGGATAGTGTGTGTGTCACCAGCCCCATTGGACAGGGTGTGTGTCACAAACACCATTGGACAGCGTGTGTGTGTAACAATACCCATTGGACAGTTTGTGTGTCACAAATCCCATTGGAAAGCGTGTGTGTCACAAACCCCCGTGGACAATGTGTGTCACAAACACTATTAGACAGTGTGTGTGTAACAAGCCCCATTGGACAGTGTGTGTGTCACAAACCCCATTGAATAGCGTGTGTGTGGAAAAAACCCTATTGGACAGTGTGTGTGTCACAAACCCCATTGGATAGTGTGTGTGTCACCAGCCCCATTGGACAGGGTGTGTGTCACAAACACCATTGGACAGCGTGTGTGTGTAACAATACCCATTGGACAGTTTGTGTGTCACAAATCCCATTGGACAGCGTGTGTGTCACAAACCCCCGTGGACAATGTGTGTCACAAACACTATTAGACAGTGTGTGTGTAACAAGCCCCATTGGACAGTGTGTGTGTCACAAACCCCATTGGAAAGTGTGTGTGTCACAATCAACATTGGACAGTGTGTGTGTCACAAAACCCATTGGATAGTGTGTGTGTCACAATCCCCATTTGATATCGTGTGTGTGTCACAAACCCCATTGGACAGCGTGTGTGTCAGAAAGCCCATTGGCCATCGTGTGTGTCACAATCCCCACTGGACAGCGTGTGTGTCACAAACACCATTGGATAGCTTGTGTGTGTCACAATTTCCATTGTACAGTGTGTGTGAAACAAAACCATTGGATAGCGTGTTTGTGTCACAAACCCTATTGGACAGTGTGTGTGTCAAAAAACCCACTGGACAGTGTGTGTTTCACAAACCCCCCTGGACAGTGTGTGTGTCACAAAACCCATTGGACAGAGTGTGTTTGTCACAATTCCCATTGGACAGTGTGTGTGTCCCAAACACCATTGGACAGCGTGTGTGTCACAAACCCCATTGGACAGCGTGTGTTTGTAACAATTTTCATTGGACAGAGTGTGTGTGTCACAAAACCCACAGGACAGCGTGTGTGTCACGAACCCCATTGGACAGCGTGTTTATCACAAGCACCATTGGACAGAGTGTGAATGTCACAAACCCTATTGGACAGTGTGTGTCTCACAAACCCCATGAACAGCATGTGTGTCACGAAACCCGTTGGAAAGCGTGTGTGTCACAAGACCCATTGGAAAGTGTATGTGTCACAAACACCATTGGACATCGTGTGTGTCACAAACCCCTATGGACAGTGTGTGAGTCACGAACACCATTGGACAGCGTGTGTGTGTCACAATCCCCATTAGACAGCGTGTGTATCAAAACCCTATTGGACAGTCTGTGTGTCACAAAACCCACTGGAAATCGTGTGTGTCACAAACACCATTGAACAGCGTGTGTGTCACAATTCCCATTGGACAGAGTGTATGTGTCACAAACCCCATTCGATAGCGTGTGTGTGTCACAAATCCTATTGGACATTGTGTGTGTCACAAACCCCATTGGACAGCGTGTTTTTCACAAACACCATTGGACAGCGTGTGTGTGTCACAATCCCCATTGGACCGTGTGTGTGTCACAAACCCCTTGGGACAGAGTGTGTGTCACAAACACTATTAGACAGCGAGTCTGTGTCACAATCCCATTGGACAGAGTGTGTGTGTCACAAAACCCACTGGACAGCGTGTGTGTCACGAACCCCATTGAACAGCGTGTGTGTCGCAAGCACAATTGGAGAGAGTGCGGTGTCACAAACCCCATTGGAAAGTGTATGTGTCACAAACCCCATTGGATAGTGTGTGTGTGTCACAAACGCTATTGTACAGTGTGGGTGTCACAAAACCCACTGGCCAGCGTGTGTGTCACAAACACCCTTGGACAGTTTGTGTGTGTCACAAAACCCACTGGCCAGCGTGTGTGTCACAAACCCCATTGGAAAGCGTGTGTGTGTCACAAACCCCATTAGAAAGTGTGTGTGTCACAAACCCCATTGGACAGCGTGTGTGTCAAAACCCAGTTGGACAATCTGTGTGTGACAAAACTAACTGGACCGCGTGTGTGTCAAACACCCATAGAAAGTGTGAGTGTCACAAACCCCATTTTACAGCGTGTGTTTGTCACAATTCCCATTGGACAGTGTGTGTGTCACAAAAACCATTGGACAAAGTGTGTGTCACAATACCCATTGGACAGAGTGTGTGTGTCACAAACCCTTTGGAAAGTGTATGTGTCACAAACCATATTCGATAGCGTGTGTCACAAATCCAATTGGACAGTGTGTGTGTCACAAACCCCACTGGACAGTGTGTGTGTCACAAAGCCCATTGGACAGCGTGTGTGTCACAATCCCGATTGCACAGCGTGTGTGTCACAAACACCATTGGACAGCGTGTGTTTGTAACAATACCCATTGGACAGTGTGTGTGTGTCACAAACCCCATTAGACAGCCTGTGTGTCACAAGCCCCTTTGGCCAGTGTGTGTGTGTCACAAGCCCATTGGACAGAGTGTGTGTGTCACAATCCCCAAGGGACAAAGTGTGTGTCAAAAACCAATTGGACAGTGTGTTTTTCAGAAAACCCACTGGACAGCCTGTTTGGCACAAACACCCGTGGACAGTTTTTGTGTTCACAAAACTCCATTGGACAGCGTGTGTGTCACAAGCACCATTGGACAGAGTGCGAGTGTCACAAACCCCACTGGATAGTGTGTGTGTCACAATCCCCATTGAAAAGTGTGCGTCTGTCACAGTACCCATTAGACAGTGTGTGCGTCACAAACCCCATTGGACAGAGTTTGTGTCACAAACCCATTGGACAGTGTTTGTGTCACAATCCCCATTGGACAGTGTGTGTGTCACAAAACCCACTGGACACCGTGTGTGTCACAAACACCCCTGGTCATTGTTTGTGTCACAATCCCCAGTGGACAGCGTGTGTGTCAAAACCCCATTGGACAGTGTGTGTGTCACAAACGACATTGACCGGCATGTGTGTCACGACCCCATTGGACAGCGTGTGTGTCACAAAAACCATTGGACAGAGTGTGTGTGTCACAAACCGCATTGGACAGCGTGTGTGTCACAACCCCATTGGACAGCGTGTGTGTCACAAACCCCATGGGACAGAGTGTGTGTCATAAAACCCATTGGACGGCGTGTGTGTGTCACAATCCCCATTGGACAGGATGTGTGTCACAAGCGCCATTGAACAGAGTGTGTGTGTCACAAACCCCATTGAAAGTGTATCTGTCATAAACCAATTTCGATAGTGTGTGTGTCACAAACCCTCCTGGTCAGTGTGTGTGTCACAAAATCCATTGTACACAATGCGTGTCACAAACCCCATTGGATAGCGTGTGCGTGTCAAAAACCCCATTAGATAGCCTGTGTGTTACAAACCATTTGGACAGTTTCTGTGTCACAAACCCCATTGGACAGCGTGTGTGTCACGAACCCCATTGGACAGCGTGTGTGTCACAAGCTCCATTGGACAGAGTGTGAGTGTAACAAACCCCTTTGGATAGTGTGTGTGTCACAAACCCCATTAGAAAGTGTGTGTATCACAAACCCCATTGGATAGCGTGTGTGTCACAAGACCCATTGGACAGTGTGTGTGTGTCACAAACCTCATTGGAGAGCGTGTGTGTCACAATCCCCATTGGACAGTGTGTGTGTCACAAACCTCATTGGACAGCGTGTGTGTCACAATCCCCATTGGACAGTGTGTGTGTCACAAACCCCATTGGACAGATTGTGTGTCATAAACCCCATTGGAAAGCGTGTGTTTGTCACAGTCCCCATTGGACAGCGTGTGTGTCAGAAGCGCCATTGGATAGAGTGTGTGTGTCACAAACCCTCCTGATCAGTGTGTGTGTCACAAAACGCATTGGACAGCATGCGTGTCACAAACACCATTGGACAGCGTGTGTGTGTCACAAACACCTTTGAAAGTATGTGTCACAAACCCCATTGGATAGCGTGTGTGTGTCACAAACCCTATTGGACAGTGTGTGTGTCACAAGCCCCATTGGACAGAGTGTATGTGTCACAAATCCCATTGGCCAGAGTTTGTGTTACAAACCCCATTGGACAGCGTTTGTGTCACAATCCCCATTGGACAGTGTGTGTGTCACAAAACCCACTGGACAGCGTGTGTGTCACAAACACCACTGGTCAGTGTTTATGTCACAATCCCCAGTGGACAGCGTGTGTGTCAAAACCCCATTGGACAGTGTGTGTGTCACAAACCCCTCTGGACAGCGTGTGTGTCACAATCGCCATTGGACAGCGTGTGTGTCACAAACCCCATTGGACAGATTGTGTGTCATTAACAGAATTGGACAGCGTGTGTGTCACAAGATCTATTGGTCAGAGTGTGTGTGTCACAAACCCCATTGGACAACGTGTGTGTCACAAGCCCCATTGGACAGCTTGTGTGTCACAAACACCATTGGACAGCATGTGTGTGTAACAATACCCATTGGACAGTGTGTGTGTCACAATCCCCATTGAACAGCTTGTGTGTCACAAACCCCATTGGACAGCATGTGTGTGTCACAATAACCATTGGACAGTGTGTGTGTCACAAACCCCTTTGGAAAGAGTTTGTGTGACAAACCCCATTGGACAGCGTGTGTGTCACAAACCACATTGGACAGAGTGTGTGTGTCACAATACCCATTGGACAGTGTGTGTGTCACAAACCCCATTACAGCGTGTGTGTTTCACAATCCCTATTGTACAGTGTGTGTGTCACAAACACCACTGGACAGCGTGTGAGTCACAAGCACCTTTGGAAAGAGTGTGTGTTTCACAAACCCCATTGGAAAGTGTATGTGTCACAAACCCCAATGGATAGCGTGTGTTGTTGCACAAACCCTATTGGACAGTGTGTGTCTCACAAAACCCACTGGACAGCGTGTGTGTCACAAACCCCATTGGATAGTGTCTGTGTCACCAGCCCCATTGGACAGCGTGTGTGTAACAAACACCATTGGAGAGCGTGTGTGTGTAACAACACCCGTTGGACAGCATGTGTGTCACAAACCCCATTGGACAGCGTGTGTGTCACAAACCCCTGTGGACACTGTGTGTGTCACAAACCCTTTTGGACAGTGTGTGTGTCACAAACCCACTGGACAGCGTGTTTGTCACAAACACCCATGGACAGTGTGCGTGTCACAAACACCATTGGACATCCTGTGTGTCACAAACCCCTTTGGACAGTGTGTGTGTCACAAACACCATTGGACAGCGTCTGTGTGTCACAATACCCGTTGGACAGCCTGTGTGGCACAAAACCTCGTGGACACTGTTTGTGTCACAAACCCCATTAGACAGTGTGTGTGTCACAATCCCCACTGGACAGCGTGTGTGTCAAAAACACTCATGGACAGTGTGCGTGTCAAAACCCCATTGGACATCGTGTGTGTCACAAACCCTTTCGGACAGTGTGTGTGTCACAAACCCCATTGGACAGCGTGAGTGTCACAAGCACCATTGGACAGAGTGTGTGTGTCACAAACCCCATTGGAAAGTGTATGTGTCACAAACCCCATTGGATAGCGTGTGTGATGTCACAAACCCTATTGGAGAGTGTGTGTGTCACAAACCCCACTGGACAGCGTGTGTCATGAACCCCATTGGATAGCTTGTGTGTCACAAGACCTATTGGAAAGAGTGTGTGTGTCACAATCCCCATTGGACAGCGTGTGTGTCATAAACCCCTTTGGACAGCGTGTGTCTTACAATCCCCTTTGGACAGCATGTGTGTCACAAACCACATTGGACAATGTGTTTGTGTCACAATACCCATTGGACATCGTGTGTGTGTTACAATCCCCACTGGACAGTGTGTGTGTCACAAACCCCATGGGACAGAGTGTGTGTCACGAACCCCTTTGGACAGTGTGTGTGTCACAATCCGCATTGCACAGTGTGTGTGTTACAAAATCCATTGTATAGAGTGTGTGTGTCACAAACCCTCCTGTTCAATGTGTGTGTCGCAAAACCCATTGGACAGCATGCGTGTCATAAACACCATCGGGCAGTGTGTGTGTAACAAACCCAATTGGTCAGCGTGTGTGTCACAAACCCCATTGGATAGCGTGTGTGTGTCACAAACCCCATATAGAAAGTATGCGTGTCACAAACCCCATTGGATAGCATGTGTGTGTCACAAACCCCATTAGAAAGTGTGCGTGTCACAAACCCCATTGGAAAGTGTGTTTGTCACAATACCCATTGGACAGCGTGTGTGTCACAAACCCCATTGGACAGTGTGTGTGTCACAAACCCCATTGGACAGTGTGTGTGTCACAAACACCATTGGACAGCGTGTGTGTGTCACAGTTCCCATTGGACAGTGTATCTGTCGCAAACCCCATTGGACAGTGTGTGTGTCACAAACCCCATTGGACAGTGTGTGTGTCACAAACACCATTGGACAGCGTGTGTGTGTCACAGTTCCCATTGGACAGTGTATCTGTCGCAAACCCCATTGGATAATGTATGTATGTCACAAACCCTATTGGACAGCGTGTGTGTCGTAAACGCAATTGGATACCGTGTGTGTGCCACAAACCCCATTATAAAGTGTGCGTGTCACAAACCCCATTGGACAGCGTGTGTGTCATAAACCCCATTGGATATTGTGTGTGTGTCACAAACCCCATTATAAAGTCTGCGTGTCACAAACCCCATTGGACAGCGTGTGTGTCACAAATCCCATTGGACAGTGTGTGTGTCACAAACCCCATTGGACAGAGTTTGTGATTAACAATACCCATTGGACAGTGTGTGTCACAAATCCCATTGGACAGGGTGTGTGTCACAAACTCCACTGGACAGAGTGTATGTGTAACAAACCCCATTGGAAAGCTTGTGTATCACAATCCCCATTGGACAGCGTGTGTGTCACAAACCGCATGGGACAGCGTGTGTGTGTCACAAACCCCATTGAATAGCGTGTGTGTGTGTCGCAAACACCATTGGAAACTGTGCGTCACAAACCCCATTGGATAGCATGTGTGTGTCACAAACCCTATGAGAGAGCGTGTAGGTCACAATCCCCATTGGACAGCGTCTGTGTCACAAACCCCATTGGACAGCGTTTGTGTCACAAACACAATTGGACAGCGTTTGTGTCACAAACACAATTGGGCAGCGTGTGTGTGTCACAAAACCCCATTGTACAGAGTGTGTGTAACAAACCCCCGTGGACACTGTGTGTGTC
The DNA here is from genome assembly GCA_032206185.1 of Columba guinea. NCBI lineage: Eukaryota > Metazoa > Chordata > Aves > Columbiformes > Columbidae > Columba > Columba guinea. Next base: position 1,647,144 of record JAVLUU010000053.1, on the reverse strand, counting down.
ACGAATGCCATTGGACAGTGTGTGTGTCACAAACCCCCCTGGACAGTGTGTGTGTTACAATCCCCAGTGGGCAGCGTGTGTGTCAAAACCCCATTGGACAGTGTGTGTGTCACAACCCCTTTAAATAGTGTGTGTGTCACAAACCCCATTGGGCAGCGTGTGTAGTCATAAACCCCATTGGACAGCGTGTGTGTGTCACAGTCCCCATTGGACAGTTTTCGTGTGTCACAAACCCCATTGGACAGCGTGTGTGTCACAAACCCCTTTGGACAGCATGTGTGTGTCACAAACCCCACTGGACAGCGTGTGTGTGTCACAAGCCGCCTGGTCGTTGTGTGTGTCACAAACCCCATTGGACAGCGTCTGTGTCACAAACCCCACTGGACAGTGTGCCTGTCACAAACCCCATTGGGTAGCGTGTGTGTCACAAACCCCTTTGGGCTGTGTGTATGTCACAAACCCCATTGGACAGCGTGTTTTTAACAAGTCCTATTAAACAAAGTGTGTTCTTCACAAGTCCCGTTAAACAAAGTGTGTGTCACGAACCCCATTGGATTGCGTGTGTGTTGCACAAACCCTATAGCACAGTGTGTGGTTCACAAAACCCACTGGACAGCGTGTGTGCCACAAGCCCCATTGGACAGCCTGTGTGTCACAAACTCCATTGGACAGCTTGTGTTTCACAAGTCCTATTGGACAGAGTGTGTGTCACAAACCCCATTGGACAACGTGTGGCTCACAAACACCCATGGACAGTGTGCGTTTGTCACAATCCCAGTTGTACAGTGTCTGTGTCACAAACACCATTGGACAGCGTGTGTGTGTAACAATACCCATTGGACAGTGTGTGTGTCAGAAAACCCAGTGGACACTGTGTGTCACAAACCCCATTGGACAGCGTGTGTGTCACAAAAATCTTCGGACAATGTGTGTTTCACAAACCCCATTGGACAGCGTGTGTGTCACATTCCGCATTGTGTTTCACAAACCCCATTGGAAAGTGTATGTGTCACAAACCCTCCTGGTTAGTGTGTGTGTCACAAACCCCATTGGACAGCATGCGTGTCACCTTTGGAGAGTGTGGGTTTAACAAACCCAATTGGTCAGAGTGTGTGTCACAAAATCCATGGGACAGCGTGTGTGTGTCACAAACCCCATTAGAAAGTGTGTGTGTCACAAACCCCTTTGGATAGCGTGTGTGTGTCACAAACTCCATTAGAAAGTATGCGTGTCACAAACCCCATTGGAAAGTGTGTGTGTCACAAACACCATTAGACAGCGTGTGTGTGTCACAATCCCCATTGGACAGTGTGTGTGTCACAAACCCCATTGGACAGTGTGTGTGTCACAAAATCCAGTGGACAGTGTGTGTGTCAAAACCCCATTGGACAGTGTGTGTGTCACAAAAACCCATGGACGATATGCTTGTCACAAACCCCTTTGGACAGCATCTGTGTCACAAACCGCCTAGGACAATGTGCGTTTCACAAACCCCAGTGGACACTGTGTGTGTCACAAACGCCATGGTACAAAGTGTGTGTCACGAACGCCATTGGACAGCGTGTGTGTCAAAAGCGCCAATGGACAGAGTGTGTATGTCACAAACCCCACTGGAAAGTGTATGTGTCACAAACCTCATTGGATAGCGTGTGTGTGTCACAAACCCTCCTGGTCAGTGTGTGTGTCACAAAACCCATTGGACTGCATGCGTGCCACAAACACTATTGGACAGTCTGTGTGTAACAAACCCAATTGGTCAGCGTGTGTGTCACAAACCCCATTGGACAGCGTGTGATGTCACAAACCCTATTGGACAGTGTGTGCGTCACAAAACCCATTGGACAGCTTGTGTGTCACAAGTCCTATTGGACAGAGTGTGTGTGTCACAAATCCCATTGGGCAGTGTGTGTGTCACAAACTCCACTGGACAGTGGGTGTGTCACAAACTCCACTGGACAGCGTGTGTGTCACAAACACCCATGGACAGTGTGCGTGTCACAAATCCTATTGGGCAGCGCGTGTGTGTCACAATGCCCATTGGATAGCGTGTGTGTCACAAAGCCCATTGGATAGCGTGTGTGTGTTACTGGCCCTATTGGACAGTGTGTGTGTCACAAAATTCGCTGGACAGCGTGTGTGTGTAACAACGCCCATTGGACAGCGTGTGTGTCACAAACCCCATTGGACAGCGTGTTTATGTCACAATACCCATTGGACAGCTTGTGTGTGTCACAAACACCATTGGACAGTGTGTGTGTCACAAACCCAATAGGATAGCGTGTGTGTATCAAATACCCATGGACAATACGCTTGTCACAAACCCCTTTGGACAGCGTCTGTGTCACAAACCCCCGAGGATAATTTGCGTGTCACAAACCCCACTTGACAGCGTATGTTTCACAAACACCCATGGACATTGTGCGTGTTCACAAACGCCATTGGACATTGTGTGTGCCAAAAACCCCTTTGCAAAGTTTGTGTGTCACAAACCCCATTGGACAGCGTGTGTGTGTCACAATCCCCATTGGACACTGTGTGTGTCACAAAACCCATGGGACAGAGTGTGTGTCAGGAACCGGACTGGGCAGTGTGTGTGTCACAATCCCCATTAGACAGCTTGTGTGTCCCAAGACCTATTGGACAGAGTGTGTGTGTCACAAACCCCATTCGACAGCGTGTGTGTCACAATACCCATTGGACACCTTGTGTGTCACAAACCCCATTGGACATCGTGTGTGTCACAATCCCCATTGGACTCCGTGTGGGTCACAAACGCCTTTGGACAGAGTGTGTGTCACAATCCCCATTGGACAGAGTGTATGTGTCACAAACCCCATTGGACAGCGTGTGTGTCACAAACCCCATTGGATAGTGGGTGTGTCAAAAGCCCCATTGGTCAGCGCGTGTGTCACAAACCTCTTCGGATAATGTGTGTGTCACAAACCCCATTGGCCAGCGTGTGTGTCACATTCCGCATTGGACAGCGTGTGTGTCACAAACCCCATGGGACAGAGTGTGTCTCATAAAACCCATTGGACGGCGTGTGTGTGTCACAATCCCCATTGGACAGGATGTGTGTCACAAGCGCCATTGAACAGAGTGTGTGTGTCACAAACCCCATTGAAAGTGTATCTGTCATAAACCAATTTCGATAGTGTGTGTGTGTCACAAACCCTCCTGGTCAGTGTGTGTGTCACAAAATCCATTGTACACAATGCGTGTCACAAACCCCATTGGATAGCGTGTGCGTGTCAAAAACCCCATTAGATAGCCTGTGTGTTACAAACCATTTGGACAGTTTCTGTGTCACAAACCCCATTGGACAGCGTGTGTGTCACGAACCCCATTGGACAGCGTGTGTGTCACAAGCTCCATTGGACAGAGTGTGAGTGTAACAAACCCCTTTGGATAGTGTGTGTGTCACAAACCCCATTAGAAAGTGTGTGTATCACAAACCCCATTGGATAGCGTGTGTGTCACAAGACCCATTGGACAGTGTGTGTGTGTCACAAACCTCATTGGAGAGCGTGTGTGTCACAATCCCCATTGGACAGTGTGTGTGTCACAAACCTCATTGGACAGCGTGTGTGTCACAATCCCGATTGGACAGTGTGTGTGTCACAAACCCCATTGGACAGATTGTGTGTCATAAACCCCATTGGAAAGCGTGTGTTTGTCACAGTCCCCATTGGACAGCGTGTGTGTCAGAAGCGCCATTGGATAGAGTGTGTGTGTCACAAACCCTCCTGATCAGTGTGTGTGTCACAAAACGCATTGGACAGCATGCGTGTCACAAACACCATTGGACAGCGTGTGTGTGTCACAAACACCTTTGAAAGCATGTGTCACAAACCCCATTGGATAGCGTGTGTGTGTCACAAACCCTATTGGACAGTGTGTGTGTCACAAGCCCCATTGGACAGAGTGTATGTGTCACAAATCCCATTGGCCAGAGTTTGTGTTACAAACCCCATTGGACAGCGTTTGTGTCACAATCCCCATTGGACAGTGTGTGTGTCACAAAACCCACTGGACAGCGTGTGTGTCACAAACACCACTGGTCAGTGTTTATGTCACAATCCCCAGTGGACAGCGTGTGTGTCAAAACCCCATTGGACAGTGTGTGTGTCACAAACCCCTCTGGACAGTGTGTGTGTCACAATCGCCATTGGACAGCGTGTGTGTCACAAACCCCATTGGACAGATTGTGTGTCATTAACAGAATTGGACAGCGTGTGTGTCACAAGATCTATTGGTCAGAGTGTGTGTGTCACAAACCCCATTGGACAACGTGTGTGTCACAAGCCCCATTGGACAGCTTGTGTGTCACAAACACCATTGGACAGCGTGTGTGTGTAACAATACCCATTGGACAGTGTGTGTGTCACAATCCCCATTGAACAGCTTGTGTGTCACAAACCCCATTGGACAGCATGTGTGTGTCACAATAACCATTGGACAGTGTGTGTGTCACAAACCCCTTTGGAAAGAGTTTGTGTGACAAACCCCATTGGACAGCGTGTGTGTCACAAACCACATTGGACAGAGTGTGTGTGTCACAATACCCATTGGACAGTGTGTGTGTCACAAACCCCATTACAGCGTGTGTGTTTCACAATCCCTATTGTACAGTGTGTGTGTCACAAACACCACTGGACAGCGTGTGAGTCACAAGCACCTTTGGAAAGAGTGTGTGTTTCACAAACCCCATTGGAAAGTGTATGTGTCACAAACCCCAATGGATAGCGTGTGTTGTTGCACAAACCCTATTGGACAGTGTGTGTCTCACAAAACCCACTGGACAGCGTGTGTGTCACAAACCCCATTGGATAGTGTCTGTGTCACCAGCCCCATTGGACAGCGTGTGTGTAACAAACACCATTGGAGAGCGTGTGTGTGTAACAATACCCGTTGGACAGCATGTGTGTCACAAACCCCATTGGACAGCGTGTGTGTCACAAACCCCTGTGGACACTGTGTGTGTCACAAACCCTTTTGGACAGTGTGTGTGTCACAAACCCACTGGACAGCGTGTTTGTCACAAACACCCATGGACAGTGTGCGTGTCACAAACACCATTGGACATCCTGTGTGTCACAAACCCCTTTGGACAGTGTGTGTGTCACAAACACCATTGGACAGCGTCTGTGTGTCACAATACCCGTTGGACAGCCTGTGTGGCACAAAACCTCGTGGACACTGTTTGTGTCACAAACCCCATTAGACAGTGTGTGTGTCACAATCCCCACTGGACAGCGTGTGTGTCAAAAACACTCATGGACAGTGTGCGTGTCAAAACCCCATTGGACATCGTGTGTGTCACAAACCCTTTCGGACAGTGTGTGTGTCACAAACCCCATTGGACAGCGTGAGTGTCACAAGCACCATTGGACAGAGTGTGTGTGTTCACAAACCCCATTGGAAAGTGTATGTGTCACAAACCCCATTGGATAGCGTGTGTGATGTCACAAACCCTATTGGAGAGTGTGTGTGTCACAAACCCCACTGGACAGCGTGTGTCATGAACCCCATTGGATAGCTTGTGTGTCACAAGACCTATTGGAAAGAGTGTGTGTGTCACAATCCCCATTGGACAGCGTGTGTGTCATAAACCCCTTTGGACAGCGTGTGTCTTACAATCCCCTTTGGACAGCATGTGTGTCACAAACCACATTGGACAATGTGTTTGTGTCACAATACCCATTGGACATCGTGTGTGTGTTACAATCCCCACTGGACAGTGTGTGTGTCACAAACCCCATGGGACAGAGTGTGTGTCACGAACCCCTTTGGACAGTGTGTGTGTCACAATCCGCATTGCACAGTGTGTGTGTTACAAAATCCATTGTATAGAGTGTGTGTGTCACAAACCCTCCTGTTCAGTGTGTGTGTCGCAAAACCCATTGGACAGCATGCGTGTCATAAACACCATCGGGCAGTGTGTGTGTAACAAACCCAATTGGTCAGCGTGTGTGTCACAAATCCCATTGGATAGCGTGTGTGTGTCACAAACCCCATATAGAAAGTATGCGTGTCACAAACCCCATTGGATAGCATGTGTGTGTCACAAACCCCATTAGAAAGTGTGCGTGTCACAAACCCCATTGGAAAGTGTGTTTGTCACAATACCCATTGGACAGCGTGTGTGTCACAAACCCCATTGGACAGTGTGTGTGTCACAAACCCCATTGGACAGTGTGTGTGTCACAAACACCATTGGACAGCGTGTGTGTGTCACAGTTCCCATTGGACAGTGTATCTGTCGCAAACCCCATTGGATAATGTATGTATGTCACAAACCCTATTGGACAGCGTGTGTGTCATAAACGCAATTGGATACCGTGTGTGTGCCACAAACCCCATTATAAAGTGTGCGTGTCACAAACCCCATTGGACAGCGTGTGTGTCATAAACCCCATTGGATATTGTGTGTGTGTCACAAACCCCATTATAAAGTCTGCGTGTCACAAACCCCATTGGACAGCGTGTGTGTCACAAATCCCATTGGACAGTGTGTGTGTCACAAACCCCATTGGACAGAGTTTGTGATTAACAATACCCATTGGACAGTGTGTGTCACAAATCCCATTGGACAGGGTGTGTGTCACAAACTCCACTGGACAGAGTGTATGTGTAACAAACCCCATTGGAAAGCTTGTGTATCACAATCCCCATTGGACAGCGTGTGTGTCACAAACCGCATGGGACAGCGTGTGTGTGTCACAAACCCCATTGAATAGCGTGTGTGTGTGTCGCAAACACCATTGGAAACTGTGCGTCACAAACCCCATTGGATAGCATGTGTGTGTCACAAACCCTATGAGAGAGCGTGTAGGTCACAATCCCCATTGGACAGCGTCTGTGTCACAAACCCCATTGGACAGCGTTTGTGTCACAAACACAATTGGACAGCGTTTGTGTCACAAACACAATTGGGCAGCGTGTGTGTGTCACAAAACCCCATTGTACAGAGTGTGTGTAACAAACCCCCGTGGACACTGTGTGTGTCACGAATGCCATTGGACAGTGTGTGTGTCACAAACCCCCCTGGACAGTGTGTGTGTTACAATCCCCAGTGGGCAGCGTGTGTGTCAAAACCCCATTGGACAGTGTGTGTGTCACAAAACCCCATTGGACAGTGTGTGTGTCACAACCCCTTTAAATAGTGTGTGTGTCACAAACCCCATTGGGCAGCGTGTGTAGTCATAAACCCCATTGGACAGCGTGTGTGTGTCACAGTCCCCATTGGACAGTTTTCGTGTGTCACAAACCCCACTGGACAGCGTGTGTGTGTCACAAGCCGCCTGGTCGTTGTGTGTGTCACAAACCCCATTGGACAGCGTCTGTGTCACAAACCCCACTGGACAGTGTGCCTGTCACAAACCCCATTGGGTAGCGTGTGTGTCACAAACCCCTTTGGGCTGTGTGTATGTCACAAACCCCATTGGACAGCGTGTTTTTAACAAGTCCTATTAAACAAAGTGTGTTCTTCACAAGTCCCGTTAAACAAAGTGTGTGTCACGAACCCCATTGGATTGCGTGTGTGTTGCACAAACCCTATAGCACAGTGTGTGGTTCACAAAACCCACTGGACAGCGTGTGTGCCACAAGCCCCATTGGACAGCCTGTGTGTCACAAACTCCATTGGACAGCTTGTGTTTCACAAGTCCTATTGGACAGAGTGTGTGTCACAAACCCCATTGGACAACGTGTGGCTCACAAACACCCATGGACAGTGTGCGTTTGTCACAATCCCAGTTGTACAGTGTCTGTGTCACAAACACCATTGGACAGCGTGTGTGTGTAACAATACCCATTGGACAGTGTGTGTGTCAGAAAACCCAGTGGACACTGTGTGTCACAAACCCCATTGGACAGCGTGTGTGTCACAAACACCCATGGACAGTGTGCGTGTCGCAAACCCATTGGACATCGTGTGTGTCACAAAAATCTTCGGACAATGTGTGTTTCACAAACCCCATTGGACAGCGTGTGTGTCACATTCCGCATTGTGTTTCACAAACCCCATTGGAAAGTGTATGTGTCACAAACCCTCCTGGTTAGTGTGTGTGTCACAAACCCCATTGGACAGCATGCGTGTCACCTTTGGAGAGTGTGGGTTTAACAAACCCAATTGGTCAGAGTGTGTGTCACAAAATCCATGGGACAGCGTGTGTGTGTCACAAACCCCATTGGAAAGTGTGTGTGTCACAAACCCCTTTGGATAGCGTGTGTGTGTCACAAACTCCATTAGAAAGTATGCGTGTCACAAACCCCATTGGAAAGTGTGTGTGTCACAAACACCATTAGACAGCGTGTGTGTGTCACAATCCCCATTGGACAGTGTGTGTGTCACAAACCCCATTGGACAGTGTGTGTGTCACAAAATCCAGTGGACAGTGTGTGTGTCAAAACCCCATTGGACAGTGTGTGTGTCACAAAAACCCATGGACGATATGCTTGTCACAAACCCCTTTGGACAGCATCTGTGTCACAAACCGCCTAGGACAATGTGCGTGTCACAAACCCCAGTGGACACTGTGTGTGTCACAAACGCCATGGTACAAAGTGTGTGTCACGAACGCCATTGGACAGCGTGTGTGTCAAAAGCGCCAATGGACAGAGTGTGTATGTCACAAACCCCACTGGAAAGTGTATGTGTCACAAACCTCATTGGATAGCGTGTGTGTGTCACAAACCCTCCTGGTCAGTGTGTGTGTCACAAAACCCATTGGACTGCATGCGTGCCACAAACACTATTGGACAGTCTGTGTGTAACAAACCCAATTGGTCAGCGTGTGTGTCACAAACCCCATTGGACAGCGTGTGATGTCACAAACCCTATTGGACAGTGTGTGCGTCACAAAACCCATTGGACAGCTTGTGTGTCACAAGTCCTATTGGACAGAGTGTGTGTGTCACAAATCCCATTGGGCAGTGTGTGTGTCACAAACTCCACTGGACAGTGGGTGTGTCACAAACTCCACTGGACAGCGTGTGTGTCACAAACACCCATGGACAGTGTGCGTGTCACAAATCCTATTGGGCAGCGCGTGTGTGTCACAATGCCCATTGGATAGCGTGTGTGTCACAAAGCCCATTGGATAGCGTGTGTGTGTTACTGGCCCTATTGGACAGTGTGTGTGTCACAAAATTCGCTGGACAGCGTGTGTGTGTAACAACGCCCATTGGACAGCGTGTGTGTCACAAACCCCATTGGACAGCGTGTTTATGTCACAATACCCATTGGACAGCTTGTGTGTGTCACAAACACCATTGGACAGATTGTGTGTCATAAACCCCATTGGAAAGCGTGTGTTTGTCACAGTCCCCATTGGACAGCGTGTGTGTCAGAAGCGCCATTGGATAGAGTGTGTGTGTCACAAACCCTCCTGATCAGTGTGTGTGTCACAAAACGCATTGGACAGCATGCGTGTCACAAACACCATTGGACAGCGTGTGTGTGTCACAAACACCTTTGAAAGCATGTGTCACAAACCCCATTGGATAGCGTGTGTGTGTCACAAACCCTATTGGACAGTGTGTGTGTCACAAGCCCCATTGGACAGAGTGTATGTGTCACAAATCCCATTGGCCAGAGTTTGTGTTACAAACCCCATTGGACAGCGTTTGTGTCACAATCCCCATTGGACAGTGTGTGTGTCACAAAACCCACTGGACAGCGTGTGTGTCACAAACACCACTGGTCAGTGTTTATGTCACAATCCCCAGTGGACAGCGTGTGTGTCAAAACCCCATTGGACAGTGTGTGTGTCACAAACCCCTCTGGACAGTGTGTGTGTCACAATCGCCATTGGACAGCGTGTGTGTCACAAACCCCATTGGACAGATTGTGTGTCATTAACAGAATTGGACAGCGTGTGTGTCACAAGATCTATTGGTCAGAGTGTGTGTGTCACAAACCCCATTGGACAACGTGTGTGTCACAAGCCCCATTGGACAGCTTGTGTGTCACAAACACCATTGGACAGCGTGTGTGTGTAACAATACCCATTGGACAGTGTGTGTGTCACAATCCCCATTGAACAGCTTGTGTGTCACAAACCCCATTGGACAGCATGTGTGTGTCACAATAACCATTGGACAGTGTGTGTGTCACAAACCCCTTTGGAAAGAGTTTGTGTGACAAACCCCATTGGACAGCGTGTGTGTCACAAACCACATTGGACAGAGTGTGTGTGTCACAATACCCATTGGACAGTGTGTGTGTCACAAACCCCATTACAGCGTGTGTGTTTCACAATCCCTATTGTACAGTGTGTGTGTCACAAACACCACTGGACAGCGTGTGAGTCACAAGCACCTTTGGAAAGAGTGTGTGTTTCACAAACCCCATTGGAAAGTGTATGTGTCACAAACCCCAATGGATAGCGTGTGTTGTTGCACAAACCCTATTGGACAGTGTGTGTCTCACAAAACCCACTGGACAGCGTGTGTGTCACAAACCCCATTGGATAGTGTCTGTGTCACCAGCCCCATTGGACAGCGTGTGTGTAACAAACACCATTGGAGAGCGTGTGTGTGTAACAATACCCGTTGGACAGCATGTGTGTCACAAACCCCATTGGACAGCGTGTGTGTCACAAACCCCTGTGGACACTGTGTGTGTCACAAACCCTTTTGGACAGTGTGTGTGTCACAAACCCACTGGACAGCGTGTTTGTCACAAACACCCATGGACAGTGTGCGTGTCACAAACACCATTGGACATCCTGTGTGTCACAAACCCCTTTGGACAGTGTGTGTGTCACAAACACCATTGGACAGCGTCTGTGTGTCACAATACCCGTTGGACAGCCTGTGTGGCACAAAACCTCGTGGACACTGTTTGTGTCACAAACCCCATTAGACAGTGTGTGTGTCACAATCCCCACTGGACAGCGTGTGTGTCAAAAACACTCATGGACAGTGTGCGTGTCAAAACCCCATTGGACATCGTGTGTGTCACAAACCCTTTCGGACAGTGTGTGTGTCACAAACCCCATTGGACAGCGTGAGTGTCACAAGCACCATTGGACAGAGTGTGTGTGTTCACAAACCCCATTGGAAAGTGTATGTGTCACAAACCCCATTGGATAGCGTGTGTGATGTCACAAACCCTATTGGAGAGTGTGTGTGTCACAAACCCCACTGGACAGCGTGTGTCATGAACCCCATTGGATAGCTTGTGTGTCACAAGACCTATTGGAAAGAGTGTGTGTGTCACAATCCCCATTGGACAGCGTGTGTGTCATAAACCCCTTTGGACAGCGTGTGTCTTACAATCCCCTTTGGACAGCATGTGTGTCACAAACCACATTGGACAATGTGTTTGTGTCACAATACCCATTGGACATCGTGTGTGTGTTACAATCCCCACTGGACAGTGTGTGTGTCACAAACCCCATGGGACAGAGTGTGTGTCACGAACCCCTTTGGACAGTGTGTGTGTCACAATCCGCATTGCACAGTGTGTGTGTTACAAAATCCATTGTATAGAGTGTGTGTGTCACAAACCCTCCTGTTCAGTGTGTGTGTCGCAAAACCCATTGGACAGCATGCGTGTCATAAACACCATCGGGCAGTGTGTGTGTAACAAACCCAATTGGTCAGCGTGTGTGTCACAAATCCCATTGGATAGCGTGTGTGTGTCACAAACCCCATATAGAAAGTATGCGTGTCACAAACCCCATTGGATAGCATGTGTGTGTCACAAACCCCATTAGAAAGTGTGCGTGTCACAAACCCCATTGGAAAGTGTGTTTGTCACAATACCCATTGGACAGCGTGTGTGTCACAAACCCCATTGGACAGTGTGTGTGTCACAAACCCCATTGGACAGTGTGTGTGTCACAAACACCATTGGACAGCGTGTGTGTGTCACAGTTCCCATTGGACAGTGTATCTGTCGCAAACCCCATTGGATAATGTATGTATGTCACAAACCCTATTGGACAGCGTGTGTGTCATAAACGCAATTGGATACCGTGTGTGTGCCACAAACCCCATTATAAAGTGTGCGTGTCACAAACCCCATTGGACAGCGTGTGTGTCATAAACCCCATTGGATATTGTGTGTGTGTCACAAACCCCATTATAAAGTCTGCGTGTCACAAACCCCATTGGACAGCGTGTGTGTCACAAATCCCATTGGACAGTGTGTGTGTCACAAACCCCATTGGACAGAGTTTGTGATTAACAATACCCATTGGACAGTGTGTGTCACAAATCCCATTGGACAGGGTGTGTGTCACAAACTCCACTGGACAGAGTGTATGTGTAACAAACCCCATTGGAAAGCTTGTGTATCACAATCCCCATTGGACAGCGTGTGTGTCACAAACCGCATGGGACAGCGTGTGTGTGTCACAAACCCCATTGAATAGCGTGTGTGTGTGTCGCAAACACCATTGGAAACTGTGCGTCACAAACCCCATTGGATAGCATGTGTGTGTCACAAACCCTATGAGAGAGCGTGTAGGTCACAATCCCCATTGGACAGCGTCTGTGTCACAAACCCCATTGGACAGCGTTTGTGTCACAAACACAATTGGACAGCGTTTGTGTCACAAACACAATTGGGCAGCGTGTGTGTGTCACAAAACCCCATTGTACAGAGTGTGTGTAACAAACCCCCGTGGACACTGTGTGTGTCACGAATGCCATTGGACAGTGTGTGTGTCACAAACCCCCCTGGACAGTGTGTGTGTTACAATCCCCAGTGGGCAGCGTGTGTGTCAAAACCCCATTGGACAGTGTGTGTGTCACAAAACCCCATTGGACAGTGTGTGTGTCACAACCCCTTTAAATAGTGTGTGTGTCACAAACCCCATTGGGCAGCGTGTGTAGTCATAAACCCCATTGGACAGCGTGTGTGTGTCACAGTCCCCATTGGACAGTTTTCGTGTGTCACAAACCCCACTGGACAGCGTGTGTGTGTCACAAGCCGCCTGGTCGTTGTGTGTGTCACAAACCCCACTGGACAGTGTGCCTGTCACAAACCCCATTGGGTAGCGTGTGTGTCACAAACCCCTTTGGGCTGTGTGTATGTCACAAACCCCATTGGACAGCGTGTTTTTAACAAGTCCTATTAAACAAAGTGTGTTCTTCACAAGTCCCGTTAAACAAAGTGTGTGTCACGAACCCCATTGGATTGCGTGTGTGTTGCACAAACCCTATAGCACAGTGTGTGGTTCACAAAACCCACTGGACAGCGTGTGTGCCACAAGCCCCATTGGACAGCCTGTGTGTCACAAACTCCATTGGACAGCTTGTGTTTCACAAGTCCTATTGGACAGAGTGTGTGTCACAAACCCCATTGGACAACGTGTGGCTCACAAACACCCATGGACAGTGTGCGTTTGTCACAATCCCAGTTGTACAGTGTCTGTGTCACAAACACCATTGGACAGCGTGTGTGTGTAACAATACCCATTGGACAGTGTGTGTGTCAGAAAACCCAGTGGACACTGTGTGTCACAAACCCCATTGGACAGCGTGTGTGTCACAAACACCCATGGACAGTGTGCGTGTCGCAAACCCATTGGACATCGTGTGTGTCACAAAAATCTTCGGACAATGTGTGTTTCACAAACCCCATTGGACAGCGTGTGTGTCACATTCCGCATTGTGTTTCACAAACCCCATTGGAAAGTGTATGTGTCACAAACCCTCCTGGTTAGTGTGTGTGTCACAAACCCCATTGGACAGCATGCGTGTCACCTTTGGAGAGTGTGGGTTTAACAAACCCAATTGGTCAGAGTGTGTGTCACAAAATCCATGGGACAGCGTGTGTGTGTCACAAACCCCATTGGAAAGTGTGTGTGTCACAAACCCCTTTGGATAGCGTGTGTGTGTCACAAACTCCATTAGAAAGTATGCGTGTCACAAACCCCATTGGAAAGTGTGTGTGTCACAAACACCATTAGACAGCGTGTGTGTGTCACAATCCCCATTGGACAGTGTGTGTGTCACAAACCCCATTGGACAGTGTGTGTGTCACAAAATCCAGTGGACAGTGTGTGTGTCAAAACCCCATTGGACAGTGTGTGTGTCACAAAAACCCATGGACGATATGCTTGTCACAAACCCCTTTGGACAGCATCTGTGTCACAAACCGCCTAGGACAATGTGCGTGTCACAAACCCCAGTGGACACTGTGTGTGTCACAAACGCCATGGTACAAAGTGTGTGTCACGAACGCCATTGGACAGCGTGTGTGTCAAAAGCGCCAATGGACAGAGTGTGTATGTCACAAACCCCACTGGAAAGTGTATGTGTCACAAACCTCATTGGATAGCGTGTGTGTGTCACAAACCCTCCTGGTCAGTGTGTGTGTCACAAAACCCATTGGACTGCATGCGTGCCACAAACACTATTGGACAGTCTGTGTGTAACAAACCCAATTGGTCAGCGTGTGTGTCACAAACCCCATTGGACAGCGTGTGATGTCACAAACCCTATTGGACAGTGTGTGCGTCACAAAACCCATTGGACAGCTTGTGTGTCACAAGTCCTATTGGACAGAGTGTGTGTGTCACAAATCCCATTGGGCAGTGTGTGTGTCACAAACTCCACTGGACAGTGGGTGTGTCACAAACTCCACTGGACAGCGTGTGTGTCACAAACACCCATGGACAGTGTGCGTGTCACAAATCCTATTGGGCAGCGCGTGTGTGTCACAATGCCCATTGGATAGCGTGTGTGTCACAAAGCCCATTGGATAGCGTGTGTGTGTTACTGGCCCTATTGGACAGTGTGTGTGTCACAAAATTCGCTGGACAGCGTGTGTGTGTAACAACGCCCATTGGACAGCGTGTGTGTCACAAACCCCATTGGACAGCGTGTTTATGTCACAATACCCATTGGACAGCTTGTGTGTGTCACAAACACCATTGGACAGTGTGTGTGTCACAAACCCAATAGGATAGCGTGTGTGTATCAAATACCCATGGACAATACGCTTGTCACAAACCCCTTTGGACAGCGTCTGTGTCACAAACCCCCGAGGATAATTTGCGTGTCACAAACCCCACTTGACAGCGTATGTTTCACAAACACCCATGGACATTGTGCGTGTTCACAAACGCCATTGGACATTGTGTGTGTCAAAAACCCCTTTGCAAAGTTTGTGTGTCACAAACCCCATTGGACAGCGTGTGTGTGTCACAATCCCCATTGGACACTGTGTGTGTCACAAAACCCATGGGACAGAGTGTGTGTCAGGAACCGGACTGGGCAGTGTGTGTGTCACAATCCCCATTAGACAGCTTGTGTGTCCCAAGACCTATTGGACAGAGTGTGTGTGTCACAAACCCCATTCGACAGCGTGTGTGTCACAATAACCATTGGACACCTTGTGTGTCACAAACCCCATTGGACATCGTGTGTGTCACAATCCCCATTGGACTCCGTGTGGGTCACAAACGCCTTTGGACAGAGTGTGTGTCACAATCCCCATTGGACAGAGTGTATGTGTCACAAACCCCATTGGACAGCGTGTGTGTCACAAGCGCCATTGCACAGAGTGTGTGTGTCACAAACCCCATTGGAAAGTGTATGTGTCACAAAACCCTTTGGATAGCGTGTGTGATGTCATAAACCCTATTGGACAGTGTGTGTGTCGCAAACACCATTGGACAGCGTGTGTGTGTCACAATCCCCATTAGACAACTTGCGTGTCCCAAGACCTATTGGACAGAGTGTGTGTGTCACAAACCCCATTCGACAGCGTGTGTGTCACAAACCCATTGGACACCTTGTAGGTCACAAACCCCATTGGACATCGTGTGTGTCACAATCCCCATTGGACTCCGTGTGGGTCACAAACCCCTTTGGACAGAGTGTGTGTCACAAGCCTCATTGGACAGAGTGTGTGTGTCACAAACCCCACTGGACAGCGTGTGTGTCACAAACCCCATTGGATAGTGGGTGTGTCAAAAGCCCCATTGGTCAGCGCGTGTGTCACAAACCTCTTCGGATAATGTGTGTGTCACAAACCCCATTGGCCAGCGTGTGTGTCACATTCCGCATTGGACAGTGTATGTGTCACAAACCCCATGGTACAGAGTTTGTGTCACGAACCCCATTGGACAGCGTGTGTGTCACAAGCGCCATTGCACAGAGTGTGTGTGTCACAAACCCCATTGGAAAGTGTATGTGTCACAAACCCCATTGGATAGCCTGCGTGTGTCACAAACCCTCCTGGTCAGCGTGTGTGTCACAAACCCCATTGGATAGCGTGTGTGTGTCACAAACCCCATTAGAAAGTGTGCGTGTCACAAACCCCATTGGAAAGTGTGAGTGTCACAAACACCATTGGACAGAGTGTGTGTATCACAATCAACATTGGACAGTGTGTGTGTCACAAACCCCATTGGATAGCCTGCGTGTGTCACAAACCCCATTGGATAGCGTGTGTGTGTCACAAACCCCATTAGAAAGAGTGCGTGTCACAAACCCCATTGGAAAGTGTGAGTGTCACAAACACCATTGGACAGAGTGTGTGTATCACAATCAACATTGGACAGTGTGTGTGTCGCAAAACCCATTGGATAGCGTCTGTGTCAAAAACCCCTTTAGAAAGAGTGTGTGTCACAAACCCCATTGGATAGCGTGTGTGATGTCACAAACCCTATTGGACAGAGTGTGTGACACAAACCCCACTGGACAGCGTGTGTGTCTCGAACCCCATTGGACAGCTTGTGTGTCACAAGACCTATTGGACAGAGCGTGTGTGTCACAATCCCCATCGGACAGCGTGTGTGTCACAATCCCCATTGGACAGCGTGTGCGTCACAAACCCCGTTGGACAGAGTGTGTGTGTCACAAACCCCATTGGACAGTGTGTGCGTCACAAAGCCCACTGGACAGCGTGTGTGCCACAATCCTCATTGGACAGCGTGTGTGTCACAAAACCCTTTGGACATTGTGTGTGTCACAAACCCCACTGGAAAGAGTTTGTCTCACCAACCCCCGTGGATACTGTGTGTGTCACAAATCCCATTGGACAGTGGGTGTGTCACAAACTCCACTGGAAAACGTGCGTGACAAACACCCATGGACAGTGTGTGTGTCACAAACCACATTGAACAGCATGTGTGTCACAAGCGCCATTGGACAGAGTGTGTGTGTCACTAACCCCGTTGGAAAGTGTATGTGTCACAAACCCCATTGGATAGCGTGTGTGTGTCAAAAACCCGATTAGAAAGTATGTGTGTCACAAATCCCATTGGATAGCATGTGTGTGTCACAAACCCTATTGGACAGAATGTAGGTCACAATCCCCATTGGACAATGTGTGTGTGTGTCAAAAAACCCATTGGATAGCGTGTGTGTCAGAAACCCCCGTGGACAGTGTGTGTGTCACAATCCCCAGTGGACAGCGTGTGTGTCAAAACCCCATTGGACTGTGTGTGTGTGACAAAACCCACTGGACAGCGTGTGTGTCACAAACACCCATGGACAGTGTGAGTGTCTCAAGCCCCATTGGACAGCGTGTCTGTGTCACAATCCCCGTTTGACAGTGTGTGTGTCACAAACACCATTGGACAGCGTGAGTGTCACGAACTCCATTGGACAGCGTGTGTGTCACAAGCACCATTGGACAGAGTGTGTGTGCCACAAACCCCATTGGAAAGTGTATGTGTCACAAACCCCATTGGATAGCGTGTGTGTTCACAAAACCCATTGGACAGCGTGGTTTTCATAAGACCAATTGTACAGAGTGTGTGTGTCACAAAGCCCATTGGACAGCGTGTGTGTCACAATACCCATTGGACTCCGTGTGGGTCACAAACCCCATTAGACAGAGTGTGTGTCACAAGCCCCATTGGACAGAGTGTATGTGTCACAAACCCCATAGGAATGTTTGTGTCACGAACCCCATTGGATAGCATGTGTGTGTCACAACCCCATTGGACAGTGTGTGTGTCACAAACCCCATGGGACAGAGTGTGTGTCATAAAACCCATTGGACGGCGTGTGTGTGTCACAATCCCCATTGGACTGGATGTGTGTCACAAGCGCCATTGAACAGAGTGTGTGTGTCACAAACCCCATTGAAAGTGTATCTGTCATAAACCAATTTCGATAGTGTGTGTATGTCACAAACCCTCCTGGTCAGTGTGTGTGTCACAAAATCCATTGTACACAATGCGTGTCACAAACCCCATTGGATAGCGTGTGCGTGTCAAAAACCCCATTAGATAGCCTGTGTGTCACACACCATTTGGACAGTTTCTGTGTCACAAACCCCATTGGACAGCGTGTGTGTCACGAACCCCATTGGACAGCGTGTGTGTCACAAGCTCCATTGGACAGAGTGTGAGTGTCACAAACCCCATTGGATAGCGTGTGTGTCACAAGACCCATTGGACAGTGTGTGTGTGTCACAAACCTCATTGGACAGCGTGTGTGTCACAATCCCCATTGGACAGTGTGTGTGTCACAAACCCCATTGGACAGATTGTGTGTCATAAACCCCATTGGAAAGCGTGTGTTTGTCACAGTCCCCATTGGACAGCGTGTGTGTCAGAAGCGCCATTGGATAGAGTGTGTGTGTCACAAACCCTCCTGATCAGTGTGTGTGTCACAAAACGCATTGGACAGCATGCGTGTCACAAACACCATTGGACAGCGTGTGTGTGTCACAAACACCTTTGAAAGTATGTGTCACAAACCCCATTGGATAGCGTGTGTGTGTCACAAACCCTATTGGACAGTGTGTGTGTCACAAGCCCCATTGGACAGAGTGTATGTGTCACAAATCCCATTGGCCAGAGTTTGTGTTACAAACCCCATTGGACTGCGTTTGTGTCACAATCCCCATTGGACAGTGTGTGTGTCACAAAACCCACTGGACAGCGTGTGTGTCACAAACACCACTGGTCAGTGTTTATGTCACAATCCCCAGTGGACAGCGTGTGTGTCAAAACCCCATTGGACAGTGTGTGTGTCACAAACCCCTCTGGACAGCATGTGTGTCACAATCGCCATTGGACAGCGTGTGTGTCACAAACCCCATTGGACAGATTGTGTGTCATTAACAGAATTGGACAGCGTGTGTGTCACAAGACCTATTGGTCAGAGTGTGTGTGTCACAAACCCCATTGGACAACGTGTGTGTCACAAGCCCCATTGGACAGCTTGTGTGTCACAAACACCATTGGACAGCGTGTGTGTGTAACAATACCCATTGGACAGTGTGTGTGTCACAATCCCCATTGAACAGCTTGTGTGTCACAAACCTCATTGGACAGCATGTGTGTGTCACAATAACCATTGGACAGTGTGTGTGTCACAAACCCCTTTGGAAAGAGTTTGTGTGACAAACCCCATTGGACAGCGTGTGTGTCACAAACCACATTGGACAGAGTATGTGTGTCACAATACCCATTGGACAGTGTGTGTGTCACAAACCCCATTACAGCGTGTGTGTTTCACAATCCCTATTGTACAGTGTGTGTGTCACAAACACCACTGGACAGCGTGTGAGTCACAAGCACCTTTGGAAAGAGTGTGTGTTTCACAAACCCCATTGGAAAGTGTATGTGTCACAAACCCCAATGGATAGCGTGTGTTGTTGCACAAACCCTATTGGACAGTGTGTGTCTCACAAAACCCACTGGACAGCGTGTGTGTCACAAACCCCATTGGATAGTGTCTGTGTCACCAGCCCCATTGGACAGCGTGTGTGTAACAAACACCATTGGAGAGCGTGTGTGTGTAACAATACCCGTTGGACAGCATGTGTGTCACAAACCCCATTGGACAGCGTGTGTGTCACAAACCCCTGTGGACACTGTGTGTGTCACAAACCCTTTTGGACAGTGTGTGTGTCACAAACCCACTGGACAGCGTGTTTGTCACAAACACCCATGGACAGTGTGCGTGTCACAAACACCATTGGACATCCTGTGTGTCACAAACCCCTTTGGACAGTGTGTGTGTCACAAACACCATTGGACAGCGTCTGTGTGTCACAATACCCGTTGGACAGCCTGTGTGGCACAAAACCTCGTGGACACTGTTTGTGTCACAAACCCCATTAGACAGTGTGTGTGTCACAATCCCCACTGGACAGCGTGTGTGTCAAAAACACTCATGGACAGTGTGCGTGTCAAAACCCCATTGGACATCGTGTGTGTCACAAACCCTTTCGGACAGTGTGTGTGTCACAAACCCCATTGGACAGCGTGAGTGTCACAAGCACCATTGGACAGAGTGTGTGTGTCACAAACCCCATTGGAAAGTGTATGTGTCACAAACCCCATTGGATAGCGTGTGTGATGTCACAAACCCTATTGGAGAGTGTGTGTGTCACAAACCCCACTGGACAGCGTGTGTCATGAACCCCATTGGATAGCTAGTGTGTCACAAGACCTATTGGAAAGAGTGTGTGTGTCACAATCCCCATTGGACAGCGTGTGTGTCATAAACCCCATTGGACAGCGTGTGTCTTACAATCCCCTTTGGACAGCATGTGTGTCACAAACCACATTGGACAATGTGTTTGTGTCACAATACCCATTGGACATCGTGTGTGTGTTACAATCCCCACTGGACAGTGTGTGTGTCACAAACCCCATAGGATAGAGTGTGTGTCACGAACCCCTTTGGACAGTGTGTGTGTCACAAATCCTTTTGGACAGTATGTGTCTCACAAACCCAACTGGACAGCGTGTGAGTCACAAACACCCATCGACTGTGTGCATGTCACAAACCCTTTGGACATCATGAGTGTCACAAACCCCTTTGGAAAGAGTGTGTGTCACAATACCCATTGGACAGTGTGTCTGTGTGTCACAATCCGCATTGGACAGCGTGTGTGTCACAAGCCCCATTGGACAACGTGTGTATCACAAGCCCCATTGGACAGCGTGTGTGTCACAAGCCCCATTGGACAGTGTGTGTGTCACAAGCACCATAGGACAGCGTGTGTGTGTAACAATACCCATTGGAGAGTGTGTGTGTCACAAACCCCCATAGACACTTTGTGTGTCACAAACCCCATTGGACAGTGTGTGTGTCACAAACCCCACTGGACATCGTGTGTGTCATAAACCCCATTGGACATCCTGTGTGTCACAAATCCTTTTGGACAGCGTGTGTGTCACAAACACCCATGGACAGTGTGTGTGTCACAAACCCCATTGGACATCATGTGTGTCACAAACCCCTTTGGAAAGTGTGTGTGTCACAAACCCCATTGGACAGCGTGTGTGTGTCACAATCCCCATTGGACAGTGTGTTTGTGTGTCATAAACGCCATTGGACATCATGTGTGTCACAAACTGCATTAGAAAGTGTGTGTGTCAAAAACCCCACTGGAATATGTTTGTGTCACAAACCCCATTGGATAGCGTGTGTGTGTCACAAATCCCACTGGACAGTGTGTGTCACAACCGTCATTGGACAGAGTGTGTGTGTCACACCCCATTAGAAAGTATGCATGTCACAAAGCCCATTGGAAAGTGTGTGTTTCACAAACCCTATCTGATAGCGTGTTTTTGTCACAAACTCCACTGGACAGCATGTGTGTCACGAATCCCATTGGACAGCGTGTGTGTCAGAAACACCATTGGACAGCGTGTGTGTTTAATAATACCCAATAAACAGTGTGTGTGTCACAAACCCCATTGGACAGGGTGTGTGTCACAAACCCCCTTATACACTGTGTGTGTCACAAACCCCATTGGACAGTGTGTGTGTCACAAACCCCACTGGACAGCGTGTGTTTCAAAAACACCCACGTACAGCGTGCTTTTCACAAACCCCAGTGTACAGCGTGTGTGTGTCACAATCTCCATTGGACAGCGTGTGTGTCAGAAACCCATTGGGCAGAATGTGTGTGTCACAAAACCCAAGGGACAGCGTGTGTGTCACGAACCCCATTGGACAGCGTGTGTGTCACAAGCGCCATTGGATAGCGTGTGTGTGTCACAAACCCTCGTGGTCACTGTGTGTGTCACAAAACCCTTTGGACAGCATGCGTGTCGCAAACACCGTTGGACAGTGTTTGTGTAAGAAACCCAATTGGTCAGCGTGTGTGTAACAAACCTCATGGGACAGCGTGTGTGTGTCACAAAACCTATTGGAAAGTGTGTGTGTCACAAACCCCATTGGAAACTGTGTGTGTCACAAACCCATTTGGATAGCGTGTGTGTGTCACAAACCCCATTAGAAAGTGTGCGTGTCACAAACCCCATTGGAAAGTGTGTGTGTCACAAACCCCATTGGATAGCGTGGGTGTGTCACAAACCCCATTAGAAAGTGTGCGTGTCACAAACCCCATTGGATAGCATGTGTGTGTCACAAAACCTATTGGACAGTGCGTGTGTCACAATCCCCATTGGACACCGTGTGTGTCAAAATCCCCTTTGGATGGCGTGTCTGTCACAAACCCCATTAGACAGCGTGTCTGTGTCACAATCCCCATTCGACAGGTTATGTGTGTCTCAAACCCCATTGGACAGACTGTGTGTGTCACAAACCCCATTGGATAGCATGTGAGTGTGTCAGAAACCCCATTAGACAGCGTGTGGTGTCAGAAACCCCATTGGACAGTGTGTGTCAAAAATCCCATTGGATAGCGTGTGTGTGTCACAAAGCCCAGTTGACAGAGTGTGTTTCACAAAAACCATTGGACAGCGTGTCTGTTACTAACACCATTGGACAGTGTGTGTGTGTCACAAATGCCATTGGATAGCATTTGTGTGTCACAAACCCCATTGCACAGCGTGTAGTGTCAGAAACCCCATTGGACAGTGTGTGTCACAAATCCCATTGGACAGCTTGTGTGTGTCACGAAGCCCATTTGACAGAGTGTGTGTCACAGAAACCATTGGACAATGTGTGTGTAAGATAACCAATTGTTCAGAGTGCGTGTAACAATCTCCATGACACAGCGTGTGTGTGTCACACACCCCATTGGAAAGTGTGTGTGTCACAATCCCCACTTTATTGCGTGTGTGTGTCACAAACCCTATTGGACAGCTAGTAGGTAACAATCCCCATTGGACGGAGTCTGTGTCACAAACCCCATTGGACAGCGTGTGTGTCACAAACACCATTGGACAGCATGTGTGTGTCACATTCCCCATTGGAGAGTGTGTGTCACAAAACCCATTGGATAGCGTGTGTGTCACAAACCCCATTGGATAGCGTGTGTGTCGCAATCAACATTGGACAGCGTAGTGTGTGTCACAATCCCCATTCAACAGTGTGTGTTTCACAATCCCCATTGGACAGCGTGTGTGTCACAAACGCTATTGGACAGTTTGTGTGTGTCACAATACCCATTGGATAGTGTGTGAGTCACAAACCCCACTGGAAAGAGTTTGTGTCACAAACCCTATTGGACAGTTTGTGTGTCACAAACCCCATTGGAGAGCGTGTGTGTTACAAACCCCATGGGACAGAGTGTGTGTGTCACAAACAACATTATAAAGTGTGCGTGTCACAAACCCCATTGGATAGCCTGTGTGTGTCACAAACCCCATTGGACATTGTGTAGATCATAATCCCCATTGGACAGCGTCTGTGTCACAAACCCCATTGGACAGCGTTTTTGTCACAAACATCATTGGACAGTGTGTGTGTGTCACAAACCCCATTGGACAGGGTGTGTGTGTCACAATCCCGATTGGACAGTGTTTGTGTGTCACAAACCCCATTGGACGTCGTCTGTGTCACAAACCTCTTTAGACAGTGTGTGTGTCACAAATCCCATGGGACAGCGTGTGCGTGTCACAATCCCCACTGGACAGTGTGTGTGTCACAAACCCCATGGGACAGCGTGTGTGTAATAAGCGATATTGGACAGAGTGTGTGTGTCTCAAACCCCAATGGAAAGTGTGTGTGTCACAAAACCTATTGGATAGCGTGTGCATGTTACAAACCCCTTTGGAACGTGTGTGTGTCACAAACCCCATTGGACAGCTTGTGTGTCACAAGACCCATTGGAAAGCCTGCGTGTGTCACAAAACCCATTGGACAGCGTGTGTGTTACAAACCCCATTGGACAGTGTGTGTGTGTCACAAACCCCATTGGTCATCGTGTGTTTCACAAACCCCTTTGGACAGTGTGTGTGTGACACAACCCCCTTTGGACAGTGTGTGTGTCATGAACCCCATTGAACAGCGTGTGTGTCATAAACCCCATTGTACAGCGTGTCTGTGTCACAATGCCCATTGGACAGTGTTTGTATATCACAAACCCCATTGAACAGTGTGTGTGTCACAAACCCCTTTGGACAGTGTGTGTGTCACAAACCCCATTAGACAGAGTGTGTGTGACACAATCCCCTTTGGACAGTGTGTGTGTCACGAACCCCATTGCATAGCGTGTGTGTCACAAGAACCATTGGACAGAGTGTGTCTGTCTCAAACCCCATTGGAAAGTGTATGTGTCACAAACCCCATTGGATAGTGTGTGTGGGTCACAAGCCCCATTGGACAGCGTGTGTGTGTAACAATACCCATTGGACAGTGTGTGTGTCACAAACCCCATTGGACAGCCTGTGTGTCACAAACCCCCGTAGACACTGTGTGTGTCACAAACCCCATTGGACATCGTGTGTGTCACAAATCCTTTTGGACAGTGTGTGTCTCACAAACCCCGCTGGACAGCGTGTGTCACAAACACCCATGGACAGTGTGCGTGTCACAAACCCGATTGGACAGCGTGTGTGTGTCACAATCCCCATTGGACAGTGTGCGTGTGTGTCACAAACCCCGTTGGACAGCGAGTGTGTCTCACAATCCCCACTGGACAGTTTTTGTGTGTCACAAAACCCATTGGACAGCGTCTGTGTCACAAACCCCTTTGGACAGTGTGTGTGTCTCAAACCCCATTGGACAGCGTGTGTGTCACAATCCCTAATGGACAGAGTGTGTGTCACAATCTCCATTGGACAGTGCATGTGTAGCAAACCCCGTGGGACAGAGTCTGTGTCACAAACCCATTGGACAGAGTGTGTGTGTCACAAAACCCTTGGGACTTCCTGTGTCGCAAACCCCATTGGACAGCGTGTGTGTCACAAGCGCCATTGGATTACGTGTTTGTGTCACAAACCCTCGTGGTCAGTGTGTGTGTCACAAATCCCTTTGGACAGCAAGCATGTCGCAAACACCATTGGACAGTGTTTGTGTAAGAAACCCACTTGGTCAGCGTGTGTGTAACATACCCCATGGGACAGTGTGTGTGTGTCACAAAACCTATTTGAAAGTGTGTGTGTCACAAACCCCATTGGAAAGTGTGTGTGTCACAAACCCCATTGGATAGCGTGGGTGTGTCACAAACCCCATTAGAAAGTGTGCGTGTCACAAACCCCATTGGATAGCATGTGTGTGTCACAAAACCTATTGGACAGTGCGTTTGTCACAATCCCCATTGGACAGCGTCTGTGTCACAAACCCCTTTGGACAGTGTGTGTGTCTCAAACCCCATTGGACAGCGTGCGTGTCACAATCCCCAATGGACAGAGTGTGTGTGTCACAAACCCCTTTGGAAAGTGTATGTGTCACAAACCCCAGCGGATAGCGTGTGTGTGTCACAAACCACATTGGATAGAGTGTGTGTGTCATAAAGCCCATTAGAAAGTGTGCGTGTCACGAACCCCATTGGACAGTGTGTGTCACAAACCCAATTGGTCAGCGTGTGTGTCAGAAACCCCATGGGACAGCGTGTGTGTCACAAACCCCATTGGACAGTGTGAGTGTGTCACAAACCCCATTTGATAGAGTGTGTGTGTCACAAACCCCATTGGACAGGGTGTGTGTGTCATAATTCCCATTGGACAGTGTGTGTTTCACAAACCTCATTGGATAGAGTTTGTGTCACAAACCCCCGTGGACACTGTGTTTGTCACAAACCCCTTTGGACAGTGTGTGTGTCACAAACCCCATTGGACAGTGTGTGTGTGTAGCAATGCCCATTGGACAGAGTGTGTGTGTCACAAAACCCATGGGACAGCGTGTGTGTCACGAACTCCATTGGACAGCGTGTGTGTCACATGCGCTATTTCACAGAGTGTGTGTGTCACAAACCCCATTGGATACCGTGTGTGTGTCACGAACCCTCCTGGTCAGTGTGTGTGTCACAAAACCCATTGGACAGCATGCATGTCACAAAAACCGTGTGTGTGTCACAAACCGGATTGGAAAGTGTGTGTCACAAACCGGATTGGAAAGTGTGTGTGTGTCACAATACCCCACGTGATAGAGTGTGTGTGTCACAAACCCCATTAGAAAGTATTCGTGTCACAAACCCCATTGGACACCGTGTGTGTCACAATCCCCTTTGGACAGTGTGTGTGTGTCACAAACCCCATGGGACAGCGTGTGTGTCACAAGCACCATTGGACAGAGTGTGGTGTCACAAACCCCATTGGAAAGTGTATGTATCACAAACCCCATTGGATAGCATGTGTGTGTCACAAACCCTATTGGACAGTGTGAGTGTCACAAATCCCACAGGATAGCGTGTGTGTCACAAACCCCATTGGACAGCGTGTGTGTCACAATCCCCATTGGACAGAGTGTATTTGTCACAAAGCCCATTGGACAGCGTGTGTGTCACAATCCCCATTGGACAGAGTGTGTGTCACAAACCTAATAGGACAGAGTTTGTGTCACAAACCCCCGTGGAGACAGTGTGTGTCAAAAACCCCATTGGACAGTGTGTGTATCACAAACCCCATTGGACATCGTGTGTGTCACAAACTCCTTTGGACAGTGTTCGTGCCACAAACCCCATTGGACAACGTGTGTGTCACAAACCCCTTTGGACAGTGTGTGTGTCACAAACCCCATTGGACACCGTGTGTGTGTCACAATCCCCATTAGACAGTGTGTGTGTGTCACAAACCCCATTAGACAGTCTGTGTGTCACAAATCCTATTGGACATTGTGTGTGTCACAAAACCCACTGGATAGCGTGTGTGTCACAAACCCCATTGGACAGCGTGTGTGTCACAAGCACCGTTGGACCGAGTGTGGTGTCACAATCCCCATTGGACAGCGTGTGTGTCACAATCCCCATTGGACAACGTGTGTGTCACAAACCCCATTGGACAGGGTGTTTGTGTCATAATACCCATTGAACAGTGTGTGTGTCACAAACCTCATTGGATAGAGTTTGTGTCACAAACTCCCGTGGACACTGTGTGTATCACAAACCCCATTGGACAGTGTGTGTGTCAAAAACTCCACTGGACAGTGTGTGTGTGTCACAAACCCCATTGGATAGAGTTTGTGTGTCAGAAACCCCATTAGAAAGTATGGGTGTCACAAACCCGATTGGACAGTGTGTGTGTGTCACAATCCCATTAGACAGAGTGTGTGTGTCACAAACCCCATGGGACACAGTGTGTGTCACGAACCCCATTGGACAGCGTGTGTGTCACAATCAACATTGGACAGCGTGTGTGTGTCACAATCCCCGTTCAACAGTGTGTGTGTCACGAAACGCATAGGACAGCGTGTGTGTCAAAAGCACCGTTGGACAGAGTGTGGTGTCACAAACCCCATTGGACAGCGTATGTTTCACAAACCCCATTTGATAGAGTGTGTGTGTCACAAACCCCATTAGAAAGTATGCGTGTCACAAACCCCATTGGATAGCGTGGGTGTGTCACAAGCACCACTGGACAGAGTGTGGTGTCACAAACCCCATTGGAAAGTGTATGTGTCACAAACACCATTGGACATCGTGTGTGTCACAAAACCCATTGGATAGTGTGTGTGTCATAAACCCCATTGCACAGCGTGTGTTTCACAATCAACATTGGACAGCGTGTGTGTGTGTCACAATCCCCGTTCAACAGTGTGTGTGTCACGAAACGCATTGGACAGCGTGTGTGTCACAAACGCTATTGGACAGTTTGTGTGTGTCACAAACCCCATTTGACAGTTTGTGTGTGTCACAAAACCCATTGGATAGCATGTGTGTGTCACAAACCCCATTGGACATCGTGTGTGTCACAAACCCCTTTTTTACAGTGTGTGTCACAAACCGCATTGGACAGTGTGTGTGTCACAAACACCCATTGGACAGCGTGTGTGTGTCACAATCCCCATTGGAGAGTGTGTGTGTCACAAACCCCATGGGACTAAGTGTGTGTCACAAGCGCCATTGGACAGAGTGTGTGTGTCACTAACCCCGTTGGAAAGTGCATGTGTCAACAACTCCATTGGATAGCGTGTATGTCACAAAACCCACTGGACAGCGTGTGTGTCACAAACAGCCATTGGACAGCGCGGTTTTCACAAGACCCATTGTACAGAGTTTGTGTGTCACAAAGCCCATTGGACAGCGTGTGTGTCACAAACACCATTGGACAGCGTGTGTGTGTAACAATACCCATAGGACACTGTGTGTGTCACAAACCCCATAGGACAGTGGGTGTGTCACAAACTCGACTGGGCAGCGTGTGTGTCACAAACACCCAAGGACAGTGTGCGTGTCACAAACCCCATTGGACATCGTGTGTGTCACAAACCCCTCTGGACAGTGTGTATGTCACAAACCCCATTGGACAGCGTGTGCGTCACAAACCCATTGGAAAGTGTATGTGTCACGAACCCCTTTGGACAGCGTGTGTGTCACAAGGCCCATTGGACAGAGTGTGTGTGTAACAAACCCCATTTGATAGCATGTGTGTCACAATCCCCATGGGACAGCGTGTGTGTCACAAACACCATTGGACAGATTGTGTGTGTCACAAACCCCACTGGACAGCGCGTGTGTCATAAACCCCATTGGACAGCGTGTGTGTGTCACAATCGCCATTGGACATTGTGTGTGTGTCACAATGCCCATTGGACAGCGTGTGTGTGTCACAAAGCCCATTGGACAGCATCTGTGTCACAAACCCCATTGCATAGCGTGTGTGTGTAACAAACCCTATGGGACAATGTGTGTGTCACAAACCCCACTGGAAAGAGTGTGTGTGTCACAAACCGCATTGTACAGCGTGTGTGTCACAAACCCCATTGTACAGCGTGTTTGTCACAATTACCATTGGACAGCGTGTGTGTCACAAACCCCACTGGAAAGCGTGTGTGTCACAACCCCCATTGCACAGTGTGTGTGTCACAAAACCCATTTGACAGCGTGTGTGTCACAATCCCCATTGGACAGCGTGTGTGTCACAAACCCCATTGGACAGACTGTGTGTGTCACAAACCCCACTGGGCAGCGAGTGTGTCAAAAACCTCTTTGGACAGTGTGTGTGTCACAAACCCTATTGGACAGAGTTTGTGTGTCACGTTCCACATTGGCAAGTGTGTGTGTCACAAACACCATGGGACAGCGTGTGTGTCACAAACCCCATTGGACAGAGTGTGTGTGTCACAAACCCCACAAACCCCAACGTGTGTGTCACAATCCTCATTGGAGAGCCTGTGTATCACAAACCCTATTAGAAAGCGTGTGTGTGTCACAATACCCTTTGTACAGTGTGTGTGTCAAAAACCCCATTTGACATCGTGTTTGTCACAATCCCCATTGGATAGCGTATGTGTGACACACCCCATTAGAAAGCGTTCGTGTCACAAAGCCCATTGGACAGCGCGTGTGTGTTACAGTCCCCATTGGACAGTGTGTGTGTCACAAACCCCATGGGACAGAGTGTGTGTCACGAACCCCTTTGGACAGTGTGTGTGTCACAAACCACATTGGACAGCGTGTGTGTGTCAAAATCCCCATTGGACAGTGTGAGTGTTACAAAATCCATTGGATAGGGTGTGTGTCACAAAACCGTTGGATAGCGTGTGTGATGTCACAAACCCTATTGGACAGTGTGAGTGTCAGAAACCCCACTGGACAGCGTGTATGTCACGAACCCCATTGGACAGCTTGTGTTTCACAAGACCTATTTGACAGAGTGTATGTGTCACAAACCCAATTGGACAGAGTGTGTGTCACAAACCCCATTGGACAGCGTGTGTGTCATGAACACCATTGGACAGCGTGTGTGTCACAATCCCCATTGGAAAGTGTGTGTCACAAACCCCATTGGACAGCCTGTGTGTCAGAAACACCATTGGACAACGTGTGTGTGTCACAATCCCCATTGGACAGTGTGTTTGTGTCACAATCCCCACTGGACAGTGCGTGTGTCACAAAACCCATTGGATAGCGTGTGTGTCACGAACCCTATTGGACAGAGTGTGCGTGTCACAAACCCCATTGGACAGCGTGTGTGTCACAAACCCCATTGGACAGCGTGTGTGTGTCACAATCCCCACTGGACAGTGTGTGTGTCACAAAACCCATTGGATAGCATGTGTGTCACAAATCCCATTAGAAAGATTGTGTGTCACAAACCCCATTGGATAGTGTATGTGTGTCACAAACCCCATTATAAAGTGTGCGTGTCACAAAACCCGCTGGACAGCGAGTGTGTCAAAAACAGCCATGGACAGTGTGAGTGTCACGAAGCCCATTGGATGGCGTGTGTGTCACAAACCCCCTTGGAAAGTGTATGTGTCACAAACCCCATTGGATTGCGTGTGTGTGTCACAAACCCTATTGGATAGTATGTGTGTCACAAAACCCACAGGAGAGCGTGTGTGTTCACAAAACCCACTGGACAGCGTGTGTGTCACAAGCACCATTGGACAGAGAGTGTGTCACAAACCCCATTGTACAGTGTGTGTGTCTCAAACTCCACTGGACACTTGTGTGTCAAAAACACCCATGGACAATGTGCGTGTCAGAAACCCCATTGGACATCGTGTGTGTCACAAACCCCTTAGGACAGTGTGTGTGTCACAAACCCCATTGGACAGTGTGTGTGTCACAAACCACATGGGACAATGTGTGTGTGTCACAAACCCCATTGGAAAGTGTGTGTGTCACAAACCCCAGTGAATAGCGTGTGTGTGTTTCAAAAACCGCATTAGAAAGTATGTATGTCAAAAACCCCATTGGATAGCGTGTGTGTGTCACAAACCCCATTATAAAGTGTGCGTGTCACAAACCCCATTTGATAGCGTGTGTGTGTCACAAACCCTTTTGGACAGTGTGTAGGTCACGATCCCCATTGGACAGCCTTAGTGTCACAAACCCTATTGGACAGTGTGTGTGTCACAAAACCCACTTGACAGCGTGTGTGTCACAAACACCCATGGACAGCGTGCGTGCCACAAACCCCATTGTACATCGTGTGTGTCACAAACCCTTTTGGACAGTGTGCGTGTCACAAACCGCAATGGATATCGTGTGTGTCACAATCCTCTTCGGACAATGTGTGTGTCACAAACCCCATTGGTCAGCGTAGGTGTGTCACAGTCCCCAATGGACAGTGTGTGTGTCACAAACCCCATGGGACAAGGGTGTGTCACGAACCCCATTGGATATCGTGTGTGTCACAAACCCCATTGGACAGCGTGTCCGTTACAAACCCAATGGTACAGAGTGTGTGTCACGAACCCCCTTGGACAGCGTGTGTGTTCACAAGCGCCACTGCACAGAGTGTGTTGTCACAAACCCCTTTGGAAAGTGTATGTGTCTCAAACCCCATTGGATAGCGTGTGTGTGTCACAAACCCTATTGGACTGTGTGTGTGTCACAAAACCCACTGGAGAGAGTGTGTGTCACAAACCCCCGTGGACAGTGTGTCTGTCACAAACCCCATTGGATAGCGTGTGTGTCACAAACCACTTAAGACAGTGTGTGTGTCACAGACGCCATTGGACAGCGTGCGTGTGTCACAATCCCTATTGGACAGTGTGTGCGTCACAAATATTATTGGCCTGCGTATTTATCACAAGCTCATTGGACAGAGTGTGTGTGTCACAAACCCCTATGCAAAGTGTGTGTGTCACGAACCCCATTGGACAGCGTGTGTGTCACAAGCACCATTGGACAGAGAGTGTGTGTCACAAACCCCATTGGAAATTGTAAGTTTCACAAAACCCAATGGATAGCGTGTGTCTGTCACAAACCCCTTTTGGACAGTGTGTGTGTCACAAAACCCACTGAACACCCTGTGTGTTCACAATCCCCATTGGACAGCGTGTTTGTCACAATCCCCATTGGACAGCGTGTGTGTCACCAATACCATTGGACAGCGTGTGTGTGTCACAATCCCCTTTGGACAGTGTGTCAGTCACAAACCCCATGGGACAACGTGTGTGTGTCACAATCCCCATTGGACAGCGTTTGTGTCACAAACCCCATTGGACATCATGTGTGTCACAAACACTAATAGCCAGTGTGCGTGTCACAAACGCCATTGTACATCGTGCGTGTCACAAACCCCATGGGACAGCGTGTGTGTGTCACAAACGCCATTGAAAAGTGTGTGTCACAAACCCAATTGGATAGCATGTGTGTGTCAAAAACCCCATTGGACAGCGTTTGTGTCACAAACACAATTGGACAGCGTGTGTGTGTCACAATACCCCATTGGACACTGTGTGTGTGTCACAAACCCCATTGGACAGCGTGTGTGTCACAAACCCCATGGGACAGCGTGTGTGTGTCACAAACGCCATTGAAAAGTGTGTGTCACAAACCCAATTGGATAGCATGTGTGTGTCAAAAACCCCATTGGACAGCGTTTGTGTCACAAACACAATTGGACAGCGTGTGTGTGTCACAATACCCCATTGTACAGAGTGTGTGTCACAAACCCCCGTGGACACTGTGTGTGTCACGAATGCCATTGGACAGTGTGTGTGTCACAAACCCCCCTGGACAGTGTGTGTGTTACAATTCCCAGTGGACAGCGTGTGTGTCAAAACCCCTTTGGACAGTGAGTGTGTCACAAAACCCATTGGAGAGCGTGTGTGTCACAAACCCCATTGGACAGCGTCTGTGTCACAAACCCCTTTGGACAGTGTGTGTGTCACAAACCCCATTGGACAGCGTGTGTAGTCATAAACCCCTTTGGACAGTGTGTGTGTGTCACAATCCCCATTGGACAGTGTGTGTGTGTCAAAAACCCCATTGGATAGCGTGTGTGTCACAAACCCCTTTGGACAGCATGTGTGTATCACAAACACCATTGGACAGCGTGTGTGTGTCACAAGCCCCCTGGTCGTTGTGTGTGTCACAAACCCCATTGGATAGCATGTGTGTGTCAAAAACCCCATTAGAAAGTATTTGTGTCACAAGCCCCTTTGGATATTGTGTATGTCATAAACCCTATTAGACATTGTGTATGTCACAATCCCCATTGGACAGCGTGTGTGTCACAAACCCCATTGGACAGCGTGTGTGTGTAACAATACCCATTGGACAGTGTGTGTGTCACAAAACTCATTGTACAGCGTGTGTGTCACAAACTCCAGTGGACACTGTGTGTCAAAGACCCCATTGGACAGCGTGTGTGCCACAAACACTAATAGCCAGTGTGCGTGTCACAAACGCCATTGTACATCGTGCGTGTCACAAACCCTTTTGGACAGAGTGTGTGTCACAAACCCCATTGGACAGCGTGTGTGTCACAAACACCCATGGACTGTGTGCGTGTCGCAAACCCCATTGGACATCGTGTGTGTCACAAACCCTATTGGACAGCGTGTGTGTGTCACAAACCCCACTGGACAGTGTGTGTGTCACTAACCCCATGGAACAGAGTGTGTGTCACGAACCCCATTGGACAGAGTGTGTGTTACAAGCGCAATTGGACAGAGTGTGTTTTTCACAAACCCCATTGGAAAGTGTATGTGTCACAAACCCTTCTGGTCAGTGTGTGTGTCACAAACCCAGTTGGACAGCATGCGTGTCACCTTTGGAGAGTGTGGGTTTAACAAACCCAATTGGTCAGAGTGTGTGTCACAAACTCCATGGGACAGCGTGTGTGTGTCACAAACCCCATTAAAAAGTTTGCGTGTTACAAACACCATTGGAAAGAGTGTGTGTCACAAACACCATTAGACAGCGTGTGTGTCACAATCCCCATTGGACAGTGTGTGTTTCACAAACTCCAGTGGACAGCGTGTGTGTCACAAACCCCTTTGGACAGCGTGTGTGTAACAAACTCCATGGGGCAGCGTGTGAGTGTCACAAACCGCATTGGAAAGTGTATGTGTCACAAACCCCATTGGATAGCGTGTGTTAGTCACAAACCCTATTGAATAGTATGTGTGTCACAATACCCATTGAACAGTGTGTGTGTTCACAAACCCCATTGGACAGCGTGTTTTTCACAAGACCCATTGTACAGGGTGTGTGTGTCACAAAGCCCATTGGACAGCTTGTGTGTCACAATCCCCATTGGAAAGCGTGTGTGTCACAAACACCCATGGAAAATATGCTTGTCACAAACCCCTTTGAACAGCGTCTGTGTCACAAACCCCCGAGGACAATGTGCGTGTCACAAACCCCAGTGGACAGTGTGTGTGTTACAAACCCCATGGTACAGAGTGTATGTCACAAACCCCATTGGAAAGTGTATGTGTCACAAGCCCCATTGGATAGCGTGTGTGTGTCACAAACACTCCTGATCAGTGTGTGTGTCACAAAACCCATTTGTCTGCATGCGTGCCACAAACATTATTGGACAGTCTGTGTAACAAACCCAATTGGTCAGCGTGTGTGTCACAAACCCCATTGGATAGCATGTGTGTGTCACAAACCCCATTAGAAAGTATGCGTATCAGAAGCACATTGGATAGCATGTGTGTGTCACATACCCCATGAGAAAGTGTGCGTGTCACAAACCCCATTGGAGAGTGTATGTGTCACAAACCCTCCTGGTCAGTGTGTGTGTCACAAAACCCATTTGACAGCATGCGTGTCACACACAGCATTGGACAGTGTGTGTGTAACAAAGCCAGTTGGTCAGCGTGTGTGTCACAAACCCCATGGGAGGGCGTGTGTGTGTCACAAACCCCATTGGAAAGTGTATGTGTCACAAACCCCACTGAATAGCGTGTGTGTGTCACAAACCCTCCTGGTCAGTGTATATGTCACAAAACCCACTGGACAGCATGCGTGTCACAAACACCAATGGACAGTGTGTGAGTAAGAAACCCAATTGGTCAGTGTGTGTGTCACAAACCCCATGTGACAGCGCGTGTGTGTCACAAACCCCATTGGAAAGTGTGTGTGTGACAAACCCCATTAGAAAGTATGCGTGTCAGAAACCTCATTGGACAGCGTGTGTGTTTCACAATCCCCATTGGACAGTGTGTGTGTGTCACAAACCCCATTGGACAGTGTGTGTGTCACAAACACTAATAGCCAGTGTGCGTGTCACAAACGCCATTGTACATCGTGCGTGTCACAAACCCTTTTGGACAGAGTGTGTGTCACAAACCCCATTGGACAGCGTGTGTGTCACAAACACCCATGGACTGTGTGCGTGTCGCAAACCCCATTGGACATCGTGTGTGTCACAAACCCTATTGGACAGCGTGTGTGTGTCACAAACCCCACTGGACAGTGTGTGTGTCACTAACCCCATGGAACAGAGTGTGTGTCACGAACCCCATTGGACAGAGTGTGTGTTACAAGCGCAATTGGACAGAGTGTGTTTTTCACAAACCCCATTGGAAAGTGTATGTGTCACAAACCCTTCTGGTCAGTGTGTGTGTCACAAACCCAGTTGGACAGCATGCGTGTCACCTTTGGAGAGTGTGGGTTTAACAAACCCAATTGGTCAGAGTGTGTGTCACAAACTCCATGGGACAGCGTGTGTGTGTCACAAACCCCATTAAAAAGTTTGCGTGGTACAAACACCATTGGAAAGAGTGTGTGTCACAAACACCATTAGACAGCGTGTGTGTCACAATCCCCATTGGACAGTGTGTGTTTCACAAACTCCAGTGGACAGCGTGTGTGTCACAAACCCCTTTGGACAGCGTGTGTGTAACAAACTCCATGGGGCAGCGTGTGTGTGTCACACACCGCATTGGAAAGTGTATGTGTCACAAACCCCATTGGATAGCGTGTGTTAGTCACAAACCCTATTGAATAGTATGTGTGTCACAATACCCATTGAACAGTGTGTGTGTTCACAAACCCCATTGGACAGCGTGTTTTTCACAAGACCCATTGTACAGGTTGTGTGTGTCACAAAGCCCATTGGACAGCTTGTGTGTCACAATCCCCATTGGAAAGCGTGTGTGTCACAAACACCCATGGAAAATATGCTTGTCACAAACCCCTTTGAACAGCGTCTGTGTCACAAACCCCCGAGGACAATGTGCGTGTCACAAACCCCAGTGGACAGTGTGTGTGTTACAAACCCCATGGTACAGAGTGTATGTCACAAACCCCATTGGAAAGTGTATGTGTCACAAGCCCCATTGGATAGCGTGTGTGTGTCACAAACACTCCTGATCAGTGTGTGTGTCACAAAACCCATTTGTCTGCATGCGTGCCACAAACATTATTGGACAGTCTGTGTAACAAACCCAATTGGTCAGCGTGTGTGTCACAAACCCCATTGGATAGCATGTGTGTGTCACAAACCCCATTAGAAAGTATGCGTGTCACAAGCACATTGGATAGCATGTGTGTGTCACATAACCCATGAGAAAGTGTGCGTGTCACAAACCCCATTGGAAAGTGTATGTGTCATAAACCCTCCTGGTCAGTGTGTGTGTCACAAAACCCTTTTGACAGCATGCGTATCACACACAGCATTGGACAGTGTGTGTGTAACAAAGCCAGTTGGTCAGCGTGTGTGTCACAAACCCCATGGGAGGGCGTGTGTGTGTCACAAACCCCATTGGAAAGTGTATGTGTCACAAACCCCACTGAATAGCGTTTGTGTGTCACAAACCCTCCTGGTCAGTGTATGTGTCACAAAACCCACTGGACAGCATGCGTGTCACAAACACCAATGGACAGTGTGTGAGTAAGAAACCCAATTGGTCAGTGTGTGTGTCACAAACCCCATGTGACAGCGCGTGTGTGTCACAAACCCCATTGGAAAGTGTGTGTGTGACAAACCCCATTAGAAAGTATGCGTGTCAGAAACCCCATTGGACAGCGTGTGTGTTTCACAATCCCCATTGGACAGTGTGTGTGTGTCACAAACCCCATTAGACGGTGTGTGTGTCACAAGCCCCATTGGACAGCTTGTGTGTCACAATCTCTATTGGACGGCGAGTGTGTCACAAACCATATTGGGCAGCGTGTGTGTCACAATATACATTGGACAGCGTGTGTGTCACAAACCCCATTGGACAGTGGGTGTGTGTCACAGTACCCATTGGACACTGTGTGTGTCACAAACCCCATTGGATAGCGTGTGTGTGTCACAAACCCTCCTGGCCAGTGTGTGTGTCACAATCCCCATTGGACAGTGTGTGTGTCACAAACCCCATGGGACAAGGTGTGTGTGTCACAAAACGCATTGGAAAGTGTGTGTCACAAACCCAATTGGATAGCGTGTGAGTGTCACAAACCCCAGTGTAAAGTGTGCGTGTCACAAACCCCATTTGATAGCGTGTGTGTGTCACAAACCCTGTTGGGCAGTGTGTAGGTCACAATCCCCATTGGACAGCGTCTGTGTCACAAACACCATTGGAAAGTCTGTGTGTCACAAACACCATTGGACAGCGTGTGTGTGTCACAATCACCATTGGACAGTGTGTGTGTCACAAACCCCATGGGATAGCGTGTGTGTGTCACAAACCCCATTACAAAGTGTGTGTGTCTCAAACCCCATTTGATAGCGTGTGTGTGTCACAAACCCTATTGGACAGTGTGTAGGTCACAATCCCCATTGGACAGCGTCTGTGTCACAAACCCCATTGGATAGCGTCTGTGTCACAGACACCACTGGACAGCGTGTGTGTTTCACAATCCCCATTGGACAGTGTGTGTGTCACAAACACCAGTGGACAGCGTGTGTGTCAAAACCCCGTTGGACAGCATGTGTGTCACAAATCCCATTGGACATTGTGTGTGTGTCACAATCCCCATTGTACAGTGTGTGTTTTACAAACACCATGAGACAGAGTGTGTGTCACAAACACTATTGGACAGCGTTTCTGTGTCACAAGACCATTGGACAGAGTGTGCGTGTCACAAAACCCACTGGACAGCGTGTATGTCACGAACCCCATTGAACAGCGTGTGTCTCACAAGCACCATTGGACAGAGTGTGGTGTCGCAAACCCCATTGGAACGTTTATGTGCAACAAAATCCATTGGATAGCGTGTGTGTGTCACAAACCGCATTGGACAGTGTGTATGTCACAAACCCCATTGGACAGCGCGTGTGTCAGAAACCCCATTGGACAGAGTGTGTGTAACAAACCCCATTGGACAGCGTGTGTGTCACAAACCCATTGGAAAGTGTATGTGTCACGAACCCCATTGGACAGCATGTGTGTCACAAGACCCATTGGACAGAGTGTGTGTGTAACAAACCCCATTAGACAGCATGTGTGTCACAATCCCCATTGGACAGTGTGTGCGTGTCACAAACACCATTGGACAGATTGTGTGTGTCACAAACCCCACTGGATAGCATGTGTGTCAAGAACCCCATTGGACAGCGTGTGTCTCACAAGACCCATTGGATAGAGTGTGTGTGTCACAAAACCCACTGGACAGCGTGTGTGTCATAAACCCCATTGGACAGCGTGTGTGTGTCACAATCGCCATTGGACAGCATCTGTGTCACAAACCCCATTGCATAGCATGTGTGTGTAACAAACCCTATTAGAAAGTGTGTGTGTCACAAACCCCTTAGATAGCGTGTGTGTGTCACAAACCCTATGGGACAATGTGTGTGTCATAAACCCCACTGGACAGCGTGTGTGTCACGAACCCCATTGGACAGCGTGTGTGTCACAAGACCCATTGGACAGAGTTTGTGTGTCACAAACCCCATTGGACAAGGTGTGTGTCACGAACCCATTGGACAGCGTGTGTGTGTCACAAGCCCATTGGACAGGGTTTGTGTGTCACAAAACCTGCTGGACAGCGTGTGTTTCACAAAACCCATTGGAATGTTTATGTGTCACAAACCGAATTGGATAGCGTGTGTGTTTCACAAACCCTATTGGACAGATTGTGTGTGTCACAAACTCCGCTGGACAGCGTGTGTGTCACAAGCCCATTGGACAGAGTGTGTGTGTCACAAACCCCAATTTACAGCGTGTGTGTCACAAACCCCATTGTACAGCGTGTTTGTCACAATCCCCATTGTACAGCGTGTGTGTCACAAACCCCACTGGAAAGTGTGTGTGTCACAACACCCATTTGACCGAATGTGTGTGTCAAAAAACCCATTGGACAGCATGCGTGTCACAAACACCATTGGACAGCCTGTGTTTGTCAAAATCACCGTTGCACAATGTGTGTGTCACAAAACCCATTTGACAGCGTGTGTGTCACAATCCCCATTGGACAGCGTGTGTGTCACAAACCCCATTGGACAGATTGTGTGTGTCACAAACTCCGCTGGACAGCGTGTGTGTCACAAGCCCATTGGACAGAGTGTGTGTGTCACAAACCCCAATTTACAGCGTGTGTGTCTCAAACCCCATTGTACAGCGTGTTTGTCACAATCCCCATTGTACAGCGTGTGTGTCACAAACCCCACTGGAAAATGTGTGTGTCACAACACCCATTTGACCGAATGTGTGTGTCAAAAAACCCATTGGACAGCATGCGTGTCACAAACACCATTGGACAGCCTGTGTTTGTCAAAATCCCCGTTGCACAATGTGTGTGTCACAAAACCCATTTGACAGCGTGTGTGTCACAATCCCCATTGGACAGCGTGTGTGTCACAAACACCATTGGACAGCCTGTGTTTGTCAAAATCCCCGTTGCACAATGTGTGTGTCACAAAACCCATTTGACAGCGTGTGTGTCACAATCCCCATTGGACAGCGTGTGTGTCACAAACCCCATTGGACAGATTGTGTGTGTCACAAACCCCATTGGGCAGCGAGTGTGTCACAAACCTCTTTGGACAGTGTGTGTGTCACAAACCCCATTGGACAGAGTGTGTGTCCAAAACCCTATGTGACATCGTGTTTGTCACAATCCCCATTGGATAGCGTATGTGTGACACACCCCATTAGAAAGCGTGCGTGTCACAAAGCCCATTGCATAGCGTGTGTATGTCACAAACCCCATTGGAAAGAATGTGTGTCACAAACACCATTGGACAGTGTGTGTCACAAACCCAATTGAAGAGCGTGTGTGTGTCACAAACCCCCCTGGACAGTGTGTGTGTCACAATCCCCATTGGACAGCGTGTGTGTCACAATAAGCCATGGACAGTGTGCGTCACGCAAACCAAATTGGAGAGCATGTGCGTGTCACAAACCCTATTGGACAGTGTGTGTGTCACAAACCCCACTGGATAGCATGTGTGTCAAGAACCCCATTGGACAGCGTGTGTCTCACAAGACCCATTGGATAGAGTGTGTGTGTCACAAAACCCACTGGACAGCGTGTGTGTCATAAACCCCATTGGACAGCGTGTGTGTGTCACAAACCCCATTGGACAGAGTGTGTGGGACAAACCCCATTGGACAGTGTGTGTGTCACAAATCCCATTGAACAGCGTGTGTGTGACAAACCCCACTGGACAGCGTGTGTGTCACGAACCACGTTGGTCAGCGTGTGTGTCACAACCCCCATTTGACCGAGTGTGTGTCTCACAAACCCCTTTGGAAAGTTTATGTGTCACAAACGCCATTAGATAGCGCGTGTGTGTCACAGAACCCACTGGACAGCGTGTGTGTAACAAACCCCATTGGACAGTGTGTGTGTCACAAGCCCCATTGGACAGAGTGTATGTGTGACAAACCCATTTTACAGCGTGTGTGTCACAATCTCCTTTGGACAGCTTGTGTGTCACAAACCCCATTGGACAGCGTGTGTGTGTCACAATCCCCATTGGACAGTGTGTGTCTGTCACAAACCCCATTGGACAGTGTGTGTGTCACCAACCCTATTAGAAATTGTGCGTGTCACAAACCCCATTGGATAGCGTGTGTGTGTCACAAATCCTATTGGACAGTGTGTATGTCACAAACCCCACTGGACAGCTTGTGTGTCACAATCGCCTTTGGACAGTGTGTATGTCACAATCCCCAGTGGACAGCGTGTTTGTCACAAACCCCACTGGACAGCGTGTGTTTCACAAACACCCGTGGACAGAGTGAGTGTCACAAACCCCATTGGAAAGGGTGTGTGTCACAATCCCCATTGGACAGTGTGTGTGTCACAAACCCCATTTGACAGCGTGTGTGTCACAATCCCCATTGGACAGCGTGTGTGTCACAATCCCCATTGGACAGTGTGTGTGTCGCAAACCCCAATGGAAAGTGTATGTGTCACAAACCCCATTGGATAGCGTGTGTGTGTCACGAAACCCACTGTACAGAGTGTGTGTCACAAGGCCAATTGGACAGAGTGTGTGTCCCTAACCCCATTGGAACGTGTGTGTGTCACAAACCCCATTGGATAGCGTGTGTGTGTCACAAGCCCCATTGGACAGCGTGTGTGTCACAAGCACCATTTGACAACGTGTTTGTCACAAACCCCATTGGACAGCATGTGTGTTACAAACCCCATTGGACAGTGTATGCGTCACAAAAACCACTGGACAGCGTGTGATGCACAAACACCCATTGACAGTGTGTGTGTCACAAACCACATTGGACAGCGTGTGTGTGTCACAATCCCCATTGGACATCACGTGTGTCACAAACCGCATAAGAAAGTGTGCGTGTCACAAACCCCATTGGAACATGTGTGTGTCACAAACCCCATTGGATAGCGTGTGGGTGTCACAAACGCTATTGGACAGTGTGTGTGTCACAAAAACCTATTGGACAGTGTGTGTGTGTCACAATACCCATTGGACAGCGTGTGTGTCACAAAAACCATTGGAGAGAGTGTGGTGTTCACAAACCTCATTGGAAAGTTTACGTGTCGCAAACCCCATTGGATAGCGTGTGTGTGTCACAAAACCTATTGGACAGTGTGTGTGTCACAAAACCCTATTGGACAGCGTGTGTGTCACAAACCCTCCTGGTTAGTGTGTGTGTCACAATCCCCATTGGACAGTGTGTGTGTCACAAAACTCATTGGACTGTGTTTGTGTGTCACAAAACCCATTGGACAGCGTGTGTGATGTCACAATACGCATTGGACAGCGTGTGTGTCACAAACCCCATTGGACAGCGTGTGTGTCATAAACCCCATTGGACAGTGTGTGTGTGTAACAATACCCATTGGACAGTGTGTGTGTCACAAAACCCATTGGACATCATGTGTTTCACAAACCCCTTTGGAAAGTGTGTGTGTCACAAACCCCCTTGGACAGCGTGTGAGTGTCACAATCCCCACTGGACAGTGTGTGTGTCACAAACCCCATGGGACAGCGTGTGTGTCACAGGCGATATTGGACAGAGTGTGTGTGTCACAAACCCCAATGGAAAGTGTATGTGTCACAAACCCTATTGGATAGCATGTGTGTGTCACAAACCCCATTGGACAGTGTGTGTGCTGTCGCAATCCTCATTGGACAGCGTGTGTGTCACAAGCCCCATTGGACAGCTTGTGTGTCACAAGCACTATAGGACAGCGTGTCTGTCACAAACCCCCGTAGACGCTGTGTGTCACAAACCCCATTGGACATCGTGTGTGTCGCAAATCCTTTTGGACAGTGTGTGTCTCACAAACCCCGCTGGACAGCATGTGTGTCACAAACACCGATGGACAGTGTGCGTGTCACAAACCCCACTGGACATCATGTGTGTCACAAACACCCATGGACAGCGTGTGTGTCACAAACCCCCGTAGACACTGTGTGTGTAACAAACCCCTTTGGACAGTGTGTGTGTCACAAACACCACTGGACATCGTGTGTGTCATAAACCCCATTGTACATCGTGTGTGTCACAAATCCTTTTGGACAGTGTGTGTCTCACAAACCCCGCTGGACGTCATGTGTGTCACAAACCCCTTTGCACAGTGTGTGTGTCACAAACCCCCTTGGACAGCGTGTGTGTCACGAACCCCATCAGACAGCGTGTGTGTCATAAGACCCATTGGACAGAGTGTATGTGTGACAAAACCCATTGGACAGTGTGTGTGTCGCAATCCCCATTGGACAGCGTGTGTGTCACAAACCCCATTGGACAGAGTTTGTGTCATAAACCCTATAGGACAGCGTGTGTGTCACAAACACCATTGGACAGTGTGTGTGTCACAAACCCCACTGGACAGAGTGTGTGTGTAACAAACCCTCCTGGTCAGTGTCTGTGTCACAAACCCAATTGGACAGCGTGTAGTGTCAGAAACCCCATTGGACAGTGTGTATCACAAATCCCATTGGACAGTGTGTGTGTCACAAAACCCAATGGATATTGTGTTTGTGTCACATATCCCATTGGACAGCGTGTGTGTCACAATCCCCATTGCACAGCGTGTGTGTCATAAACACCATTGGACTGCGTGTGTGTGTAAGAATACCCACTGGACAGTGTGTGTGTCACAAACCCCTTGGGACAGAGTGTGTGTCACAAACACTATTGGACAGCGTGTGTGTGTCACAAAACCCACTGGACAGCGTGTGTGTCACGAACACCCATGTACAGTGTGCGTGCCACAAACCCCATTGGACAAGGTGTGTGTCACAAACCCCTATGGACAGTGTGTGTTTCACAAACCCCATTGGACAGCATGTGTGTGTCACAATCCCCATTGGACAGAGTGTGTGTGTAACAAATCCCATTGGACAGTGTGCGTGTCACAACCCCCATTGGACAACGTGTGTGTCACAAACCTCTTTGGACAGTGTGTGTGTAACAAACCCCACTGGAGAGCGTGTGTGTGTCACAAACCTT
Source organism: Columba guinea (assembly GCA_032206185.1). Classification (NCBI taxonomy): domain Eukaryota; kingdom Metazoa; phylum Chordata; class Aves; order Columbiformes; family Columbidae; genus Columba; species Columba guinea. The sequence continues at coordinate 1,603,350 of JAVLUU010000053.1, read as the reverse complement.
ATTGGACAGTGTGTGTGTCACAAAACCCACTAGATAGCGTGTGTGTCACAAACCCGATTGGACAGAGTGTGTGTCACAAGCTCCATTGCACAGAGTGTATGTGTCACATATCCCATTGGACAGCGTTTGTGTCACAATCCCCATTGGACAGCGTATGTGTCACAAACCCTATTGGACAGGGTGTGTGTGTCACAATACCCACTGGAAAGTGTGTTTGCCACAAACCTCATTGGACAGAGTTTGTTCCACAAACCCCCGTGGACACTGTGTGTGTCACAAACCTCATTGGACAGTGTGTGTTTCACAAACCGCATTGGACAGTGTGCGTGTCACAAACATCATTGGACAGCATGTGTGTCACAAGCCCATTGGACAGAGTGTGTGTGTCACAAAACCCACTGGACACCGTGTGTCAAACGAACCCCATTGGACAGCGTGTGTGTCACAAGCACCATTGGACAGAGTGTGTGTGTAAAAAACCCAATTGGAAATTGTATGTGTCACAAACCCCTTTGGTCTGCGTGTGTGTGCCACAAACTCTATTGGACAGTGTGTGTGTCACAAAACCCACTGGACAGCGTGTGTGTTCACAAACCCAATTAGACAGCGTGTTTTTCACAAGACCCACTGGACAGAGTGTGGGTGTCACAAAGCCCATTGGACAGTGTGTGTGTCACAATCCCCATTGGACAGCGTGTGTGTCACAAATACCATTGGACAGCGTGTGTGTCACAAAACCCATGGGACAGCATGTGTGTCACAAATAACCATGGACAGTGTGCGTGTCACAAACCCCATTGGACAGAGTTTGTGAAAAAAACCCCATTGGAAAGCGTGTGTGTCACATACCCCATTGGACAGCGTGTGTGTGTCACAATACGCAATGGACAGTGTGTGTGTCACAAACCACATTGGAAAGAGTTTCTGTCACAATCCCCTTTGAACAGCTTGTGTGTCACAATCCACATTGGACAGCGCGTGTGTTTCACAATACCCATTGGACAGTGTGTGTGTCAGAAACCCCATTACAGCGTGAGTGTGTCACAATCCCTACTGAACAGTGTGTGTGTCTCAAACACCATTGGACTGTGTGTATGTCACAAACCCATTGGACAGATTGTTTTTCACAAGACCCATTGGACAGAGTGTGTGTGTCACGAACCCCATTGGACAGTGTGTGTGTCACAAACCCCATTGGACAGCGTGTGTGTGTCACAATCCCCATTGGACAGTTTGTGTGTCACAAACCCCATTGGATAGCGTGTGTTTCACAAACCCCAGTCGAAAGTGTGTGTGTCACAAACCCCAATGGATAGCGTGTGTGTGTCACAATCCCCATTGGACAGTGTATCTGTGTCACAAACCCCATTGGACAGCCTGTGTGTCTCAAACACCATTGGACAGTGTGTGTGGGACATACCCCATTGGACAGCGTGTGTGTGTCACAAATGCCATTGGATAGCATGTGTGTGTCACAAATCCCATTGGACAGCGTGTGTGTCACAAACCCCATTGGACAGCTTGTGTGTGTCACAAAGCCCGTTTGACAGAGTGTGTGTCACAAACACCATTGGACAATGTGTGTGTAACATACCTAATTGTTCAGAGTGTGTATAACAATCTCCATGAGACAGCGTGTGTGAGTCACACAGGTCATTAGAAAGTGTGTGTGTCACAAATCCCAATTTATAGCGTGTGTGTGTCACAAAACCCATTATAAAGTGCGTGTGTTACAAACCCCAGTGGATAGCGTGTGTGTGTCACAAACCCCCCTGGTCAGTGTGTGTGTCACAAGCCCCATTGGAAAGTGTGTTTGTCACAAACCCCATTGGAAAGTGTGTGTGCCACAAATCCCATTGCATAGCGTGAGTGTGTCACAAACTCCATTATAAAGTAGTGCGTGTTCACAAACGCCACTGGATAGCGTGTGTGAGTCGCAAACCCTATTGAACAGTGTGTAGGTCACAATCCCCATTGCACAGCGTCTGTGTCACAAACCCCATTGTACAGCGTGTGTGTCACAAACACCACTGGACATCGTGTGTGTGTCACAATCCCAACTGAACAGTGTGTGTGTCACAAACCCCATTGGATAGCGTGTGTGTCACAATTTCCATTGGCCAGCGTGTGTGTCACAAACACAATTGGACAGCATGTGTGTGTCACATTCCCCATTGGACAGTGTATGTTCACAAAACCCATTGGATAGCGAGTGTGTCACAAACCCCATTGGATAGCGTGTGTGTCACAATCACCATTGGACAGCATGTGTGTGCCACTATCCCCATTGAACAGTGTGTGTGTCACAAAACGCTTTGGATAAAGTGTGTCACAATCCCTATTGGATAGTGTGTGTGTCACAAATCCCATTGGACAGAGTTTGTGTCACAAACCCCATTGGACAGCGTGTGTGTGTCACAATCACCATTGGACAGTGTGTGTGTCACAAACCCCATGGGATAGCGTGTGTGTGTCACAAACCCCATTACAAAGTGTGTGTGTCTCAAACCCCATTTGATAGCGTGTGTGTGTCACAAACCCTATTGGACAGTGTGTAGGTCACAATCCCCATTGGACAGCGTCTGTGTCACAAACCCCATTGGATAGCGTCTGTGTCACAGACACCACTGGACAGCGTGTGTGTTTCACAATCCCCATTGGACAGTGTGTGTGTCACAAACACCAGTGGACAGCGTGTGTGTCAAAACCCCGTTGGACAGCATGTGTGTCACAAATCCCATTGGACATTGTGTGTGTGTCACAATCCCCATTGTACAGTGTGTGTTTTACAAACACCATGAGACAGAGTGTGTGTCACAAACACTATTGGACAGCGTTTCTGTGTCACAAGACCATTGGACAGAGTGTGCGTGTCACAAAACCCACTGGACAGCGTGTATGTCACGAACCCCATTGAACAGCGTGTGTCTCACAAGCACCATTGGACAGAGTGTGGTGTCGCAAACCCCATTGGAACGTTTATGTGCAACAAAATCCATTGGATAGCGTGTGTGTGTCACAAACCGCATTGGACAGTGTGTATGTCACAAACCCCATTGGACAGCGCGTGTGTCAGAAACCCCATTGGACAGAGTGTGTGTAACAAACCCCATTGGACAGCGTGTGTGTCACAAACCCATTGGAAAGTGTATGTGTCACGAACCCCATTGGACAGCATGTGTGTCACAAGACCCATTGGACAGAGTGTGTGTGTAACAAACCCCATTAGACAGCATGTGTGTCACAATCCCCATTGGACAGTGTGTGCGTGTCACAAACACCATTGGACAGATTGTGTGTGTCACAAACCCCACTGGATAGCATGTGTGTCAAGAACCCCATTGGACAGCGTGTGTCTCACAAGACCCATTGGATAGAGTGTGTGTGTCACAAAACCCACTGGACAGCGTGTGTGTCATAAACCCCATTGGACAGCGTGTGTGTGTCACAATCGCCATTGGACAGCATCTGTGTCACAAACCCCATTGCATAGCATGTGTGTGTAACAAACCCTATTAGAAAGTGTGTGTGTCACAAACCCCTTAGATAGCGTGTGTGTGTCACAAACCCTATGGGACAATGTGTGTGTCACAAACCCCACTGGACAGCGTGTGTGTCACGAACCCCATTGGACAGCGTGTGTGTCACAAGACCCATTGGACAGAGTTTGTGTGTCACAAACCCCATTGGACAAGGTGTGTGTCACGAACCCATTGGACAGCGTGTGTGTGTCACAAGCCCATTGGACAGGGTTTGTGTGTCACAAAACCTGCTGGACAGCGTGTGTTTCACAAAACCCATTGGAATGTTTATGTGTCACAAACCGAATTGGATAGCGTGTGTGTTTCACAAACCCTATTGGACAGATTGTGTGTGTCACAAACTCCGCTGGACAGCGTGTGTGTCACAAGCCCATTGGACAGAGTGTGTGTGTCACAAACCCCAATTTACAGCGTGTGTGTCACAAACCCCATTGTACAGCGTGTTTGTCACAATCCCCATTGTACAGCGTGTGTGTCACAAACCCCACTGGAAAGTGTGTGTGTCACAACACCCATTTGACCGAATGTGTGTGTCAAAAAACCCATTGGACAGCATGCGTGTCACAAACACCATTGGACAGCCTGTGTTTGTCAAAATCACCGTTGCACAATGTGTGTGTCACAAAACCCATTTGACAGCGTGTGTGTCACAATCCCCATTGGACAGCGTGTGTGTCACAAACCCCATTGGACAGATTGTGTGTGTCACAAACTCCGCTGGACAGCGTGTGTGTCACAAGCCCATTGGACAGAGTGTGTGTGTCACAAACCCCAATTTACAGCGTGTGTGTCTCAAACCCCATTGTACAGCGTGTTTGTCACAATCCCCATTGTACAGCGTGTGTGTCACAAACCCCACTGGAAAATGTGTGTGTCACAACACCCATTTGACCGAATGTGTGTGTCAAAAAACCCATTGGACAGCATGCGTGTCACAAACACCATTGGACAGCCTGTGTTTGTCAAAATCCCCGTTGCACAATGTGTGTGTCACAAAACCCATTTGACAGCGTGTGTGTCACAATCCCCATTGGACAGCGTGTGTGTCACAAACACCATTGGACAGCCTGTGTTTGTCAAAATCCCCGTTGCACAATGTGTGTGTCACAAAACCCATTTGACAGCGTGTGTGTCACAATCCCCATTGGACAGCGTGTGTGTCACAAACCCCATTGGACAGATTGTGTGTGTCACAAACCCCATTGGGCAGCGAGTGTGTCACAAACCTCTTTGGACAGTGTGTGTGTCACAAACCCCATTGGACAGAGTGTGTGTCCAAAACCCTATGTGACATCGTGTTTGTCACAATCCCCATTGGATAGCGTATGTGTGACACACCCCATTAGAAAGCGTGCGTGTCACAAAGCCCATTGCATAGCGTGTGTATGTCACAAACCCCATTGGAAAGAATGTGTGTCACAAACACCATTGGACAGTGTGTGTCACAAACCCAATTGAAGAGCGTGTGTGTGTCACAAACCCCCCTGGACAGTGTGTGTGTCACAATCCCCATTGGACAGCGTGTGTGTCACAATAAGCCATGGACAGTGTGCGTCACGCAAACCAAATTGGAGAGCATGTGCGTGTCACAAACCCTATTGGACAGTGTGTGTGTCACAAACCCCACTGGATAGCATGTGTGTCAAGAACCCCATTGGACAGCGTGTGTCTCACAAGACCCATTGGATAGAGTGTGTGTGTCACAAAACCCACTGGACAGCGTGTGTGTCATAAACCCCATTGGACAGCGTGTGTGTGTCACAAACCCCATTGGACAGAGTGTGTGGGACAAACCCCATTGGACAGTGTGTGTGTCACAAATCCCATTGAACAGCGTGTGTGTGACAAACCCCACTGGACAGCGTGTGTGTCACGAACCACGTTGGTCAGCGTGTGTGTCACAACCCCCATTTGACCGAGTGTGTGTCTCACAAACCCCTTTGGAAAGTTTATGTGTCACAAACGCCATTAGATAGCGCGTGTGTGTCACAGAACCCACTGGACAGCGTGTGTGTAACAAACCCCATTGGACAGTGTGTGTGTCACAAGCCCCATTGGACAGAGTGTATGTGTGACAAACCCATTTTACAGCGTGTGTGTCACAATCTCCTTTGGACAGCTTGTGTGTCACAAACCCCATTGGACAGCGTGTGTGTGTCACAATCCCCATTGGACAGTGTGTGTCTGTCACAAACCCCATTGGACAGTGTGTGTGTCACCAACCCTATTAGAAATTGTGCGTGTCACAAACCCCATTGGATAGCGTGTGTGTGTCACAAATCCTATTGGACAGTGTGTATGTCACAAACCCCACTGGACAGCTTGTGTGTCACAATCGCCTTTGGACAGTGTGTATGTCACAATCCCCAGTGGACAGCGTGTTTGTCACAAACCCCACTGGACAGCGTGTGTTTCACAAACACCCGTGGACAGAGTGAGTGTCACAAACCCCATTGGAAAGGGTGTGTGTCACAATCCCCATTGGACAGTGTGTGTGTCACAAACCCCATTTGACAGCGTGTGTGTCACAATCCCCATTGGACAGCGTGTGTGTCACAATCCCCATTGGACAGTGTGTGTGTCGCAAACCCCAATGGAAAGTGTATGTGTCACAAACCCCATTGGATAGCGTGTGTGTGTCACGAAACCCACTGTACAGAGTGTGTGTCACAAGGCCAATTGGACAGAGTGTGTGTCCCTAACCCCATTGGAACGTGTGTGTGTCACAAACCCCATTGGATAGCGTGTGTGTGTCACAAGCCCCATTGGACAGCGTGTGTGTCACAAGCACCATTTGACAACGTGTTTGTCACAAACCCCATTGGACAGCATGTGTGTTACAAACCCCATTGGACAGTGTATGCGTCACAAAAACCACTGGACAGCGTGTGATGCACAAACACCCATTGACAGTGTGTGTGTCACAAACCACATTGGACAGCGTGTGTGTGTCACAATCCCCATTGGACATCACGTGTGTCACAAACCGCATAAGAAAGTGTGCGTGTCACAAACCCCATTGGAACATGTGTGTGTCACAAACCCCATTGGATAGCGTGTGGGTGTCACAAACGCTATTGGACAGTGTGTGTGTCACAAAAACCTATTGGACAGTGTGTGTGTGTCACAATACCCATTGGACAGCGTGTGTGTCACAAAAACCATTGGAGAGAGTGTGGTGTTCACAAACCTCATTGGAAAGTTTACGTGTCGCAAACCCCATTGGATAGCGTGTGTGTGTCACAAAACCTATTGGACAGTGTGTGTGTCACAAAACCCTATTGGACAGCGTGTGTGTCACAAACCCTCCTGGTTAGTGTGTGTGTCACAATCCCCATTGGACAGTGTGTGTGTCACAAAACTCATTGGACTGTGTTTGTGTGTCACAAAACCCATTGGACAGCGTGTGTGATGTCACAATACGCATTGGACAGCGTGTGTGTCACAAACCCCATTGGACAGCGTGTGTGTCATAAACCCCATTGGACAGTGTGTGTGTGTAACAATACCCATTGGACAGTGTGTGTGTCACAAAACCCATTGGACATCATGTGTTTCACAAACCCCTTTGGAAAGTGTGTGTGTCACAAACCCCCTTGGACAGCGTGTGAGTGTCACAATCCCCACTGGACAGTGTGTGTGTCACAAACCCCATGGGACAGCGTGTGTGTCACAGGCGATATTGGACAGAGTGTGTGTGTCACAAACCCCAATGGAAAGTGTATGTGTCACAAACCCTATTGGATAGCATGTGTGTGTCACAAACCCCATTGGACAGTGTGTGTGCTGTCGCAATCCTCATTGGACAGCGTGTGTGTCACAAGCCCCATTGGACAGCTTGTGTGTCACAAGCACTATAGGACAGCGTGTCTGTCACAAACCCCCGTAGACGCTGTGTGTCACAAACCCCATTGGACATCGTGTGTGTCGCAAATCCTTTTGGACAGTGTGTGTCTCACAAACCCCGCTGGACAGCATGTGTGTCACAAACACCGATGGACAGTGTGCGTGTCACAAACCCCACTGGACATCATGTGTGTCACAAACACCCATGGACAGCGTGTGTGTCACAAACCCCCGTAGACACTGTGTGTGTAACAAACCCCTTTGGACAGTGTGTGTGTCACAAACACCACTGGACATCGTGTGTGTCATAAACCCCATTGTACATCGTGTGTGTCACAAATCCTTTTGGACAGTGTGTGTCTCACAAACCCCGCTGGACGTCATGTGTGTCACAAACCCCTTTGCACAGTGTGTGTGTCACAAACCCCCTTGGACAGCGTGTGTGTCACGAACCCCATCAGACAGCGTGTGTGTCATAAGACCCATTGGACAGAGTGTATGTGTGACAAAACCCATTGGACAGTGTGTGTGTCGCAATCCCCATTGGACAGCGTGTGTGTCACAAACCCCATTGGACAGAGTTTGTGTCATAAACCCTATAGGACAGCGTGTGTGTCACAAACACCATTGGACAGTGTGTGTGTCACAAACCCCACTGGACAGAGTGTGTGTGTAACAAACCCTCCTGGTCAGTGTCTGTGTCACAAACCCAATTGGACAGCGTGTAGTGTCAGAAACCCCATTGGACAGTGTGTATCACAAATCCCATTGGACAGTGTGTGTGTCACAAAACCCAATGGATATTGTGTTTGTGTCACATATCCCATTGGACAGCGTGTGTGTCACAATCCCCATTGCACAGCGTGTGTGTCATAAACACCATTGGACTGCGTGTGTGTGTAAGAATACCCACTGGACAGTGTGTGTGTCACAAACCCCTTGGGACAGAGTGTGTGTCACAAACACTATTGGACAGCGTGTGTGTGTCACAAAACCCACTGGACAGCGTGTGTGTCACGAACACCCATGTACAGTGTGCGTGCCACAAACCCCATTGGACAAGGTGTGTGTCACAAACCCCTATGGACAGTGTGTGTTTCACAAACCCCATTGGACAGCATGTGTGTGTCACAATCCCCATTGGACAGAGTGTGTGTGTAACAAATCCCATTGGACAGTGTGCGTGTCACAACCCCCATTGGACAACGTGTGTGTCACAAACCTCTTTGGACAGTGTGTGTGTAACAAACCCCACTGGAGAGCGTGTGTGTGTCACAAACCTTATTGGACAGTGTGTGTGTCACAAAACCCACTAGATAGCGTGTGTGTCACAAACCCGATTGGACAGAGTGTGTGTCACAAGCTCCATTGCACAGAGTGTATGTGTCACATATCCCATTGGACAGCGTTTGTGTCACAATCCCCATTGGACAGCGTATGTGTCACAAACCCTATTGGACAGGGTGTGTGTGTCACAATACCCACTGGAAAGTGTGTTTGCCACAAACCTCATTGGACAGAGTTTGTTCCACAAACCCCCGTGGACACTGTGTGTGTCACAAACCTCATTGGACAGTGTGTGTTTCACAAACCGCATTGGACAGTGTGCGTGTCACAAACATCATTGGACAGCATGTGTGTCACAAGCCCATTGGACAGAGTGTGTGTGTCACAAAACCCACTGGACACCGTGTGTCAAACGAACCCCATTGGACAGCGTGTGTGTCACAAGCACCATTGGACAGAGTGTGTGTGTAAAAAACCCAATTGGAAATTGTATGTGTCACAAACCCCTTTGGTCTGCGTGTGTGTGCCACAAACTCTATTGGACAGTGTGTGTGTCACAAAACCCACTGGACAGCGTGTGTGTTCACAAACCCAATTAGACAGCGTGTTTTTCACAAGACCCACTGGACAGAGTGTGGGTGTCACAAAGCCCATTGGACAGTGTGTGTGTCACAATCCCCATTGGACAGCGTGTGTGTCACAAATACCATTGGACAGCGTGTGTGTCACAAAACCCATGGGACAGCATGTGTGTCACAAATAACCATGGACAGTGTGCGTGTCACAAACCCCATTGGACAGAGTTTGTGAAAAAAACCCCATTGGAAAGCGTGTGTGTCACATACCCCATTGGACAGCGTGTGTGTGTCACAATACGCAATGGACAGTGTGTGTGTCACAAACCACATTGGAAAGAGTTTCTGTCACAATCCCCTTTGAACAGCTTGTGTGTCACAATCCACATTGGACAGCGCGTGTGTTTCACAATACCCATTGGACAGTGTGTGTGTCAGAAACCCCATTACAGCGTGAGTGTGTCACAATCCCTACTGAACAGTGTGTGTGTCTCAAACACCATTGGACTGTGTGTATGTCACAAACCCATTGGACAGATTGTTTTTCACAAGACCCATTGGACAGAGTGTGTGTGTCACGAACCCCATTGGACAGTGTGTGTGTCACAAACCCCATTGGACAGCGTGTGTGTGTCACAATCCCCATTGGACAGTTTGTGTGTCACAAACCCCATTGGATAGCGTGTGTTTCACAAACCCCAGTCGAAAGTGTGTGTGTCACAAACCCCAATGGATAGCGTGTGTGTGTCACAATCCCCATTGGACAGTGTATCTGTGTCACAAACCCCATTGGACAGCCTGTGTGTCTCAAACACCATTGGACAGTGTGTGTGGGACATACCCCATTGGACAGCGTGTGTGTGTCACAAATGCCATTGGATAGCATGTGTGTGTCACAAATCCCATTGGACAGCGTGTGTGTCACAAACCCCATTGGACAGCTTGTGTGTGTCACAAAGCCCGTTTGACAGAGTGTGTGTCACAAACACCATTGGACAATGTGTGTGTAACATACCTAATTGTTCAGAGTGTGTATAACAATCTCCATGAGACAGCGTGTGTGAGTCACACAGGTCATTAGAAAGTGTGTGTGTCACAAATCCCATTTTATAGCGTGTGTGTGTCACAAAACCCATTATAAAGTGCGTGTGTTACAAACCCCAGTGGATAGCGTGTGTGTGTCACAAACCCCCCTGGTCAGTGTGTGTGTCACAAGCCCCATTGGAAAGTGTGTTTGTCACAAACCCCATTGGAAAGTGTGTGTGCCACAAATCCCATTGCATAGCGTGAGTGTGTCACAAACTCCATTATAAAGTAGTGCGTGTTCACAAACGCCACTGGATAGCGTGTGTGAGTCGCAAACCCTATTGAACAGTGTGTAGGTCACAATCCCCATTGCACAGCGTCTGTGTCACAAACCCCATTGTACAGCGTGTGTGTCACAAACACCACTGGACATCGTGTGTGTGTCACAATCCCAACTGAACAGTGTGTGTGTCACAAACCCCATTGGATAGCGTGTGTGTCACAATTTCCATTGGCCAGCGTGTGTGTCACAAACACAATTGGACAGCATGTGTGTGTCACATTCCCCATTGGACAGTGTATGTTCACAAAACCCATTGGATAGCGAGTGTGTCACAAACCCCATTGGATAGCGTGTGTGTCACAATCACCATTGGACAGCATGTGTGTGCCACTATCCCCATTGAACAGTGTGTGTGTCACAAAACGCTTTGGATAAAGTGTGTCACAATCCCTATTGGATAGTGTGTGTGTCACAAATCCCATTGGACAGAGTTTGTGTCACAAACCCCATTGGACAGTGTGTGTGTGTCACAATCCGCATTGAACAGTGTGTGTGTCACAAAACGCATTGGAAAGGGTTTGCCTCACAATCCCCATTGGACAGCGTGAGTGTCACAAACACCACTGGACATCGTGTGTGTGTAACAATCCCCACTGAACAGTGTGTGTGTCACAAAACCCATTGGATAGCGTGTGTGTCACAATCCCCATTGGACAGCGTGTGTGTCACAAACCCCATTGGACAGTGTGTCTGTGTCACAATACCCAATGGACAGTGTGTGTGTCACTATCCCCATTGAACAGCGTGTGTGTCACAAACACCATTGGACAGCGTGTGTGTGTCACATTTTCCATTGGACAGTTTATGTTCACAAAACCCATTGGATAGCGTGTGTGTCACAAACACCATTGGATAGCGTGTGTGTCACAATCACCATTGGACAGCGTGTGTGTGCCACAATCCCCATTGAACAGTGTGTGTTTTACAAAATGCATTGGATAAAGTGTGTCACAATCCCTATTGGATAGTGTATGTGTCACAAATCCCATTGGACAGTGTGTGTGTCACAAAACGCATTGGATAGGGTTTGCCTCACAATCCCCATTGGACAGCGTGAGTGTCACAAACCCCATTGGACAGTGTGTGTCACAAATCCCATTGGACAGCGTGTGTGTCACAAACCCCACTGGACAACGTGTGTGTCAGAAACACCATTGGTCAGTGTGTGTGTCACAAAACGCATTGGATAGCGTGTGTGTCACAATCCCCATTGGACAGCGTGTGTGTCACAAGCGCCATTGGAAAGTGTGTGTGTCACAAACCCCATTGGACATCGTGTGTGTCACAAACCCCATTGGATAGCGTGTGTGTGTCACAAACCCCATTATATAGTGTGCGTGTCACAAACCCCATTGGATAGCGTGTGTGTCTCACAAGCCCTTTTGGACAGTTTGTAGGTCACAATCCCCATTGGACAGAGTGTGTGTAACAAACACCATTGGAGAGCGTGTGTGTGTCACAATCCCCATTGGAGAGTGTGTGTGTCACAAAACCCATTGGATAGCATGTGTGTGTGACAAACCCTATTGGACAGTGTGTGTGTCACAAACCCCCGTGGACACAGTGTGTGTGTGGAACAATACCCATTGGACAGTGTGTGTGTCATAAACCCCATTGGACAGCGTGTGTTTACAAACCCCATGCACACTGTGTGTGTCACAAACCCCATTGGACAGTGTGTGTGTCACAAACCCCATTGGACAGCGTGTGTGTCACAAACACCATTGGACAGCGTGTGTGTGTCACCAACCCCATTGGAGAGAGTTTGTGTCACAAACCCCATTAGAAAGTGTGTCTGTCACAAACCCCTTTGGACAGAGTGTGTGTGTGACAAAGCCCATTGGACAGTGTGTGTGTCACACACCCCAGTGGACAGTGTGTGTGTCACAAACCCCAATAGATAGCGTGTGTGTCACAAACACAAATGGACAGTGTGCGTGTTACAAACCCCATTGGACAGCATGTGTGTGTCACAATCCCCATTGGACAGTGTGTGTGTCAAAAACCCCATTGGACAGAGTGTGTGTCACGAACCCCATTGGACAGCGTGTGTGTCACAAGCGCCATTGGACAGAGTGTGTGTGTCACAAACACCCATGGACAGTGTGAGTGTCACAAACCCTATTGGACAGTTTGTGTGTCACAAACCCCATTGGACAGAGTTTGTGTAAAAAAAACCCATTGGACAGCGTGTGTGTGTAACAAACCCATATTGGTCAGCGTGTGTGTCACAAAGACCATTGGACAGCGTGTGTGTGTAACAGTACCCATTGGGCAGTGTGTGTGTCACAAAACCCACTGGAGAGTGTGTGTGCAACAATCCCCAGTGAACAGCCTCTTTGTCACAAACACCCATGGACAGTGTAAATGTCACAAACCCCATTGGATAGCATGTGTGTCACAAATCTCTTTGGACAGTGTGTGTGTCAATCCCCATGGGACATCGTGTGTGTGCAACAATTCCCAGTGGATAGCATGTGTCACAAACACCCATGGACAGCGTGTGTGTCACAAGACAATTGGACATAATGTGTGTGTCACAAAACCAATTGGACAGCGTGTGTGTCACAAGCACCATTGTACAGAGTGTGTGTGTCAGAAACCCCATTGGAAAGTGTATGTGCCACAGACCCCGTTGGATAGCGTATTCTGTGTGGCACAAACCCTATTGGACAGTTTGCGTGTCACAAAACCCACTGGACAGCGTGTGTGTCACAAACACCATTGGACAGCGTGTGTGTGTAACAATAACCATTGGACAGTGTGTGTGTCACAAAACCCATTGGAAAGTCTATGTGTCACAAAACCCATTGGATAGCGTGTGTGTGTCACAAAACCCATTGGACAGCATGCGTGTCACAAACCCCATGGGACAGCGTGTGTGTGTCACAAACCCCTTTAGAAAGTATGCGTGTCACAAACCCCATTGGATAGTGTATGTGTGTCACAAACCCCATTAGAAGTTGCACGTGTCACAAACCCCATTGGAAAGTCTGTGTGTCACAAACACCATTGGAAAGTTTGTGTGTCACAAACACCATTGGACAGTGTGTGTGTCACAATCCCCCTTGGACAGTGTGTGTGTCACAAACACCATTGGACAGAGTGTGTGTGTCACAAACCCCATTGGACAGTGTGTGTGTCATAAACCCCATTGGACAGCGTGTGTGTTTCACAATCCCCATTGGACAGTGTGTGTGTGTCACAATACCCATAGGACACTGTGTGTGTCACAAACTCCATTGGATATCGTTTGTGTCACAATCCCCTTTGGACAGTGTGTGTGTCACAAACACCCATGGACAGTGTGCATGTCAGAAACCCCATTGGACATCGTCTGTGTCACAAACCCCTTTGGACAGTGTGTGTGTCACAAACCCCATGGGACAGAGTGTGAGTCAGAAACCCCATTGGACAGTGTGTGTGTCACAAGCGCCATTGGACAGAGTGTGTGTGTCACAAACCCCATTGGGTAGCGTGTGTGTGTCACAAACCCTCCTGGTCGGTGTGTGTGTCACAAAACCCATTGGAAAGCATGCGTGTCACACACAGCATTGCACAATGTGTGTGTAACAAACCCAATTGGTCAGCGTGTGTGTCACAAACCCCATGGGACAGCGTGTGTGTGTGTCACAAACACCATTGGAAAGTGTGTTTCACAAACCCCATTGGATAGCGTGTGTGGGTCACAAACCCTATTAGACAGTTTGTATTTTACAATCCCCATTGTACAGCGTCTGTGTCACAAACCCCACTGGACAGCGTGTGTGTTCACAAACACCATTGGACAGCGTGTGAATTTTCACAATCCTCATTGGACAGCGTGTGTGTCACAAAACCCATTGGAAAGCGCGTGTGTCACAAAGCCCATTAGAAAGTGCGTGTGTCCCAAACACCATTGAATAGCGTTTGTGTGTCACAAACACTATTGGACATTTGGTGTGTGTCACACACCAAATTGGACACCGTTTGTGACAATAACGCCATTGGATAGCGTGTGTGTGTCACAAACCCCATGATAAAGTGTGCGTGTCACAAACCCCATTGGACATTGTGTGTGTCACAAACCCCATTGGACAGTGTGTACGTCACAAACCCCATTCGACAGAGTTTGTGTTTAACAATACCCATTGGACAGTGTGTGTATCACAAACCCCATTGGACAGTGTGTCTGTCACAAACCACCCTGGACAGTGTGTATATCACAATCCCCAGTGGACAGCGTGTGTGTCAAAACCCCGTAGGACAGTCTGTGTGTCACAAAAACCCGTTAACAGTGTGAGTTTCACAAACACCTTTGGACAGCGTGTGTGTCAGAAACCCCTTTGGACAGTGTGTGTGTCACAAACCCCATTGGACAGTGTGTGCGTCACAAACATCATTGGACAGCGTGTGTGTCACAATCCCCATTGGAATGTTTATGTGTCACAAATCCCATTGGATTGCGTGTGTGTGTCACAAACCCTATTGGACAGTGTGTGTGTCATAAAATCCACTGGACAGCGTGTCTGTTCACAAACCCCATTGGACAGCGTTTTTTTCACAAGACCCTTTGCACAGAGTGTGTGTGTCACAATCCCTACTGGACAGCGTGTGTGTCACAATCCCCATTGGACAGCGTGTGTGTCGCAAATACCATTGGACAGCGTGTGTGTGCAAAAATATCTATTGTACAGTGTGTGTGTCACAAACCCTCGTGGACACTTTGTATGTCACAAACCCCATTGGACAGCGTGTGTGTCACAATCCCCATTGGACAGCGTGTGTTTTTACAAACCCCATTGGACAGTGTGTGTGTGTCACAATACCCACAGGACACTGTGTGTGTCACAAACTCCATTGGATATCGTGTGTGTCACAAACCCCTTTGGACAGTGTGTGTGTCACAAACCCCTTTGGACAGCCTGTGTGTCACAAACACCCATGGACAGTGTACGTGTCAGAAACCCCATTGGACATCGTCTGTGTAACAAACCCCATTGGACAGTGTGTGTGTCACAAGCGCCATTGGACAGAGTGTGTGTGTCACAAACCCCATTGGATAGCGTGTGTGTGTCACAAACCCTCCTGGTCAGTGTGTGTGTCACAAAACCCATTGGAAAGCATGTGTGTCATACACAGCATTGCACAGTGTGTGTGTAACAAACCCAATTGGTCAGCGTATGTGTCACAAACCCCATGGGACAGCGTGTGTGTGTCACAAACCCCATTGGAAAGTGTGTTTCACAAACCCCATTGGATAGCCTGTGTCTGTCAAAAACCCCATTAGAAAGTATGTTTTTCAAACAAACCCCATTGGATAGCATGTGTGTGTCACAATCCCTATTGGACAGTTTGTATTTCACAATCTCCATTGTACAGCGTCTGTGTCACAAACCCCATTGAACAGCGTGTGTGTTCACAAACATCATTGGACAGCGTGTGTAGTGTCACAATCCTCATTGGACAGTGTGTGTGTCACAAAACCCATTAGAAAGTGCGTGTGTCCCAAACACCATTGGATACCGTATGTGTGTCAGAAACACTATTGGACATTTGGTGTGTGTCACACACCAAATTGGACAGTGTTTGTACATAAACGCCATTGGATAGCGTGTGTGTGTCACAAACCCCATTAAACAGTATGCGTGTTACAAAACCCATTAGATTCCCTGTGTGTTTCACAAACCCCATTAGAAATTGTGCATGTCTCAAATCCCATATGATAGCGTGTGTGTGTCGCAAACCCCATTAGAAAGTGTGCGTGTTACAAACCCCATTGGATAGCGTGTGTGTGTCAAAAACCCTATTGGACAGTGTGTGTGTCACAAACCCCACTGGACAGCGTTTGTGTCACGAACCCCATTCGACAGCGTGTGTGTGTATCAATTCCCATTGGACAGTGTGTGTGTCACAAACCCCATTGGATAGCGTGTGTGTGTCTCAAAAACCCCATAGGACAGCGTGTGTGTCACAAGCCACATTGAACAGCGTGTGTGTCACAAACACCATTGGACAGCGTGTGTGTGTCACAGACCCCATTAGAAAGTGTGCGTGTCACAAACCCCATTGGATAGATTGAGTGTGTCACAAACCCTATTGGATAGTGTGTATGTCACAATCCCCATTGGACAGCCTCTGTGTCACAAACCCCATGGGACAGAGTCTGTGTCACTAACCCCACTGGACAGCGTGTGTGTCACAAGCACCATTGGACAGAGCGTGTGTGTCACAAACCTCATTGGAAAGTGTATGTGTCACATACCGCACTGGATAGCGTGTGTGTGTCGCAAACCCTCCTGGTCAGTGTGTGTGTCACAAAACCCATTGGATAGCATGCGTGTCACATACACCATGGGACAGTGTGTGTGTAACAAAACCAATTGGTCAGCGTGTATGTCACAAACCCCATTGGAAAGTGTGTGTGTAACAATCCCCATTTGAAAGTGGGTGTGTCACAAACCCCATTGGATATCATGTGTGTGTCACAAACCCCATTAGAAAGTGTGCGTGTCACAAAATACTTTTTATTCCGTGTGTGTGTCACAAACCCCATTAGAAAGTGTGCGTGTTACAAACCCCATTTGAAAGTGTGTGTGTCACAAACGCCATTGGATAGCGTGTGTGTCACAAAAACCCATTAAACAGTATGCGTGTCACAAAACCCATTAGATTCCATGTGTTTTTCACAAACCCCATTAGAAAGTGTGCGTGTCTCAAAGCCCATATGATAGCGTGTGTGTGTCGCAAACCCTATTGGACAGTGTGTGTGTCACAAACCCCACTGGACAGCGTGTGTGTCACGAACCCCATTGGAAAGCGTGTGTGTCACAAGACCCATTGGACAGCGTGTCACAAACCCCATTGGACAGAGTGTGTGTGTGACAAACCCCATTGGACAGCTTGTGTGTCATAATCCCCACTTTACAGCGTGTGTGTGTCACAATCCCCATTGGACAGAGTGTCTGTGTCACAAAACCCACAGGACATTGTGTGTGTCACAAACCCTTTTGGACAGTGTGTGTGTCAGAAACCCCACTGGACAGCGTGTGTGTCACAATCCCCCTTGGACAGTGTGTGTGTCACAAACACCATTGGACAGAGTGTGTGTGTCACAAACCCCATTGGACAGTGTGTGTGTCATAAACCCCATTGGACAGCGTGTGTGTTTCACAATCCCCATTGGACAGTGTGTGTGTGTCATAATACCCATAGGACACTGTGTGTGTCACAAACTCCATTGGATATCGTGTGTGTCACAATCCCCTTTGGACAGTGTGTGTGTCACAAACCCCATGGGACAGAGTGTGAGTCAGAAACCCCATTGGACAGCGTGTGTGTCACAAGCGCCATTGGACAGAGTGTGTGTGTCACAAACCCCATTGGGTAGTGTGTGTGTGTCACAAACCCTCCTGGTCAGTGTGTGTGTCACAAACCCCATTGGACAGTGTGTGCGTCACAAACATCATTGGACAGCGTGTGTGTCACAATCCCCATTGGAATGTTTATGTGTCACAAATCCCATTGGATTGCGTGTGTGTGTCACAAACCCTATTGGACAGTGTGTGTGTCATAAAATCCACTGGACAGCGTGTCTGTTCACAAACCCCATTGGACAGCGTGTTTTTCACAAGACCCTTTGCACAGAGTGTGTGTGTCACAATCCCTACTGGACAGCGTGTGTGTCACAATCCCCATTGGACAGCGTGTGTGTCGCAAATACCATTGGACAGCGTGTGTGTGCAAAAATATCTATTGTACAGTGTGTGTGTCACAAACCCTCGTGGACACTTTGTATGTCACAAACCCCATTGGACAGCGTGTGTGTCACAATCCCCATTGGACAGCGTGTGTTTTTACAAACCCCATTGGACAGTGTGTGTGTGTCACAATACCCACAGGACACTGTGTGTGTCACAAACTCCATTGGATATCGTGTGTGTCACAAACCCCTTTGGACAGTGTGTGTGTCACAAACCCCTTTGGACAGCCTGTGTGTCACAAACACCCATGGACAGTGTACGTGTCAGAAACCCCATTGGACATCGTCTGTGTAACAAACCCCATTGGACAGTGTGTGTGTCACAAGCGCCATTGGACAGAGTGTGTGTGTCACAAACCCCATTGGATAGCGTGTGTGTGTCACAAACCCTCCTGGTCAGTGTGTGTGTCACAAAACCCATTGGAAAGCATGTGTGTCATACACAGCATTGCACAGTGTGTGTGTAACAAACCCAATTGGTCAGCGTATGTGTCACAAACCCCATGGGACAGCGTGTGTGTGTCACAAACCCCATTGGAAAGTGTGTTTCACAAACCCCATTGGATAGCCTGTGTCTGTCAAAAACCCCATTAGAAAGTATGTTTTTCAAACAAACCCCATTGGATAGCATGTGTGTATCACAATCCCTATTGGACAGTTTGTATTTCACAATCTCCATTGTACAGCGTCTGTGTCACAAACCCCATTGAACAGCGTGTGTGTTCACAAACATCATTGGACAGCGTGTGTAGTGTCACAATCCTCATTGGACAGTGTGTGTGTCACAAAACCCATTAGAAAGTGCGTGTGTCCCAAACACCATTGGATACCGTATGTGTGTCAGAAACACTATTGGACATTTGGTGTGTGTCACACACCAAATTGGACAGTGTTTGTACATAAACGCCATTGGATAGCGTGTGTGTGTCACAAACCCCATTAAACAGTATGCGTGTTACAAAACCCATTAGATTCCCTGTGTGTTTCACAAACCCCATTAGAAATTGTGCATGTCTCAAATCCCATATGATAGCGTGTGTGTGTCGCAAACCCCATTAGAAAGTGTGCGTGTTACAAACCCCATTGGATAGCGTGTGTGTGTCAAAAACCCTATTGGACAGTGTGTGTGTCACAAACCCCACTGGACAGCGTTTGTGTCACGAACCCCATTCGACAGCGTGTGTGTGTATCAATTCCCATTGGACAGTGTGTGTGTCACAAACCCCATTGGATAGCGTGTGTGTGTCTCAAAAACCCCATAGGACAGCGTGTGTGTCACAAGCCACATTGAACAGCGTGTGTGTCACAAACACCATTGGACAGCGTGTGTGTGTCACAGACCCCATTAGAAAGTGTGCGTGTCACAAACCCCATTGGATAGATTGAGTGTGTCACAAACCCTATTGGATAGTGTGTATGTCACAATCCCCATTGGACAGCCTCTGTGTCACAAACCCCATGGGACAGCGTGTGTGTCACAAACCCCTTTGGACAGTGTGTGTGTCACAAACCCCATGGGACAGAGTGTGTGTCACTAACCCCACTGGACAGCGTGTGTGTCACAAGCACCATTGGACAGAGCGTGTGTGTCACAAACCTCATTGGAAAGTGTATGTGTCACATACCGCACTGGATAGCGTGTGTGTGTCGCAAACCCTCCTGGTCAGTGTGTGTGTCACAAAACCCATTGGATAGCATGCGTGTCACATACACCATGGGACAGTGTGTGTGTAACAAAACCAATTGGTCAGCGTGTATGTCACAAACCCCATTGGAAAGTGTGTGTGTAACAATCCCCATTTGAAAGTGGGTGTGTCACAAACCCCATTGGATATCATGTGTGTGTCACAAACCCCATTAGAAAGTGTGCGTGTCACAAAATACTTTTTATTCCGTGTGTGTGTCACAAACCCCATTAGAAAGTGTGCGTGTTACAAACACCATTTGAAAGTGTATGTGTCACAAACGCCATTGGATAGCGTGTGTGTCACAAAAACCCATTAAACAGTATGCGTGTCACAAAACCCATTAGATTCCATGTGTTTTTCACAAACCCCATTAGAAAGTGTGCGTGTCTCAAAGCCCATATGATAGCGTGTGTGTGTCGCAAACCCTATTGGACAGTGTGTGTGTCACAAACCCCACTGGACAGCGTGTGTGTCACGAACCCCATTGGAAAGCGTGTGTGTCACAAGACCCATTGGACAGCGTGTCACAAACCCCATTGGACAGAGTGTGTGTGTGACAAACCCCATTGGACAGCTTGTGTGTCATAATCCCCACTTTACAGCGTGTGTGTGTCACAATCCCCATTGGACAGAGTGTCTGTGTCACAAAACCCACAGGACATTGTGTGTGTCACAAACCCTTCTGGACAGTGTGTGTGTCAGAAACCCCACTGGACAGCGTGTGTGTCACAATCCCCCTTGGACAGTGTGTGTGTCACAAACACCATTGGACAGAGTGTGTGTGTCACAAACCCCATTGGACAGTGTGTGTGTCATAAACCCCATTGGACAGCGTGTGTGTTTCACAATCCCCATTGGACAGTGTGTGTGTGTCACAATACCCATAGGACACTGTGTGTGTCACAAACTCCATTGGATATCGTGTGTGTCACAATCCCCTTTGGACAGTGTGTGTGTCACAAACCCCATGGGACAGAGTGTGAGTCAGAAACCCCATTGGACAGCGTGTGTGTCACAAGCGCCATTGGACAGAGTGTGTGTGTCACAAACCCCATTGGGTAGTGTGTGTGTGTCACAAACCCTCCTGGTCAGTGTGTGTGTCACAAACCCCATTGGACAGTGTGTGCGTCACAAACATCATTGGACAGCGTGTGTGTCACAATCCCCATTGGAATGTTTATGTGTCACAAATCCCATTGGATTGCGTGTGTGTGTCACAAACCCTATTGGACAGTGTGTGTGTCATAAAATCCACTGGACAGCGTGTCTGTTCACAAACCCCATTGGACAGCGTGTTTTTCACAAGACCCTTTGCACAGAGTGTGTGTGTCACAATCCCTACTGGACAGCGTGTGTGTCACAATCCCCATTGGACAGCGTGTGTGTCGCAAATACCATTGGACAGCGTGTGTGTGCAAAAATATCTATTGTACAGTGTGTGTGTCACAAACCCTCGTGGACACTTTGTATGTCACAAACCCCATTGGACAGCGTGTGTGTCACAATCCCCATTGGACAGCGTGTGTTTTTACAAACCCCATTGGACAGTGTGTGTGTGTCACAATACCCACAGGACACTGTGTGTGTCACAAACTCCATTGGATATCGTGTGTGTCACAAACCCCTTTGGACAGTGTGTGTGTCACAAACCCCTTTGGACAGCCTGTGTGTCACAAACACCCATGGACAGTGTACGTGTCAGAAACCCCATTGGACATCGTCTGTGTAACAAACCCCATTGGACAGTGTGTGTGTCACAAGCGCCATTGGACAGAGTGTGTGTGTCACAAACCCCATTGGATAGCGTGTGTGTGTCACAAACCCTCCTGGTCAGTGTGTGTGTCACAAAACCCATTGGAAAGCATGTGTGTCATACACAGCATTGCACAGTGTGTGTGTAACAAACCCAATTGGTCAGCGTATGTGTCACAAACCCCATGGGACAGCGTGTGTGTGTCACAAACCCCATTGGAAAGTGTGTTTCACAAACCCCATTGGATAGCCTGTGTCTGTCAAAAACCCCATTAGAAAGTATGTTTTTCAAACAAACCCCATTGGATAGCATGTGTGTATCACAATCCCTATTGGACAGTTTGTATTTCACAATCTCCATTGTACAGCGTCTGTGTCACAAACCCCATTGAACAGCGTGTGTGTTCACAAACATCATTGGACAGCGTGTGTAGTGTCACAATCCTCATTGGACAGTGTGTGTGTCACAAAACCCATTAGAAAGTGCGTGTGTCCCAAACACCATTGGATACCGTATGTGTGTCAGAAACACTATTGGACATTTGGTGTGTGTCACACACCAAATTGGACAGTGTTTGTACATAAACGCCATTGGATAGCGTGTGTGTGTCACAAACCCCATTAAACAGTATGCGTGTTACAAAACCCATTAGATTCCCTGTGTGTTTCACAAACCCCATTAGAAATTGTGCATGTCTCAAATCCCATATGATAGCGTGTGTGTGTCGCAAACCCCATTAGAAAGTGTGCGTGTTACAAACCCCATTGGATAGCGTGTGTGTGTCAAAAACCCTATTGGACAGTGTGTGTGTCACAAACCCCACTGGACAGCGTTTGTGTCACGAACCCCATTCGACAGCGTGTGTGTGTACAAATTCCCATTGGACAGTGTGTGTGTCACAAACCCCATTGGATAGCGTGTGTGTGTCTCAAAAACCCCATAGGACAGCGTGTGTGTCACAAGCCACATTGAACAGCGTGTGTGTCACAAACACCATTGGACAGCGTGTGTGTGTCACAGACCCCATTAGAAAGTGTGCGTGTCACAAACCCCATTGGATAGATTGAGTGTGTCACAAACCCTATTGGATAGTGTGTATGTCACAATCCCCATTGGACAGCCTCTGTGTCACAAACCCCATTGTACAGAGTGTGTGTCACAATCCCCATTGGACAGTGTGTGTGTCACAAACCCTATTGGAGTGTGTGTGTGTCACAAACCCCACTGGACTGCATGTGTGTCACGAAACCCATTGGACAGCGTCTGTGTCAGAAACCTCACTGGTCAGAGTGTGTGTCACAAACCCCCCTGTACAGTGTGTGTGTCACAAACCCCACTGGACAGCGAGTGTATCACAAACACCCCTGGACAGGCTCTGTGTAACAAATTCCATTGTAAAGCGTGTGTGTCACAAACCACATTGGACAGTGTGTGTGTCACAAGAACCATTGGACAGAGCGCATGGGTCAGAAACCCTATTTTAAAGTGTATTTCTCACACAGCCCTTTGGATAGCCTGTGTGTGTCACAAACCCTATTGGACAGTGTGTGTGTCACAAAACCCACTGGACAGCGTGTGTGTCAAAAAACCAGTGGACAGCATGTGTGTCACAAACTCCATTAGACAGCGTGTGTGTCACAAACCCCATTGGACAGCGTCTGTGTCACAAACCCTTTGGACAGAGTGTGTGTGTCACAAACCCCATTGTACAGCGTCTTTGTCACAATCCTCACTGGACAGCGTGTGTGTCGCAGACCCCATTGGACAGAGTCTGTGTGACAAACCCCATTGGACAGAGTGTGTGTCACAAACAGCATTGGACAGCGTGTGTGTGTCATAAACCCCATTGGACAGCGTGTGTGTCACAAACCCCATTGGACAGCGTGTGTGTCACTAAACCCTTTGGACAGAGTGTACGTGTCACAATCCCCATTGGACAGCGTGTGTGTCACAAACACCATTGGACAGCGTGTGTGTCACAATCCCCATTGGACAGAGTGTGTGTCACAAACCCAATTGGACAGCGTGTGTGTGTCACAATCCCCATTGGACATCGTGTGTGTCACAAACCCATTTGAACAGTGTGTGTGTCACAAACCCCATTGGATAGCGTGTGTATGCCACAAACCCCATTGTACAGAGTGTTTGTCACAATCCCCATTGGACAGCGTGTGTGATACAAGCCCATTGGACAGAGTGTTTGTGTCACAAAACCCCGTGGACACTGTGTGTATCACGAACGCCATTAGACAGTGTGTGTGTCACAAACACCCCTGGACAATGTGTGTGTCACAAACCCCATTGGACAGTGTGGGTGTCACAAACCCCATTGGACATCGTGTGTGTCACAAAACCCTTTGGACAGTGTGTGTCACAAACCCCATTGGACAGAGTGTGTGTGACAAACCACTTTGGACAGGGTGTGTGTCACAAACACCATGGGAAAGCGTGTGTCTTTCAAAATCCCCATTGGACAGTGTGTGTGTGTCACAATCCTTCCTGGTCTGTGTGTGTGTCACAAATGGAATTGGACAGCATGTGTGTCACAAACCCTATTGGACAGTGTGTGTGTGTCACAATACCCATTGGACAGTGTGTGTGTCACAAACCCCATTGGACAGATTTTGTGTCTCAAACCCCATTGGACAGCGTGTGTGTCACAATCCCTCCTGTTTAGTGTGTGTGTCACAAAACCCATTGGAGAGCGAGTGTGTCAGAAACCCCATTGGACAGTGTGTGTCACAAATCCCATTGGACAGTGTGTGTGTCACAAGCCCATTGGACAGAGTGTGTGTGTCAAAAATCCCCGTGGACACTGTCTGTGTCATGAACCCCATTGGACAGTATGTGTGTCACAAGCACCATTGGACAGAGTTTGTGTGTCAGAAACCCCATTGGAAAGTGTATGTGTCACAAACCCAAATGGAAATCGTCTGTGTGTCACAAACCCTATTGGACAGCGTGTGTGTCAAAAGCCACATTGGACAGCGTATGTGTGTCACAAACCCATTGGACAGCCTGTGTGTCACAATCCCCATTGGACAAAGTTTGTGTCACAAACCCCATTGGACAGCGACTGTGTCACAAACCCCATTGGAAAGTGTCTGTGTCATAAACCGCATTAAATAGCGTGTGTGAGTCACAAACCCCATTGTACAGCGTGTTTGACACAAGCCCTTTGGACAGAGTGTGTGTGTCACAAACCCCATTGTACAGCGTCTTTGTCACAATCCTCACTGGACAGCGTGTGTGTCGCAGACCCCATTGGACAGTGTGTGTGTTACAAAACCCATTGTACAGTGTGTCTGTCACAAACCCCACTGGACAGCGTTTTTGTCACAAACACCATTGGACATCATGTGTGTGTCCCAATCCCCTTTGGACAGCGTGTATATCAGAAAACCCATTGGATAGCGTGTTTGTCACAAACCCCATTGGACAGCATGTGTGTTACAAACCCCATTGGACATCATGTGTGTCACAAACCCCTTTGGAAAGTGTGTGTGTCACAAAACCCCTTGGAGAGCGTGTGTGTCACAAACCGCATTAGAAAGTGTGCGTGTCACAAACCCCATTGGAACGTGTGTGTGTCACAAACCCCATTGGATAGCGTGTGTGTGTCACAAGCCCCATTGGACAGCGTGTGTGTCACAAGAACCATTAGACAGCGTGTGTGTGTAACAATACCCATTGGACAGTGTGTGTGACACAAACCCCATTTGACAGCGTGTTTGTCACAAACCCCATTGGACAGCATGTGTGTTACAAACCCCATTGGACAGTGTGTGTGTCACAAAAACCACTGGACAGTGTTTGCGTGATAAACCTCATTGGACAGCGTGTGTGTCAAAAGCCAAATTGGAAAGCGTATGTGTGTCACAAACCCATTGGACAGCCTGTGTGTCACAATCCCCATTGGACAGTGTGTGAGTCACAAACCCCATTGGACAGTGTGAGTGTCACAAACCCTATTGGACAAAGTTTGTGTCACAAACCCCATTGGACAGCGACTGTGTCACAAACCCCATTGGAAAGTGTCTGTGTCATAAACCGCATTAAATAGCGTGTGTGAGTCACAAACCCCATTGTACAGCGTATTTGTCACAAGCCCTTTGGACAGAGTGTGTGTGTCACAAACCCCATTGTACAGCGTCTTTGTCACAATCCTCACTGGACAGCGTGTGTGTCGCAGACCCCATTGGACAGTGTGTGTGTTACAAAACCCATTGTACAGTGTGTCTGTCACAAACCGCCCTGGACAGTGTGTGTGTCACAAACACCCATGGGCAGTGTGCGTGTCACAAACCCCATTGGACATCGTGTGTGTCACAAACCCTTTTGGACACTGTGTGTCTCACAAACCCCGCTGGACAGCGTGTGTGTCACAAACCCCGTTGGACAGCGTTTTTGTCACAAACACCATTGGACATCATGTGTGTGTCCCAATCCCCTTTGGACAGTGTGTATGTCAGAAAACCCATTGGATAGCGTGTGTGTCACAAACCCCATTGGACAGCGTGTGTGTCACAAACCCCATTGGACAGCGTGTGTGTCATAAATCCCATTGGACAGCGTGTGTGTGTCACAATCCCCATTGGACAGTGTGTGTGTTACAAACACCATTGGACATCATGTGTGTCACAAACCCCTTTGGAAAGTGTGTGTGTCACAAAACCCCTTGGACAGCGTGTGTGTCACAAACCGCATTAGAAAGTGTGCGTGTCACAAACCCCATTGGAACGTGTGTGTGTCACAAACCCCATTGGATAGCGTGTGTGTGTCACAAGCCCCATTGGACAGCGTGTGTGTCACAAGCACCATTTGACAACGTGTTTGTCACAAACCCCATTGGACAGCATGTGTGTTACAAACCCCATTGGACAGTGTATGCGTCACAAAAACCACTGGACAGCGTGTGATGCACAAACACCCATTGACAGTGTGCGTGTCACAAACCCCATTGGACAGCGTGTGTGTGTCACAATACCCATTGGACAGTGTGTCTGTGTGTCAGAAACCCCATTGGACATCGTGTGTGTCACAAATCGTTTTGGACAGTGTGTGTCTCACAAACCCCTTTGGACAGTGTGTGTGTCACAAACCACATTGGACAGCGTGTGTGTGTCACAATCCCCATTGGACATCACGTGTGTCACAAACCGCATAAGAAAGTGTGCGTGTCACAAACCCCATTGGAACATGTGTGTGTCACAAACCCCATTGGATAGCGTGTGGGTGTCACAAACGCTATTGGACAGTGTGTGTGTCACAAAAACCTATTGGACAGTGTGTGTGTGTCACAATACCCATTGGACAGCGTGTGTGTCACAAAAACCATTGGAGAGAGTGTGGTGTTCACAAACCTCATTGGAAAGTTTACGTGTCGCAAACCCCATTGGATAGCGTGTGTGTGTCACAAAACCTATTGGACAGTGTGTGTGTCACAAAACCCTATTGGACAGCGTGTGTGTCACAAACCCTCCTGGTTAGTGTGTGTGTCACAATCCCCATTGGACAGTGTGTGTGTCACAAAACCCATTGGACTGTGTTTGTGTGTCACAAAACCCATTGGACAGCGTGTGTGATGTCACAATACGCATTGGACAGCGTGTGTGTCACAAACCCCATTGGACAGCGTGTGTGTCATAAACCCCATTGGACAGTGTGTGTGTGTAACAATACCCATTGGACAGTGTGTGTGTCACAAAACCCATTGGACATCATGTGTTTCACAAACCCCTTTGGAAAGTGTGTGTGTCACAAACCCCCTTGGACAGCGTGTGAGTGTCACAATCCCCACTGGACAGTGTGTGTGTCACAAACCCCATGGGACAGCGTGTGTGTCACAGGCGATATTGGACAGAGTGTGTGTGTCACAAACCCCAATGGAAAGTGTATGTGTCACAAACCCTATTGGATAGCATGTGTGTGTCACAAACCCCATTGGACAGTGTGTGTGCTGTCGCAATCCTCATTGGACAGCGTGTGTGTCACAAGCCCCATTGGACAGCTTGTGTGTCACAAGCACTATAGGACAGCGTGTCTGTCACAAACCCCCGTAGACGCTGTGTGTCACAAACCCCATTGGACATCGTGTGTGTCGCAAATCCTTTTGGACAGTGTGTGTCTCACAAACCCCGCTGGACAGCATGTGTGTCACAAACACCGATGGACAGTGTGCGTGTCACAAACCCCACTGGACATCATGTGTGTCACAAACACCCATGGACAGCGTGTGTGTCACAAACCCCCGTAGACACTGTGTGTGTAACAAACCCCTTTGGACAGTGTGTGTGTCACAAACACCACTGGACATCGTGTGTGTCATAAACCCCATTGTACATCGTGTGTGTCACAAATCCTTTTGGACAGTGTGTGTCTCACAAACCCCGCTGGACGTCATGTGTGTCACAAACCCCTTTGCACAGTGTGTGTGTCACAAACCCCCTTGGACAGCGTGTGTGTCACGAACCCCATCAGACAGCGTGTGTGTCATAAGACCCATTGGACAGAGTGTATGTGTGACAAAACCCATTGGACAGTGTGTGTGTCGCAATCCCCATTGGACAGCGTGTGTGTCACAAACCCCATTGGACAGAGTTTGTGTCATAAACCCTATAGGACAGCGTGTGTGTCACAAACACCATTGGACAGTGTGTGTGTCACAAACCCCACTGGACAGAGTGTGTGTGTAACAAACCCTCCTGGTCAGTGTCTGTGTCACAAACCCAATTGGACAGCGTGTAGTGTCAGAAACCCCATTGGACAGTGTGTATCACAAATCCCATTGGACAGTGTGTGTGTCACAAAACCCAATGGATAGTGTGTTTGTGTCACATATCCCATTGGACAGCGTGTGTGTCACAATCCCCATTGCACAGCGTGTGTGTCATAAACACCATTGGACTGCGTGTGTGTGTAAGAATACCCACTGGACAGTGTGTGTGTCACAAACCCCTTGGGACAGAGTGTGTGTCACAAACACTATTGGACAGCGTGTGTGTGTCACAAAACCCACTGGACAGCGTGTGTGTCACGAACACCCATGTACAGTGTGCGTGCCACAAACCCCATTGGACAAGGTGTGTGTCACAAACCCCTATGGACAGTGTGTGTTTCACAAACCCCATTGGACAGCATGTGTGTGTCACAATCCCCATTGGACAGAGTGTGTGTGTAACAAATCCCATGGGACAGTGTGCGTGTCACAACCCCCATTGGACAACGTGTGTGTCACAAACCTCTTTGGACAGTGTGTGTGTAACAAACCCCACTGGAGAGCGTGTGTGTGTCACAAACCTTATTGGACAGTGTGTGTGTCACAAAACCCACTAGATAGCGTGTGTGTCACAAACCCGATTGGACAGAGTGTGTGTCACAAGCTCCATTGCACAGAGTGTATGTGTCACATATCCCATTGGACAGCGTTTGTGTCACAATCCCCATTGGACAGCGTATGTGTCACAAACCCTATTGGACAGGGTGTGTGTGTCACAATACCCACTGGAAAGTGTGTTTGCCACAAACCTCATTGGACAGAGTTTGTTCCACAAACCCCCGTGGACACTGTGTGTGTCACAAACCTCATTGGACAGTGTGTGTTTCACAAACCGCATTGGACAGTGTGCGTGTCACAAACATCATTGGACAGCATGTGTGTCACAAGCCCATTGGACAGAGTGTGTGTGTCACAAAACCCACTGGACACCGTGTGTCAAACGAACCCCATTGGACAGCGTGTGTGTCACAAGCACCATTGGACAGAGTGTGTGTGTAAAAAACCCAATTGGAAATTGTATGTGTCACAAACCCCTTTGGTCTGCGTGTGTGTGCCACAAACTCTATTGGACAGTGTGTGTGTCACAAAACCCACTGGACAGCGTGTGTGTTCACAAACCCAATTAGACAGCGTGTTTTTCACAAGACCCACTGGACAGAGTGTGGGTGTCACAAAGCCCATTGGACAGTGTGTGTGTCACAATCCCCATTGGACAGCGTGTGTGTCACAAACACCATTGGACAGCGTGTGTGTCACAAAACCCATGGGACAGCATGTGTGTCACAAATAACCATGGACAGTGTGCGTGTCACAAACCCCATTGGACAGAGTTTGTGAAAAAAACCCCATTGGAAAGCGTGTGTGTCACATACCCCATTGGACAGCGTGTGTGTGTCACAATACGCAATGGACAGTGTGTGTGTCACAAACCACATTGGAAAGAGTTTCTGTCACAATCCCCTTTGAACAGCTTGTGTGTCACAATCCACATTGGACAGCGCGTGTGTTTCACAATACCCATTGGACAGTGTGTGTGTCAGAAACCCCATTACAGCGTGAGTGTGTCACAATCCCTACTGAACAGTGTGTGTGTCTCAAACACCATTGGACTGTGTGTATGTCACAAACCCATTGGACAGATTGTTTTTCACAAGACCCATTGGACAGAGTGTGTGTGTCACGAACCCCATTGGACAGTGTGTGTGTCACAAACCCCATTGGACAGCGTGTGTGTGTCACAATCCCCATTGGACAGTTTGTGTGTCACAAACCCCATTGGATAGCGTGTGTTTCACAAACCCCAGTCGAAAGTGTGTGTGTCACAAACCCCAATGGATAGCGTGTGTGTGTCACAATCCCCATTGGACAGTGTATCTGTGTCACAAACCCCATTGGACAGCCTGTGTGTCTCAAACACCATTGGACAGTGTGTGTGGGACATACCCCATTGGACAGCGTGTGTGTGTCACAAATGCCATTGGATAGCATGTGTGTGTCACAAATCCCATTGGACAGCGTGTGTGTCACAAACCCCATTGGACAGCTTGTGTGTGTCACAAAGCCCGTTTGACAGAGTGTGTGTCACAAACACCATTGGACAATGTGTGTGTAACATACCTAATTGTTCAGAGTGTGTATAACAATCTCCATGAGACAGCGTGTGTGAGTCACACAGGTCATTAGAAAGTGTGTGTGTCACAAATCCCATTTTATAGCGTGTGTGTGTCACAAAACCCATTATAAAGTGCGTGTGTTACAAACCCCAGTGGATAGCGTGTGTGTGTCACAAACCCCCCTGGTCAGTGTGTGTGTCACAAGCCCCATTGGAAAGTGTGTTTGTCACAAACCCCATTGGAAAGTGTGTGTGCCACAAATCCCATTGCATAGCGTGAGTGTGTCACAAACTCCATTATAAAGTAGTGCGTGTTCACAAACGCCACTGGATAGCGTGTGTGAGTCGCAAACCCTATTGAACAGTGTGTAGGTCACAATCCCCATTGCACAGCGTCTGTGTCACAAACCCCATTGGACAGCGTGTGTGTCACAAACACCACTGGACATCGTGTGTGTGTCACAATCCCAACTGAACAGTGTGTGTGTCACAAACCCCATTGGATAGCGTGTGTGTCACAATTTCCATTGGCCAGCGTGTGTGTCACAAACACAATTGGACAGCATGTGTGTGTCACATTCCCCATTGGACAGTGTATGTTCACAAAACCCATTGGATAGCGAGTGTGTCACAAACCCCATTGGATAGCGTGTGTGTCACAATCACCATTGGACAGCATGTGTGTGCCACTATCCCCATTGAACAGTGTGTGTGTCACAAAACGCTTTGGATAAAGTGTGTCACAATCCCTATTGGATAGTGTGTGTGTCACAAATCCCATTGGACAGAGTTTGTGTCACAAACCCCATTGGACAGTGTGTGTGTGTCACAATCCGCATTGAACAGTGTGTGTGTCACAAAACGCATTGGAAAGGGTTTGCCTCACAATCCCCATTGGACAGCGTGAGTGTCACAAACACCACTGGACATCGTGTGTGTGTAACAATCCCCACTGAACAGTGTGTGTGTCACAAAACCCATTGGATAGCGTGTGTGTCACAATCCCCATTGGACAGCGTGTGTGTCACAAACCCCATTGGACAGTGTGTCTGTGTCACAATACCCAATGGACAGTGTGTGTGTCACTATCCCCATTGAACAGCGTGTGTGTCACAAACACCATTGGACAGCGTGTGTGTGTCACATTTTCCATTGGACAGTTTATGTTCACAAAACCCATTGGATAGCGTGTGTGTCACAAACACCATTGGATAGCGTGTGTGTCACAATCACCATTGGACAGCGTGTGTGTGCCACAATCCCCATTGAACACTGTGTGTTTTACAAAATGCATTGGATAAAGTGTGTCACAATCCCTATTGGATAGTGTATGTGTCACAAATCCCATTGGACAGTGTGTGTGTCACAAAACGCATTGGATAGGGTTTGCCTCACAATCCCCATTGGACAGCGTGAGTGTCACAAACCCCATTGGACAGTGTGTGTCACAAATCCCATTGGACAGCATGTGTGTCACAAACCCCACTGGACAACGTGTGTGTCAGAAACACCATTGGTCAGTGTGTGTGTCACAAAACGCATTGGATAGCGTGTGTGTCACAATCCCCATTGGACAGCGTGTGTGTCACAAGCGCCATTGGAAAGTGTGTGTGTCACAAACCCCATTGGAAAGTGTATGTGTCACAAACCCCATTGGATAGCGTGTGTGTGTCACAAACCCCATTATATAGTGTGCGTGTCACAAACCCCATTGGATAACGTGTGTGTGTCACAAGCCCTTTTGGACAGTTTGTAGGTCACAATCCCCATTGGACAGAGTGTGTGTAACAAACACCATTGGAGAGCGTGTGTGTGTCACAATCCCCATTGGAGAGTGTGTGTGTCACAAAACCCATTGGATAGCATGTGTGTGTGACAAACCCTATTGGACAGTGTGTGTGTCACAAACCCCCGTGGACACAGTGTGTGTGTGGAACAATACCCATTGGACAGTGTGTGTGTCATAAACCCCATTGGACAGCGTGTGTTTACAAACCCCATGCACACTGTGTGTGTCACAAACCCCATTGGACAGTGTGTGTGTCACAAACCCCATTGGACAGCGTGTGTGTCACAAACACCATTGGACAGCGTGTGTGTGTCACCAACCCCATTGGAGAGAGTTTGTGTCACAAACCCCATTAGAAAGTGTGTCTGTCACAAACCCCTTTGGACAGAGTGTGTGTGTGACAAAGCCCATTGGACAGTGTGTGTGTCACACACCCCAGTGGACAGTATGTGTGTCACAAACCCCAATAGATAGCGTGTGTGTCACAAACACAAATGGACAATGTGCGTGTTACAAACCCCATTGGACAGCATGTGTGTGTCACAATCCCCATTGGACAGTGTGTGTGTCAAAAACCCCATTGGACAGAGTGTGTGTCACGAACCCCATTGGACAGCGTGTGTGTCACAAGCGCCATTGGACAGAGTGTGTGTGTCACAAACCCCATTGGGTAGCGTGTGTGTGTCACAAACCCTCCTGGTCGGTGTGTGTGTCACAAAACCCATTGGAAAGCATGCGTGTCACACACAGCATTGCACAATGTGTGTGTAACAAACCCAATTGGTCAGCGTGTGTGTCACAAACCCCATGGGACAGCGTGTGTGTGTGTCACAAACACCATTGGAAAGTGTGTTTCACAAACCCCATTGGATAGCGTGTGTGGGTCACAAACCCTATTAGACAGTTTGTATTTTACAATCCCCATTGTACAGCGTCTGTGTCACAAACCCCACTGGACAGCGTGTGTGTTCACAAACACCATTGGACAGCGTGTGAATTGTCACAATCCTCATTGGACAGCGTGTGTGTCACAAAACCCATTGGAAAGCGCGTGTGTCACAAAGCCCATTAGAAAGTGCGTGTGTCCCAAACACCATTGAATAGCGTTTGTGTGTCACAAACACTATTGGACATTTGGTGTGTGTCACACACCAAATTGGACACCGTTTGTGACAATAACGCCATTGGATAGCGTGTGTGTGTCACAAACCCCATTATAAAGTGTGCGTGTCACAAACCCCATTGGACATTGTGTGTGTCACAAACCCCATTGGACAGTGTGTACGTCACAAACCCCATTCGACAGAGTTTGTGTTTAACAATACCCATTGGACAGTGTGTGTATCACAAACCCCATTGGACAGTGTGTCTGTCACAAACCACCCTGGACAGTGTGTATATCACAATCCCCAGTGGACAGCGTGTGTGTCAAAACCCCGTAGGACAGTCTGTGTGTCACAAAAACCCGTTAACAGTGTGAGTTTCACAAACACCTTTGGACAGCGTGTGTGTCAGAAACCCCTTTGGACAGTGTGTGTGTCACAAACCCCATTGGACAGTGTGTGCGTCACAAACATCATTGGACAGCGTGTGTGTCACAATCCCCATTGGAATGTTTATGTGTCACAAATCCCATTGGATTGCGTGTGTGTGTCACAAACCCTATTGGACAGTGTGTGTGTCATAAAATCCACTGGACAGCGTGTCTGTTCACAAACCCCATTGGACAGCGTGTTTTTCACAAGACCCTTTGCACAGAGTGTGTGTGTCACAATCCCTACTGGACAGCGTGTGTGTCACAATCCCCATTGGACAGCGTGTGTGTCGCAAATACCATTGGACAGCGTGTGTGTGCAAAAATATCTATTGTACAGTGTGTGTGTCACAAACCCTCGTGGACACTTTGTATGTCACAAACCCCATTGGACAGCGTGTGTGTCACAATCCCCATTGGACAGCGTGTGTTTTTACAAACCCCATTGGACAGTGTGTGTGTGTCACAATACCCACAGGACACTGTGTGTGTCACAAACTCCATTGGATATCGTGTGTGTCACAAACCCCTTTGGACAGTGTGTGTGTCACAAACCCCTTTGGACAGCCTGTGTGTCACAAACACCCATGGACAGTGTACGTGTCAGAAACCCCATTGGACATCGTCTGTGTAACAAACCCCATTGGACAGTGTGTGTGTCACAAGCGCCATTGGACAGAGTGTGTGTGTCACAAACCCCATTGGATAGCGTGTGTGTGTCACAAACCCTCCTGGTCAGTGTGTGTGTCACAAAACCCATTGGAAAGCATGTGTGTCATACACAGCATTGCACAGTGTGTGTGTAACAAACCCAATTGGTCAGCGTATGTGTCACAAACCCCATGGGACAGCGTGTGTGTGTCACAAACCCCATTGGAAAGTGTGTTTCACAAACCCCATTGGATAGCCTGTGTCTGTCAAAAACCCCATTAGAAAGTATGTTTTTCAAACAAACCCCATTGGATAGCATGTGTGTGTCACAATCCCTATTGGACAGTTTGTATTTCACAATCTCCATTGTACAGCGTCTGTGTCACAAACCCCATTGAACAGCGTGTGTGTTCACAAACATCATTGGACAGCGTGTGTAGTGTCACAATCCTCATTGGACAGTGTGTGTGTCACAAAACCCATTAGAAAGTGCGTGTGTCCCAAACACCATTGGATACCGTATGTGTGTCAGAAACACTATTGGACATTTGGTGTGTGTCACACACCAAATTGGACAGTGTTTGTACATAAACGCCATTGGATAGCGTGTGTGTGTCACAAACCCCATTAAACAGTATGCGTGTTACAAAACCCATTAGATTCCCTGTGTGTTTCACAAACCCCATTAGAAATTGTGCATGTCTCAAATCCCATATGATAGCGTGTGTGTGTCGCAAACCCCATTAGAAAGTGTGCGTGTTACAAACCCCATTGGATAGCGTGTGTGTGTCAAAAACCCTATTGGACAGTGTGTGTGTCACAAACCCCACTGGACAGCGTTTGTGTCAAGAACCCCATTCGACAGCGTGTGTGTGTATCAATTCCCATTGGACAGTGTGTGTGTCACAAACCCCATTGGATAGCGTGTGTGTGTCTCAAAAACCCCATAGGACAGCGTGTGTGTCACAAGCCACATTGAACAGCGTGTGTGTCACAAACACCATTGGACAGCGTGTGTGTGTCACAGACCCCATTAGAAAGTGTGCGTGTCACAAACCCCATTGGATAGATTGAGTGTGTCACAAACCCTATTGGATAGTGTGTATGTCACAATCCCCATTGGACAGCCTCTGTGTCACAAACCCCATGGGACAGCGTGTGTGTCACAAACCCCTTTGGACAGTGTGTGTGTCACAAACCCCATGGGACAGAGTGTGTGTCACTAACCCCACTGGACAGCGTGTGTGTCACAAGCACCATTGGACAGAGCGTGTGTGTCACAAACCTCATTGGAAAGTGTATGTGTCACATACCGCACTGGATAGCGTGTGTGTGTCGCAAACCCTCCTGGTCAGTGTGTGTGTCACAAAACCCATTGGATAGCATGCGTGTCACATACACCATGGGACAGTGTGTGTGTAACAAAACCAATTGGTCAGCGTGTATGTCACAAACCCCATTGGAAAGTGTGTGTGTAACAATCCCCATTTGAAAGTGGGTGTGTCACAAACCCCATTGGATATCACGTGTGTGTCACAAACCCCATTAGAAAGTGTGCGTGTCACAAAATACTTTTTATTCCGTGTGTGTGTCACAAACCCCATTAGAAAGTGTGCGTGTTACAAACCCCATTTGAAAGTGTGTGTGTCACAAACCCCATTGGATAGCGTGTGTGTCACAAAAACCCATTAAACAGTATGCGTGTCACAAAACCCATTAGATTCCATGTGTTTTTCACAAACCCCATTAGAAAGTGTGCGTGTCTCAAAGCCCATATGATAGCGTGTGTGTGTCGCAAACCCTATTGGACAGTGTGTGTGTCACAAACCCCACTGGACAGCGTGTGTGTCACGAACCCCATTGGAAAGCGTGTGTGTCACAAGACCCATTGGACAGCGTGTCACAAACCCCATTGGACAGAGTGTGTGTGTGACAAACCCCATTGGACAGCTTGTGTGTCATAATCCCCACTTTACAGCGTGTGTGTGTCACAATCCCCATTGGACAGAGTGTCTGTGTCACAAAACCCACAGGACATTGTGTGTGTCACAAACCCTTTTGGACAGTGTGTGTGTCAGAAACCCCACTGGACAGCGTGTGTGTCACAATCCCCCTTGGACAGTGTGTGTGTCACAAACACCATTGGACAGAGTGTGTGTGTCACAAACCCCATTGGACAGTGTGTGTGTCATAAACCCCATTGGACAGCGTGTGTGTTTCACAATCCCCATTGGACAGTGTGTGTGTGTCACAATACCCATAGGACACTGTGTGTGTCACAAACTCCATTGGATATCGTGTGTGTCACAATCCCCTTTGGACAGTGTGTGTGTCACAAACCCCATGGGACAGAGTGTGAGTCAGAAACCCCATTGGACAGCGTGTGTGTCACAAGCGCCATTGGACAGAGTGTGTGTGTCACAAACCCCATTGGGTAGTGTGTGTGTGTCACAAACCCTCCTGGTCAGTGTGTGTGTCACAAACCCCATTGGACAGTGTGTGCGTCACAAACATCATTGGACAGCGTGTGTGTCACAATCCCCATTGGAATGTTTATGTGTCACAAATCCCATTGGATTGCGTGTGTGTGTCACAAACCCTATTGGACAGTGTGTGTGTCATAAAATCCACTGGACAGCGTGTCTGTTCACAAACCCCATTGGACAGCGTGTTTTTCACAAGACCCTTTGCACAGAGTGTGTGTGTCACAATCCCTACTGGACAGCGTGTGTGTCACAATCCCCATTGGACAGCGTGTGTGTCGCAAATACCATTGGACAGCGTGTGTGTGCAAAAATATCTATTGTACAGTGTGTGTGTCACAAACCCTCGTGGACACTTTGTATGTCACAAACCCCATTGGACAGCGTGTGTGTCACAATCCCCATTGGACAGCGTGTGTTTTTACAAACCCCATTGGACAGTGTGTGTGTGTCACAATACCCACAGGACACTGTGTGTGTCACAAACTCCATTGGATATCGTGTGTGTCACAAACCCCTTTGGACAGTGTGTGTGTCACAAACCCCTTTGGACAGCCTGTGTGTCACAAACACCCATGGACAGTGTACGTGTCAGAAACCCCATTGGACATCGTCTGTGTAACAAACCCCATTGGACAGTGTGTGTGTCACAAGCGCCATTGGACAGAGTGTGTGTGTCACAAACCCCATTGGATAGCGTGTGTGTGTCACAAACCCTCCTGGTCAGTGTGTGTGTCACAAAACCCATTGGAAAGCATGTGTGTCATACACAGTATTGCACAGTGTGTGTGTAACAAACCCAATTGCTCAGCGTATGTGTCACAAACCCCATGGGACAGCGTGCGTGTGTCACAAACCCCATTGGAAAGTGTGTTTCACAAACCCCATTGGATAGCCTGTGTCTGTCAAAAACCCCATTAGAAAGTATGTTTTTCAAACAAACCCCATTGGATAGCATGTGTGTGTCACAATCCCTATTGGACAGTTTGTATTTCACAATCTCCATTGTACAGCGTCTGTGTCACAAACCCCATTGAACAGCGTGTGTGTTCACAAACATCATTGGACAGCGTGTGTAGTGTCACAATCCTCATTGGACAGTGTGTGTGTCACAAAACCCATTAGAAAGTGCGTGTGTCCCAAACACCATTGGATACCGTATGTGTGTCAGAAACACTATTGGACATTTGGTGTGTGTCACACACCAAATTGGACAGTGTTTGTACATAAACGCCATTGGATAGCGTGTGTGTGTCACAAACCCCATTAAACAGTATGCGTGTTACAAAACCCATTAGATTCCCTGTGTGTTTCACAAACCCCATTAGAAATTGTGCATGTCTCAAATCCCATATGATAGCGTGTGTGTGTCGCAAACCCCATTAGAAAGTGTGCGTGTTACAAACCCCATTGGATAGCGTGTGTGTGTCAAAAACCCTATTGGACAGTGTGTGTGTCACAAACCCCACTGGACAGCGTTTGTGTCACGAACCCCATTCGACAGCGTGTGTGTGTATCAATTCCCATTGGACAGTGTGTGTGTCACAAACCCCATTGGATAGCGTGTGTGTGTCTCAAAAACCCCATAGGACAGCGTGTGTCACAAGCAACATTGAACAGCGTGTGTGTCACAAACACCATTGGACAGCGTGTGTGTGTCACAGACCCCATTAGAAAGTGTGCGTGTCACAAACCCCATTGGATAGATTGAGTGTGTCACAAACCCTATTGGATAGTGTGTATGTCACAATCCCCATTGGACAGCCTCTGTGTCACAAACCCCATGGGACAGCGTGTGTGTCACAAACCCCTTTGGACAGTGTGTGTGTCACAAACCCCATGGGACAGAGTGTGTGTCACTAACCCCACTGGACAGCGTGTGTGTCACAAGCACCATTGGACAGAGCGTGTGTGTCACAAACCCCATTGGAAAGTGTATGTGTCACATACCGCACTGGATAGCGTGTGTGTGTCGCAAACCCTCCTGGTCAGTGTGTGTGTCACAAAACCCATTGGATAGCATGCGTGTCACATACACCATGGGACAGTGTGTGTGTAACAAAACCAATTGGTCAGCGTGTATGTCACAAACCCCATTGGAAAGTGTGTGTGTAACAATCCCCATTTGAAAGTGGGTGTGTCACAAACCCCATTGGATATCATGTGTGTGTCACAAACCCCATTAGAAAGTGTGCGTGTCACAAAATACTTTTTATTCCGTGTGTGTGTCACAAACCCCATTAGAAAGTGTGCGTGTTACAAACCCCATTTGAAAGTGTGTGTGTCACAAACCCCATTGGATAGCGTGTGTGTCACAAAATCCCATTAAACAGTATGCGTGTCACAAAACCCATTAGATTCCATGTGTTTTTCACAAACCCCATTAGAAAGTGTGCGTGTCTCAAAGCCCATATGATAGCGTGTGTGTGTCGCAAACCCTATTGGACAGTGTGTGTGTCACAAACCCCACTGGACAGCGTGTGTGTCACGAACCCCATTGGAAAGCGTGTGTGTCACAAGACCCATTGGACAGCGTGTCACAAACCCCATTGGACAGAGTGTGTGTGTGACAAACCCCATTGGACAGCTTGTGTGTCATAATCCCCACTTTACAGCGTGTGTGTGTCACAATCCCCATTGGACAGAGTGTCTGTGTCACAAAACCCACAGGACATTGTGTGTGTCACAAACCCTTTTGGACAGTGTGTGTGTCAGAAACCCCACTGGACAGCGTGTGTGTCACAAACACCCATGGACAGTGTGCATGTCAAAAACCTCATTGGACATCGTGTGTATCCCAAACCCCGTTGGACAGTGTGTGTGTCACGAACCCCATTGGATAGCGTGTGTGTCTACAAGCGCCATTGGACAGAGCGTGTGTGTCACAAACCCCATTAGAAAGTGTATGTGTCACAAACCCCATTGGATAGTGTGTGTGTGTCACAAACCCTCCTGGTCAGTGTGTGTGTCACAAAACCCATTGGATAGCATGAGTGTCACAAACACCATGGGACAGTGTGTGTGTGTCACAAACGCCATTGGACAGCGTGTGTAGTAATAAACCCCTTTGGACACTGTCTCTGTCACAAACCCCATTGGACAGGATGTGTGTCACAAACACTATTGGACAGCTTTTTTGTCACAAAGCCATTGGACAGAGTGTGTGTGTCACAAACCCCACTGGACAGTGTGTGTGTCACGAACCCCACAGGACAGCGTGTGGGTCATAAGACCCATTGGACAGAGTGTGTGTGTCACAAACCCCATTAGACATCGTGTGTTTCAAAATCCCCATTGGACAGCGTGTGTGTCACAAACCACATTGGACAGAGTGTGTGTGACAAACCCCATTGGACACCGTGTGTCTCATAACCCCCATTGGACACCGTGTGTGTCATAACACCCATTTTACAGCGTGTGTGTGTTACAATCCCCATTGGATAGTGTGTGTGTGTCACAAACCCCACTGGACAGCGTGTGTGTCACAAACCCCTTTAGACAGTGTGTGTGTCACAAGACCCATTGTACAGAGTGTGTGTGTCACAAACGCCATTGTACAGCATGTATGTCACAATCCTCATTTGACAGCGTGTGTGTCACAAGCACCATTGGACAGACTTTGTGTGTCACAAACCCCTTTGGACAGAGGTTGTGTCATAAACCCCATCGGAGAGCTTGAGTCACAATCCCCATTGGACAGTGTGTGTGTGTCACAAACCCCTTTGGACAGTGTGTGTGTCACAATCCCCATTGGACAGCGTGTGTGTGTCACAGTTCCCACTGGACAGTGTGTGTGTCACGAACCCCATTGAACAGCGTGTATGTCACAGTCCCCATTGGACAACGTGTGTGTCACAAACCCCATTGTACAGCGTGTGTGTCACAGTCCCCATTAGACACCGTGTGTGTCACAACCACCATTGGACAGCACGCGTGTCACAAACACCATTGGACAGCATGTGTGTCACACATACCATTGGACAGTGTGTGTGTCAAAATCTCCATTGGACAGCGTGTGTGTGTTACAAACCCCAATGGACAGCGTGTGTAGTCACAAACACCCATGGACAGTGTGCATGTCACAAACCCCTTTGGACATCGTGTGTGTCACAAACCCTTTTGGATACTTTGTGTGTCACATACCCCACTGGACAGCGTGTGTGTCACAAACACCCATGGACAGTGTGCGTGTCACAATCCCCATTGGACATATTGTGTGTCCCAAACCCGTTTGGACAGTGTGTGTGTAAC
Source organism: Columba guinea (assembly GCA_032206185.1). Lineage (NCBI taxonomy): Eukaryota > Metazoa > Chordata > Aves > Columbiformes > Columbidae > Columba > Columba guinea. The sequence continues at coordinate 1,561,950 of JAVLUU010000053.1, read as the reverse complement.
AAACACAATTGATCAGCGTGTGTGTCACAAACCCCATGGGACAGCGTGTGTGTGTCACAAACCCCATCGGAAAGTGTGTGTGTCACAAACCCCATTGGCTAGCGTGTGTGTGTCACAAACCCTTTAGAAAGTGTGCGTGTCACAAACCCCATTGCAAAGTGTGTGTGTCACAAACCCCATTGGATAGTGTTTGTGTGTCAAAAACCCTATTGGACAGTGTGTGTCACAAACCCCACTGGACATCATGTGTGTCACAACCACCCATGGACAGTGTGCGTGTCACAAACCCCTTTGGATAGAATGTGTGTGTCAGAAACCCCAATGGATAGTGTATGTGTGTCACAAACCCCATTAGAAAGTGTGCGTGTCACAAACCCCACTGGATAGCATGTCTGTGGCACAAACCCCATTGGACAGCGTGTGTGTCACAATCCTCATTGGACAGCGTGTGTGTCACAAACCCCATTGGACAGATTGTGTGTGTCACAAACCCCATTGTACAGCGTGTGTGTGTCACAAACCCTATTGGACACTGTGTGTGTCACAATCCCCATTGGACAGAGTGTGTGTGTCATAAACACCATTTGACAGCGTGTGTGTCACAATCCCCACTGGACAGCGTGTGTGTCACAATACCCATTGGACAGCGTGTGTGTCACAAACCCCATTGGAAAGTGTATATGTCACAAGCCCCATTGGACAGAGTGTGTCGGTCACAAACCCCATGGGACAGAGTGTGTGTCACAAACACTATTGGACACAGTGTGTGTCACTAACCCCATTGGACAGGGTTTGTGTGTCACAAAACCCACTGGACAGCGTGTGTGTCACAAACCCCATTGGAAAGTGTATGTGTCACAAACCGCATTGTACAGCGTGTTTGTCACAAGCCCATTGGACAGAGTGTGTGTGTCACAAACCCCATTGTACAGCGTGTTTGTCACTATCCCCATTGGACAGCGTGTGTGTCACAAACCCCATTGGACAGAATGTGTGTGACAAACCCCTTTGGACAGCGTGTGTGTCACAAACCCCATTGGACAGCGTGTGTGTCACAAACCCCATTGGAAAGGGTGCGTGTCACAACCCCCATCTGACCGAATGTGTGTGTCACAAACCCCATTGGACAGTGTGTGTGTCACAAACCCCATTGGACAGCGTGTGTGAGTTACAATCCCAATTGCACAGTGTGTGTGTCACAAACCCCATTGGAAAGCGTGTGTGTCACAAAACATATTGGACAGCGTGTGTGTCACAAACCCCATTGGACAGCGTGTGTGTGTCACAATCCCCATTGGACAGTGTATATGTCACAATCCCCATTGGACATCGTCTGTGTCACAATCCCCATTGGACAGCGTGTGTGTCACAAAAACCATTGGACAGCGTGTGTGTGTCAGAATCCCCATTGGACAGTGTGTGTGTCACAAAACCCATTTGACAGTGTGTGTGTCACAAACCCCATTGGACAGCATGCATGTCACAAACACCATAGGACAGCGTGTGTGTGTCACAATCCCCATTGCACAGTGTGTGTGTCACAAACTCCATTTGACAGCGTGTGTGTCACAAACCCCATTGGACAGAGTGTGTGTGTCACAATCCCCATTGGACTGTGTGTATGTCACAAACGCCATTGGACAGCGTGTGTGTGTGACAAACCCCATTGGACAGTGTTTGTGTCACAACCCCCATTGTACAGCGTGTGTGTTACAAACCCCTTTGGACAGTGTGTGTGTCACAAACCCAATTGGAGAGCGTGTGTGTGTCACAATCCCCACTGGACAGTGTGTGTGTCACAAACCCCATGGAATAGAGTGTGTGTCACGAACCCCATTGGACAGCGTGTGTGTCACAAGCACCATTGAACAGAGTGTGTGTGTCACAAACCCCGTTGGATAGTGTATATGTCACAAACCCCATTGGACAGCTTGTATGTTACAAACCCCAATATGACAGCATGTGTGTCACAAACCCCCGTGGACACTGTGTGTGTCACGAATGCCATTGGACAGTGTCTGTGTCACCACCCCCCCTGGACAGTGTGCGTGTCACAATCCCCAGTGGACAGAGTTTTTGTCACAAAACCCACTGGACACCGTGTGTGAAACGAACCCCATTGGACAGCGTGGGTGTCACAAGCACCATTGGACAGAGTGTGTGTGTAACAAACCCCATTGGACAGAGTGTGTGTCACAAACCCCATTGGACAGTATGTATCTCACAAACTCCACTGGACATTGTGTGTGTTCACAAACCCCATTGGACAGCGTGTTTTTCACAAGACCCATTGGACAGAGTGTATTTGTCACAAACCCCATTGGATAGTGTGTGTGTCACCAGCCCCCTTGGACAGCATGTGTGTCACAAACACCATTGGAGTACGCGTGTTTGTAACAATACCCCTTGGAAAGCCTGTGTGTCACAAACCCCATTGGACAGCATGTGTGTCACAAATCCCCGTGGACAGCGTGTGTGTCACGAACACCCATGTACAGTGTGAGTGTCACAAACCCCATTGGATAGCGTGTGTGTCACAAAGCACTTTGGACAGTGTGTGCGTCACAATCCCCATTGGACAACGTGTGTGTCACAAACACCATTCGACAGTGTGTGTGTCATGAAACCCATTGCACAGCGTGTGTGTTTCGAAATCCCCATTGGACGGTGTGTGTGTGTCACAAACCCCATTGGACGCCGTGTGTCACAATCCCCATTGGACAGTGTGTGTGTTTCACAATACCCATTCGGCACTGTGTGTGTCACAAAAACCCATGGACAGTGTGCGTTTCACAAACCCAATTTGACATTGTGTGTGTCACAAACCCCTTTGGACAGCGTGTGTGTCACAAACAGCCATGGACAGTGTGTGTGTCACAAACCCCACTGGACATCGTCTGTGTCACAATCGCTTTTGGACAGCGTGTATCTTACAAACCCCATTGGACAGCGTGTGAGTGTCACAATCCCCATTGGATAGTGTGTGTGTCACGAACCCCATTGGACAGCGTGCGTGTCACAAGCGCCATTGGACAGAGTGTGTGTGTCACAAACCCCATTATAAAGTGTATGTGTCACAAACCACATTGGCTAGCGTGTGTGTCTCACAAACCCTCCTGGTCAGTGTGTGTGTCACAAAACCCATTGGATAGCATGCGTGTCACACACACCATTGGACAGTGTGTGTGTAACAAACCCAATTGGTCAGCGTGTGTGTCACAAACCCCATGGGCCAGCGTGTGGGTCTCACAAACCCCACTGGAAAGTGTGTGTCACAAACCCCATTTGATAGCGTGTATGTGTCACAAACCCTATTGGACTGTGTGTAGGTCACAATCCTTATTGGACAGCGTGTGTATCACAAACACCATTGGACAGCGTGTGTTGTTGCAGAAACGCTATTGGACATCGTGTGTGTCACAAACCTCTTTGGATAGTGTGTGTGTCACCAGCCCCATGGGACAGCGTGTGTGTCACAAAACGCATTGGACAGTGTGTGTGTCACAAAAATCATTGGACAGCATGTGTGTTTCGAAATCCCCATTGGACAGAGTGTGTGTGTCACAAACCCCATTGGATAGCGTGTGTGTGTCACAAACCCTCTCGGTCAGTGTCTGTGTCACAAAACCCATTGGACAGCATGCTTGTCAGAAACACTATTGGAGAGTGTGTGTGTAACAAACCCCATTAGAAAGTATGCGTGTCACAAACCCAATTGGATAGCGTGTGTGTATCACAAACCCCATTGGAAAGCGTATGTGTCACAAACCCTTTTGGATAGTGTGTGTGCATGTCACAAACCCCATTAGAAAGTATGCGTGTGACAAACCCTTTTGGATAGCCTGCGTGTGTCACAAACCCCATTAGAAAGTATGCGTGTCACAAACCGCTCTAGAAAGTGTGTGTGTCACAAACACCATTGGACAGCGTGTGTGTGTCACAATCGCCATTGGACAGTGTGTGTGTCAACAAACCCATTGGATAGCATGTGTGTCATAAACCCCATTAAAAAGACTGTGTGTCAAAAACACCATTGGATAGCGTGTCTGATGTCACAAACCCTATTGAACAGTGTGTGTGTCACAAACCCCACTGGACTGCGTGTGTCATGAACCCCATTGGACAGCTTGTGTGTCACAAGACCTATTGGAAAGAGTGTGTGTGTCTCAATCCCCATTGGACAGCGTGTGTGTCACAATCCCCATTGGACAGTGTTCGTGTGTAACAAACCCCATTAGACGGAGTGTGTGTCACAAGCCCCATTGGACAGAGTGTATGTGTCACAAACCCCATTGGACAGCGTGTGTGTCACAATCCCCATTGGACAGCGTGTGTGTCACAAACCACACTGGACAGTGTGTTTGTGTCACAATACCCATAGGACAGTGTGTGTGTCACAAACGCCACTGGAAAGCGTGGGTGTCACAAACACCCATGGACAGTGAGCTTGTCACAAATCCCATTGGAAATCGTGTGTGTGTTACAATCCCCATTGGACAGTGAGTGTGTCACAAACCCCATGGGACAGAGTGTGTGTCACGAACCCCTTTGGACAGTGTGTGTGTCACAAACCCCATTGGACGGCGTGTGAGTGTCACAATCCCCATTGGACAGTGTCTGTGTTACAAAATCCATTCGATAGAGTGTGTTTGTCACAAACCCTCCTGGCCAGTGTGTGTGTCACAAAACTTATTGGACAGCGTGCGTGTCATAAACACCATCGGGCAGTCTGTGTGTAAAAAACCCAATTGGTCAGCGTGTGTGTCACAAACCCCATTGGATAGCGTGTGTGTGTCACAAACCCCATTAGAAAGTATGCGTGTCACAAACCCCATTGGATAGCATGTGTGTATCACAAACCCCATTAGAAAGTGAGCGTGTCACAAACCCCATTGGAAAGTGTCTGTGTCACAAACACCATTGGACAGCGTGTGTGATGTCACAAACCCTCCTGGTCAGTGTATGTGTCACAAACCCCATTGGACAGCGTGTGTGTCACAAACCCCATTGGAAAGTTTGTGTCACAAACCCCATTGGACAGCGTGTTTGTCAGAAACACCATTGGACAGCGTGTGTGTGTCACAATCCCCACTGGACAGCGTCTGTGTCAAAACCCCATTGGACAGTGTGTGTGTGACAAAATCCACTGGACAGCATGTGTGTCACAAACTCCCATGGAGAGTGTGAGTGTCACAAGCCCCATTGTATAGCGTGTGTGTCTCAAACCGCTTTGGACAGAGTGTGTGTCACAATCCCCATGGGACAGAGTGTGTGTCACAAACACCATTGGACAGCATGTGTGCGACAATCCTATTGGACAGAGTGTGTGTGTCACGAAACCCACTGGACAGCGAGTGTGTCACGAACCCCATTGGAAAGTGTATGTGTCACAAAACCCATTGGATAGCGTGTGTGTGTCACAAACCGCCATTGGACAGCGTGTGTGTCACAAACACCCATGGACAGTGTGCGTGTCACAAACCCCATTGGACATCGTGTGTGTTCACAAAGCACTTTGGACAGTGTGTGCATCACAGACGCCATTTGACAGCTTGCGTGTGTCACAATCCCTATTGGACAGTGTGTGTGTCACAAATATCATTGGACAGAGTATTTGTCACAAGCCCATTAAACAGAGTGTGTGTGTCACAAAACCCAGGACAGCGTGTGTGTCACGAACCCCATTGGACACTGCGTGTGTCACAAATACCATTGGACAGTGTGTGTGTCACAAACTCCACTGGACAGTGTGTGTGTCACAAACACCCATGGACAATGTGCCTGTCAGAAACCCCATTGAACATCGCGTTGGTCGCAAACCCCTTTGGACAGTGTGTGTGTCACAAACCCCATTGGACAGCGTGTGTGTCACAAACCCCCGTGGACAGTGTGCGTGTCACAAAGCCAATTGGACAGCGTGTGTGTGAGAAACACCATTGGACAGTGTGTGTGTCACAAAACCCACTGGAAAGCGTGTGTGTCACAAACCCCAGTGGACAGCGTGTGTGTCACAAACCCCATGGGACAGAGTGTGTGTCACGAACCCCATTGGACAGCGTGTGTGTCACAAGCACCATTGGACAGAGTGCGGTGTCACAAACCCCATTCGAAAGTGTATGTGTCACAAACCTCATTGCATAGTGTGTGTGTGTCACAAACCCTATTGGACAGTGTGTGTGTCACAAAACCCACTGGAGAGCGTGTGTGTCACAAACCCCCGTGGACAGTGTGTGTGTCACAAACCCCAGTGGACAGCGTGTGTGTCAAAACCCCATTGGACAGTGTGTGTGTCACAAAACCTACTGGACAGCGTGTGTCTCACAAACACCCATGTACAGTGTGAGAGTCACAAACCCCATTGGATAGCGTGTGTGTCACAAACCAGTTTGGACAGTGTGTATGTCACAAATATCATTGTACAGCGTATTTGTCATAAGCCCATTGGACAGAGAGTGTGTGTCACAAAACCCTCTGGGCAGCGTGTGTGTCGCGAACACCATTGGACAGCGTGTGTGTCACAAGCACCATTGGACAGAGTGTGTGTGTCACAAACCCCAATGGAATGTGTATGTTTCACAAACCCCATTGGACAGCGTGTGTGTGTCACAATCCCCTTTGGACAGTGTGCCTGTCACAAACCCCATGGGACAACGTGTGTGTGTCACAAACCCCATTGGAAAGTGTGTGTCACAAACCCCATTGGACAGTGTGTGTGTCACAAACCCCATAGGACATCGTGCACGTGTCACAATACCCATTGGACAGTGTGCGTGTGTCACAAACCCCATTAGACAGAATGTGTGTCACAAGCCCCCTTGGACACAGTGTATGTGTCACAATCCCCATAGGACAGCGTGTGTGTCACAATCCCCATTGGACAGCTTGTGTGTCACAAACCACATTGGACAGTGTGTATGTGTCACAATACCCATTGGACAGCGTGTGTGGCACAAAACCCATTGGACAGAGTTTGTGTCACATACCCTCGTGGACACTGTGAGTGTCACAAACCCCATTGGTCAGTGTGTGTGTCACAAACCCCATTTGATAGCGTGTGTATGTCACAAACTCCATTATAAAGTGGGCGTGTCACAAACCCCATTTGATAGCGTGTGTGTGTCGCAAACCCTATTGGACAGTGTGTAGGTCACAATCCTTATTGGACAGCGTCTGTGTCACAAACCCCATTGGACAGCGTGTGTGTCAAAAACACCATTGGACAGCGTGTGTGTCAGAATCCCCATTTGTCAGCGTGTGTGTCACAAACCCAATGGGACAGCTTGTGTGTCACAAGACCTATTGGACAGAGTGTTTGTGTCACAAAGCCCAATGGACAGCGTGTGTGTCACAATCTCCATTGGACAGCGTGTGTGTGTCACAAACCCCATTGGACAGTGTGCGTGTCATAAAACTCATTGGACAGCGTGTGTGTTTCACAATCCCCATTGGACAGTGTGCGTGTGTCACAAACCCCATAAGAGACAGAGTGTGTCACAAGCCCCTTTGGACGGAGTGTATGTGTCAAAATCCCCATTGGACAGCGTGTCTGTCACAAACCCCATTGGACATCGTGTGTGTCACAAACCCCTTTGGACAGTGGTTGTGTCACAAATCCCATTGGACAGCGTGTGTGTGTCACAATCCTCATTGGACAGTGTGTGTGTTACAAATTCCATTGGATAGAGTGTGTGTGTCACAAACCCTCCTGTTCAGTGTGTGTGTCACATAACCCATTGGACAGCGTGTGTGTCACAAATTCCATTGGACAGTGTGTGTGTCACAAACCCCATTGGACAGAGTTTGTGCTTAACAATACCCATTGGACAGTGTGTGTGTCACAAACCCCCTTGGACAGTGTGTGTTTCACAATACGCATTGGACACCGTGTGGGTCACAAACCCCATCGGACAGAGTGTGTGTGTCACAAACCCCATTGGACAGCGTGTGTGTCACAAACCCCATTGGACAGTGTGTGTGTGTCACAAGCACCAGTGGATAGCGTGTGTTAGTCACAAACCCTATTGGATAGTATGTATGTCACAATACCCATTGGACAGCTTGTGTGTCACAATCCCCATTGGAAAGCGTGTGTTTCACAAACACCCATGGACAATATGCTTGTCACAAACCCCATTGTAAAGAGTGTGTGTCACAAACCCCATTGGAAAGTGTATGTGTCACAAACCCCATTGGATAGCGTGTGTGTGTAACAAACCCTCCTGGTCAGTGTGTGTGTCACAAAACCCATTGGACTGCATGCGTGCCACAAACACTATTGGACAGTCTGTGTGAAGCAAACCCAATTGGTCAGCGTGTGTGTCACAAACCCCACTGCATAGCGTGTGCGTGTCACAAAAAACATTAGAAAGTATGCGTGTCACAAACCCCATTGGATAGCATATGTGATGTCACAAACCCTATTGGACAGAGTGTGTGTGTCACAATCCCCATTAGACAGCGTGTGTGTCACAAACCCCACTGGACAGCGTGTGTGCCACAATACTCATTGGACAGCGTGTGTGTTACAAACCCCATTGGACAGTGTCTGTGTGTCACAATACCTATTGGGCAATTTGTGTGTCACAAGCCCCATTGGACAGAGTTTGTCTCACCAACCCCCGTGGATACTGTGTGTGTCACATACCCCATTGGACAGTGTGTGTGTCAAAAACCCCACTCTAAAGCATGTGTTCAACGAACCCCATAGGACAGAGTGTGTGTCACAAGACCCATTGGAGAGAGTGTGTATGTAACAAAACCCATTGGATAGTGTGTGTGTCACAAACCCCAGTGGACAGAGTGTGTGTCACAAACCCCATGGGACAGAGTGTGTGTCACGAACCCCATTGGACAGCGTGTGTGTCACAAGCACCATTGGACAGAGTGCGGTGTCACAAACCCCATTCGAAAGTGTATGTGTCACAAACCTCATTGCACAGTGTGTGTGTGTCACAAACCCTATTGGACAGTGTGTGTGTCACAAAACCCACTGGAGAGCGTGTGTGTCACAAACCCCCGTGGACAGTGTGTGTGTCACAAACCCCAGTGGACAGCGTGTGTGTCAAAACCCCATTGGACAGTGTGTGTGTCACAAAACCCACTGGACAGCGTGTATCTCACAAACACCCATGTACAGTGTGAGAGTCACAAATCCCATTGGATAGCGTGTGTGTCACAAACCAGTTTGGACAGTGTGTATGTCACAAATATCATTGTACAGCGTATTTGTCATAAGCCCATTGGACAGAGAGTGTGTGTCACAAAACCCTCTGGGCAGCGTGTGTGTCGCGAACCCCATTGGACAGCGTGTGTGTCACAAGCACCATTGGACAGAGTGTGTGTGTCACAAACCCCATTGGAAAGTGTATGTTTCACAAACCCCATTGGACAGCGTGTGTGTGTCACAATCCCCTTTGGACAGTGTGCCTGTCACAAACCCCATGGGACAACATGTGTGTGTCACAAACCCCATTGGAAAGTGTGTGTCACAAACCCCATTGGACAGTGTGTGTGTCACAAACCCCATATGACATCGTGCACGTGTCACAATACCCATTGGACAGTGTGCGTGTGTCACAAACCCCATTAGACAGAATGTGTGTCACAAGCCCCCTTGGACAGAGTGTATGTGTCACAAACCCCATTGGACAGCGTGTGTGTCACAATCCCCATTGGACAGCTTGTGTGTCACAAACCACATTGGACAGTGTGTATGTGTCACAATACCCATTGGACAGCGTGTGTGGCACAAAACCCATTGGACAGAGTTTGTGTCACATACCCTTGTGGACACTGTGAGTGTCACAAACCCCATTGGACAGCGTGTGAGTGTAATAATACCCATTAAACATCGTGTGTGTCACAAACCCCATTGGAGAGCGTGTGTTTCACAAACCCCTTTGGACAGTGTGTGTGTCACAAACCCCATTGGATAGCGTGTGTGTGACGAAATCCCCTTTGCACAGTGTGTGTGTAACAATACCCATTGGACAGCTTGTGTGTCACAAACCCCCGTAGACACTCTGTGTGTCACAAACCCCACTGGACAGTGTGCCTTTCACAAACCCCATTGGACACCGTTTGTGTCACAAACCCTATTGGACAGCATGTGTGTCACAAACACCATTGGACAGTGTGTGTGTCACAAATCCCATTGGACACATGTGTGTCACAAATCCCATTGGAAAGCGTGTGTGTGTCACAAAACCCATTTGACAGAGTGTGTTTCATAAACACCATTGGACAGCGTGTGTGTCACAAACCCCATGGGACAGCGTGTGTGTGTCACAATCCCCATTGAAAAGTGTGAGTGTCATAAAATCCATTGGATAGCGTGTGTGTCTAAAACCCCATTTGAAAGTGTGTGTGACACAAACCCCATTGGATAGCGTGTGTGTGTCACAAACCCTATTGGGAAGTGTGTGTTTAACAAACCCCATTGTACAGCCTGTGTGCAAAAAACCCCGTTGGACAGCGTGTGTGTCACAAGACCCATTGGAAAGAGTGTGTGTGTCACAAACCCATTGGACATTGTGTAAGTCACAAACCCCATGGGACAGTCTGTGTGTCTCAAACCCCGATGGACAGCGTGGGTGTCACAAACCCCTTTGGACAGTGTGAGTGTCACAAACCCCACAGGACAGCGTGTGTGTCACAATCCCCATTGGACAGTGTGTGTGTGTCACAAATCCCATTGGACAGCGTGTGTGTGTCACAATCCCCATTGGACAGTGTGTGTGTCACAATCCCCATTAGACAGAGTGTGTGTTTCACAAACCCCATTGGACAGCGTGTGTGTCATAAACCCCATTGGACAGGATATGTGTGTGTCCCACTCCCACTGGAACAAAGTGTGTGTCACAAAACCCAATGGACAGCGTGTGTGTCACAAGCCCCATTGGACAGAGTGTGTGTGTCACAGACCCCTTTGGAAAGTGTATGTGTCACAAACCCCATTGGACAGCGTGTGTGTCACAAGCACTATTGGAGAGAGTGTGTGTGTCAAAAACCCCATTGGAAAGTGTATGTGTCACAAAACCCATTGGATAGCCTGTGTGTGTCACAAACTCCATTGGACAGCGTGTGCGTCACAAACACCCATGTACAGTGTGAGTGTCACAAACCCCATTGGACATCGTGTGTTTTACAAACCCCATTGGAGAGCATGTGTGTGTAACAATCCCTATTGGACAGTGTGTGTGTCACAAACCCCATGGGACAGAGTGTTTGTCACAAACGCTATTGGACAGCGTGTGTCTCACAAGCCCTTTGGACAGAGTGTGCGTGTCACAAAACCCACTGGACAGCGTGTGTGTCACGAACCCCATCGGACAGCGTTTGTGTCATAAGACCCATTGGACAGAGTGTATGTGTGACAAAACCCATTGGACAGCGTGTGTGTCGCAATCCCCATTGGACAGCGTGTGTGTCACAATCCCCATTGGACAGTGTGTGTGTCACAAACCCCACTGGACAGCGTGTGTGTAACAAACCCTCCTGGTCAGTGTCTGTGTCACAAACCCAATTAAACAGCGTGTAGTGTCAGAAACCCCATTGGACAGTGTGTATCACAAATCCCATTGGACAGTGTGTGTGTCACAAAACCCAATGGATAGCGTGTTTGTGTCACAAACCCCATTAGACAGAGTGTGTGTCACAATCCCCATTGGACAGAGTGTATGTGTCACATATCCCATTGTACAGCGTGTGTGTCACAATCCCCATTGCACAGCGTGTGTGTCATAAACACCATTGGACAGCGTGTGTGTGTAAGAATACCCATTGGACAGTGTGTGTGTCACAAACCCCTTGGGACAGAGTGTGTGTCACAAACACTATTGGACAGCGTGTGTGTGTCACAAACCCCACTGGACAGCGTGTGTGTCACGAACCCCATTGGAGAGCGTGTGTGTCACAAACACCCATGTACAGTGTGCGTGCCACAAACCCCATTGGACAAGGTGTGTGTCACAAACCCCTCTGGACAGTGTGTGTTTCACAATCCCCATTGGACAGAGTGTGTGTGTCACAAACCCAATGGGACAGTGTGCGTGTCACAAACCCGATTGGACAACGTGTGTGTCACAAAACTCTTTGGACAGTGTGTGTGTAACAAACACCTCTGGAGAGCGTGTGTGTGTTACAAACCTTATTGGACAGTGTGTGTGTCACAAAACCCATTGCACAGAGTGTGTGTCACAAGCCCCATTGCACAGAGTGTATGTGTCACATATCCCATTGGACAGCGTGTGTGTCACATTCCCCATTGGAAAGCGTATGTGTCACAAACCCTATTGGACAGGGTGTGTGTGTCACAATACCCACTGGACAGTGTGTGTGTCACAAGCCCCATTGGACAGAGTTTGTGCCACAAACCCCCGTGGACACTGTGTGTGTCACAAACCCCATTGGACAGTGTGTGTGTCACAAACTCCACTGGAAAACGTGTGTTTCACAAACCCCATGGACATTGTGCGTGCCACAAACCCCATTGGACAACGTGTATGTCACTTACCCCTTTGGGCAGTGTGTGTGTCAAAAACCCCATTGGACAGCGTGTGTGTGTCACAATCCCCATTGTACAGAGTCTGTGTGTGTCACAAACCCCATGGGACAGAGTGTGTGTCACGAACCCCCGTGGACAGTGTGCTTGTCACAAACCCCACTGGACATCGTGTGTGTCACAAACCCCTTTAGACAGTGTGTGTGTCACAAACACCATCGGACAGAGTGTGTGTCACAATCCCCATTGGACAGTGTGTGTGTCACAAAACCTATTGGACAGAATGTGTGTGTCACACACCCCATTGGACAGCGTGTGTGTCATAAACACCATTGGATAGCGTGTGTGTGTCACAAACCCCATTATACAGTGTGCGTGTCACAAACCCCTTTGGACACTGTGTGTGTCACAAACCCCATTGGACAGTGTGTGTGTCACAAACCCCCACGGACAGTGTGTGTGTCACAAAACCCACTGGACAGCGTGTGTGTCATAAACACCCATGGACAGTGTGAGTGTCACAAACCTCATTGGACAGTGTGTGTGTGTCACAATACGCATTGGACAGTGTGTGTCACAAACCACATTGGAAAGAGTTTGTGTCACAAACCCCATTGGACAGTTTCTGTGTCACAAAACCTATTGGACAGCATGTGTGTGTCACAATCCCCATTGGACAGAGTTTGTGTCACAAACGTCAGTGGAGAGCGTGTGCGTGTCACAAACCTCATTGGACAGCATGTAGTGTCAGAAACCCCATTGGACGGTGTGTGTCACAAATGCCATTGGACAGCGTGTGTGTGTCACAAACCCTCCTGGTCAGTGTGTGTGTCACAAGCCCCATTGGAAAGTGTGTTTGTCACAAACCCCATTGGAAAGTGTGTGTGCCACAAATCCCATTGCATAGCGTGAGTGTGTCACAAACTCCTTTATAAAGTAGTGCGTGTTCACAAACCCCACTGGATAGCGTGTGTGAGTCACAAACCCCATTGGACAGAGTGTGTGTCACAAACACCACTGGACATCGTGTGTGTGTCACAATCCCCACTGAACAGTGTGTGTGTCACAAAACCCATTGGATAGCGTGTGTGTCACAATCCCCATTGGACAGCGTGTGTGTCACAAACCCCATTGGACAGTGTGTCTGTGTCACAATACCCAATGGACAGTGTGTGTGTCACTATCCCCATTGGACAGCGTGTGTGTCACAAACCCCATTGGATAGCGTGTGTGTCACAATCACCATTGGACAGCGTGTGTGTGCCACAATCGCCATTGAACAGTGTGTGTGTCACAAAACGCATTGGATAAAGTGTGTCACAATCCCTATTGGATAGTGTGTGTGTCACAAATCCCATTGGACAGAGTTTGTGTCACAAACCCCATTGGACAGTGTGTATGTCACAAAACGCATTGGATAGGGTTTGCCTCACAATCCCCATTGGACAGCGTGTGTGTCACAAACACCACTGGACAACGTGTGTGTCAGAAACACCATTGGACAGTCTGTGTGTCACAAAACGCATTGGATAGCGTGTGTGTCACAATCCCCATTGGGCAGCGTGTGTGTCACAAGCGCCATTGGAAAGTGTGTGTGTCACAAACCCCATTGGACAGCGTGTGTGTGCCACAAAACCCATTTGATAGCATGTGTGTGTCACGAACCCCATTGGACAGCTTGTGAGCCAAAAGACCCATTGGTCAGAGTGTGTGTGTCACATTCCCCATTGGACAGTGTGTGTGTCACAAAAACCATTAGATAGCATGCGTGTCAGAAACCCCATTGGACAGTGTGTCTGTGTCAAAATACCCCATTGGACAGTGTGTGTGTCACAATCCCCATTGGACAGAGTTTGTGTCACAAGCCCCATTGGACAGCGTGTGTGTCTCAAACACCATTGGACAGTGTGTGTGGGACATACCCCATTGGATAGCGTGTGTGTGTCACAAATGCCATTGGATAGCATGTGTGTGTCACAAATCCCATTGGACAGCTTGTGTGTCGCAAACCCCATTGGAGAGCTTGTGTGTGTCACAAAGCCTGTTTGACAGAGTGTGTGTCACAAACACCACTCGACAGCGTGTGTGTGTCACAAACCCCATTGGACAGTGTGTGTGTCACAGTCCCCATTGGACAGAGTTTGTGTCACAAACCTCAGTGGACAGCGTGTGTGTGTCACAAACCCCAGTGGACAGCGTGTAGTGTCAGAAACCCCATTGGGCAGTGTGTGTCACAAACCCCATTGGACAGCGTGTGTGGGTCACAAACCCTCCTGGTCAGTGTGTGTGTCACAAACCAAATTGGAAAGTGTGTGTGCCACAAGTCCCATTGCATAGCGTGTCTGTGTCACAAACTCCATTATAATGTAGTGCGTGTTCACAAACCCCACTGGATAGGGTGTGTGAGTCACAAACCATATTGGACAGTGTGTAGGTCACAATCCCCATTGGACAGCGTCTGTGTCACAAACCCCATTGGACAGCGTGTGTGTCACAAACACCACTGGACATCGTTTGTGTGTCACAATCCCCATTGAACAGTGTGTGTGTCACAACCCCCATTGGACAGCGTGTGTGTCACAAACCCCATTGGAGAGTGTGTGTGTCACAATCCCGATTGGATAGAAGGTGTGTCACAAATCCCATTGGACAGAGTTTGTGTCACAAACCCCATTGGACATTGTGTGTGTCAAAAAAACGCATTGGATAGCGTTTCCCTCACAATCCCCATTGGACAGCGTGTGTGTCACAAACCCCATTATACAGTTTGTGTGTGTCACAAAACCCATTGGATAGCATGTGTGTGTCACAAACCCCATTGGATAGCGTGTAGTGTCAGAAAACACATTGGACAGTGTGTGTCACAAATGCCATTGGACAGCATGTGTGTCACAAACCCCATTGGACAACGTGTGTGTCACAAACCCCATTGGACAGTGTGTGTGTAACAAAACGCATTGGATAGCGTGTGTGTCACAATCCCCATTGGACAGCGTGTGTGTCACAATCCTCATTGGACCGTGTGTGTGTCACAAACCCCATTGGACAGTGTGTGTGTAACAAAACCAATTCGTCAGCGTGTGTGTCACAAACCCCATGGGACAGCGTGTGTGTGTCACAAACCCCATTGGAAAGTGTGTGTGTCACAAACGCCATTGGATAGCGTGTGTGTGTGACAATCCCCATTAAAAAGTGTGCGTGTCACAAACCCCCTGGACAGTTTGTGTGTCACAATCCCCATTTGACAGCGTGTGTGTCACAAACCCCCGTGGACACTGTCTGTGTCACAAACCCCATTGGACAGTGTGTGTGTCACAATCCCCATTGGACAGCGTGTGTGTCACAATCCCCATTGGACAGCACGTGTGTCACAAACCCCATTGGACAGAGTGTGTGTGTCACAAAACCCTTTGGATAGCATGCGTGTCACAGACCCCACTGGACAGCGTGCATGTCACAAGCACCATTGGAAAGTGTTTGTGTCACTAACCCAATTGGACAATGTGTATGTCACAATCCCCATTAGACAGCGTCTGTGTCACAAATCCCATTGGCCAGCGTGTGTGTCACAAACAACATTGGACAGCGTTTGTGTGTCACAATCCCCATTGGACAGTGTGTGTGTCACAAAACCTATTGGATAGCGTGTGTGTTACAAACCCCATTGGAAAGTGTGCGTGTCACAAACCCCATTGGATAGCGTGTGCGTGTCACAAACCCAATTAGAAAGTGTGTGTGTTACAAAACCCATTGGAAAGCATTTGTGTCACAAGACCCATTGGACAGAGTGTGTGTGTCACAAACCCCATTGGACAGCATGTGTGTCACAAATCCTATTGGACAGCGTGTGTGTGTCACAATACCCATTGGACAGTGTGTGTGTGTCACAATCCTTCCAGGTCAGTGTGTGTGTCACAAACCCCATTGGACAGCGTGTTTGTCACAAACCCCATTGGACAGCATGTGTGTTACAAACCCCATTGGACAGTGTGTGTGTGTCACAATACCCATTAAACAGTGTGTGTGTCACAAACCCCTTTGGACAGAGTTTGTGTCACAAACCCCATTGGACAGCGTGTGTGTCACAAACACCATTGGACAGTGTGTATGTCAGAAACCCCATTGGAAAGAGTATTTTTCACACAGCCCATTGGATAGCGTGTGTGAGTCAGAAACCCCATTGTACAGCGTGTTTGTCACAAGCCCATTGGACAGAGTGTGTGTGTCACAAAACCCCGTGGACACTGTGTGTATCACGAACGACATTTGAGAGTGTGTGTGTCACAAACCCCCCTGGACAGCGTGTGTATCACAAACACCATTTGACAGTGTGTATATCACAAATCCAATTTGAAAGCGTGTGTGTGTAACAATCCGTCCTGGTCAGTGTGTGTGTCAAACAGCCCATTGGACAGCGTGTGTGTCACAAATCCCATTGGACAGCGTGTGTGTCACAAACCCCTTTGGACAGTGTCTGCGCAACAAACCCCATTGGACAGCGTGTGTGTGTCACAAAACCCACTGGACAGCGTATGTGTCACGAACCCCATTGGACAGCGTGTGTGTCACAGGCACCATTGGACAGAGTGTGTGTGTCAGAAACCCCATTGGAAAGTGTATTTGTCACACAGCCCGTTGGATAGCGTGTGTGTCACAAACCATATTGGACAGTGTGTGTGTCACAAAACCCACTGGACAGCGTGTGTGTCAAAAACCCCATTGGACAGCATGTGTGTCACAAACCTCATTGGATAGCGTGTGTGAGTCACAAACTCCATTGTACACCGTGTTTGTGAGAAGCCCATTCGACATCACAGTGTGCATGTCAAAAACCCTTTGGACATCATGAGTGTTACAAACCCCTTTGGAAAGAGTGTGTGTCACAAACCCCATTGGACAGTGTGTCTGTGTGTCACAAACCCCATTGAACAGCTTGTGTGTCACAAATCCTTTTGGACAGTGTGTGTCTCACAAACCCCTTTGGAGAGTGTGTGTGTCACAAACCACATTGGACAGCGTGTGTGTGTCACAGTCCCCATTGGACATCATGTGTGTCACAAACCCCTTTGGAAAGAGTGTGTGTCACAAACCCCTTTGGAAAGAGTGTGTGTCACAAACCCCCTTGGAGAGCGTGTGTGTCACAAACTGCATTAGAAAGTGTGCGTGTCACAAACCCCATTGGAACGTGTGTGTGTCACAAACCCCATTGGATAGCATGTGTGGTTCACAAATCCCATTGGACAGCGTGTGTGTCACGAACCCCATTGGACAGCTTGTGTGTCACAAGGCCTTTGGACAGAGTGTGTGTGTCACAAAACCCACTGGTCAGAGTGTGTGTCACAAGCACCATTGGAGAGAGTGTGGTGTTCACAAACCCCATTGGAAAGTGTACGTGTCGCAAACCCCATTGGATAGCGTGTATGTGTCACAAACGCTATTGGAAAGTGTGTGTGTCACAAAACCCTATTGGACAGAGTTTGTGTCACAAACCCCAGTGGACATTGTGTGTCACAAAACCCTTTGGACTGCGTGTGTGTGTCACAATCCCCATTAGACAGAGTGTGTGTGACAAACCCCCCTGTACAGTGTCTGTGTCACAATCCCCATTGGACAGCGTGTGTGTCACAAGCCCCATTGGACTGCGTGTGTGTGTCACAAACCCCATTAGACAAAGTGTGTGTGACAAACCCTATTCGACATCGTGAGTGTCACAAAACCCATTGGACAGTCTGTGTGTCAGAAACCCCCCTTTACAGTGTGTGTCTCACAGTCCCCATTGGACAGCGTGTGTGTGTCACAAACCCCACTGGACTGCGTGTCTGTCACAATCCCCTTTGGACAGAGTGTGTGTGTGTCACAAACCCCACTGGACTGCGTGTGTGTCACGAACACTATTGGACAGCGTGTGTGTTCACAAAACCCATTGGACAGAGTGTTTGTGTCAGAAACCCCATTGGAACGTGTGTGTGTCATAAACCCCATTGGATAGAGTGTGTGTGTCGCAAACCCTAGTGGTCAGTGTGTGTGTCACAAACCCCACTGGACAGCATGTGTGTCACGAATCACATTCGACATCGTGTGTGTCACAAACCCCATTGGACAGTGTGTGTGTCAGAAACCCCCCTGTACATTGTGTGTCTCGCAATCCCCATTGGACAGCGCGTGTGTGTCACAATCCTCATTGGACAGAGTGTGTGTCACAAACCCTATTGGACAGTGTGTGTGTCACAAACCCCATTGGAAAGCGTGTGTGTCACAATCCCCATTGGACAGCGTGTATGTCACAAATCCCTTTGGAGAGTGTGTGTGTCACAATCCCCATTGGACAGTGTGTGTGTGTCACAAAACCCACTGGACAGCGTGTGTGTCAGAAACCGCATTGGACAGAGTTTGTGTCACAAGCCCCATTGGGCAGCATGTGTGTTTCACAAGCGCCATTGAACAGAATGTGTGTGTTACAAACACCATTAGAAAGTGTGCGTGTCACAAATCTCATTTGAAAGTGTGTATGTCACAAACCCCATTGGATAGCGTGTTTGTGTCACAAACCCCGTTGGACAGCGCGTGTTTTCCAAACTCCATTGGACAGCTTGTGTGTCACAAGACCTATTGGACAGAGTGTATGTGTCTCAAACCACATTGGACTGCGTGTGTGTCACAATCCCCATTGGACAGCGTGTGTGTCACAAACTCCATTAGACAGCGTGTGTGTCACAAACACCATTGGAAAATGTGTGTCACAAAGCCCATTGTATAGCATGTGTGTGTAATAAACCCTATTGGACAGTGTGTATGTTACAATCCCCATTGGACAGCGTCTGTGTCACAAACCCCATTGGCCAGCGTGTGTGTCACAAACACTATTGGACAGCGTGTGTGTGTCACAATCCCCATTGGACAGTGTGTGTGTCACAAAACCCATTGGATAACGTGTGTGTCACGAACACCATTATAAAGTGTGTGTGTCACAAACCCCATTGGATAGCGTGTGTGTTTCACAAACCCCATTATAAAGTGTGCGTGTCACAAACCCCATTGGACAGTGTCACAAAACCCCAGTGGAGAGCATGTTTGTCAAAACCCCATTGGAAAGCGTGTGTGTCACAAACACCCATGGACATTGTGCCTGTCACAAACCCCATTGTACATCGTGTGTGTCACAAACCCTTTTGGACTGTGTGTGCGTCACAAACCCCACTGGGCAGCGTGTATGTCACAAACACCCATGGACCGTGTGCGTGTCACAAAACCCATTGGACATCGTGTGTGTCAGAAATCTCTTCGGATAATGTGTGGGTCACAAACCCCATTGGATAGCGTGTGTGTGTCACAAACCCCATTAGAAAGTAGGTGTGTCACAAACCCCATTGGATAGCGTGTGTTTGTCACAAACCCCATTATAAAGTGTGCATGTCACAAACCCCATTTGATAGCGTGTGTGTGTCACAATCCCTATTGGACAGTGTATGTGTCACAAACATCATTGGACAGCGTGTGTGTCAGAAGCCCATTGGACAGAGTGTGTGTGTCACAACACCCACTGGACAGCGGGTGTGTCACGAACCTCATTGGACAGCGTGTGTGTCACAAACACCATTGGACAGAGAGTGTGTGTCACAAACCCCATTGGAAAGTGTATGTTTCACAAACCCCATTGGATAGTGTGTGTGTGTCACAAACCTTTTAGGACAGTGTTTGTCACAAAACCCACTGGACACCGTGTGTGTTCACAAACCCCATTGGACAGCGTGTTTGTCACAATCCCCACTGAACAGCGTCTGTGTCACAAACCCCATTGCACAGTGTGTGTGTCAGAAACCCCATGGAACAACATGTGTGTGTCACAAACCTCATAGGAAAGTGTGTGTCACAAACCCCATTGGACAGTGTGTGTGTCACAAACACCATTGGACAGCATGTGTTTGTAACAATACCCATTGGACACTGCGTGTGTCACAAACCCCATTGGACAGTTTGTTTGTCACAAACTCCACTGGACAGCGTGTGTGTCACAAAAACCCATGGATAATGTGCGTGTCACAAACCCCATTGGACATCGTGTGTGTCACAAAACTCTTTGGACAGTGTGTGTGTCACAAACCCCATTGGACAACGTGTGTGTGGCACAAACCCCATTGGAAACTGTGTGTCACAAACCCCATGGGACAGAGTGTGTGTGTCACAAACCCCATTATAATGTGCGCGTGTCACAAACCCCATATGATAGCATGTGTGTGTCACAAACCCTACTGGACAGTGTGTAGGTCACAATCCCCATTGGACAGCGTCTGTGTCACAAACCCCAGTGGACAGCGTGTGTGTCACATAACCCATTGGACAGCGTGTGTGTTACAAGCCATTGGACAGACTGTGTGTGTCACAAAACCCATTGGACAGCGTGTGTTTGTCACAATCCCCATTGGACAGTGTGTGTGTCACAAACCACATTGGACAGAGTGTGTGTGTCACAATCCCCATTGGACAGTGTCTGTGTCAGAAACCCCATTGGACAGTGTGTGTGTCACAAACCCTATAGGACAGTGTGTGTGTCACAAAACCCACTTGAGAGCATGTGTGTCACAATCCCCATTGGACAGCGTGTATGTCACAAATCCCATTGGAGAGTGTGTGTGTCACAATCCCCATTGGACAGTGTGTGTGTGTCACAAAACCCACTGGACAGCGTGTGTGTCAGAAACCGCATTGGACAGAGTTTGTGTCACAAGCCCCATTGGGCAGCGTGTGTGTTTCACAAGCGCCATTGAACAGAATGTGTGTGTTACAAACACCATTAGAAAGTGTGCGTGTCACAAATCTCATTTGAAAGTGTGTATGTCACAAACCCCATTGGATAGCGTGTTTGTGTCACAAACCCCGTTGGACAGCGTGTGTTTTCCAAACTCCATTGGACAGCTTGTGTGTCACAAGACCCATTGGACAGAGTGTGTGTGTCTCAAACCCCATTGGACATCGTGTGTCTCACAAATCCCATTGGACAGAGTGTGTGTGTTGCAAACCCCATGGGACAGAGTGTGTGTCACAAACCACAGTGGACAGCGTGTGTAGTCACAAACCCCATTAGATAGCGTGTGTGTGTTCCAAACCCCATTAGAAAGTGTGCATATCAAAAACCCTATTGGAAAGTGTGTGTGTCACAAACCCCATTGGACAGTGTATTTGTGTCACAAACCATATTTGACAGCATGGGTTTCACATACCCCATTGGACAGCTTGTGTGTTACAAGACCCATTAGACAGAGTGTGTGTGTCACAAACGCCATTGGAGAGCGTGTGTGTCACAAACCCTATTGGACAGCGTGTGTGATTCACAAGCCCATTGGACAGAGTGTGTGTGTCACAAAACCCACTAGACAGCATGTGTATCATGAACCCCATTGGACAGTGTGTGTTTCACAAACCCCATTGGACAGCGTGTGTGTGTCACAATCCCCATTTGACAGTGTGTGTGTCACAACACCATTGGACAGCGTGTGTGACACAAGCCTATTGGACAGAGTGCGTGTGTCACAAAACACACTGGACTACGTGTGTGTCACGAAGCCCATTGGACAGCGTGTGTGTCACAAGCACCACTGGACAGAGTGTGTGTCTCACAAACCCCATTGGAAAGTGTATGTGTCACAAACCCCATTGGATAGCATGTGTGTGTGTCACAAAGCCTATTGGAGAGTGTGTGTGTCACAAACCACTGGACAGCATGTGTGTCAGAAACCCCATTGGACAGTGTGTGTGTAACAAACCTCTTTGGACAGCGTGTGTGCTTCACAATACCCTTTCGACAGTGTGTGTGTCACAAACCCCATTAGAAAGTGTGCATATCAAAAACCCCATTGGAAAGTGTGTGTGTCACAAACCCCATTGGACAGTGTATTTGTGTCACAAACCCATATTGGACAGCGTGTGTTTCACAAACCCCATTGGACAGCTTGTGTGTTACAAGACCCATTAGACAGAGTGTGTGTGTCACAAACCCCATTGGAGAGCGTGTGTGTCACAAAACCCATTGGACAGGGTGTGTGTGTCACAAAACCCATTGGATAGTGTGTGTGTCACAAAACCCACTGGACAGCGTGTGTGTCACAAACCCCATTGAACAGCGTGTGTATCACAAGCCCCTTGGGACAGCGTGTGTATTCACAAAACCCATTGGACAGAGTGTGTGTATCACAAAACCCATTGGATAGCGTGTGTGTGTCACAAACCCTCCTGGTCAGAGTGTGTGTCACAAAACCCATTGGACAGCATGCGTGTCGCAAACACCATTGGACAGTGTGTGTGTAAGAAACCCAATTGGTCAGCGTGTGTGCCACAAACCCCATTGGAAAGTGTGTGTGTCACAAACCCCATTGGATATAGTGGGTGTGTCACAAACCCCAATAGAAAGTGTGCATGTCACAAACCCCATTGGATACCATGTGTGTGTCACAAAACCTATTGGACAGTGTGTGTGTCACAAACCCCATTGGATAGCGTGTGTGTGTCACAAACCCTATTGGACAGTGTGTGTGTCACAAAACACACTGGACAGCGTGTGTGTCGCAAGCCCCATTTGACAGCGTGTGTGTCACAAGCACCATTGGGCAGAGTGTGTGTGTCACAAACCCCTTTGGAAATTGTATGTGTCACAAAACCCATTGGATAGCGTGTGTGAGTCACAAACCCTATTGGACAGTGTGTGTGTCACAAAACACACTGGACAGCATGTGTGTTGCAAGCCCCATTTGACAGCGTGTGTGTCACAAACACCATTGGACAGCGCGTGTGTGTAACAATACCCACTGGACAGCGTGTGTGTCACAAACCCCATTGGAAAGTGTATGTGTCGCAAAACCCTTTGGATAGCATGTGTGTATCACAAACACTTTCGGACAGTGTGTGTGTCACAAAACACACTGGACACCGTGTGTTTTCACAAACGCCATTGGACAGCGTGTTTTTCACAAGAGCCATTGGACAGAGTGTGTGTGTCACAAAGCCCATTGGACAGCGTGTGTGTCACAGTCCCCATTGGACAGAGTGTGTGTCACAAACACCATTGGACAGCGTGTCTGTGTAACAAACCCCCGTGGACACTGTGTGTGTCAAAACACCCATGGATAATGTGTGTGTCACAAACTCCATTCGACATCGTTTGTGTCACAAACACCTTTCGACAGTGTGTGTGTCACAAAAGCATTAGACAGCGTGTGTGTCACAAACACCCATGGACAGTGTGTGTGTCACAAACCCCTTTGGACAGTGTGTGTGTCACAAACCCCATGGTACAGAGTGTGTGTCACAAACCCCTCTGGACATCGTGTGTTTTTCACAAAACTCTTCGGACAACGTTTGTGTCACAAACCCCATTGGACAGCGAGTTTGTGTCACAATCCCCATTGGACAGTGTGTGTGTCAAAAATCCCATGGTACAGAGTGTGTGTCTCGAACCCCATTGGACAGCGTGTGTGTCACAAGCGCAATTGGACAGAGTGTGTGCATCACAGACCCCATTGGAAAGTGTATGTGTCACAAACACCATTGGATAGCGTGTGTGTCACAAACCCCATTTGAAAGTGTGTGTGTCACAAACCCATTGGACAGCGTTTGTGTGTCACAAAACCCATTGGACAGCATGCATGTCACAAACACTATTGGACAGTCCGTGTGTAACAAACCCAAATGGTCAGCGTGTGTGTCACAAACCCCATGGGGCAGCGTGTGTGTGTCACAAACCCCTTTGGAAAGTGTGACTGTCACAAACACCATTGGACAGCGTGTGTGTCACAAGCCCCATTAGAAAGAGTGTGTGTCACAAACCCAATTGGATAGCGTGTGTGTGTTCCAAACCCCATTAGAAAGTGTGCATATCAAAAACCCTATTGGAAAGTGTATGTGTCACAAACCCCATGGGACAGCGTGTGTGTGTCACGAACCCCATTGGAGTGCGTGTGTGTCACAAACACCATTGGACAGCGTGTGTGTGTCACAATCCCCATTGGACAGTGTGTGTGTCACAAAACCCATTGGATAGAGTGTGTGTCACAAACCCCATTTGAAAGTGTGTGTGTCACAAAACCATTGGACAGCGTTTTTGTGTCACAAACCCTATTGGACAGTGTGTTTGTCACAAACCCCATTGGAAAGCGTGTGTGTCACAAACCCCTTTAGACAGCATGTGTGTGTCACAAACACCATTGGACAGCGTGTGTGTCACAGACCCCAGTGGACAGTGTGTGTGTAACAAACCCAATTGGTCAGCGTGTGTGTCACAAACCCAATTAGAAAGTGTGCGTGTCACAAACCACATTGGATAGCATGCGTGTGTCACAAACCCTATTGGACAGTGTGTAGGTCACAATCCCCATTGGACAGCGTCTGTGTCACAAACCCCATTGGACAGTGTGTGTGTCACAAACACCATTGGACAGCGTGTGTGTGTCACAATCCCCATTGGACAGTGTGTGTGTCACAAAACCCATTGGATAGCGTGTGTGTCACAAACCCCATTTGAAAGTGTGTGTGTCACAAACCCATTGGACAGCGTTTGTGTGTCACAAACCCCATTGGACAGTGTGTGTGTCACAAACCCCATTGGAACGTGTGTGTGTCACAAACCTCATTGGATAGCGTGTGTGTCACAAACCATATTTGAAAGTGTGCGTGTCACAAACCCCTTTGGAAAGTGTTTTTGTCACAAACCATATTTGAAAGTGTGTGTGTCATAAACACCATTGGATAGCGTGTGTGTGTCACAAACCTTATTGGACAGTGTATGTGTCACAAACCCCATTGGACAGCCTGTGTGTGTCACAATCCCCATGAGACAGCGTGTGTGTGTCACAAACCCCATGGGACAGAGTGTGTGTCACAAACAGTATTGGACAGACTGCGTTTGTCACAAAACCCACTGGACAGCGTATGTGTCACGAACCCCATTGGACAGCGTGTGTGTCACAAGCACCATTGGACAGAGTGTGTGTCATAAACCCCATTGGACAGAGAGTGTGTGACAAACCTCATTGGACAGAGTGTGTGTGTCACAAAACCCATTGGACAGAGTGTGTGTGACAAACCCCATTGGACAGAGTTTGTGTCACAAACTCCATTGGACAGAGTGTGCGTGTCACAAAACCCACTGGACAGCGTGTGTGTCACAAACCCCATTGGACAGCGTGTGTGTAACAAACCTGTTTGGACAGCGTGAGTGCGTCACAATACCCATTGGACAGTGTGTGTGTCACAAACCTCATTGGACGTAGTTTGTGTCACAAACCCCATTGGACAGCGTGTGTTTCACAAACACCATTGGACTGTGTGTGTGTCACAAACTCCATTGGACAGAGTGTGTGTGTCACAAAACCCACTGGAGAGCGTGTGTGTCACAAACCCCTTTGGACAGCGTGTGTGTAACAAACCTCTTTGGACAGCGTGAGTGCGTCACAATACCCATTATACAGTGTGTGTGTCACAAACCCGATTGGACAGCGTGTGTGTGTCACAACACCCATTGGACAGCAAGTTTGTCACAAGAACATTGGACAGAGTGTGTGTGTCACAAACCCCTTTGGAAAGTGTATGTGTCACAAACCCCATTGGATAGCGTGTGTGTGTCACAAAGCCTATTGGAGAGTGTGTGTGTCACAAAACCCACTGGACAGCGTATGTGTAACAAACCTCTTTGGACATCGTCTGTGCGTCACAATACCCATTGGACAGTGTGTGTGTCACAAACCCATTGGACAGAGTTTGCGTCACAATACCCATTGGACATTTTGTGTGTCACAAACCCCATTGGACAGAGTTTGTGTCACAAACCCCATTGGACAATGTGTGTGTGTCACAAACCTCCTGGTCAGTGTGTGTGTCACAAGCACCATTGGAGAGAGTGTGTGTGTTACAAACATTATTGGACAGTGTGTGTGTCACAAACCTCATTGGACAGCGTGTGTATCAAAAGCCACATTCGACAGACTGTATGTGTCACAAACCCCACTGGACACGTGGGTGTCACAATACCCATTGGACAGTGTGTGTGTCACAAACCCCATTGGACAGTGTGTGTGTCACAAACCGCATTGGACAGCGTGTGTGTGTCAGAAACCCCATTGGACAGTGTGTGTGTCACAAACCGCATTGGACAGCGTGTGTGTGTCACAATCCCCATTGGACAGCGTGTGTGTCACAAACCCCATCGGACAGAGTGTGTGTGTCACAAAACCCACTAGACAGCATGTGTGTTATGAACCCCATTGGACAGCGTGTGTGTCACAATCACCATTGGACTGAGTGTGTATCTCACAAACCCCATCGGAGAGCGTGTGTGTGTCACAATACCCATTGGACAGTGTGTGTGTCACAATCCCAAGTGGACAGCGTGTGTGTCAAAGCCCCATTGGACAGTGCGTGTGTGACAAAACCCACTGGACAGCGTGTGTGTCACAAACACCCATGGACAGTGTGTGTTTGTCACAATCCCCACTGGACTGCGTGTGTGTCACAAGCACCACTGGACAGAGTGTGTGTGTCACAAACCCCATTGGAAAGTGTATGTGTCACAAACCCCATTGGATAGTTTGTGTGTGTCTCAAAGCCTATTGGGGAGTGTGTGTGTCACAAAACCCACTGGACAGTGTGTGTGTCACAAACCTCATTGGACAGCGTGTGTGTCACAATCACCATTGGACAGACCGTGTGTCTCACAAACCCCATTGGAAAGTGTATGTGTCACAAAGCGCATTGTATAGAGTGTATGTGTCACAAACCGCACGGGAGAGCGTGTGTGTGTCACAAACCCCATTGTACAGCGTTTTTGTCACAAGCCCTTTGGAGAGAGTGTGTGTGGCTCAAATCCCATTGTACAGCGTGTTTGTCATAATTCCCATTGGACAGCGTGTGTGTTTCACAAACCCCATTGGACAGAGTGTGTATGTCAAACCACATTGGATAGAGTGTGTGTCACAAACCCCATTGGACAGAGTGTGTGTGACAAACCCCATTTTACAGTGTATGTGTCACAAACCCCATTGGACAGCGAGTGTGACACAGACACCATTGGACAGAGTGTGTGTGTCACAAAACCCACGGCACAGTGTGTGTGTCACAAACCCCTTTGGACAGAGTTCGTGTCAGAAATACCATTGGACAGCGTGTGTATCACAAACCCCATTGAAAAGTGTATGTGTCACAAACCGCATTGGATACCGTGTGTGTGACACAAACCCCATTGTACAGCGTGTTTGTCACAAGCCATTTGGACAGAGTGTGTGTGTCACAAACCCCGTTGCACAGCGTGTGTGTCAAAAACCCCTTTAGACAGTGTGTGTTTCACAAAGCACATTGTACAGCGTGTGTGTGTCACAATCCCCATTGGACAGTGTGTGTGTCACAAACCCCGTTGGACAGCGTGTGTCTGTCACAATACCCATTGGACAGCAAGTGTGTTACAAGACCATTGGACAGTGTGTGTGTGTCACAAAACCCAATGAACAGCGTGTGTGTCACAAATCCCATTGGACAGCGTGTGTGTCACAAGCCCATTGGACAGAGAGTGTGTGTCACAAACCCCATTGGAAAGCGTGTGTGTGTCACAAACCCCATTGGATAGAGTGTGTGTGTCACAAACCCCATTAGAAATTATGCGTGTCACAAACCCCATTGGATAGCGTGTGTGTGTTACAAGCACCATTGGACAGAGTGTGGTGTCACAATCCCCATTGGACAGCGTGTGTGTCACAAACCCCATTGGATATCGTGTGTCTCTCACAAGAACCATTGGACAGAGCGTGGTGTCACAATCCCCACTGGACAGCGTTTGTGTCACAAACCCCATTGGATGGCATGTGTGTCACAAGCACCATTGGACAGAGTGTGGTGTCTCAAGCACCATTGGACAAAGTGTGGTGTCACAAACCCCATTGGAAAGTGTATGTGTCACAAACCCCTTTGGATAGCGTGTGTGTGTCACAAACCCTATTGGACAGTGTGTGTGTCACAAAACCCACTGCATAGCGTGTGTGTCACAAACGCCATTGCGCAGCGTGTGTGTCACAAGACCCATTGGACAGAGTGTATTTGTCACAAAGCCCATTGGACAGCGTGTGTGTCACAAACCCCATTGGACAGGGTGTGTGTGTCACAATACCCTTTGGACAGTGTGTGTGTCACAAACCTCATTGGACACAGTTTGTTTCACAAACCCCATTGGACAGCATGTGTGTCAAAACCCAACTGGACAGCGTGTGTGTCACAACCCCCCCTGTTCAGTGTGTTTGTCACAATCCCAGGTGGAAAGCGTGTGTGTCAAAGCCCCATTTGATAATGTGTGTGTCACAAAACCCACTTGACAGCGTGTCTGTCACAAACACCCTTGGACAGTGTGAGTGTCACAAACCCTATTGGACAGTGTGTGTATCATAAAACCCTTTTGACAGTTTGTGTGTCAAAAACCCCATTGGACAGAGTGTGTGTGTCACAAGCCCATTTGACAGAGTGTGTGTGTCACAAAACCCACTGGACAGCGTGTGTGTCACAAGCACCATTAGAAAGTGTGTGTACCACAAACACCATTGGATAGCGTGTGTGAGTCACAAACCCTATTGGACAGTGTATGTCTCACAAACCCCATTGAACAGCATGTGTATCACGAACCCCATTAGACAGCGTGTGTGTCACAAGACCCATTGGACAGAGTGTGGTGTCACGAACACCATTGGACAGCGTGTGTGTGTCACAATCCCCATTAGACAGCGTGTGTGTCAAAACCCAATTGGACAGTTTGTGTGTCACAAAACCCGCTGGACAGCGTGTTTGTCACAAACACCCATGAACAGTGTGTGTGTCACAATTCCCATTGAACAGTGTGTGTGTCACAAACACCATTGGGAAGTGTATGTATCACAAACACCATTCGATACCGTGTGTGTGTCACAAACCCTATTCGACAGTGTGTGAGTCACAAACCCCACTGGACAGGGTGTGTGTTCACAAACCCCATTGGACAGCGTGTTTTTCACAAGACCCATTGGACAGAGTGTGTGTGTCACAAAGCCCATTAGATAGCGTGTGTGTCACAAACCCCTTTGGACAGTGTGTTTGTCACAAACACTATTGGACAGCGTGTGTGTGTCACAAGCCCATTGGACAGAGTGTGTGTGTCACAAAACCCACTGGACAGCGTGTGTGTCACAAACCGCATTGAACAGCGTGTGTGTCACAAGCACCATTGGACACAGTGTGGTGTCACAAACCCCATTGGAAAGTGTATGTGTCACAAACCCCATTGGATAGCGTGTGTGTGTCACAAAACCTCCTGGTCAGTGTGTGTTTAGAAAACCATTGGACAGCATGCCTGTCACAAACACCATTGGACAGCGTGTGTGTGTCACAAACCCCATTGGAGAGTGTGTGTCACAAACCACATTGGATAGCGTGTGTGTGTCACAAACCCCATTGGATAGCGTGTGTGTCTCAAGCCCCATTAAACAGAGTGTATGTGTCACAAATCCTATTAGACAGTGTGTGGGTCACAAAATCCACTGGCGAGAGTGTGTGTCACAAACACCATTGGACAGCGTGTCTGTCACAAGCCCCTTTAGAGAGAATGTATGTGTCACAAACACCATTGGACAGCATGTGTGTGTCACAATTCCCATTGGACAGTGTGTGTGTCACAAACACCATGGGACTGAGTGTGTGTCACGAACTCCATTGGACAGTGTGTGTCACAAGCGCCATTGGACAGCGTGTTTGTGTCACAAACCCTCCTGATCAGTGTGTGTGTCTCAAAACCCTTTGGACAGCATGCGTGTCACAAACACAATTTGACAGTGTGTGTATAACAAACCCAATTGGTCAGCGTGTGTGTCACAAACCCCATTGGACAGCGTGTGTGTCACAAGCACCATTGGACAGCGTCTTTGTCACAAACTCAATGGGACAGAGTGCGTGTCACAAACATTATAGTACAGCGTGTGTGTGTCACAAAACCCACTGGACAGCGTGTGTGTCACAATCCACATTGGACAGCATGTGTGTCACAAGCTCCATTGGACAGAGTGTGGTGTCACAAACCCCATTGGATAGCCTGTGTGTGTCACAAACCCTCCTGGTCAGTGTGTGTTTAGAAAACCATTGGACAGCAAGCCTGTCACAAGCTCCATTGGACAGAGTGTGGTGTCACAAACCCCATTGGATAGCGTGTGTGTGTCACAAACCCCATTGGAGAGAGTGTGTGTCACAATCCCCATTGGACAGCGTGTGTGTCACAATAAGCCATGGACAGTGTGCGTGACGCAAACCAAATTGGACAGCGTGTGCGTGTCACAAACCCTATTGGACAGTGTGTGTGTCACAAACTCCACTGGATAGCATGTGTGTCAAGAACCCCATTGGACAGCGTGTGCCTCACAAGACCCATTGGATAGAGTGTGTGTGTCACAAAACCCCCTGGACAGCGTGTGTGTCATAAACCCCATTGGACAGCGCGTGTGTGTCACAAACCCCATTGGACAGAGTGTGTGGGACAAACACCATTGGACAGTGTGTGTGTCACAAATCCCATTGAACAGCGTGTGTGTGAGAAACCCCACTGGACAGCGTGTGTCTCACAAACCACTTTGGAAAGTTTATGTGTCACAAACCCCATTAGATAGCGCGTGTGTGTCACAGAACCCACTGGACAGCGTGTGTGTAACACACCCCATTGGACAGCGTGTGTGTCACAAGCCCCATTGGACAGAGTGTATGTGTGACAAACCCATTTGACAGCGTGTGTGTCACAATGCCCTTTGGACAGCTTGTGTGTCACAAACCCCATTGGACAGCGTGTGTGTGTCACAATCCCCATTGGACAGTGTGTGTGTGTCACAAACCCCATTGGACAGTGTGTGTGTCACGAACCCCATTGGACAGTGTGTGTGTCACATGCCCATTGGACAGAGTGTGTGTGTGACAAACCCATTTGACAGCGTGTGTGTCACAATCCCCATTGCACAGCGTGTGTGTCACAAGCACCATTGGACAGAGTGTGTGTGTCACAAACCCTTTTGGACAGCGTGTGTGTCACAAACCCCATTGGTCAGCGTGTGTGTGTCACAATACCCATTGGAGAGTTTGTGTGTCACAAATCCCATTGGACAGTGTGTTTGTCAGAAACCACATTGGACAGAGTTTGTGTGTCACAAAACCCATTGTACAGCGTGTTTGTAACAATCCCCATTGGACAGCGTGTGTGTCACAAACCCCATTGGACATAGTGTGTGTGACAAACCCCATTGGACAGAGTGTGTGTGACAAACCCCATTGGACAGATTGTGTGTCACAAACCCCATTAGACAGTGTGTGTGTCAGAAACCCCATGGGACAGCGTGTGTGTGTCACAAATTCCATTGGAATGTGTGTTTGTCGCAAACCCCATTTGAAAGTGTGTGTGCTACAAACCCCTTTGGACAGCGTGTGTGTCAGAAAACCCATTAGAAAGTGTGCGTGTCACAAACGCCATTGGACAGCGTGTGTGTCACAGACCGCATTAGACAGCGTGTGTGTCAAAAGCCCCTTTGGACAGTGTGTGTGACACAAACCCCATTGAACAGAGTGTGTGTGACAAACCCTATTGGACAGTGTGTGTTTCACAAACCCCACCGGACGGCGTGTGTGTCAAAAACCCCATTGTACAGAGTGTGTAAGTCACAAACCCCATTGGAAAATGTATGTGCCACAAACCCCATTAGAAAGTGTGTGTGTCGCAAACCCCATTGGATATCATGTGTGTGTCACAAACCCTGTTGGACAGTGTGTATGTCACAATCCCTATTTGGCAGTGTCTGTGTCACAAACACCATTGGACAGCGTGTGTGTCACAAACACCATTGGACAGTGTGTGTGTGTCACAATCCCCATTGGACAGTGTGTGTGTCACAAAACCCATTGGACAGTGTGTGTGTCACAAACCCTATTGGACAGTGTGTATGTCACAAAACCCACTGGACAGCTTGTGTGTCACAATCGCCTTTGGACAGTGTGTGTGTCACAATCCCCAGTGGACAGCGTGTTTGTCACAAACCCCACTGGACAGCGTGTGTTTCGCAAACACCCGTGGACAGAGTGAGTGTGTCACAAACCCCATTGGAAAGGGTGTGTGTCACAAACCCCATTGTACAGCGTGTGTGTCACAATCCCCATTGGACAGCGTGTTTGTCACAAACCCCACTGGACAGCGTGTGTTTCACAAACACCCGTGGACAGAGTGAGTGTCACAATCCCCATTGGAAAGGGTGTGTGTCACAATCCCCATTGGACAGCGTGTGTGTCACAAACCCCATTTGACAGCGTGTGTGTCACAATCCCCATTGGACAGCGTGTGTGTCACAATCCCCATTGGACAGTGTGTGTGTCGCAAACCCCATTGGAAAGTGTATGTGTCACAAACCCCATTGGATAGTGTGTGTGTGTCACGAAACCCACTGGACAGAGTGTGTGTCACAAGGCCCATTGGACAGAGTGTGTGTCCCTAACCCCATTGGACAGTGCGTGTGTCACAAACCCACCTGGACAGTGAGTGTGTCACAATCCCCATTGGACAGCGTGTGTGTCACAAGACCCATTGGACAGAGTGTGTGTGTCACAAAACCCATTGGACAGCGTGTGTGTCAAAAACCCCTTTGGACAGTGCGTGTGTCACAATCCCTATTGGACAGAGTGTGTGTGTCATAAAACCAATTGGATAGCGTGTGTGTGTCACAAACCCTAGTGAACAGTGTATGTGTCACAAACCCCATTCGACATCGTGTGTGTCACAAACCCCTTTGGACAGTGTGTGTGTCACAAACCCCTCTGGACAGTGTGTGTGTCACATACCCCATTGGACAGAGTGTGTGTTGGAAACCCCATTGGACAGTGTGTGTGTATCACAATACCCGTTGGACAGAGTCTGTGTCACATACTCCTCTGGAGAGCGTGTTTGTCACAAGCACCCTTGGAGGGTCTCTATATAACAAATTCCATTGTACAGCGTGTGTGTCACTAACTCACCTGGACAGTGTGTGTGTTACAAACCCCTTTGGACATCGTCTGTGTCACAATCCCCATTGGACAGTGTGTCTGTTTCAAAAACCATTGGACTGCGTGTGTGTGTCAAAATCCCCATTAGACAGAGTGTGTGTGACAAACTCCCCTGTACAGTGTGAGTGTCACAATCCCCA
Source organism: Columba guinea (assembly GCA_032206185.1). NCBI lineage: Eukaryota > Metazoa > Chordata > Aves > Columbiformes > Columbidae > Columba > Columba guinea. The sequence continues at coordinate 1,528,251 of JAVLUU010000053.1, read as the reverse complement.
TTGGACAGTGTGTATGTGTCACAAACCCCATTGCACAGCGTGTGTGTCACAAACACCTCTGGACAATGTGTGTGTCACAAACCCCATTGGAAACTGTGTGTGTCAAAAACACCATTCGATAGACTGTGGGTGTCACAAACACCGTTGGACAGCGTGTGTGTGTCACAATCCCCATTGGACAGCGTGTGTGTCACAAACCCCATCGGACAGAGTGTCTGTCACAATCCCCATTGGACAGTGTGTGTGTCACAAACCCTATTGGAGTGTGTGTGTGTCACAAACCCCATTGGACAGTGTGTGTGTCACAAGAACCATTGGACAGAGCGCGTGGGTCAGAAACCCCATTTTAAAGTGTATTTGTCACACAGACCTTTGGATAGCGTGTGTGTGTCACAAACCCTATTGGACAGTGTGTGTGTCACAAAACCCACTGGACAGCGTGTGTGTCAAAAAAACCATTGGACAGCATGTGTCTCACAAACTCCATTAGACAGCGTGTGTGTCACAAACCCCATTGGACAGCGTCTGTGTCACAAACCCTTTGGACAGAGTGTGTGTGTCACAAACCCCATTGTACAGCGTGTTTGTCACAAACCCTTTGGACAGAGTGTGTGTGTCACAAACCCCATTGTACAGCGTCTTTGTCACAATCCTCACTGGACAGCGTGTGTGTCGCAGACCCCATTGGACAGAGTCTGTGTGACAAACACCATTGGACAGAGTGTGTGTCACAAACAGCATTGGACAGCGTGTGTGTGTCATAAACCCCATTGGACAGCGTGTGTGTCACAAACCCCATTGGACAGCGTGTGTGTCACTAAACACTTTGGACAGAGTGTATGTGTCACAATCCCCATTGGACAGCGTGTGTGTCACAAACACTATTGGACAGCGTGTGTGTCACAATCCTTATTGGACAGAGTGTGTGTGTCACAATTCCCATTGGACATCGTGTGTGTCACAAACCCATTTGAACAGTGTGTGTGTCACAAAACCCATTGGATAGCGTGTGTGTGTCACAAACCCCATTGTACAGAGTGTTTGTCACAATCCCCATTGGACAGCATGTGTGGTACAAGCCCATTGGACAGAGTGTTTGTGTCACAAAACCCCGTGGACACTGTGTGTATCACGAACGCCATTGGACAGTGTGTGTGTCACAAACACCCCTGGACAGTGTGTGTGTCACAAACCCCATTGGACAGTGTGCGTGTCACAAACCCCATTGGACATCGTGTGTGTCACAAAACCCTTTGGAGAGTGTGTGTCACAAACCCCATTGGATAGAGTGTGTGTGACAAACCACTTTGGACAGGGTGTGTGTCACAAACACCATGGGAAAGCGTGTGTCTTTCAAAATCCCCATTGGACAGTGTGTGTGTGTCACAATCCTTCCTGGTCTGTGTGTGTGTCACAAATGGAATTGGACAGCATGTGTGTCACAAACCCCATTGGACAGTGTGTGTGTGTCACAATACCCATTGGACAGATTTTGTGTCTCAAAACCCATTGGACAGCGTGTGTGTCACAATCCCTCCTGGTTAGTGTGTGTGTCACAAAACCCATTGGAGAGCGAGTGTGTCAGAAACCCCATTGGACAGTGTGTGTCACGAACCCCATTGGACAGTGTGTGTGTCACAAAACCCACTGGACAGCGTTTGCGTGATAAACCTCATTGGACAGTGTGTGTGTCAAAAGCCACATTGGACAGCGTATGTGTGTCACAAACCCATTGGACAGCCTGTGTGTCACAATCCCCATTGGACAAAGTTTGTGTCACAAACCCCATTGGACAGCGACTGTGTCACAAACCCCATTAGAAAGTGTCTGTGTCATAAACCGCATTAAATAGCGTGTGTGAGTCACAAACCCCATTGTACAGCGTCTTTGTCACAATCCTCACTGGACAGCGTGTGTGTCGCAGACCCCATTGGACAGTGTGTGTGTTACAAACACCATTGGACATCATGTGTGTCACAAACCCCTTTGGAAAGCGTGTGTGTCAAAAACACCCATGGGCGGTGTGCGTGTCACAAACCCCATTGGACATCGTGTGTTTCACAAACCCTTTTGGACACTGTGTGTCTCACAAACCCCACTGGACAGCGTGTGTGTCACAAACACTCATGGACAGTGTGCGTACACAAACACCATTGGACATCATGTGTGTCACAAACCCCTTTGGAAAGTGTGTGTGTCACAAAACCCCTTGGACAGCGTGTGTGTCACAAACCGCATTAGAAAGTGTGCGTGTCCCAAACCCCATTGGAACGTGTGTGTGTCACAAACCCCATAGGATAGCGTGTGTGTGTCACAAGCCCCATTGGACAGCGAGTGTGTCACAAGCACCATTTAACAGCGTGTTTGTCACAAACCCCATTGGACAGCATGTGTGTTACAAACCCCATTGGACAGTGTGTGTGTCACAAAAACCACTGGACAGCGTGTGAGTCACAAACACCCATCGACAGTGTGCGTGTCACAAACCCCATTGGACAGCGTGTGTGTGTCACAATACCCATTGGACAGTGTGTTTGTGTGTCACAAACCCCATTGGACATCGTGTGTGTAACAAATCGTTTTGGACAGCGTGTGTCTCACAAACCCCTTTGGATAGTGTGTGTGTCACAAACCACATTGGACAGCGTGTGTGTGTCACAATCCCCATTGGACATCACGTGTGTTACAAACCGCATAAGAAAGTGTGCGTGTCACAAACCCCATTGGAACATGTGTGTGTCACAAACCCCATTGGATAGCGTGTGTGTGTCACAAACGCTATTGGACAGTGTGTGTGTCACAAAAACCTATTGGACAGAGTTTGTGTCACAAACACCATTGGACAGCGTGTGACAAACACCATTGGAGAGAGTGTGGTGTTCACAAACCCCATTGGAAAGTTTACGTGTCGCAAACCCCATTGGATAGCATGTGTGTGCCACAAACGCTATTGGACAGTGTGTGTGTCACAAAACCCTATTGGACAGCGTGTGTGTCACAAACCCTCCTGGTTAGTGTGTGTGTCACAATCCCCACTGGACAGCGTCTGTCTGTCACAAACCCCATTGGACTGCGTGTGTGTCATAAACCCCACTGGATAGCGTGTGTGTGTCACAATCCCCATTGGACAGTGTGTGTGTCACAAAACCCATTGGACTGTGTTTGTGTGTCACAAACCCCATTGGACAGCGTGTGTGATATCACAATACGCATTGGACAGCGTGTGTGTCACAAACCCCATTGGACAGCGTGTGCGTCATAAACCCCATTGGACAGCTTGTGTGTGTAACAATACCCATTGGACAGTGTGTGTGTCACAAAACCCATTGGACAGTGTGCATGTCACAAACCCCATTAGACAGCGTGTGTGATATCACAATACGCATTGGACAGCGTGTGTGTCACAAACCCCTTTGGAAAGTGTGTGTGTCACAAGCACTATAGGACAGCGTGTGCGTCACAAACCCCCGTAGACGCTGTGTGTGTCACAAACCCCACTGGACATCGTGTGTGTCACAAACACCCATGGACAGCGTGTGTGTCACAAACCCCCGTAGACACTGTGTGTGTCACAAACCCCTTTGACAGTGTGTGTGTCACAAACCCCACTGGACATCGTGTGTGTCATAAACCACATTGTACATCGTGTGTGTCACAAATCCTTTTGGACAGTGTGGGTCTCACAAACCCCGCTGGACGTCGTGTGTGTCACAAACCCCTTTGCACAGTTTGTGTGTCACAAACCCCCTTGGACAGCGTGTGTGTCACAAACCCCATTGGACAGAGTATGTGTTTCACAAAACCCATTGGACAGCGTGTGTGTCACAATCCCGACTGGATAGTGTGTGTGTCACAAAACCCACTGGACAGCGTGTGTGTCACAAACCCCATTGGACAGTGAGTGTGTAACAAACCCAATTGGTCAGCGTGTGTGTCACAAAGCCCATGGGACAGCGTGTGTGTGTCACAATCCCCATTGAACAGTGTGTGTGTCACAAACCCTATTGGACAGTGTGTGTGTCACAAAACCCACGAGACAGCGTGTGTGTTCACGAACCCCATTAGACAGCGTGTGTGTCACAAACACCATTGGAGAGCGTGTGTGTCACAAACACCATTGGAGAGCGTGTGTGTGTAACAATACCGTTGGACAGTGTGTGTGTCACAAACCCCATTGGACAGCGTGTGTGTGTAACAATCCCCATTGGACAGTGTATGTGTGTCACAAACTCCAATGGACAGGGTGTGTATGTCACAATCCCCATTGGACAGTGTGTGTGTCACAAACCCCATGGGACAGAATTGTGTCAGAAACCGCATTGGACAGCGTGTGTGTCACAAGAGACATTGGACAGAGTGTGTGTGTCACAAACCCCATTACAAAGTGTCTGTGTCACAAACCCAATTGGACAGAGTGTGTGTGTAACGACACCCATTGGACAGCGTGTGTGTCACAAACCCCATGGGACAGAATTGTTTCACCTACCGCATTGGACAGCGTGTGTGTCACAAGAACCATGGGACAGTGTGTGTGTGTCACCAACCCCATTGGAAAGTGTATGTGTCACAAACCCCATTGGATAGCATGTGTGTATCACAAACGCTGCTGGTCAGTGTGTGCGTCACAAAACCCATTGGACAGCATGCGTGTCACAAACACCATGGGACAGTTTGTGTGTAAGAAAACCAGTTGTTCAGCGTGTGTGTCACAACCCCCATGGGACAGCGTGTGTGTGTCACAAACCCCATTGGAAAGTTTGTGCGTCACAAACCTCATTGGAAAGTGTGTGTGTCACAAACCTTATTGGATAACGTGTGTGTGTCACAAACCCCATTACAATGTGTCTGTGTCACAAACCCCATTGGACAGAGTGTGTGTGTAACGAAACCCATTGGATAGCGTGTGTGTGTCACAAACCCCATTACAATGTGTCTGTGTCACAAACCCCATTGGACAGAGTGTGTGTGTAACGAAACCCATTGGACAGCGTGTGTGTCACAAGACCATTGGAAAGTTTGTGCGTCACAAACACCATTGGACAGCGTGTGTGTCACAAACACCATTGGATAGCGTGTGTGTGTCTCAAAACCTACTGGACAGAGTGTAGGTCAAAATGCCCATTGGACAGCGTGTGTGTCACAAAACCCTTTTGACAGAGTGTGTGTCATCAACCCCATTGGACAGCGTTTGTGTGACAAACCCCTTTGGACAGTGTGTGTGTCACAAAACCCATTGGACAGCATGTGTGTCACAAGCACCAGTGGACAGAGTGTGTGTGTCAAAAACCCCATTGGAAAGTGTATGTGTCACAAAACCCATTGGATAGCCTGTGTGTGTCACAAACTCCATTGGACAGCGTGTGCGTCACAAACACCCATGTGCAGTGTGAGTGTCACAAACCCCATTGGACATCGTGTGTTTTACCAACCCCATTGGAGAGCATGTGTGTGTAACAATCCCTATTGGACAGTGTGAGTGTCACAAACCTCACTGGACAGTGTGTGTTTCACAAACCGCATTGGACAGTGTGCTTGTCACAAACATCATTGGAGAGTATGTGTGTCACAAGCCCATTGGACAGAGTGTGTGTGTCACAAAATGCACTGGACACCGTGTGTCAAACGAACCCCATTGGACAGCGTGTGTGTCACAAGCACCATTGGAGAGAGTGTGTGTGTAACAAACCCAATTGGAAACTGTATGTGTCACAAACCCCATTGCACTGCGTGTGTGTGCCACAAACCCTATTGGACAGTGTGTGTGTCACAAAACCCACTGGACAGCGTGTGTGTTCACAAACCCAATTAGACAGCGTGTTTTTCACAAGACCCACTGGACAGAGTGTGGGTGTCACAAAGCCCATTGGACAGTGTGTGTGTCACAATCCCCATTGGACAGCGTGTGTGTCACAAACACCATTGGACAGCGTGTGTGTCTTCAAAACCCATGGGACAGCATGTGTGTCACAAATAACCATGGACAGTGTGCTTGTCACAAATTCCATTGGACAGAGTTTGTGAAACACACCCCATTGTAAAGCGTGTGTATCACATACCCCATTGGACAGAGTGTGTGTGTCACAATACGCATTGGACAGTGTGTGTGTCACAAACCACATTGGAAAGAGTTTGTGTCACAATCCCCATTGAACAGCGTGTGTGTCACAAACCACATTGGACACCGCGTGTGTCACAATACCCATTGGACAGTGTGTGTGTCAGAAACCCCATTACAGCGTGAGTGTGTCACAATCCCTATTGAACAGTGTGTGTGTCACAAACACGATTGGACTGTGTGTGTGTCACAAACCCATTGGACAGAGTGTGTGTGTCACAAAACCCTCTGGACAGCATGTGTGTCACGAACCCCATTGGACAGCGTGTGTGTCACAAACCCCATTGGACAGTTTGTGTGTCACAAACCACATTGGACACCGCGTGTGTCACAATACCCATTGGACAGTGTGTGTGTCAGAAACCCCATTACAGCGTGAGTGTGTCACAATCCCTATTGAACAGTGTGTGTGTCACAAACACGATTGGACTGTGTGTGTGTCACAAACCCATTGGACAGAGTGTGTGTGTCACAAAACCCTCTGGACAGCATGTGTGTCACGAACCCCATTGGGCAGCGTGAGTGTGTCACAATCCGCATTGCACAGTGTATGTGTCACAAGAACCATTGGACAGAGTGTGTGTGTCTCAAACCCCATTGGAAAGTGTATGTGTCACAAACCCCATTGGATAGCGTGTGTGTGTCACAAACCCCATTGGACAGTGTGTGTGATGTCGCAATCCTCATTGGACAGCGTGTGTGTCACAAGCCCCATTGGACAGCGTGTGTGTCACAAGCACTATAGGACAGCGTGTGTGTCACAAACCCCCGTAGACGCTGTGTGTGTCACAAACCCCACTGGACATCGTGTGTGTCACAAATCCTTTTGGACAGCGTGTGTGTCACAAACACCCATGGACAGTGTGCGTGTCACAAACCCCACTGGACATCATGTGTGTCACAAACACCCATGGACAGCGTGTGTGTCACAAACCCCCGTAGACGCTGTGTGTGTCACAAACCCCACTGGACATCGTGTGTGTCACAAATCCTTTTGGACAGCGTGTGTGTCACAAACACCCATGGACAGTGTGTGTGTCACAAACCCCACTGGACATCGTGTGTGTCATAAACCCCATTGTACATCGTGTGTGTCACAAATCCTTTTGGACAGTGTGTGTCTCACAAACCCCGCTGGACGTCGTGTGTGTCACAAACCCCTTTGCAAAGTGTGTGTGTCACAAACCCCCTTGGACAGCGTGTGTGTCACAAACCCCATTGGAAAGTGTACGGGTCACAAACCCCATTGGATAGCCTGTGTGTGTCACAAACCCTATAGGACAGTGTGTGTGTCACAAAACCCACTTGACAGCGTGTATGTCACAATCCCCATTGGACAGCGTGTATGTAACAAACCCCATTGGACAGAGTTTGTGTTACAAACCCTATTGGAGAGCGAGTGTGTCACAATCACCATTGGACAGTGTGTGTGTCACAAAACCCACTGGACAGTGTGTGTTTTCCGATCCCCATTGGACAGCTTGTGTGTCAAAAGACTCATTGGACAGAGTGTGTGTGTCTCAAACCCCATTGGACAGAGTATGTGTTTCACAAAACCCATTGGACAGCGTGTGTGTCACAATCCCGACTAGATAGTGTGTGTGTCACAAAACCCACTGGACAGCGTGTGTGTCACAAACCCCATTGGACAGTGAGTGTGTAACAAACCCAATTGGTCTGCGTGTGTGTCACAAAGCCCATGGGACAGCGTGTGTGTGTCACAATCCCCATTGAACAGTGTGTGTGTCACAAACCCTATTGGACAGTGTGTGTGTCACAAGGCCATTGGACAGCGTGTGTGTGTCACAAAACCCACGGGACAGCGTGTGTGTTCACGAACCCCATTAGACAGCGTGTGTGTCACAAACACCATTGGAGAGCGTGTGTGTGTAACAATACCGTTGGACAGTGTGTATGTCACAAACCCCATTGGACAGCGTGTGTGTGTCACAATCCCCATTGGACAGTGTATGTGTGTCACAAACTCCAATGGACAGGGTGTGTATGTCACAATCCCCATTGGACAGTGTGTGTGTCACAAACCCCATGGGACAGAATTGTGTCAGAAACCGCATTGGACAGCGTGTGTGTCACAAGAGACATTGGACAGAGTGTGTGTGTCACAAACCCCATTACAAAGTGTCTGTGTCACAAACCCAATTGGACAGAGTGTGTGTGTAACGACACCCATTGGACAGCGTGTGTGTCACAAACCCCATGGGACAGAATTGTTTCACCTACCGCATTGGACAGCGTGTGTGTCACAAGAACCATGGGACAGTGTGTGTGTGTCACCAACCCCATTGGAAAGTGTATGTGTCACAAACCCCATTGGATAGCATGTGTGTATCACAAACGCTGCTGGTCAGTGTGTGCGTCACAAAACCCATTGGACAGCATGCGTGTCGCAAACACCATTGGACAGTTTGTGTGTAAGAAAACCAGTTGTTCAGCGTGTGTGTCACAACCCCCATGGGACAGCGTGTGTGTGTCACAAACCCCATTGGAAAGTTTGTGCGTCACAAACCTCATTGGAAAGTGTGTGTGTCACAAACCTTATTGGATAGCGTGTGTGTGTCACAAACCCCATTACAATGTGTCTGTGTCACAAACCCCATTGGACAGAGTGTGTGTGTAACGAAACCCATTGGATAGCGTGTGTGTGTCACAAACCCCATTACAATGTGTCTGTGTCACAAACCCCATTGGACAGAGTGTGTGTGTAACGAAACCCATTGGACAGCGTGTGTGTCACAAGACCATTGGAAAGTTTGTGCGTCACAAACACCATTGGGCAGCGTGTGTGTCACAAACACCATTGGATAGCGTGTGTGTGTCACAAATCCCATTAGAAAGTGTGTGTGTCACAAACCCCATTGGATAGCGTGTGTGTCACAAACCCTATTGGACAGTGTGTATCTCACAATATCTTACTGTACAGCGTGTAAGCAACGAACCCCATTGGACAGCATGTGTGTCACAAACCCTATTAGACAGAGTGTGTGTCTCACAAACCCATTGGACCGCGTGTGTGTCACAAACCCCATTGGACAGCGTGTGTGTGTCACAATACCCATTGGACAGTGTTTGTGTGTCACAAACCCCATTGGATAGCGTGTGTGTGACAAAATCCCCTTTGAACAGTGTGTGTGTCATAAAAGCCATTGGATAGCGTGTGTGTCACAAATCCCATTTGAAAGTGTGTGTGTCACAAGCCCCATTGGACAGAGTGTGTGTATCACAAACCCCATTGGATAGCGTGTGTGTGTCATAAAGCCCATTAGAAAGTGTGCGTGTCACAAACACCATTGGATAGCGTGTGTGTGTCATAAAGCCCATTAGAAAGTGTGCGTGTCACAAACCCCATTGGATAGCGTGTGTGTGTCACAAAACCTACTGGACAGAGTGTAGGTCAAAATGCCCATTGGACAGCGTGTGTGTCACAAAACCCATTTGACAGAGTGTGTGTCATCAACACCATTGGACAGCGTTTGTGTCACAAACCCCTTTGGACAGTGTGTGTGTCACAAACTCCATTGGACAGCGTGTGCGTCACAAACACCAATGTGCAGTGTGAGTGTCACAAACCCCATTGGACATCGTGTGTTTTACCAACCCCATTGGAGAGCATGTGTGTGTAACAATCCCTATTGGACAGTGTGAGTGTCACAAACCTCATTGGACAGTGTGTGTTTCACAAACCGCATTGGACAGTGTGCGTGTCACAAACATCATTGGAGAGTATGTGTGTCACAAGCCCATTGGACAGAGTGTGTGTGTCACAAAATGCACTGGACACTGTGTGTCAAACGAACCCCATTGGACAGCGTGTGTGTCACAAGCACCATTGGAGAGAGTGTGTGTGTAACAAACCCAATTAGAAACTGTATGTGTCACAAACCCCATTGCACTGCGTGTGTGTGCCACAAACCCTATTGGACAGTGTGTGTGTCACAAAACCCACTGGACAGCGTGTGTGTTCACAAACGCAATTGGACAGCGTGTTTTTCACAAGACCCACTGGACAGAGTGTGGGTGTCACAAAGCCCATTGGACAGTGTGTGTGTCACAATCCCCATTGGACAACGTGTGTGTCACAAACACCATTGGACAGCGTGTGTGTCTTCAAAACCCATGGGACAGCATGTGTGTCACAAATAACCATGGACAGTGTGCTTGTCACAAATTCCATTGGACAGAGTTTGTGAAACAGACCCCATTGTAAAGCGTGTGTATCACATACCCCATTGGACAGAGTGTGTGTGTCACAATACGCATTGGACAGTGTGTGTGTCACAAACCACATTGGAAAGAGTTTGTGTCACAATCCCCATTGAACAGCGTGTGTGTCACAAACCACATTGGACACCGCGTGTGTCACAATACCCATTGGACAGTGTGTGTGTCAGAAACCCCATTACAGCGTGAGTGTGTCACAATCCCTATTGAACAGTGTGTGTGTCACAAACACGATTGGACTGTGTGTGTGTCACAAACCCATTGGACAGAGTGTGTGTGTCACAAAACCCTCTGGACAGCATGTGTGTCACGAACCCCATTGGACAGCGTGTGTGTCACAAACCCCATTGGACAGTTTGTGTGTCACAAACCCCATTGGATAGCGTGTGTTTCACAAACCCAGTTGAAAGTGTGCGTGTCACAAACCCCAACGGATAGCGTGTGTGTGTCACAAACCCTATTGGACATTGTGTATGCCAAAATCCCCATTGGACAGTGTTTGTGTGTCACAAACCGCATTGGACAGCGTGTGTGCCTCAAACACCATTGGACACTGTGTGTGTGACATACCCCATTGGACAGTGTGTGTGTGTTACAAATGCCATTGGATAGCATGTGTGTGTCACAAATCCCATTGGACATCGTGTGTGTCACAAACCCCATTGGACAGCTTGTGTGTGTCACAAAGCCCGTTTGACAGAGTGCGTGTCACAAACACCATTGGACAATGTGTGTGTAACATACCCAATTGTTCAGAGTGTGTATAACAATCTCCATGAGACAGCGTGTGTGTGTCACACACCTCATTGGAAAGTGTGTGTGTCACAAACCCCATTTTATAGCGTGTGTGTGTCACAAAACCCATTATAAAGTGTGTGTGTTACAAACCCCAGTGGATAGAGTGTGTGTGTCACAAACCCCATTGGACAGCGTGTGTGTCACAAACACCATTGGAAAGCATGTGTGTGTCACATTTCCCATTGGACAGAGTGTGTGTCAAAAAATCCATTGGATAGCGTGTGTGTCACAAACCCCATTGGATAGCGTGTGTGTCACAATCCCCATTGAACAGTGTGTGTGTCACAAAATGCATTGGATAGCGTGTGTGTCACAATCCCCATTGGACAGCGTGTGTGTCACAAACCCCATTGGACAGTTTGTGTGTCACAAAACCCATTGGATAGCATGTGTGTGTCACAATCCCCATTGGACAGAGTTTGTGTCACAAACTTCAGTGGACAGCGTGTGCCTGTCACAAACGTCATTGGACAGCGTGTAGTGTCAGAAACCCCATTGGACGGTGTGTGTCACAAACCCCATTGGATAGCGTGTGTGGGTCACAAACCCTCCTGGTCAGTTTCTGTGTCACAAGCCCCATTGGAAAGTGTGTTTGTCAGAAACCCCATTGGAAAGTGTGTGTGCCACAAATCCCATTGCATAGCGTGAGTGTGTCACAAACTCCATTATAAAGTAGTGCGTGTTCACAAACCCCACTGGATAGCGTGTGTGAGTCACAAACCCTATTGAACAGTGTGTAGGTCACAATCCCCATTGGACAGCGTCTGTGTCACAAACCCCATTGGACAGCGTGTGTGTCACAAACACCACTGGACATCGTGTGTGTGTCACAATCCCCACTGAACAGTGTGTGTGTCACAAAACCCATTGGATAGCGTGTGTGTCACAATCCCCATTGGACCGCGTGTGTGTCACAAACCCCATTGGGCAGTGTGTCTGTCTCACAATACCCAATGGACAGTGTGTGTGTCACTATCCCCATTGGACAGCGTGTGTGTGCCACAATCCCCATTGAACAGTGTGTGTGTCACAAAACGCATTGAATAAAGTGTGTCACAATCCCTTTGGATAGTGTGTGCGTCACAAATCCCATTGGACAGAGTTTGTGTCACAAACCCCTTTGGACAGTGTTTGTGTCACAAAACGCATTGGATAGGGTTTGCCTCACAATCCCCATTGGACAGCGTGAGTGTCACAAACACCACTGGACATCGTGTGTGTGTAACAATCCCCACTGAACAGTGTGTGTGTCACAAAACCCATTGGATAGCGTGTGTGTCACAATCCCCACTGGACAGCGTGTGTGTCACAAACCCCATTGGACAGTGTGTCTGTGTCACAATACCCAATGGACAGTGTGTGTGTCAGTATCCCCATTGAAAAGCGTGTGTGTTACAAACACCATTGGACAGCATGTGTGTGTCACATTTTCCATTGGACAATTTATTTTCACAAAACCCATTGGATAGCGTGTGTGTCACAAACCCCATTGGATAGCGTGTGTGTCACAATCACCATTGGACAGCGTGTGTGTGCCACAATCCCCATTGAACAGTGTGTGTTTTACAAAATGCATTGGATAAAGTGTGTCACAATCCCTATTGGATAGTGTGTGTGTCACAAATCCCATTGGACAGAGTTTGCCTCACAATCCCCATTGGACAGCGTGAGTGTCACAAACCCCATTGGACAGTTTGTGTGTGTCACAAAACCCATTGGATAGCATGTGTGTGTCACAAACCCCACTGGGCAGCGTGTAGTGTCAGAAACCCCATTGGACAGTGTGTGTCACAAATCCCATTGGACAGCGTGTGTGTCACAAAGCCCACTGGACAACGTGTGTGTCAGAAACACCATTGGACAGTGTGTGTGTCACAAAACGCATTGGATAGCATGTGTGTCACAATCCCCATTGGACAGCGTGTGTGTCACAAGCGCCATTGAAAAGTGTGTGTGTCACAAACCCCATTGGACAGCGTGTGTGTGCCACAAAACCCATTTGATAGCATGTGTGTGTCACGAACCCCATTGGACAGCTTGTGAGCCAGAAGACCCATTGGTCAGAGAGTGTGTGTCACATTCCCCATTGAACAGCGTGTGTGCCACAAGCCCTGTGCACACTGTGTGTGTCACAAACCCCATTGGACAGTGTGTGTGTCACAAACCCCATTGGACAGCGTTTGTGTTTAACAATACCCATTGGACAGTGTGTGTGTCACGAACTCCATTGGACAGTGTGTGTGTCACAAACCCCACTGGACAGCGTGTGTGTCACAAACACCAATGGACAGTGTGCGTGTCACAAACCCCACTGGACATCGTGTGTGTCACAAACCCCATTGGATAGCGTGTGTGTGTCACAAACACCCTTATAAAGTGTGCGTGTCACAAACCCCATTGGATAGCGTGTGTGTGTCACAAGCCCTTTTGGATAGTTTGTAGATCACAATCCCCATTGGACAGCATCTGTGTCACAAACCCCATTGGACAGCGTGTGTGTAACAAACACCATTGGACAGCGTGTGTGTGTCACAATCCCCATTGGAGAGTGTGTGTGTCACAAAACCCATTGGATAGCGTGTGTGTGTGACAAACCCTATTGGACAGTGTGTGTGTCACAAACCCCCGTGGACACAGTGTGTGTGTGGAACAATCCCCATTGGACAGCGTGTGTGTCACAAACACCATGGGACAGCGTGTGTGTGTCACAAACCCCATTGGAGAGAGTTTGTGTCACAAACCCCATTAGAAAGTGTGTGTGACACAAACCCCATTGGACAGAGTGTGTGTGTGACAAAACCCATTGGACAGTGTGTGTGTCACAATCCCCATTGCACAGTGTGTGTCTCACAAACGCCATTGGATAGTGTGTGTCTCAGAATCCCCATTGGACAGCGTGTGTGTCACAAACCCTCGTGGACACGGTGTTTGTCACAAACCCCAGTGGACAGTATGTGTGTCACAAACCCCACTAGATAGCGTGTGTGTCACAAACACAAATGGACAGTGTGCGTGTTACAAACCCCATTGGACAGCATGTGTGTGTCACAATCCCCATTGGACAGTGTGTGTGTCAAAAACCCCATGGGACAGAGTGTGTGTCACGAACCCCATTGGACAGCGTGTGTGTCACAAGCGCCATTGGACAGAGTGTGTGTGACATAAACCCCTTTGGAAAGTGTATGTGTCATAAACCCCGTTGGATAGCGTGTGTGTGTCACAAACCCCATTAGAAAGTGTGTGTGTCACAAACCCCATGGGACAGAATGTGTGTCCCAAACACTATTGGACAGCGTGTGTGTCACAAGCCCATTGGACAGACGGTGTGTGTCACAAAACCCACTGGATAGTGTGTGTGTCACGAACCTCATTGGCAAGTGTATGTGTCACAAACACCATTGGATAGCGTGTGTGTGTGACAAACCCTTTTGGAGAGTGTGTAGGTAACAAAGCCCATTGGACGGAGTTTGTTTCACAATCCTCATTGGACAGCATGTGTGTCACAAACCCCATTGGAAAGCGTGTGTGTGTAACAAACCCATATTAGTCAGCCTGTGTGTCACAAAGCCCATTGGAGAGCGTGTGTGTCAGAAAACCCATTGGACAGTGTGTGTGTCACAAATCCCTTTGGACAGTGTGTGTGTCAATCCCCATTGGACATCGTGTGTGTGCAACAATCCCCAGTGGATAGCATGTGTCACAAACACCCATGGACAGCGTGTGTGTCACAAGCCAATTGGACAGAATGTGTGTGTCACAAAACCCATTGGACAGCATGTGTGTCACAAGCACCATTGTACAGAGTGTGTCTGTCAGAAACCCCATTGGAAAGTGTACGTGCCACAAACCCCCTTGGATAGCGTATTCTGTGTAGCACAAACCCTATTGGATATTTTGCGTGTCACAAAACCCACTGGACAGCGTGTGTGTCACGAAACCCATTGGACAGCGTGTGTGCCGCAAACCCCCGTGGACACGGTATGTGTCACAATCCCCATTGGACAGTGTGTGTGTTTCACAATACCCATTGGACAATGTGTTTGTCACAAACCCCATTGGACAAAGTTTGGGTCACAAACCCCATTGGAAAGTGTGTGTGTCACAAACACCATTGGACAGTGTGTGTGTCACACAACCCATTGGACAGCGTGTATGTGTAACAAACCCATATTGGTCAGCATGTGTGTCACAAAGCCCATTGGAGAGCGTGTGTTTCAGAAACCCCATTGGACAGTGTGTGTGTCACACACCCCTTTGGACAGTGTGTGTGTCACAAACCCCATTGGACAGAGTTTGTGTCACAAACCCCATTGGACAGAGTGTGTGTGTAACAAACCCATACTGGTCAGCGTGTGTGTCACAAAGACCATTGGACAGCGTGTGTGTGTAACAGTACCCATTGGACAGTGTGTGTGTCACAAAACCCACTGGAGAGTGTGTGTGCAACAATCCCCAGTGGACAGCGTCTGTGCCACATACACCCATGGACAGTGAAATGTCACAAACCCCATTGGATAGCGTGTGTGTCAAAATCCCTTTGGACAGTGTGTGTGTCAATCCCCATTGGACATCGCGTGTGTGCAACGATCCCCAGTGGATAGCATGTGTCACAAACACCCATGGACAGCGTGTGTGTCACAAGCCAATTGGACAGAATGTGTGTGTCACAAAACCCATTGGACAGCGTGTGTGTCACAAGCACCATTGTACAGAGTGTGTGTGTCAGAAACCCCATTGGAAAGTGTATGTGCCACAGACCCCGTTGGATAGCGTATTCTGTGTAGCACAAACCCTATTGGACAGTTTGCGTGTCAGAAAACCCACTGGACAGCGTGTGTGTCACAAACACCATTGGACAGCGTGTGTGTGTAACAATAACCATTGGACAGTGTGTGTTTCACAAAACCCATTGGACCGCGTGTGTGTCGCAAACCCCCGTGGACACGGTATGTGTCACAAAGCCCATTGGACAAAGTTTGGGTCACAAACCCCATTGGAAAGTGTATGTGTCACAAACACCATTGGACAGTGTGTGTGTCACAAACCCCACTGGACAGCGTGTATGTGTAACAAACCCATATTGGTCAGCATGTGTGTCACAAAGCCCATTGGAGAGCGTGTGTGTCAGAAACCCCATTGGACATTGTGTGTCAAAAATCCCATTGGACAGCGTGTGTGTCACAAACCCCATTGGACAGCGTGTGTGTGTCACAATCCCCATTGGACAGTGTGTGTGTCACAAACCCCATTAGCCAGCCTGTGTGTGTCACAATCCCCATTGGACAGTGTGTCTGTGTCACAAACCCTATTGGACAGCGTGTGTGTCACAAACCCCACTGGACAGCGAGTGTGTGTTTAACAGTACCCATTGGACAGTGTGTGTGTCACAAAACCCACTGGAGAGTGTGTGTGCAACAATCCCCAGCGGATAGCGTGTGTGTCACAAACACTCATGGACAGTGTGAGTGTCACAAACCCCATTGGATAGCGTGTGTGTCAAAACCGCTTTTGACACTGTGTGTGTCACAAAACCCACTGGATAGAGTGTGTGTGTCACAAACCCCATTGGACACAGTGTGTGTGTCACAATCCCCATTGAACAGTGTGTGTGTCATAAACCCCATTGGAACGCCTGTGTGTTTCACAGTCCCCATTAGACAGTGGGTGTGTGTCACAAACCCCATTGGACAGCGTGTGTGTTTCACAATCCCCATTGGACAGTGTGTGTGTCACAAACTCCATTGGACAGAGTTTGTGCCACAAAACACCCTGGACACTGTGTGTGTCACAAACCCCATTGGACAGTGTGTGTTCAACAAAACCCACTGGACAGCGTGTGTGTCATGAACCCCATTGGACAGTGTGTGTGTCACAAGCACCATTGGACAGAGCGTGGTGTCACAAAAAACGTTGGAAAGTGTATGTGTCACAAACCCCACTGGATATCGTGTCTGTGTCACAAAAACTATTGGACAGTGTGTGTGTCACAAAACCCACTGGACAGCGTGTGTGTCACTAACCCCATTGGACAGACTGTGTGTCACAAACCCATTTGGACAGTGTGTGTGTGTCACAATACCCATTGGACACTGTGTGTTTCACAAACCCCATTGGACAGAGTTTGTATCAGAAACCCCATTGGACAGTGTGTGTTTCACAAACCCCATTGGACAGAGTTTGTGTGACAAACCCCATTGGACAGTGTGTGGGTCAGAAACACCATTGGACAGCGTGTTTGTCACAAACCCCTTTGGACAGCGTGTGTGTGTCACAAACCCATTTGACAGAGTGTGTGTCACAAACACCACTGGACAGTGTGTGTGTCAAAAACCCCAATGGACAGTGTGTGTGTGTCACAAAACCTCCTGGTCAGTGTGTGTGTCACAAGCCCCATTGGACAGCGTGTGTGTCACACACCCCATGGGACAATGTGTGTGTGTGTCACAATCCCCATTTAAATGTGTGTGAGTCACAAACCCCATTGGATTGCTTGTGTGTGACACAAACCCTCCTGGTCAGCATGTGTGTCACAAAACCCATTGGACAGCATGCGTGTCACAAACATCATGGGACAGTGTGTGTGTAAGAAACCCAATTGGTCAGCGTGTGTGTCACAAACCCCATTGGAAAGTGTGTGTCACAAACCCCATTGGATTGCGTGTGTGTGTCAAAAACCCCATTAGAAAGTATGTGTGTCACAAACCCCATTGCATAGCTTATGTGTGTCACAAACCCTATTGTACAGAGAGTGTGTGTCACACACCCCATTGGACAGCGTGTGTGTCACAAACCCCATTGGACATCGTGTGTGTGTCACAATCCCAATTGGACAGTGAGTGTGTCACAAACCCCATGGGACAGAGTGTGTGTCACAAACACTATTGGACATCGTGTGTGTCACAATCTTAATTGGACAGTGTGTGTGTCACAAAACCCATTGGATACCGTATATGTCACAAACCCCATTTCAAAGTGTGTGTGTCACAAACCCCATTGGATAGCGTGTGTGTCACAAACCCTATTGGACAGTGTGTGTGTCATAAACCCCATTGGACAGCGTGTGTGTTTCACAGTACCCATTGGACAGTGTGTGTGTGTCACAAACCCCATGGGACAGAGTGTGTGTCACAAGCCCCATTGCACAGAGTGTATGTTTCACAAACCCCATTGGACAGCATGTGTGTCACAATCCCCATTGGACAGCGTGTGTGTCAAAAACCCCATTGGACAGTGTGTGTGTCACAAACTCCACTGGACAGCGTGTGTGTGTCACAATCCCCATTGGA
This sequence comes from Columba guinea, assembly GCA_032206185.1. Lineage (NCBI taxonomy): Eukaryota > Metazoa > Chordata > Aves > Columbiformes > Columbidae > Columba > Columba guinea. The sequence continues at coordinate 1,509,813 of JAVLUU010000053.1, read as the reverse complement.
CAGCGTGTGTGTCACACACCCCATTAGAAAGTGTGTGTGTAAAAAACCCCATTGGATAGCGTAAGTGTGTCACAAACCCTATTGGACAGAGTGTGTGTGTCACACACCCCATTGGACAGCGTGTGTGTCACAAACACCATTGGACAGAGTGTATGTGTCACAAACTCCATTGGATTGTGTGTGTGTGTCGCAAACCCTATTGGACAGTGTGTGTGTCACAAAACCCACTGGACAGCGTGTGTGTTCACAAACACCCATGGACAGTGCGAGTGTCACAAACCCCATTGGATAGCGTGTGTGTCACAAGCACCATTGGACAGAGTGTATGTGTCACAAACTCCATTGGATTGTGTGTGTGTGTCGCAAACCCTATTGAACAGATTTCGTGTCACAAAAGCCATTGGATACCGTAAGTGTGTCACAAACTCTATAGGACAGCGTGTTTATGTCACACAACCCTTTGGACAGCATTTGTATGTCACAATCCCCATTGGACAGCGTGTGTTTCACAAACCCCATTGGACAGAGTGTGTGTCACAAGCACCATTGGACAGAGTGTGGTGTCACAAACCGTATTGTACAGTGTGTGCATCACAAAAACCACTGGACAGCGTGTGTGTCACAAACCCCATTTTACAGCGTGTGTGTCTCAAACCCTCCTCGTCAGTGTGTGTGTCACAAACCCCATTGGACAGCGTCTATTTTCAGAAATCCCATTGGACAGTGTGTGTCACAAAACCCATTGGAGAGCGTGAGTGTCACAAACCCCATTGGACAGCATGTGTGTGTCACAAAGCCCATATGACAGAGTGTGTGTCACAAACACCATTGGACTGTGTGTGTGTCAAAAACCCCAATGGACAGCGTGTGTGTATCACGAAACCTCCTGGTCAGCGTGTGTGTCACAATCCCCATTGGACAGCGTGTGTGTCACAAACCACATGGGACAGCGTGTGTGTGTCACAAACCCCATTAGAAAGTGAGTGCGTCACAAACCCCGTTGGATAGCGTGTGTGTGTCACAAACCCTATTGCACAGTGTGTGTGTGTCACAAACCCCATTAAACAGCATGTGTGTCACAAATCCCATGGGACAGAGTGTGTGTCAGAAACACTATAGGACAAAGTGTGTGTGTCACAATCCCCATTAAACAGCGTGTGTGTCACAAACCCCATGGGACAGAGTGTGTGTCACAAACACTATTGGACAACTTGTGTGTGTCACAATCCCCATTGGACAGTGTGCGTGTCACAAAACCCATTGAATAGCGTGTGTGTCACAAACCCTATTGGACAGTGTGTGTGTCACAAACCCCTTTGGACAGAGTGTGTGTCACAAACCCACGTGGACAGTGTGTGTGTCACAAACCCCGGTGGAGAGCATGTGTGTCAAAACCCCATTGGACAGTGTGTGTGTGACAAAACCCACTGGACAACGTGTGTGTCACAAACAACCATGGACAGTGTGTGTGTCACAAACCCCACTGGACAGCGTCTGTGTGTCACAATACCCACTGGTCAGTGTGTGTGTCACGAACCCCCCTGGACAGTGTGTGTGTCACAATCCCCAGTGGACAGCGTGTGTGTCAAAACCCCATTAGAGAGTGTGTGTGTGACAAAACCCTCTGGAAAGCGTGTTTTTCACAAACACCCATGGACAGTGTGAGTGTCACAAACCCGATTGGATAGCGTCTATGTCACAAACCCCATTGGACAGAGTGTGTGTGTCAGAAATCGCATAGGAAACTGTGTCTGTCACAAACCAATTGGATAGCGTGTGTGTGTCACAAACCCCATTGGACAGTGTGTGTGTAACAAACCCAAGTGGTCAGCTTGTGTTCACAAAACCCATGGGTCAGCGTGTGTGTGTCACAAACCCCATTAGAAAGTGTGTGTCACAAACCCCTTTGGACAGAGTGTGTGTCATAAACCCCATTGGATAGTGTGGGTGTGTCACAAACCCCATGGGACAGAGTGTGTGTCACGAACCCCTTTGGACAGCATGTGTGTCACAAGCGTCATTGTACAGAGTGTGTGTTTCACAAACCCCATTGGATAGAGTGTGTGTTGAACAAACCCCATTAGAAAGTGTGCGTGTGACAAACCCCTTTGGAAAGTGTGTGTGTCATAAACCCCATTGGACAGCGTGTGTGTGTCACAAACCCCACCGGACAGTGTGTAGGTCATAATCCCCATTTGACAGCGTCTGTGTCACAAACCCCATTGGACAGCGTATTTGTCACAAACACCATTGGACAGCGTGTGTGTGTCCCAATCCCCTTTGGACAGTTTGTTTTTCACAAATCCCATTGGATAGCGTGTGTGTCACAAACCCCATTTAAAAGTGTGTGTGTCATAAGCCCCATTGGACAGCGTATATGTCACAAATCCCTTTGGACAGCGTGTGTGTCATAAACCCCATTGGACAGCGTGTGTGTGTAACAATACCCATTGGACAGTGTGTGTGCCACAAAACCCATTGGACAGTGTGTGTGTCACAAACCCCACTGGACAGCGTGTGTGTCACAAACCCTTTTGGACGGTGCGTGTCTCACAAACCCCATTGGACAGGGTGTGTGTGTCACAATCCCCATTGGACAGTGTTTGTGTGTCACAAACCCCATTGGACATCGTCTGTGTCACAAACCCCTTTAGACAGTGTGTGTGTCATAAACGCCCTTGGACAGCGTGTGTGTGTCACAATCCCCACTGGACAACGTGTGTGTGTCACAAATTCCACTGGACAGCGTGTGTGTCACGAACCGCATTGGACAGCGTGTGTGTCACAACCCCCATTGGACAGCGTGTGTGTCACAACCGCCATTGGACAGAGTGTGTGTGTCACACCCCATTAGAAAGTATGCATGTCACAAACCCCATTGTGTGTGTCACAAACCCTATTTGATAGCAGGTTTTTGTCACAAACCCCACTGGACAGCGTGTGTGTCACGAATCCCATTGGACAGCGTGTGTGTCAGAAACACCATTGGACAGCGTGTGTGTGTAATAATACCCAATGGACAGTGTGTGTGTCACAAACCCCTTTGGACAGGCTGTGTGTCACAAACCCCCGTATACACTGTGTGTGTCACAAGCCCCATTGGACAGTGTGTTTGTCACAAACCCCACTGGACAGCGTGTGTTTCAAAAACACATATGTACAGCGTGCTTGTCACAAACCCGATTGGACAGCGTGTGTGTCACAAACCCTAGTGATCAGTGTGTGTGTTACAAAACCCTTTGGACAGCATGCATGTCGCAGACAGCATTGGACAGTGTTTGTGTAAGAAACCCAATTGGTCAGCGTGTGTGTAACAAACCCCATGGGACAGAGTGTGTGTGTCACAAAACCTATTGGAACGTGTGTGTGTCACAAACCCCATTGGAAACTGTGTGTTTCACAAACCCATTTGGATAGCGTGTGTGTGTCACAAACCCCATTAGAAAGTGTGCGTGTCACAAACCCCATTGGAAAGTGTGTGTGTCACAAACCCCATTGGATAGCGTGGGTGTGTCACAAACCCCATTAGAAAGTGTGCGTGTCACAAACCCCATTGGATAGCATGTGTGTATCACAAAACCTATTGGACAGTGCGTGTGTCACAATCCCCATTGGATAGCGTGTGTGTCTACAAACCCCATTAGACAGCGTGTCTGTGTCACAATCCCCATTGGACAGGTTATGTGTGTCACAAACCCCATTGCAAAGTGTATGTGTCACAAACCCCTCTGGACAGCGTGTGTTTTCCGAACCCTATTGGACATCTTGTGTGCCACAAGCCCCATTGGACAGCGTGTGCATGTCGCAATAGCCCTTTGGACTATGTGTGTGCGTCCCAATTTTCATTGGACAGTGTGTGTGTCACAAACCCCTTTGGAAAGAGTGTGTGTCACAAACCCCATTGAACAGTGTGTCTGTCACAATCCCCATTCGACACTGTGTGTGTCACAAAACCTATTGGACTGTGTGTGTGTCAGAAACCCCACTGGACAGCGTGTGGGTCACGAACCCCGTTGCACAGCGTATGTGTCACAACCCCAATTAGACATAGTGTGCATGTCACAAAACCCATCGGATACCGTGTGTGTCACAACCCAATACGACAGTGTGTGTGTCAAAAACCCCCCTGTACATTGTGTGTGTCACAAACCCCTTTGGAGAGTGTGTGAGTCACAAACCCTACTCTACAATGTCTGTGTCACAAAACCAATTGGACAGCGTGTGTGTCACAATCCCCACTGAACAGCGTGTCTGTCAGAGTCCCCATTGGACAGCGTGTGTGTCAGAAACCCCATTTTAGAGTGTGTGTTTCACAAAACCCATTGGAAAGTGTGTGTGTCACAAACCCCATTGCACAGCGTGTGTGTGTCACAAAAACCATTAGAAAGTTTGTGTGTCACAAACGCAATAAGATAGCGTGTCTGTGTTACAAACCCTATTGAACAGTGTGTGTGTCACAAACCCTACTGGACAGCGTGTTTGTCACGAACCCCATTTGACAGCGTGTGTATCAGAAACCCCATTGGAAAGTGTGTGTGTCACAAAACCCATTATATAGCGTGTGTATGTCCCAAACCCCTTTAGAAAGTGTGCATGTCACAAACACAATTGGATATCGTTTGTGTGTCACAAACCCTATTGGACAGTGTGTGTGTCACAAATACCACTGGACAGCTTGTGTGTCACAGTCCAAATTGGACAGCGTGTGTGTCACAAACACCATTGGACAGCATGCGTGTCACAAACACCATTGGACAGCGTGTGCGTGTAGCAATCTCCATTGGACAGCGTGTGTGTCACAAATCCCATTGGACAGTGTGTGTGTCAAAATCCCCATTGGACAGCGTGTGTGTGTCACAATCCCCATTGGACAGTGTGTGTGTGTCAGAAACCACAACGGACAGAGTGTGTGTCACAAACACCATAGGACAGCATCCGTGTCACGAACATCATTGGATAGCATGTGTATGTCACAATCCCCATTGGACAGTGTGTGTGTCACAAACCCCATTGGACCTTGTGTGTGTTACAATGCCCTTTGGACTATGTGTGTGCGTCCCAATTTTCATTGGACAGTGTGTGTGTCACAAACCCCTTTGGAAAGAGTGTGTGTCACAAACCCCATTGAACAGTGTGTCTGTCACAATTCCCATTCGACACTGTGTGTGTCACAAAACCTATTGGACTGTGTGTGTGTCAGAAACCCCACTGGACAGCGTGTGTGTCACGAACCCCGTTGCACAGCGTATGTGTCACAACCCCAATTGGACATAGTGTGCATGTCACAAAACCCATCGGATACTGTGTGTGTCACAACCCCATTGGACATTGTGTGTTGTCAGACACCCCCCTGTACATTGTGTGTGTCACAAACCCCATTGTAGAGTGTGTGTGTCACAAACCCTACTGTACAATGTCTGTGTCACAAACCCCATTGGACAGCGTGTGTGTCACAAACCCAATTGGTCAGCGTGTGTGTGTCACAAATGCCATTGGACAGCGTGTGTGTCACAAACGCCCCTGGACAGTTTGCGTGTAAAAAACCCCATTGGACACCGTGTGAGTCACAATCCCCACTGGACAGCGTGTCTGTCACAGTCCCCATTGGACAGCGTTTGTGTCAGAAACCCCATTTTAGAGTGTGTGTGTCACAAACACCATTGGAAAGCGTGTGTGTGTGACAAACCCCAATGGACAGTGTGTGTTTCACAAAACCCATTGGAAAGTGTGTGTGTCACAAACACCATTGTATAGTGTGTGTGTGTCACAAAAGCCATTAGAAAGTTTGTGTGTCACAAACACAATAAGACAGCGTGTCTGTGTTACAAACCCTATTGAACAGTGTGTGTGTCACAAACCCTACTGGACAGCATGTGTGTCACGAACCCCATTGGAAAGTGTGAGTGTCACAAACCCCACTGGACAGCGTGTGTGTCACGAACCTCATTTGACAGATTGTGTATCAGAAACCCCATTGGACAGCGTGTTTGTCACAAACCCCATTGGACAGTGTGTGTGTTACAATCCCCCGTGTACAATGTCTGTGTCACAAACCCCATTGGACAGCGTGTGTGTCACAAACACCGTTGGACAGCGTGTGTTTGTCAGAAACCCCATTGGACAGAGTGTGTGTGTCACAAACCGCATGGGAAAGAGTGTGTGTCACGAACCACATTGGACAGCGTGTGTGTCACAAACCCCATTAAAGTGTGTGTGTCACAAACCCCATTGGATAGCGTGTGTGTGTCACGAACCCTATTGGACAGCGTGTGTGTTCACGAACCCCATTAGACAGCGTGTGTGTCACAAGACCCATTGGACAGAGTGTGTGTGTCACAAACCCCATTGGACAGCATGCCTGTCACAAACTCCATTTGACAGTGTGTGAGTCACAAACACCCATCGACAGTGTGCGTGTCACAAACCCCATTGGACAGCGTGTGTGTGTCACAAACCCCTTTGGAAAGTGTGAGTCACAAACCCCATTGGACAACGTGTGTGTCACAAACCCCTTTGGACAGTGTGTGTGTAACAAACCCCATTGGACAGCGTGTGTGTGCCAGAATTCCCATTGGACAGGGTGTGTGTCATAAATCCCATTGGACAGGGTGTGTGTGTCACAATATACATTGGACCGTGTGTGTGCCACAAACCTCATTGGACATGGTTTGTGTCACAAACCGCCGTGGACACTGTGTGTGTCACAAACACCCATGGACAGTGTGCGTGTCACAAACCCCATTGGACAGCGTGTGTGTGTCAGAATCCCCATTGGACAGAGTGTGTGTCACAAACCCCATGGGACAGAGTGTCTGTCACAAACCCCATGGGACAGCGTGTATGTGTACAAAATCCCAAATGGACAGTGTGTGTGTGTCACGAACCCCATTGGACAGCGTGTATGTGTACAAAATCCCAAATGGACAGTGTGTGTGTGTCAGAAACCCCATTAGACAGCGTATGTGTCTCAAACCCCTTTGGACAGTGTGTGTGTCACAAACCCCATGAACAGAGTGTGTGTCACAAACAATATTGGACATCGTGTGTGTGTTACAAGCCCATTGGACAGAGTGTGTGTCACGAACCCCAATGGACAACGTGTGTGTCACAAGCACCATTTTTCAGAGTGTGTGTCACAAACCCCACTGGACAGCGTGTGTGTCACAAGCCCCATTGGACAGAGTGTGTGTGTCACAAACCCCATTAGACAGCGTGTGTGTCACAAACCCCTTTGGACACTGTGTGTGTCACAAACCCCATTGGACAGCGTGTGTGTGTCACAATCCCCATTGGAGAGTGTGTGTGTCAGGAACCCCATTGGACAGCGTGTGTGTCACAAGCACCATTGGACAGAATGTGGTGTCACAATACCCATTGGACAGCGTGTGTGTCACAAAAACAATTGGACAGTGTGTGTGTGTCACAATACCCATTGGACAGTGTGTGTCACAAACCCCACTGGACAGCCTGTTGTGTCACAAGCCCCATTGGACAGAGTGTGTGTCACAAACCCCATAGGACAGAGTGTGTGTCTCAAACCCCATTTGATAGAGTGTGTGTGTCACAAACCACATTAGAAAATATGCGTGTCACAATCCCCATTGGATAGCGTGTGTGTGTCACGAACCCTCCTGGTCACTGTGTGTGTCACAATCCCCATTGGACAGTGTGTGTGTCACAAACCCCATGGGACAGAGTGTGTGTCACAAACACTATTCATCAGCGTGTGTGTGTCACAAGCCCATTGGACAGAGTGTGTGTGTCACAAAACCCACTGGACAGCGTGTGTGTAACGAACCCCATTGGAACGCTTGTGTGCCACATGCACCGTTGGACAGTGTGTGTGTGTCACAGTCCCCATTTGATAGAGTGTGTGTGTCACAAACCCCATTAGAAAGTATGCGTGTCAAAAACCCCACTGGATAGCGTGTGTGTGTCACAAGCACCATTGGACAGTGTGTGGTGTCACAATCCCCATTGGACAGCGTGTGTGTCACAAACCCCATTGGACCTTGTGTGTGTTACAATGCCCTTTGGACTATGTGTGTGCGTCCCAATTTTCATTGGACAGTGTGTGTGTCACAAACCCCTTTGGAAAGAGTGTGTGTCACAAACCCCATTGAACAGTGTGTCTGTCACAATTCCCATTCGACACTGTGTGTGTCACAAAACCTATTGGACTGTGTGTGTGTCAGAAACCCCACTGGACAGCATGTGTGTCACGAACCCCGTTGCACAGCGTATGTGTCACAACCCCAATTGGACATAGTGTGCATGTCACAAAACCTATCGGATACCGTGTTTGTCACAACCCCATTGGACATTGTGTGTGTCAGACACCCCCCTGTACATTGTGTGTGTCACAAACCCCATTGTAGAGTGTGTGTGTCACAAACCCTACTGTACAATGTCTGTGTCACAAACCCCATTGGACAGCGTGTGTGTCACAAACCCCATTGGACAGCATGCCTGTCACAAACTCCATTTGACAGTGTGTGAGTCACAAACACCCATCGACAGTGTGCGTGTCACAAACCCCATTGGACAGCGTGTGTGTGTCACAAACCCCTTTGGAAAGTGTGAGTCACAAACCCCATTGGACAACGTGTGTGTCACAAACCCCTTTGGACAGTGTGTGTGTAACAAACCCCATTGGACAGCGTGTGTGTGCCAGAATTCCCATTGGACAGGGTGTGTGTCATAAATCCCATTGGACAGGGTGTGTGTGTCACAATATACATTGGACCGTGTGTGTGCCACAAACCTCATTGGACATGGTTTGTGTCACAAACCGCCGTGGACACTGTGTGTGTCACAAACACCCATGGACAGTGTGCGTGTCACAAACCCCATTGGACAGCGTGTGTGTGTCAGAATCCCCATTGGACAGAGTGTGTGTCACAAACCCCATGGGACAGAGTGTCTGTCACAAACCCCATGGGACAGCGTGTATGTGTACAAAATCCCAAATGGACAGTGTGTGTGTGTCAGAAACCCCATTAGACAGCGTATGTGTCTCAAACCCCTTTGGACAGTGTGTGTGTCACAAACCCAATGAACAGAGTGTGTGTCACAAACAATATTGGACATCGTGTGTGTGTTACAAGCCCATTGGACAGAGTGTGTGTCACGAACCCCAATGGACAACATGTGTGTCACAAGCACCATTTTTCAGAGTGTGTGTCACAAACCCCACTGGACAGCGTGTGTGTCACAAGCCCCATTGGACAGAGTGTGTGTGTCACAAACCCCATTAGACAGCGTGTGTGTCACAAACCCCTTTGGACACTGTGTGTGTCACAAACCCCATTGGACAGCGTGTGTGTGTCACAATCCCCATTGGAGAGTGTGTGTGTCAGGAACCCCATTGGACAGCGTGTGTGTCACAAGCACCATTGGACAGAATGTGGTGTCACAATACCCATTGGACAGCGTGTGTGTCACAAAAACAATTGGACAGTGTGTGTGTGTCACAATACCCATTGGACAGTGTGTGTCACAAACCCCACTGGACAGCCTGTTGTGTCACAAGCCCCATTGGACAGAGTGTGTGTCACAAACCCCATAGGACAGAGTGTGTGTCTCAAACCCCATTTGATAGAGTGTGTGTGTCACAAACCACATTAGAAAATATGCGTGTCACAATCCCCATTGGATAGCGTGTGTGTGTCACGAACCCTCCTGGTCACTGTGTGTGTCACAATCCCCATTGGACAGTGTGTGTGTCACAAACCCCATGGGACAGAGTGTGTGTCACAAACACTATTCATCAGCGTGTGTGTGTCACAAGCCCATTGGACAGAGTGTGTGTGTCACAAAACCCACTGGACAGCGTGTGTGTAACGAACCCCATTGGAACGCTTGTGTGCCACATGCACCGTTGGACAGTGTGTGTGTGTCACAGTCCCCATTTGATAGAGTGTGTGTGTCACAAACCCCATTAGAAAGTATGCGTGTCAAAAACCCCACTGGATAGCGTGTGTGTGTCACAAGCACCATTGGACAGTGTGTGGTGTCACAATCCCCATTGGACAGCGTGTGTGTCACAAACCCCATTGGACCTTGTGTGTGTTACAATGCCCTTTGGACTATGTGTGTGCGTCCCAATTTTCATTGGACAGTGTGTGTGTCACAAACCCCTTTGGAAAGAGTGTGTGTCACAAACCCCATTGAACAGTGTGTCTGTCACAATTCCCATTCGACACTGTGTGTGTCACAAAACCTATTGGACTGTGTGTGTGTCAGAAACCCCACTGGACAGCATGTGTGTCACGAACCCCGTTGCACAGCGTATGTGTCACAACCCCAATTGGACATAGTGTGCATGTCACAAAACCTATCGGATACCGTGTTTGTCACAACCCCATTGGACATTGTGTGTGTCAGACACCCCCCTGTACATTGTGTGTGTCACAAACCCCATTGTAGAGTGTGTGTGTCACAAACCCTACTGTACAATGTCTGTGTCACAAACCCCATTGGACAGCGTGTGTGTCACAAACCCCATTGGACAGCATGCCTGTCACAAACTCCATTTGACAGTGTGTGAGTCACAAACACCCATCGACAGTGTGCGTGTCACAAACCCCATTGGACAGCGTGTGTGTGTCACAAACCCCTTTGGAAAGTGTGAGTCACAAACCCCATTGGACAACGTGTGTGTCACAAACCCCTTTGGACAGTGTGTGTGTAACAAACCCCATTGGACAGCGTGTGTGTGCCAGAATTCCCATTGGACAGGGTGTGTGTCATAAATCCCATTGGACAGGGTGTGTGTGTCACAATATACATTGGACCGTGTGTGTGCCACAAACCTCATTGGACATGGTTTGTGTCACAAACCGCCGTGGACACTGTGTGTGTCACAAACACCCATGGACAGTGTGCGTGTCACAAACCCCATTGGACAGCGTGTGTGTGTCAGAATCCCCATTGGACAGAGTGTGTGTCACAAACCCCATGGGACAGAGTGTCTGTCACAAACCCCATGGGACAGCGTGTATGTGTACAAAATCCCAAATGGACAGTGTGTGTGTGTCAGAAACCCCATTAGACAGCGTATGTGTCTCAAACCCCTTTGGACAGTGTGTGTGTCACAAACCCAATGAACAGAGTGTGTGTCACAAACAATATTGGACATCGTGTGTGTGTTACAAGCCCATTGGACAGAGTGTGTGTCACGAACCCCAATGGACAACATGTGTGTCACAAGCACCATTTTTCAGAGTGTGTGTCACAAACCCCACTGGACAGCGTGTGTGTCACAAGCCCCATTGGACAGAGTGTGTGTGTCACAAACCCCATTAGACAGCGTGTGTGTCACAAACCCCTTTGGACACTGTGTGTGTCACAATCCCCATTGGAGAGTGTGTGTGTCAGGAACCCCATTGGACAGCGTGTGTGTCACAAGCACCATTGGACAGAATGTGGTGTCACAATACCCATTGGACAGCGTGTGTGTCACAAAAACAATTGGACAGTGTGTGTGTGTCACAATACCCATTGGACAGTGTGTGTCACAAACCCCACTGGACAGCCTGTTGTGTCACAAGCCCCATTGGACAGAGTGTGTGTCACAAACCCCATAGGACAGAGTGTGTGTCTCAAACCCCATTTGATAGAGTGTGTGTGTCACAAACCACATTAGAAAATATGCGTGTCACAATCCCCATTGGATAGCGTGTGTGTGTCACGAACCCTCCTGGTCACTGTGTGTGTCACAATCCCCATTGGACAGTGTGTGTGTCACAAACCCCATGGGACAGAGTGTGTGTCACAAACACTATTCATCAGCGTGTGTGTGTCACAAGCCCATTGGACAGAGTGTGTGTGTCACAAAACCCACTGGACAGCGTGTGTGTAACGAACCCCATTGGACCGCTTGTGTGCCACATGCACCGTTGGACAGTGTGTGTGTGTCACAGTCCCCATTTGATAGAGTGTGTGTGTCACTAACCCCATTAGAAAGTATGCGTGTCAAAAACCCCACTGGATAGCGTGTGTGTGTCACAAGCACCATTGGACAGTGTGTGGTGTCACAATCCCCATTGGACAGCGTGTGTGTCACAAACCCCATTGGACCTTGTGTGTGTTACAATGCCCTTTGGACTATGTGTGTGCGTCCCAATTTTCATTGGACAGTGTGTGTGTCACAAACCCCTTTGGAAAGAGTGTGTGTCACAAACCCCATTGAACAGTGTGTCTGTCACAATTCCCATTCGACACTGTGTGTGTCACAAAACCTATTGGACTGTGTGTGTGTCAGAAACCCCACTGGACAGCATGTGTGTCACGAACCCCGTTGCACAGCGTATGTGTCACAACCCCAATTGGACATAGTGTGCATGTCACAAAACCCATCGGATACCGTGTGTGTCACAACCCCATTGGACATTGTGTGTGTCAGACACCCCCCTGTACATTGTGTGTGTCACAAACCCCATTGTAGAGTGTGTGTGTCACAAACCCTACTGTACAATGTCTGTGTCACAAACCCCATTGGACAGCGTGTGTGTCACAAACCCAATTGGTCAGCGTGTGTGTGTCACAAATGCCATTGGACAGCGTGTGTGTCACAAACGCCCCTGGACAGTTTGCGTGTAAAAAACCCCATTGGACACCGTGTGAGTCACAATCCCCACTGGACAGCGTGTCTGTCACAGTCCCCATTGGACAGCGTTTGTGTCAGAAACCCCATTTTAGAGTGTGTGTGTCACAAACACCATTGGAAAGCGTGTGTGTGTGACAAACCCCAATGGACAGTGTGTGTTTCACAAAACCCATTGGAAAGTGTGTGTGTCACAAACACCATTGTATAGTGTGTGTGTGTCACAAAAGCCATTAGAAAGTTTGTGTGTCACAAACACAATAAGACAGCGTGTCTGTGTTTCAAACCCTATTGAACAGTGTGTGTGTCACAAACCCTACTGGACAGCATGTGTGTCACGAACCCCATTGGAAAGTGTGAGTGTCACAAACCCCACTGGACAGCGTGTGTGTCACGAACCTCATTTGACAGATTGTGTATCAGAAACCCCATTGGACAGCGTGTTTGTCACAAACCCCGTTGGACAGTGTGTGTGTTACAATCCCCCGTGTACAATGTCTGTGTCACAAACCCCATTGGACAGCGTGTGTGTCACAAACACCGTTGGACAGCGTGTGTTTGTCAGAAACCCCATTGGACAGAGTGTGTGTGTCACAAACCGCATGGGAAAGAGTGTGTGTCACGAACCACATTGGACAGCGTGTGTGTCACAAACCCCATTAAAGTGTGTGTGTCACAAACCCCATTGGATAGCGTGTGTGTGTCACGAACCCTATTGGACAGCGTGTGTGTTCACAAACCCCATTGGACAGCGTGTGTGTCACAAGACCCATTGGACAGAGTGTGTGTGTCACAAACCCCATTGGACAGCATGCCTGTCACAAACTCCATTTGACAGTGTGTGTGTAACAAACACAAATGGTCAGCGTGTGTGTAACAAACACCCTGGGACAGCGTGTGTGTGTCACAAACCCCTTTGGAAAGTGTGAGTCACAAACCCCATTGGACAACGTGTGTGTCACAAACCCCTTTGGACAGTGTGTGTGTAACAAACCCCATTGGACAGCGTGTGTGTGCCAGAATTCCCATTGGACAGGGTGTGTGTCATAAATCCCATTGGACAGGGTGTGTGTGTCACAATATACATTGGACCGTGTGTGTGCCACAAACCTCATTGGACATGGTTTGTGTCACAAACCGCCGTGGACACTGTGTGTGTCACAAACACCCATGGACAGTGTGCGTGTCACAAACCCCATTGGACAGCGTGTGTGTGTCAGAATCCCCATTGGACAGAGTGTGTGTCACAAACCCCATGGGACAGACTGTCTGTCACAAACCCCATGGGACAGCGTGTATGTGTACAAAATCCCAAATGGACAGTGTGTGTGTGTCACAAACCCCATCGGACAGCGTGTATGTGTACAAAATCCCAAATGGACAGTGTGTGTGTGTCAGAAACCCCATTAGACAGCGTATGTGTCCCAAACCCCTTTGGACAGTGTGTGTGTCACAAACCCCATGAACAGAGTGTGTGTCACAAACAATATTGGACATCGTGTGTGTGTTACAAGCCCATTGGACAGAGTGTGTGTCACGAACCCCAATGGACAACGTGTGTGTCACAAGCACCATTTTTCAGAGTGTGTGTCACAAACCCCACTGGACAGCGTGCGTGTCACAAGCCCCATTGGACAGAGTGTGTGTGTCACAAACCCCATTAGACAGCGTGTGTGTCACAAACCCCTTTGGACACTGTGTGTGTCACAAACCCCATTGGACAGCGTGTGTGTGTCACAATCCCCATTGGAGAGTGTGTGTGTCAGGAACCCCATTGGACAGCGTGTGTGTCACAAGCACCATTGGACAGAATGTGGTGTCACAATACCCATTGGACAGCGTGTGTGTCACAAAAACAATTGGACAGTGTGTGTGTGTCACAATACCCATTGGACAGTGTGTGTCACAAACCCCACTGGACAGCCTGTTGTGTCACAAGCCCCATTGGACAGAGTGTGTGTCACAAACCCCATAGGACAGAGTGTGTGTCTCAAACCCCATTTGATAGAGTGTGTGTGTCACAAACCACATTAGAAAATATGCGTGTCACAATCCCCATTGGATAGCGTGTGTGTGTGTCACGAACCCTCCTGGTCACTGTGTGTGTCACAATCCCCATTGGACAGTGTGTGTGTCACAAACCCCATGGGACAGAGTGTGTGTCACAAACACTATTCATCAGCGTGTGTGTGTCACAAGCCCATTGGACAGAGTGTGTGTGTCACAAAACCCACTGGACAGCGTGTGTGTAACGAACCCCATTGGACCGCTTGTGTGCCACATGCACCGTTGGACAGTGTGTGTGTGTCACAGTCCCCATTTGATAGAGTGTGTGTGTCACAAACCCCATTAGAAAGTATGCGTGCCAAAAACCCCACTGGATAGCGTGTGTGTGTCACAAGCACCATTGGACAGTGTGTGGTGTCACAATCCCCATTGGACAGCGTGTGTGTCACAAACCCCATTGGACAGTGTGTGTGTGTCAGAAACCCCATTTGATAGAGTGTTTGTGTCACAAACCCTATTGGACTGTGTGTGTGTCACAAAACCCACTGGATAGCGTGTGTGTCACAAACGCCATTGTACAGAGTGTATTTGTCAGAAAGCCAACTGGACAGCGTCTGTGTCACAAACCCCTTTGGACAGTGTATGTGTCACAAACCCCATTGGACAGCGTGTGTGTGTCATAATCCCCATTGTACAGTGTGTGTGTCACAAACCCCATGGGACAGAGTGTGTGTCACAAACACTATTGGTCAGCGTGTCTGTGTCACAAGCCCATTGGACAGAGTGTGCGTGTCACAAAATCCACTGGACAGCGTGTGTGTCATGAACCCCATTGGACAGCGTGTGTGTCAAAAGCACCGTTGGACAGAGTGTGGTGTCACAAACCCCATTGGAAAGTGTATGTGTCACAAACCGCATTGGACTGCGTGCGTGTGCCACAAATCCTATTGGACAGTGTGTGTGTCACAAACCCCTTTGGACAGAGTTTGTGTCACAAACCCATTGGACAGCGTTTGTGTGTCACAATACCCATTGGACAGTGTGTATGTCACAAACCCCTTTGGACAGAGTTTGTGTCACAAACCCCAATGGACAGCGTGTGTTTGTCACAATACCTATTGGACAGTGTGTGTGTCACAAACCCAATTACAGCGTGTGTGTGTCACAATCCCTATTGTACAGTGTGTGTGTCACAAACCCCATTGGAAAGTGTATGTGTCACAAACCGCATTGGACTGCGTGCGTGTGCCACAAATCCTATTGGGCAGTGTGTGTGTCACAAACCCCTTTGGACAGAGTTTGTGTCACAAACCCATTGGACAGCGTTTGTGTGTCACAATACACATTGGACAGTGTGTTTGTGTCACAATACCCATTGGACATCGTGTGTGTGTTACAATCCCCACTGGACAGTGTGTGTGTCAAAAACCCCATGGGACAGAGTGTGTGTCACGAACCCCTTTGGACAGTGTGTGTGTCACAAACCCCATTGGACAGCGTGTGTGTGTTACAATCCCCATTGGACAGTGTGTGTGTCACAAACCCTATTGGAAAGTCTATGTGTCATAAACCCCATTGGATACCGTGTGTGTGCCACAAACCACATTATAAAGTGTGCGTGTCACAAAGCCCATTGGACAGTGTGAGTGTCATAAACCTTGTTGGCTAGAGTTTGTGTTTAACAATACCCATTGGACAGTGAGTGTGTCACAAACCCCACTGGACATCGTGTATGTCACAATACCCTAGTGGATAATGTGTGTGTCACGAACGCCATTGGACAGTGTGTGTGTCTCAAACCCCATTAGAAAGTATGCGTGTCACAAACCCCATTGGATAGAGTGTGTGTGTCACAAACACCATTGGACAGCGTGTGTGTGTCACAATTCCCATTGGACTGTGTGTGTGTCACAAAACCCATTGGATAGCGTGTGTGTCACAAACCCCATTAGAAAGACTGTGTGTCTCAAACACCATTGGATAGCGTGTGTGATGTCACAAACCCTGTTGGACAATGTGTGTGTCACAAACCCTACTGGACAGCGTGTGTGTTACGAACCCCATTGGACAGCTTGTGTGTCACAAGACCCATTGGATAGTGTGTGTGTCACGAATGCCATTAGAAAGTGTGTGTATCACAAACCCCATTGGATAGTGTATGTGTGTCCCAAACCCTATTGGACAGTGTGTGTGTCATAAACCCCATTGGACAGAGTTTGTGTTTAACAAACCAATTGGACAGCGTGTGTGACAGAAACTCCACTGGACAGAGTGTATGTGTAACAAACCCCATTGGAGAGCGTGTGTATCACAATCCCCATTGGACAGCGTGTGTGTCACAAACCCCATCGGACAGCGGGTGTGTGTCACAAACGCCATTAAAATGTGTGTGTCACAAACCCAATTGGATAGCATGTGTGTGTCAAAAACCCCATTAGAAAGTATGTGTGTCAAAAACCCCACTGGATAGCGTGTGTGTGTCAAAAACCCCATTATAATGTGTGCGTGTCACAAACCCCATTGGATAGCGTGTGTGTGTCACAAACCCCATTGGAAAGTGTACGTCACAAACCCCATTGGATAGCATTTGTGTGTCACAAACCCTATGGGACAGCGTGTAGGTCACAATCCCCATTCGACAGCGTCTGTGTCACAAACCCCATTGGACAGCGTTTGTGTCACAAACACAATTGGACAGCGTGTGTGTGTCACAAAACCCATTGTACAGAGTGTGTGTCACAAACCCCCGTGGACACAGTGTGTGTCACGAATGCCATTGGACAGTGTGTGTGTCAAAACCCCATTGGACAGTGTGTGTGTCGCAAAACCCATTGGACAGTGTGTGTGTCACAAACCCCATTGGACAGCGTCTGTGTCACAAACCCCCTTGGACTGTTTGTGTGTCACAAACCCCATTGGACAGCGTGTGTGTGTCACAATCCCCATTGGACAGTGTTCGTGTGTCACAAACCCCATTGGACAGCGTGTGTGTCACAAACCCCTTTGGACAGCATGTGTGTGTCAAAAACCCCATTGGACAGCGTCTGTGTCACAAACCCCACTGGACAGTGTGCCTGTCACAAACCCCATTGGACAGTGTCTGTGTCACAAACCCCCATGGACATAGTGTATGTCACAAACCCCATTGGACAGTGTGTGTGTCACAAATTCCACTGGACAGCGTGTGTATCATGAAACCCATTGGACAGCGTGTGTGTGTAACAATACCCACTGGACAATGTGTGTGTCACAAACCCCATTGGACAGTGTGTGTGTGTAACAATACCCTTGGACAGAGTGTGTGTCACAAACCCAATTGCACAGCGTGTGTGTGTAACAATACCCATTGGACAGTGTGTGTGTCACAAACCCCATTGGACAGCGTGTGTGTCTCAAAAACCCATGGACAGTATGCGTGTCAGAAACCCCATTGCACATCGTGCGTATCACAAACCCTTTGGACAGTGTGCGTGTCACAAACGCCATTGTACATCGTGTGTGTCACAAACCCTTTTGGACAGTGTGTGTGTCACAAACCCCATTGGACATCGTGTGTGTCACAAACCTCTTCGGACAATGTGTGTGTCACAAACCCCATTGGACAGAGTGTGTGTTTCACAAAGCCCATTGGAAAGTGTATGTGTCACAAACCCTCCTGGTCAGTGTGGGTGTCACAAACCCCATTGGACAGCATGCGTGTCACCTTTGGAGAGTGTGGGTTTAACAAACCCAGTTGGTCAGAGTGTGTGTCACAAACTCCATGGGACAGCATGTGTGTGTCACAAACCCCATTGGATACAGTGTGTGTCACAAACACCATTAGACAGCGTGTGTGTGTCACAATCCCCATTGGACAGTGTGTGTGTCACAAACCCCAGTGGACAATGTGTGTGTCACAAACTCCAGTGGACAGCGTGTGTGTAAAAACCCCATTGGACAGTGTGTGTGTGCCAAAACCCACTGGACAGCGTGTGTGTGACGAACCCCATTGGAAAGCGTGTGTGTCACAAGCACCAGTGGACAGAGTGCGTGTGTCACAAACCCCATTGGAAAGTTTATGTGTCACAAACCGCTCTGGATAGCATGTGTGTATCACATACCCGATTGGACAGTGTGTGTGTCACAATCCCCATTGGACAGCGTCTGTGTCAAAAACCGCACTGGACAGTGTGTGTGTCACAAATACCATTGGACAGCGTGTGTGTGTCACAATCCCCGTTTGAGAGTGTGTGTGTCACAAACCCCATTGGACATCGTGTGTGTAACAAACCCATACTGGTCAGCGTGTGTGTCACAAAGCCCGTTGGAGAGTGCGTGTGCAACAATTCCCATTGGACAGCGTCTGTGTCACAAACACCCATGGACAGTGTGAGTGTCACAAACCCCATTGGATAGCGTGTGTGTCACAAATCACTTTAGACAATGTGTGTGTCAATCACCATTGGACATCGTGTGTGTGTCACAATCCCCATTTTACAGTGTATGTGTTCACAAACACCATTGGACAGCGTGTGTGTCACAAGCCAATTGGACAGAATGTGTGTGTCGCAAAACCCACTGGACAGAGTGTGTGTCACAAACCCCATTGGACAGTGTGTGTGTCACAAACCCCACTGGACAGCGTGTGTGTCACAAACACCCATGGACAGTGTGCGTGTCACAAATCCGTTTGGACATCGTGTGTGTCACAAACCCCTTTGGACAGTGTGTGTGTCACAAACCCCATGGGATAGAGTGTGTGTCAAGAACCCCATTGGAAAGCGCGTGTGTCACAAGCGCCATTGGACAGAGTATGTGTGTCACAAGCCCCATTGGAAAGTGTGCGTGTCACAAACCCTATTGGAAAGTCTATGTGTCACAAACACCATTGGATAGCGTGTGTGTCTGACAAACCCTATTGGAGACTGTGTGTGTCAAAATACCCATTGGACAGTGTCTGTGTCACAAACCCCATTGGACAGAGTTTGTGTCACAAACCTCTTTGGACAGCATGTGTGTCACAAACCCCATTGGACAGCGTGTGTGTGTCACAATACCCATTGGACAGTGTGTGTGTCACAAACCCCATTGGACAAAGTTTGTGTCAAAAAACCCATTGGAAAGTGTGTGTGTCTCACAATCCCCATTGGACAGTTTTTGTGTGTCACAGACCCCATTGGACAGGGTCTGTGTCACAAACCCCATTGGACAGCGTGTGTGTCACAATCCCCAATGGACAGAGTGTGTCTCAGAAACCCCATTGGACAGAGTGTGTGTGTCACAAACCCCATTGGACAGCGTGTGTCTCATAAACCCCATTGGACAGCGTGTGTGTGTCACAATCCCCATTGGACAGTGTTTCTGTTTCACAAACCACATTGGACAGCGAGTGTGTGACACAATCCTCTTTGGACAGCGTGTGTGTCACAAGCACCATTGTACAGAGTGTGTGTGTCACAAACCCCATTGGAAAGTGTGTGTGTCATAAACCCCATTGGATAGCGTGTGTGTGTCACAAACCCTATTGGACAGTGTGTGTGTCACAAACCCCATTGGACAGCGTGTGTGTGTAGCAATACCCATTGGACAGTATGTGTGTCACAAACCCCATTGGACAGCGTGTTTGTCACAAACCCCCATAGACACTGTGTGTGTCACAAACCCCATTGGACAGCGTGTGTGTCAGAAACCCCACTGGACATCGTGTGTGTCATAAACCCCATTGGACATCCTGTGTGTCACAAACCCCTTTTGACAGTGTGCGTGTCACAAACCCCATTGGACAGCGTGTGTGTGTCACAATCCCCACTGGACAGAGTGTTTGTCACAAAGACTATTGGGCAGCGTGTGTGTCACAAGCCCATTGGACAGAGTGTGTGTGTCACAAAACCCATTGGACAGCGTGTGTGTTTCACAAGCGCAATTGAACAGAATGCGTGTGTCACAAACCCCATTAGAAAGTGTGCGTGTCACAAATCTCATTTGAAAGTGTGTATGTCACAAACCCCACTGGACATCGTGTGTGTCATAAACCCCATTGGACATCCTGTGTGTCACAAACCCCTTTTGACAGTGTGTGTGTCACAAACCCCATTGGACAGCGTGTTTGTGTCACAAACCCCACTGGACAGCGTGTGTTTTCCGAACCCCATTGGACAGCTTGTGTGTCACAAGACCCATTGGACAGAGTGTGTGTGTCACAAACTCCAATGGACAGCGTGTGTATGTCACAATCCCCATTGGACAGTGTGTGTGTCACAAACCCCATGGGACAGAATTGTGTCACAAACCACATTGGACAGCGTGTGTGTCACAAGCGCGATTGAACAGAGTGTGTGTGTCACAAACCCCTTTGGAAGGTGTATGTGTCACAAAACCCATTGGATAGCATGTGTGTGTCACAAACCCTGCTGGTCAGTGTGTGCGTCACAAAACCCATTGGACAGCATGCGTGTCGCAAACACCATTGGACAGTGTGTGTGTAAGAAAACCAATTGTTCAGCGTGTGTGTCACAAACCCCATTGGACATCATGTGTGTCACAAACCCCATTTAAACGTGTGTGTGTCACAAACTCCATTGGATAGCGCGTGTGTGTCACAAATCCCACTGGACAGCGTGTGTGTGTCACAAACCCTATTGGAGAGTGTGTGTTTCACAAACCCCATTGGACAGTGTGTGTGATATCACAATCCGCATTGGACAGCGTGTGTGTCACAAGCCCCATTGGACAGCGTGTGTGTCACAAGCACCATTAGACAGCGTGTGTGTGTAACAATACCCATTGGACAGTGTGTGTGTCACAAACCCCATTGGACAGTGTGTGTGTCACAAATACTTTTGGACAGTGTGTGTCTCACAAACCCCACTGGACAGCGTGTGTGTCACAAAAACCCATCGACAGTGTGCGTGTCACGAACCCCATTGGACATCATGTGTGTCACAAATCCCTCTGGAAATAGTGTGTGTCACAAACCCCATTGGACAGTGTGTGTGTGTCACAAACCCCATTGGACATCCTGTGTGTCACAAACCCCTTTGGACAGCGTGTGTGTCACAAACCCCAGAGGACAGTGCGTTTGTAACAAAACCAATTGGTCAGCGTGTGTGTGTCACAAATGCCCCTGGACAGTGTATGTGTCACAAACCCTATTAGACAGCGTGTGTGTCACAAATCTCCCTGGACAGCGTGTGTGTCACAATCCCAGTTCGACAGAGTTTGTGTCAGAAACCCCATTGGAGAGTGTGTGTGTCACAAACCTCATTAGACAGCGAGTGTGTCACAAACATCATTGGACAGCATGTGTGTGTGACAAACCCCATTGAACAGTGTGTGTGTCAAAATCCTCATTGGACAGTGTGTGTGTGACAAACCCCATTGGACAGCGTGTGTGTGTCACAATCCCCATTGGACAGTGTGTGTGTCACTAACCCCATGGGACAGACTGTGTGTCACGAACCCCATTGGACAGAGTGTGTGTCACAAACCCCATAGGACAGAGTGTGTGTCTCAAACCCCATTTGATAGAGTGTGTGTGTCACAAACCACATTAGAAAATATGCGTGTCACAATCCCCATTGGATAGCGTGTGTGTGTCACGAACCCTCCTGGTCACTGTGTGTGTCACAATCCCCATTGGACAGTGTGTGTGTCACAAACCCCATGGGACAGAGTGTGTGTCACAAACACTATTCATCAGCGTGTGTGTGTCACAAGCCCATAGGACAGAGTGTGTGTGTCACAAAACCCACTGGACAGCGTGTGTGTAACGAACCCCATTGGACCGCTTGTGTGCCACATGCACCGTTGGACAGTGTGTGTGTGTCACAGTCCCCATTTGATAGAGTGTGTGTGTCACAAACCCCATTAGAAAGTATGCGTGTCAAAAACCCCACTGGATAGCGTGTGTGTGTCACAAGCACCATTGGACAGTGTGTGGTGTCACAATCCCCATTGGACAGCGTGTGTGTCACAAACCCCATTGGACCTTGTGTGTGTTACAATGCCCTTTGGACTATGTGTGTGCGTCCCAATTTTCATTGGACAGTGTGTGTGTCACAAACCCCTTTGGAAAGAGTGTGTGTCACAAACCCCATTGAACAGTGTGTCTGTCACAATTCCCATTCGACACTGTGTGTGTCACAAAACCTATTGGACTGTGTGTGTGTCAGAAACCCCACTGGACAGCATGTGTGTCACGAACCCCGTTGCACAGCGTATGTGTCACAACCCCAATTGGACATAGTGTGCATGTCACAAAACCCATCGGATACCGTGTGTGTCACAACCCCATTGGACATTGTGTGTGTCAGACACCCCCCTGTACACTGTGTGTGTCACAAACCCCATTGTAGAGTGTGTGTGTCACAAACCCTACTGTACAATGTCTGTGTCACAAACCCCATTGGACAGCGTGTGTGTCACAAACCCAATTGGTCAGCGTGTGTGTGTCACAAATGCCATTGGACAGCGTGTGTGTCACAAACGCCCCTGGACAGTTTGCGTGTAAAAAACCCCATTGGACACCGTGTGAGTCACAATCCCCACTGGACAGCGTGTCTGTCACAGTCCCCATTGGACAGCGTTTGTGTCAGAAACCCCATTTTAGAGTGTGTGTGTCACAAACACCATTGGAAAGCGTGTGTGTGTGACAAACCCCAATGGACAGTGTGTGTTTCACAAAACCCATTGGAAAGTGTGTGTGTCACAAACACCATTGTATAGTGTGTGTGTGTCACAAAAGCCATTAGAAAGTTTGTGTGTCACAAACACAATAAGACAGCGTGTCTGTGTTTCAAACCCTATTGAACAGTGTGTGTGTCACAAACCCTACTGGACAGCATGTGTGTCACGAACCCCATTGGAAAGTGTGAGTGTCACAAACCCCACTGGACAGCGTGTGTGTCACGAACCTCATTTGACAGATTGTGTATCAGAAACCCCATTGGACAGCGTGTTTGTCACAAACCCCGTTGGACAGTGTGTGTGTTACAATCCCCCGTGTACAATGTCTGTGTCACAAACCCCATTGGACAGCGTGTGTGTCACAAACACCGTTGGACAGCGTGTGTTTGTCAGAAACCCCATTGGACAGAGTGTGTGTGTCACAAACCGCATGGGAAAGAGTGTGTGTCACGAACCACATTGGACAGCGTGTGTGTCACAAACCCCATTAAAGTGTGTGTGTCACAAACCCCATTGGATAGCGTGTGTGTGTCACGAACCCTATTGGACAGCGTGTGTGTTCACGAACCCCATTAGATAGCGTGTGTGTCACAAGACCCATTGGACAGAGTGTGTGTGTCACAAACCCCATTGGACAGCATGCCTGTCACAAACTCCATTTGACAGTGTGTGTGTAACAAACACAAATGGTCAGCGTGTGTGTAACAAACACCCTGGGACAGCGTGTGTGTGTCACAAACCCCTTTGGAAAGTGTGAGTCACAAACCCCATTGGACAACGTGTGTGTCACAAACCCCTTTGGACAGTGTGTGTGTAACAAACCCCATTGGACAGCATGTGTGTGCCAGAATTCCCATTGGACAGGGTGTGTGTCATAAATCCCATTGGACAGGGTGTGTGTGTCACAATATACATTGGACCGTGTGTGTGCCACAAACCTCATTGGACATGGTTTGTGTCACAAACCGCCGTGGACACTGTGTGTGTCACAAACACCCATGGACAGTGTGCATGTCACAAACCCCATTGGACAGCGTGTGTGTGTCAGAATCCCCATTGGACAGAGTGTGTGTCACAAACCCCATGGGACAGAGTGTCTGTCACAAACCCCATGGGACAGCGTGTATGTGTACAAAATCCCAAATGGACAGTGTGTGTGTGTCACAAACCCCATTGGACAGCGTGTATGTGTACAAAATCCCAAATGGACAGTGTGTGTGTGTCAGAAACCCCATTAGACAGCGTATGTGTCTCAAACCCCTTTGGACAGTGTGTGTGTCACAAACCCCATGAACAGAGTGTGTGTCACAAACAATATTGGACATCGTGTGTGTGTTACAAGCCCATTGGACAGAGTGTGTGTCACGAACCCCAATGGACAACGTGTGTGTCACAAGCACCATTTTTCAGAGTGTGTGTCACAAAACCCACTGGACAGCGTGTGTGTCACAAGCCCCATTGGACAGAGTGTGTGTGTCACAAACCCCATTAGACAGCGTGTGTGTCACAAACCCCTTTGGACACTGTGTGTGTCACAAACCCCACTGGACAGCGTGTGTGTCACAAGCCCCATTGGACAGCGTGTGTGTCACAAAAACAATTGGACAGTGTGTGTGTGTCACAATACCCATTGGACAGTGTGTGTCACAAACCCCACTGGACAGCCTGTTGTGTCACAAGCCCCATTGGACAGAGTGTGTGTCACAAACCCCATAGGACAGAGTGTGTGTCTCAAACCCCATTTGATAGAGTGTGTGTGTCACAAACCACATTAGAAAATATGCGTGTCACAATCCCCATTGGATAGCGTGTGTGTGTCACGAACCCTCCTGGTCACTGTGTGTGTCACAATCCCCATTGGACAGTGTGTGTGTCACAAACCCCATGGGACAGAGTGTGTGTCACAAACACTATTCATCAGCGTGTGTGTGTCACAAGCCCATTGGACAGAGTGTGTGTGTCACAAAACCCACTGGACAGCGTGTGTGTAACGAACCCCATTGGACCGCTTGTGTGCCACATGCACCGTTGGACAGTGTGTGTGTGTCACAGTCCCCATTTGATAGAGTGTGTGTGTCACAAACCCCATTAGAAAGTATGCGTGTCAAAAACCCCACTGGATAGCGTGTGTGTGTCACAAGCACCATTGGACAGTGTGTGGTGTCACAATCCCCATTGGACAGCGTGTGTGTCACAAACCCCATTGGACAGTGTGTGTGTGTCAGAAACCCCATTTGATAGTGTGTTTGTGTCACAAACCCTATTGGACTGTGTGTGTGTCACAAAACCCACTGGATAGCGTGTGTGTCACAAACGCCATTGGACAGCGTGTGTGTCACAAGCCCCATTGTACAGAGTGTATTTGTCAGAAAGCCAACTGGACAGCGTCTGTGTCACAAACCCCTTTGGACAGTGTATGTGTCACAAACCCCATTGGACAGCGTGTGTGTGTCATAATCCCCATTGTACAGTGTGTGTGTCACAAACCCCATGGGACAGAGTGTGTGTCACAAACACTATTGGTCAGCGTGTCTGTGTCACAAGCCCATTGGACAGAGTGTGCGTGTCACAAAATCCACTGGACAGCGTGTGTGTCATGAACCCCATTGGACAGCGTGTGTGTCAAAAGCACCGTTGAACAGAGTGTGGTGTCACAAACCCAATTGGAAAGTGTATGTGTCACAAACCGCATTGGACTGCGTGCGTGTGCCACAAATCCTATTGGACAGTGTGTGTGTCACAAACCCCTTTGGACAGAGTTTGTGTCACAAACCCATTGGACAGCGTTTGTGTGTCACAATACCCATTGGACAGTGTGTGTGTCACAAACCCCTTTGGACAGAGTTTGTGTCACAAACCCCAATGGACAGCGTGTGTTTGTCACAATACCTATTGGACAGTGTGTGTGTCACAAACCCAATTACAGCGTGTGTGTGTCACAATCCTTATTGTACAGTGTGTGTGTCACAAACCCCATTGGAAAGTGTATGTGTCACAAACCGCATTGGACTGCGTGCGTGTGCCACAAATCCTATTGGACAGTGTGTGTGTCACAAACCCCTTTGGACAGAGTTTGTGTCACAAACCCATTGGACAGCGTTTGTGTGTCACAATACACATTGGACAGTGTGTTTGTGTCACAATACCCATTGGACATCGTGTGTGTGTTACAATCCCCACTGGACAGTGTGTGTGTCAAAAACCCCATGGGACAGAGTGTGTGTCACGAACCCCTTTGGACAGTGTGTGTGTCACAAACCCCATTGGACAGCGTGTGTGTGTTACAATCCCCATTGGACAGTGTGTGTGTCACAAACCCTATTGGAAAGTCTATGTGTCATAAACCCCATTGGATACCGTGTGTGTGCCACAAACCACATTATAAAGTGTGCGTGTCACAAAGCCCATTGGACAGTGTGAGTGTCATAAACCTTGTTGGCTAGAGTTTGTGTTTAACAATACCCATTGGACAGTGAGTGTGTCACAAACCCCACTGGACATCGTGTGTGTCACAATACCCTAGTGGATAATGTGTGTGTCACGAACGCCATTGGACAGTGTGTGTGTCTCAAACCCCATTAGAAAGTATGCGTGTCACAAACCCCATTGGATAGAGTGTGTGTGTCACAAACACCATTGGACAGCGTGTGTGTGTCACAATTCCCATTGGACTGTGTGTGTGTCACAAAACCCATTGGATAGCGTGTGTGTCACAAACCCCATTAGAAAGACTGTGTGTCTCAAACACCATTGGATAGCGTGTGTGATGTCACAAACCCTGTTGGACAATGTGTGTGTCACAAACCCTACTGGACAGCGTGTGTGTTACGAACCCCATTGGACAGCTTGTGTGTCACAAGACCCATTGGATAGTGTGTGTGTCACGAATGCCATTAGAAAGTGTGTGTATCACAAACCCCATTGGATAGTGTATGTGTGTCCCAAACCCTATTGGACAGTGTGTGTGTCATAAACCCCATTGGACAGAGTTTGTGTTTAACAAACCAATTGGACAGCGTGTGTGACAGAAACTCCACTGGACAGAGTGTATGTGTAACAAACCCCATTGGAGAGCGTGTGTATCACAATCCCCATTGGACAGCGTGTGTGTCACAAACCCCATCGGACAGCGGGTGTGTGTCACAAACGCCATTAAAATGTGTGTGTCACAAACCCAATTGGATAGCATGTGTGTGTCAAAAACCCCATTAGAAAGTATGTGTGTCACAAACCCCACTGGATAGCGTGTGTGTGTCAAAAACCCCATTATAATGTGTGCGTGTCACAAACCCCATTGGATAGCGTGTGTGTGTCACAAACCCCATTGGAAAGTGTACGTCACAAACCCATTGGATAGCATTTGTGTGTCACAAACCCTATGGGACAGCGTGTAGGTCACAATCCCCATTCGACAGCGTCTGTGTCACAAACCCCATTGGACAGCGTTTGTGTCACAAACACAATTGGACAGCGTGTGTGTGTCACAAAACCCATTGTACAGAGTGTGTGTCACAAACCCCCGTGGACACAGTGTGTGTCACGAATGCCATTGGACAGTGTGTGTGTCAAAACCCCATTGGACAGTGTGTGTGTCGCAAAACCCATTGGACAGTGTGTGTGTCACAAACCCCATTGGACAGCGTCTGTGTCACAAACCCCCTTGGACTGTTTGTGTGTCACAAACCCCATTGGACAGCGTGTGTGTGTCACAATCCCCATTGGACAGTGTTCGTGTGTCACAAACCCCATTGGACAGCGTGTGTGTCACAAACCCCTTTGGACAGCATGTGTGTGTCAAAAACCCCATTGGACAGCGTCTGTGTCACAAACCCCACTGGACAGTGTGCCTGTCACAAACCCCATTGGACAGTGTCTGTGTCACAAACCCCCATGGACATAGTGTATGTCACAAACCCCATTGGACAGTGTGTGTGTCACAAATTCCACTGGACAGCGTGTGTATCATGAAACCCATTGGACAGCGTGTGTGTGTAACAATACCCACTGGACAATGTGTGTGTCACAAACCCCATTGGACAGTGTGTGTGTGTAACAATACCCTTGGACAGAGTGTGTGTCACAAACCCAATTGCACAGCGTGTGTGTGTAACAATACCCATTGGACAGTGTGTGTGTCACAAACCCCATTGGACAGCGTGTGTGTCTCAAAAACACATGGACAGTATGCGTGTCAGAAACCCCATTGCACATCGTGCGTATCACAAACCCTTTGGACAGTGTGCGTGTCACAAACGCCATTGTACATCGTGTGTGTCACAAACCCTTTTGGACAGTGTGTGTGTCACAAACCCCATTGGACATCGTGTGTGTCACAAACCTCTTCGGACAATGTGTGTGTCACAAACCCCATTGGACAGCGTGTATATCACATTCCGCATTGGACAGTGTGTGTGTCACTAACCCCATGGGACAGACTGTGTGTCACGAACCCCATTGGACAGAGTGTGTGTCACAAACCCCATAGGACAGAGTGTGTGTCTCAAACCCCATTTGATAGAGTGTGTGTGTCACAAACCACATTAGAAAATATGCGTGTCACAATCCCCATTGGATAGCGTGTGTGTGTCACGAACCCTCCTGGTCACTGTGTGTGTCACAATCCCCATTGGACAGTGTGTGTGTCACAAACCCCATGGGACAGAGTGTGTGTCACAAACACTATTCATCAGCGTGTGTGTGTCACAAGCCCATAGGACAGAGTGTGTGTGTCACAAAACCCACTGGACAGCGTGTGTGTAACGAACCCCATTGGACCGCTTGTGTGCCACATGCACCGTTGGACAGTGTGTGTGTGTCACAGTCCCCATTTGATAGAGTGTGTGTGTCACAAACCCCATTAGAAAGTATGCGTGTCAAAAACCCCACTGGATAGCGTGTGTGTGTCACAAGCACCATTGGACAGTGTGTGGTGTCACAATCCCCATTGGACAGCGTGTGTGTCACAAACCCCATTGGACCTTGTGTGTGTTACAATGCCCTTTGGACTATGTGTGTGCGTCCCAATTTTCATTGGACAGTGTGTGTGTCACAAACCCCTTTGGAAAGAGTGTGTGTCACAAACCCCATTGAACAGTGTGTCTGTCACAATTCCCATTCGACACTGTGTGTGTCACAAAACCTATTGGACTGTGTGTGTGTCAGAAACCCCACTGGACAGCATGTGTGTCACGAACCCCGTTGCACAGCGTATGTGTCACAACCCCAATTGGACATAGTGTGCATGTCACAAAACCCATCGGATACTGTGTGTGTCACAACCCCATTGGACATTGTGTGTTGTCAGACACCCCCCTGTACATTGTGTGTGTCACAAACCCCATTGTAGAGTGTGTGTGTCACAAACCCTACTGTACAATGTCTGTGTCACAAACCCCATTGGACAGAGTGTGTGTCACAAACCCAATTGGTCAGCGTGTGTGTGTCACAAATGCCATTGGACAGCGTGTGTGTCACAAACGCCCCTGGACAGTTTGCGTGTAAAAAACCCCATTGGACACCGTGTGAGTCACAATCCCCACTGGACAGCGTGTCTGTCACAGTCCCCATTGGACAGCGTTTGTGTCAGAAACCCCATTTTAGAGTGTGTGTGTCACAAACACCATTGGAAAGCGTGTGTGTGTGACAAACCCCAATGGACAGTGTGTGTTTCACAAAACCCATTGGAAAGTGTGTGTGT
Organism: Columba guinea; assembly: GCA_032206185.1. NCBI lineage: Eukaryota > Metazoa > Chordata > Aves > Columbiformes > Columbidae > Columba > Columba guinea. Next base: position 1,479,838 of record JAVLUU010000053.1, on the reverse strand, counting down.
CACAAACACCATTGTATAGTGTGTGTGTGTCACAAAAGCCATTAGAAAGTTTGTGTGTCACAAACACAATAAGACAGCGTGTCTGTGTTTCAAACCCTATTGAACAGTGTGTGTGTCACAAACCCTACTGGACAGCATGTGTGTCACGAACCCCATTGGAAAGTGTGAGTGTCACAAACCCCACTGGACAGCGTGTGTGTCACGAACCTCATTTGACAGATTGTGTATCAGAAACCCCATTGGACAGCGTGTTTGTCACAAACCCCGTTGGACAGTGTGTGTGTTACAATCCCCCGTGTACAATGTCTGTGTCACAAACCCCATTGGACAGCGTGTGTGTCACAAACACCGTTGGACAGCGTGTGTTTGTCAGAAACCCCATTGGACAGAGTGTGTGTGTCACAAACCGCATGGGAAAGAGTGTGTGTCACGAACCACATTGGACAGCGTGTGTGTCACAAACCCCATTAAAGTGTGTGTGTCACAAACCCCATTGGATAGCGTGTGTGTGTCACGAACCCTATTGGACAGCGTGTGTGTTCACAAACCCCATTGGACAGCGTGTGTGTCACAAGACCCATTGGACAGAGTGTGTGTGTCACAAACCCCATTGGACAGCATGCCTGTCACAAACTCCATTTGACAGTGTGTGTGTAACAAACACAAATGGTCAGCGTGTGTGTAACAAACACCCTGGGACAGCGTGTGTGTGTCACAAACCCCTTTGGAAAGTGTGAGTCACAAACCCCATTGGACAACGTGTGTGTCACAAACCCCTTTGGACAGTGTGTGTGTAACAAACCCCATTGGACAGCGTGTGTGTGCCAGAATTCCCATTGGACAGGGTGTGTGTCATAAATCCCATTGGACAGGGTGTGTGTGTCACAATATACATTGGACCGTGTGTGTGCCACAAACCTCATTGGACATGGTTTGTGTCACAAACCGCCGTGGACACTGTGTGTGTCACAAACACCCATGGACAGTGTGCATGTCACAAACCCCATTGGACAGCGTGTGTGTGTCACAAACCCCATGGGACAGAGTGTGTGTCACAAACCCCATGGGACAGAGTGTCTGTCACAAACCCCATGGGACAGCGTGTATGTGTACAAAATCCCAAATGGACAGTGTGTGTGTGTCACGAACCCCATTGGACAGCGTGTATGTGTACAAAATCCCAAATGGACAGTGTGTGTGTGTCAGAAACCCCATTAGACAGCGTATGTGTCTCAAACCCCTTTGGACAGTGTGTGTGTCACAAACCCCATGAACAGAGTGTGTGTCACAAACAATATTGGACATCGTGTGTGTGTTACAAGCCCATTGGACAGAGTGTGTGTCACGAACCCCAATGGACAACGTGTGTGTCACAAGCACCATTTTTCAGAGTGTGTGTCACAAACCCCACTGGACAGCGTGCGTGTCACAAACCCCATTAGACAGCGTGTGTGTCACAAACCCCTTTGGACACTGTGTGTGTCACAAACCCCATTGGACAGCGTGTGTGTGTCACAATACCCATTGGAGAGTGTGTGTGTCAGGAACCCCATTGGACAGCGTGTGTGTCACAAGCACCATTGGACAGAATGTGGTGTCACAATACCCATTGGACAGCGTGTGTGTCACAAAAACAATTGGACAGCGTGTGTGTGTCACAATACCCATTGGACAGTGTGTGTCACAAACCCCACTGGACAGCCTGTTGTGTCACAAGCCCCATTGGACAGAGTGTGTGTCACAAACCCCATAGGACAGAGTGTGTGTCTCAAACCCCATTTGATAGAGTGTGTGTGTCACAAACCACATTAGAAAATATGCGTGTCACAATCCCCATTGGATAGCGTGTGTGTGTCACGAACCCTCCTGGTCACTGTGTGTGTCACAATCCCCATTGGACAGTGTGTGTGTCACAAACCCCATGGGACAGAGTGTGTGTCACAAACACTATTCATCAGCGTGTGTGTGTCACAAGCCCATTGGACAGAGTGTGTGTGTCACAAAACCCACTGGACAGCGTGTGTGTAACGAACCCCATTGGACCGCTTGTGTGCCACATGCACCGTTGGACAGTGTGTGTGTGTCACAGTCCCCATTTGATAGAGTGTGTGTGTCACAAACCCCATTAGAAAGTATGCGTGTCAAAAACCCCACTGGATAGCGTGTGTGTGTCACAAGCACCATTGGACAGTGTGTGGTGTCACAATCCCCATTGGACAGCGTGTGTGTCACAAACCCCATTGGACAGTGTGTGTGTGTCAGAAACCCCATTTGATAGAGTGTTTGTGTCACAAACACTATTGGACTGTGTGTGTGTCACAAAACCCACTGGATAGCGTGTGTGTCACAAACGCCATTGGACAGCGTGTGTGTCACAAGCCCCATTGTACAGAGTGTATTTGTCAGAAAGCCAACTGGACAGCGTCTATGTCACAAACCCCTTTGGACAGTGTGTGTGTCACAAACCCCATTGGACAGCGTGTGTGTGTCATAATCCCCATTGTACAGTGTGTGTGTCACAAACCCCATGGGACAGAGTGTGTGTCACAAACACTATTGGTCAGCGTGTCTGTGTCACAAGCCCATTGGACAGAGTGTGCGTGTCACAAAATCCACTGGACAGCGTGTGTGTCATGAAACCCATTGGACAGCGTGTGTGTCAAAAGCACCGTTGGACAGAGTGTGGTGTCACAAACCCCATTGGAAAGTGTATGTGTCACAAACCGCATTGGACTGCGTGCGTGTGCCACAAATCCTATTGGACAGTGTGTGTGTCACAAACCCCTTTGGACAGAGTTTGTGTCACAAACCCATTGGACAGCGTTTGTGTGTCACAATACCCATTGGACAGTGTGTGTGTCACAAACCCCTTTGGACAGTGTGTGTGTCACAAACCCCATTACAGCGTGTGTGTGTCACAATCCCTATTGTACAGTGTGTGTGTCACAAACCCCATTGGAAAGTGTATCTGTCACAAACCGCATTGGACTGCGTGCGTGTGCCACAAATCCTATTGGACAGTGTGTGTGTCACAAACCCCTTTGGACAGAGTTTGTGTCACAAACCCATTGGACAGCGTTTGTGTGTCACAATACACATTGGACAGTGTGTTTGTGTCACAATACCCATTGGACATCGTGTGTGTGTTACAATCCCCACTGGACAGTGTGTGTGTCAAAAACCCCATGGGACAGAGTGTGTGTCACGAACCCCTTTGGACAGTGTGTGTGTCACAAACCCCATTGGACAGCGTGTGTGTGTTACAATCCCCATTGGACAGTGTGTGTGTCACAAACCCTATTGGAAAGTCTATGTGTCATAAACCCCATTGGATACCGTGTGTGTGCCACAAACCACATTATAAAGTGTGCGTGTCACAAAGCCCATTGGACAGTGTGAGTGTCATAAACCTTGTTGGCTAGAGTTTGTGTTTAACAATACCCATTGGACAGTGAGTGTGTCACAAACCCCACTGGACATCGTGTGTGTCACAATACCCTAGTGGATAATGTGTGTGTCACGAACGCCATTGGACAGTGTGTGTGTCTCAAACCCCATTAGAAAGTATGCGTGTCACAAACCCCATTGGATAGAGTGTGTGTGTCACAAACACCATTGGACAGCGTGTGTGTGTCACAATTCCCATTGGACTGTGTGTGTGTCACAAAACCCATTGGATAGCGTGTGTGTCACAAACCCCATTAGAAAGACTGTGTGTCTCAAACACCATTGGATAGCGTGTGTGATGTCACAAACCCTGTTGGACAATGTGTGTGTCACAAACCCTACTGGACAGCGTGTGTGTTACGAACCCCATTGGACAGCTTGTGTGTCACAAGACCCATTGGATAGTGTGTGTGTCACGAATGCCATTAGAAAGTGTGTGTATCACAAACCCCATTGGATAGTGTATGTGTGTCCCAAACCCTATTGGACAGTGTGTGTGTCATAAACCCCATTGGACAGAGTTTGTGTTTAACAAACCAATTGGACAGCGTGTGTGACAGAAACTCCACTGGACAGAGTGTATGTGTAACAAACCCCATTGGAGAGCGTGTGTATCACAATCCCCATTGGACAGCGTGTGTGTCACAAACCCCATCGGACAGCGGGTGTGTGTCACAAACGCCATTAAAATGTGTGTGTCACAAACCCAATTGGATAGCATGTGTGTGTCAAAAACCCCATTAGAAAGTATGTGTGTCACAAACCCCACTGGATAGCGTGTGTGTGTCAAAAACCCCATTATAATGTGTGCGTGTCACAAACCCCATTGGATAGCGTGTGTGTGTCACAAACCCCATTGGAAAGTGTACGTCACAAACCCCATTGGATAGCATTTGTGTGTCACAAACCCTATGGGACAGCGTGTAGGTCACAATCCCCATTCGACAGCGTCTGTGTCACAAACCCCATTGGACAGCGTTTGTGTCACAAACACAATTGGACAGCGTGTGTGTGTCACAAAACCCATTGTACAGAGTGTGTGTCACAAACCCCCGTGGACACAGTGTGTGTCACGAATGCCATTGGACAGTGTGTGTGTCAAAACCCCATTGGACAGTGTGTGTGTCACAAAACCCATTGGACAGTGTGTGTGTCACAAACCCCATTGGACAGCGTCTGTGTCACAAACCCCCTTGGACTGTTTGTGTGTCACAAACCCCATTGGACAGCGTGTGTGTGTCACAATCCCCATTGGACAGTGTTCGTGTGTCACAAACCCCATTGGACAGCGTGTGTGTCACAAACCCCTTTGGACAGCATGTGTGTGTCACAAACCCCATTGGACAGCGTCTGTGTCACAAACCCCACTGGACAGTGTGCCTGTCACAAACCCCATTGGACAGTGTCTGTGTCACAAACCCCCATGGACATAGTGTATGTCACAAACCCCATTGGACAGTGTGTGTGTCACAAATTCCACTGGACAGCGTGTGTATCATGAAACCCATTGGACAGCGTGTGTGTGTAACAATACCCACTGGACAATGTGTGTGTCACAAACCCCATTGGACAGTGTGTGTGTGTAACAATACCCTTGGACAGAGTGTGTGTCACAAACCCAATTGCACAGCGTGTGTGTGTAACAATACCCATTGGACAGTGTGTGTGTCACAAACCCCATTGGACAGCGTGTGTTTCTCAAAAACCCATGGACAGTATGCGTGTCAGAAACCCCATTGCACATCGTGCGTATCACAAACCCTTTGGACAGTGTGCGTGTCACAAACGCCATTGTACATCGTGTGTGTCACAAACCCTTTTGGACAGTGTGTGTGTCACAAACCCCATTGGACATCGTGTGTGTCACAAACCTCTTCGGACAATGTGTGTGTCACAAACCCCATTGGACAGAGTGTGTGTTTCACAAAGCCCATTGGAAAGTGTATGTGTCACAAACCCTCCTGGTCAGTGTGGGTGTCACAAACCCCATTGGACAGCATGCGTGTCACCTTTGGAGAGTGTGGGTTTAACAAACCCAGTTGGTCAGAGTGTGTGTCACAAACTCCATGGGACAGCATGTGTGTGTCACAAACCCCATTGGATACAGTGTGTGTCACAAACACCATTAGACAGCGTGTGTGTGTCACAATCCCCATTGGACAGTGTGTGTGTCACAAACCCCAGTGGACAATGTGTGTGTCACAAACTCCAGTGGACAGCGTGTGTGTAAAAACCCCATTGGACAGTGTGTGTGTGCCAAAACCCACTGGACAGCGTGTGTGTCACGAACCCCATTGGAAAGCGTGTGTGTCACAAGCACCAGTGGACAGAGTGCGTGTGTCACAAACCCCATTGGAAAGTTTATGTGTCACAAACCGCTCTGGATAGCATGTGTGTATCACATACCCGATTGGACAGTGTGTGTGTCACAATCCCCATTGGACAGCGTCTGTGTCAAAAACCGCACTGGACAGTGTGTGTGTCACAAATACCATTGGACAGCGTGTGTGTGTCACAATCCCCGTTTGAGAGTGTGTGTGTCACAAACCCCATTGGACATCGTGTGTGTAACAAACCCATACTGGTCAGCGTGTGTGTCACAAAGCCCGTTGGAGAGTGCGTGTGCAACAATTCCCATTGGACAGCGTCTGTGTCACAAACACCCATGGACAGTGTGAGTGTCACAAACCCCATTGGATAGCGTGTGTGTCACAAATCACTTTAGACAGTGTGTGTGTCAATCACCATTGGACATCGTGTGTGTGTCACAATCCCCATTTTACAGTGTATGTGTTCACAAACACCATTGGACAGCGTGTGTGTCACAAGCCAATTGGACAGAATGTGTGTGTCGCAAAACCCACTGGACAGAGTGTGTGTCACAAACCCCATTGGACAGTGTGTGTGTCACAAACCCCACTGGACAGCGTGTGTGTCACAAACACCCATGGACAGTGTGCGTGTCACAAATCCGTTTGGACATCGTGTGTGTCACAAACCCCTTTGGACAGTGTGTGTGTCACAAACCCCATGGGATAGAGTGTGTGTCAAGAACCCCATTGGAAAGCGCGTGTGTCACAAGCGCCATTGGACAGAGTATGTGTGTCACAAGCCCCATTGGAAAGTGTGCGTGTCACAAACCCTATTGGAAAGTCTATGTGTCACAAACACCATTGGATAGCGTGTGTGTCTGACAAACCCTATTGGAGACTGTGTGTGTCAAAATACCCATTGGACAGTGTCTGTGTCACAAACCCCATTGGACAGAGTTTGTGTCACAAACCTCTTTGGACAGCATGTGTGTCACAAACCCCATTGGACAGCGTGTGTGTGTCACAATACCCATTGGACAGTGTGTGTGTCACAAACCCCATTGGACAAAGTTTGTGTCAAAAAACCCATTGGAAAGTGTGTGTGTCTCACAATCCCCATTGGACAGTTTTTGTGTGTCACAGACCCCATTGGACAGGGTCTGTGTCACAAACCCCATTGGACAGCGTGTGTGTCACAATCCCCAATGGACAGAGTGTGTCTCAGAAACCCCATTGGACAGAGTGTGTGTGTCACAAACCCCATTGGACAGCGTGTGTCTCATAAACCCCATTGGACAGCGTGTGTGTGTCACAATCCCCATTGGACAGTGTTTCTGTTTCACAAACCACATTGGACAGCGAGTGTGTGACACAATCCTCTTTGGACAGCGTGTGTGTCACAAGCACCATTGTACAGAGTGTGTGTGTCACAAACCCCATTGGAAAGTGTGTGTGTCATAAACCCCATTGGATAGCGTGTGTGTGTCACAAACCCTATTGGACAGTGTGTGTGTCACAAACCCCATTGGACAGCGTGTGTGTGTAGCAATACCCATTGGACAGTATGTGTGTCACAAACCCCATTGGACAGCGTGTTTGTCACAAACCCCCATAGACACTGTGTGTGTCACAAACCCCATTGGACAGCGTGTGTGTCAGAAACCCCATTGGACATCCTGTGTGTCACAAACCCCTTTTGACAGTGTGCGTGTCACAAACCCCATTGGACAGCGTGTGTGTGTCACAATCCCCACTGGACAGAGTGTTTGTCACAAAGACTATTGGGCAGCGTGTGTGTCACAAGCCCATTGGACAGAGTGTGTGTGTCACAAAACCCATTGGACAGCGTGTGTGTTTCACAAGCGCAATTGAACAGAATGCGTGTGTCACAAACCCCATTAGAAAGTGTGCGTGTCACAAATCTCATTTGAAAGTGTGTATGTCACAAACCCCACTGGACATCGTGTGTGTCATAAACCCCATTGGACATCCTGTGTGTCACAAACCCCTTTTGACAGTGTGTGTGTCACAAACCCCATTGGACAGCGTGTTTGTGTCACAAACCCCACTGGACAGCGTGTGTTTTCCGAACCCCATTGGACAGCTTGTGTGTCACAAGACCCATTGGACAGAGTGTGTGTGTCACAAACTCCAATGGACAGCGTGTGTATGTCACAATCCCCATTGGACAGTGTGTGTGTCACAAACCCCATGGGACAGAATTGTGTCACAAACCACATTGGACAGCGTGTGTGTCACAAGCGCGATTGAACAGAGTGTGTGTGTCACAAACCCCTTTGGAAGGTGTATGTGTCACAAAACCCATTGGATAGCATGTGTGTGTCACAAACCCTGCTGGTCAGTGTGTGCGTCACAAAACCCATTGGACAGCATGCGTGTCGCAAACACCATTGGACAGTGTGTGTGTAAGAAAACCAATTGTTCAGCGTGTGTGTCACAAACCCCATTGGACATCATGTGTGTCACAAACCCCATTTAAACGTGTGTGTGTCACAAACTCCATTGGATAGCGCGTGTGTGTCACAAATCCCACTGGACAGCGTGTGTGTGTCACAAACCCTATTGGAGAGTGTGTGTTTCACAAACCCCATTGGACAGTGTGTGTGATATCACAATCCGCATTGGACAGCGTGTGTGTCACAAGCCCCATTGGACAGCGTGTGTGTCACAAGCACCATTAGACAGCGTGTGTGTGTAACAATACCCATTGGACAGTGTGTGTGTCACAAACCCCATTGGACAGTGTGTGTGTCACAAATACTTTTGGACAGTGTGTGTCTCACAAACCCCACTGGACAGCGTGTGTGTCACAAAAACCCATCGACAGTGTGCGTGTCACGAACCCCATTGGATATCATGTGTGTCACAAATCCCTCTGGAAATAGTGTGTGTCACAAACCCCATTGGACAGCGTGTGTGTGTCACAAACCCCATTGGACATCCTGTGTGTCACAAACCCCTTTGGACAGCGTGTGTGTCACAAACCCCAGAGGACAGTGCGTTTGTAACAAAACCAATTGGTCAGCGTGTGTGTGTCACAAATGCCCCTGGACAGTGTATGTGTCACAAACCCTATTAGACAGCGTGTGTGTCACAAATCTCCCTGGACAGCGTGTGTGTCACAATCCCAGTTCGACAGAGTTTGTGTCAGAAACCCCATTGGAGAGTGTGTGTGTCACAAACCTCATTAGACAGCGAGTGTGTCACAAACATCATTGGACAGCATGTGTGTGTGACAAACCCCATTGAACAGTGTGTGTGTCAAAATCCTCATTGGACAGTGTGTGTGTGACAAACCCCATTGGACAGCGTGTGTGTGTCACAATCCCCATTGGAGAATGTGTGTGTCATGAACACCACTGGACAGCATGTGTGTCACGAACCCCATTGGACTGCGTGTGTGTCACAAACACCATTGGACAGCACGCGAGTCACAAACACCATTGGACAGTGTGTGTGTGTCACAATCTCATTGGACAGCATGTGTGTCACAAATCCCATGGGACAGTGTGTGTGTCAAAATCCCCATTGGACAGCGTGTGTGTGTCACAATCCCCATCGGACAGTGTGTGTGTGTCACAAGCCCCATTGGACAGAGTGTGTGTCACAAACCCCACTGGACATCGTGTGTGTCATAAACCCCATTGGACATCCTGTGTGTCACAAACCCCTTTGGACAGTGTGTGTGTCACAAACCCCATTGGACAGCGTGTGTGTGTCACAATCCCCACTGGACAGAGTGTTTGTCACAAAGACTATTGGGCAGCGTGTGTGTCACAAGCCCATTGAACAGAATGCGTGTGTCACAAACCCCATTAGAAAGTGTGCGTGTCACAAATCTCATTTGAAAGTGTGTATGTCACAAACCCCATTGGATAGCGTGTTTGTGTCACAAACCCCATTGGACAGCGTGTTTGTGTCACAAACCCCACTGGACAGCGTGTTTTCCGAACCCCATTGGACAGCTTGTGTGTCACAAGACCCATTGGACAGAGTGTGTGTGTCACAAACTCCAATGGACAACGTGTGTATGTCACAATCCCCATTGGACAGTGTGTGTGTCACAAACCCCATGGGACAGAATTGTGTCACAAACCACATTGGACAGCGTGTGTGTCACAAGCGCCATTGAACAGAGTGTGTGTTTCACAAACCCCTTTGGAAAGTGTATGTGTCACAAAACCCATTGGATAGCATGTGTGTGTCACAAACCCTGCTGGTCAGTGTGTGCGTCACAAAACCCATTGGACAGCATGCGTGTCGCAAACACCATTGGACAGTGTGTGTGTAAGAAAACCAATTGTTCAGCGTGTGTGTCACAAACCCCATGGGACAGCGTGTGTGTGTCACAAACCCCATTGGAAAGTGTGTGTGTCACAAAACTTATTGGATAGCGTGTGTGTGTCACAAACCCCATTACAAAGTGTCTGTGTCACAAACCCCATTGGACAGAGAAGTGTGTGTCACAAAACCCACAGGACAGCGTGTGTGTTCACGAACCCCACTGAACAGCGTTTGTGTCACAAGCCCCATTGGACAGCGTGTGTGTCACAAACACCATTGGAGAGTGTGTGTGTGTAACAATACCCATTGGAAAGTGTGTGTGTCACAAATCCCACTGGACAGCGTGTGTTTCACAAACCCCCGTGTACACTGTGTGTGTCAAAACCCAGGTGGACAGTGTGTGTGTCTCAAACCCCACTGGACAGAGTGTGTGTCACAAACCCCTTTGGACAGTGTGTGTGTGTCACAAACCCCATTGGACAGCGTGTGTGTGTCACAATCCCCACTGAACAGTGTGTGTGTCACAAACCCCATGGGACAGAATTGTTTCACAAACCGCATTGGATAGCGTGTGTGTCACAACCCCATTGGATAGAGTGTGTGTCACAAGAACCATTGGACAGTGTGTGTGTGTCACAAACCCCATTGGAAAGTGTATGTGTCACAAACCCCATTGGAAAGTGTGTGCGTCACAAACCTCATTGGAAAGTGTGTGTGTCACAAACACCATTGGATAGCGTGTGTGTGTCACAAACCCTCCTGGATAGTATGTGTGTGTCACAAACCCTATTGGACAGTGTGTGTGTCACGAATCCCACTGGACAGAGTGTGTGTGACACAATCCCCTTTGGACAGTGTGTGTGACACAATCCCCATTGGACAGCGTGTGTGTCACAATCCCCATTGGACAGAGTGTGTGTCACAAACCCCATTGGACATTGTGTGTGTCACAAACCCTATTGGACAGTGTGTGTCTCACAATATCTTACCGTACAGCGTGTAAGCAACGAACCCCATTGGACAGCATGTGTGTCACAAGACCCATTGGACAGCGTGTGTGTGTAATAATACCCATTGGACAGCGTGTGTGTCACAAACCCTTTTGGACAGCGTGTGTGTCAAAAACACTATTGGACAGCGCGTGTGTGTCACAATACCCATTGGACAGAGTGTGTGTGTCACAAACCCCATTGGACAGCGTGTGTTTCATCAACCCCATTGGAAAGAGTGTGTGTGTCACAAACCCATTAGACAGTGTGTGTGTCACAAACCCCACAGGACAGCGTGTGTCTCACAATTCCCATTGGACAGTGTGTGTGTGTCACAAACCCCATTGGACAGCGTGTGTGTGTCACAATCCCCATTGGACAGTGTGTGTGTCACAAACCCCATGGGACAGAATTGTGTAACGAACCCCATTGGACAGCGTGTGTTTCACAAGCGCCATTGGACAGAGTGTGTGTGTAAGAAACCCAATTGTTCAGCCTGTGTTTCACAAACCCCATGGGACAGCGTGTGTGTATCGGAAACACCATTGGAAAGTGTGTGTGTCACAAACCCCATTGGACAGAATGCGTGTCACAAACCCCATTGGACAGCGTGTGTGTCACAAACCCCATTGGAGAGTGTTTGTGTCACAAACCCCATTGGACAGCGTGTGTGTGTCACGAACCCTCCTGGTCAGTGTGTGTGTCACAAAAACCATTGTACAGCATGCGTGTCACAAACACCACTGGACAGCGTGTGTGTAATAAACCCCATTGGACAGCGTGTGTGTGTCACAATCCCCATTGGACAGTGTGTGTGTGTTATACACCCCATGGGACAGAGTGTGTGTCACAAACACTATTGGTCAGCGTGTGTGTGTCACAAGCCCATTGGACAGAGTGTGTGTGTCACAAAACCCACTGGGCAGCATGTGTGTCACGAACCCCATTGGACAGAGTGTGTATCACAAACCCCATTGGACAGTGTATGTGTCTCACAATCCCCATTGGACAGTGTGTGTGTGTCACAAACCCCATTAGACAGCGTGTGTTTCACAAACCCCTTTGGACATTGTGAGTGTCACAAACCCCATGGGACAGAGTGTGTGTCACAAACACTACTGGTCAGCGTGTGTGTGTCACAAGCCCATTGGACAGCGTGTGTGTCAGAAAACCCTCTGGACAGCGTGTGTGTAACAAACCCCATTGGACAGCGTGTGTGTCACAAGCTCCGTTGGAGAGAGTGTTGTGTCACAATCCGCATTAGACAGCGTGTGTGTCACATACCCCATTGGACAGCGTGTGTGTGTCACAATCCCCATTTGATAGAGTGTGTGTGTCACAAACCCCATTAGAAAGTATGCGTGTCACAAACCCCATTGGATAGCGTGTGTGTGTCACAAGCACCATTGGACAGTGTGTGGTGTCACAAAAACCATTGGACTGCGTGTCTGTCACAAACACCATTGGACAGTGTGTGTGTGTCACAAACCACATTTGATAGAGTGTGTGTGTCACAAACCCTGTTGGACAGTGTGTGTGTCACAAAACCCACAGGATACCGTATGTGTCACAAACCCATTGGACAGCGTGTGTGTCACACTCCCCATTGTACAGAGTGTATTTGTCAGAAAGCCCACTGGACAGTGTGTGTGTCACAAACCCCTTCGGACAGTGTTTGTGTCACAAACCCCATTGGACAGCGTGTGTGTGTCACAATCCCCATTGTACAGTATGTGTGTCACAAACCCCATGGGACAGAGTGTGTGTCACAAACACCATTGGTCAGCGTGTCTGTGTCACAAGCCCATTGGACAGAGTGTGTGTGTCACATAATCCCCTGGACAGCGTGTGTGTCATGAACCCCATTGGACAGCGTGTGTGTCAAAAGCACCGTTGGACAGAGTGTGGTGTCACAAACCCTATTGGATAGAGTGTGTGTGTCACAAACCCCATTGGATAGTGTGTGTGTGTCAAAAGCACTATTGGACAGAGTGTGGTGTCACAAACCCCATTGGACAGTAGTGCGTGTCACAAACCCCATTGGACATCGTGTGTGTCACAAACCCCTTTGGACAGTGTGTGTCTCACAAACCCCATTAGACAGCGTGTGTGTGTCACAATCCCCATTGGACAGAGTGTGTGTGTCACAAACCGCATGGGACAGAGTGTGTGTCACGAACCCCATTGGACAGCGTGTGTGTCACAAGCGCCATTGGAGACAGTGTGTGTGTCACAAACCCCATTGGAAACTGTATGTGTCACAAACCCCATTGGATAGCGTGTGTGTGTCACAAAACCTCCTGGTCAGTGTGTGTGTCACAAAACCCATTGGACAGCATGCGTGTTCACAAACACAATTGGACAGTGTGTGTGTAACAAACCCAACTGGACAGCGTGTGTGTCACAAACACCCATGGACAGTGTGCGTGTCACAAACCCCATTAGACAACGTGTGTGTCACAAACTCTTTAGACAGTGTGTGTGCCACAAACCCCATTGGAAAGTGTATGTGTCAGAAACACCATTGGACAGCGTGTGTGTGTCACAAACCCCATTGGACAGTGTGTGTGTGTCACAAACCCCATTAGACAGCGTGTGTGTCACAAACCCCTTTGGACAGTGTGTGTGTCACAAACCCCATTGGACAGCGTGTGTGTCAGAAACCCCATTGGACAGTGTGTGTGTGCCACAATACCCATTGGACTGTGTGTGTGTCACAAACCCCATTGGACAGAGTGTGTGTCACAATCCCCATTGCACAGCGTGTGTGTCACAAACACCATTGGGCAGCGTGTGTGTGTAACAATACCCATTGGACAGAGTGTGTGTGTCACAAAACCCACTGGACAGCCTGCATGTCACAAAACCCATTGGACAGCGTGTGTGTCACAAGCACCATTGGACAGAGTGTGTGTGTCACAAACCCCATTGGACAGAGTGTGTGTCACAATCCCCATTGCACAGCGTGTGTGTCACAAACACCATTGGATAGAGTGTGTGTGTCACAAACCCCATTGAACAGCGTGTGTGTCACGAACTCCATTGGACAGCGTGTGTGTCACAAGACCCATTGGACAGAGTGTGTGTGTCAAAAACCCCATTGGACAGCATGTGTGTGGCACAATCCCCATTGGACAAAGTGTGTGTCAAAACCCAATTGGACAGTGTGTGTGTCAGAAAACCCACTGGACAGCGTGTTTGTCACAAACACCCATGGACAGTTTGTATGTCACAAAACTCCATTGGACAGTGGGTGTGTCACAAAGACCATTGGACAGCGTGTGTGTCACAAGCCCATTGGACAGAGTGTGTGTGTCATAAAACCCACCGAACAGCGTGTGTGTCACGAACCCCATTGGACAGTGAGTGTGTCACAAGCCCATTGGACAGAGTGTGCGTGTCACAAAACCCACTGGACAGCGTATGTGTCACAAAACCCATTGGATAGTGCGTGTGTCACAAACCCCATTAGAAAGTGTGTGTGTCACAATCACCATTGGACAGTGCGTATGTCACAAACCCCATGGGACAGAGTGTGTGTCACAAACACTATTGGACAGCGTGTGTGTGTAACAAGCCCGTTGGAGAGAGTGTGTGTGTCACAAAATTCACTGGACAACGTGTTTGTCACGAACCCCATTGGACAGCGTGTGTATCACAAGCACCATTGGACAGAGTGTTGTGTCACAATCCCCATTGGAGAGCGTCTGTGTCACAAACCCCATGGGACAGTGTGTGTGTGTCACAATACCCATTGGACAGAGTTTGTTTCACAAACCCCATTAGACAGCATTTGTGTCACAATGCCCAGGGGACAGCGTGTGTGTCAAAACCCCATTTTATAGTGTGTGTGTCACAAAACCCACAGTACAGCGTGTGTGTAACAAACACCCTTGGACAGTGTGAGTGTCACAAACCCTACTGGACAGTGTGTGTGTCACAAATCCCTTTGGACAGTTTGTGTGTCACAAACCCCATTGGACAGCGTGTGTGTGTCACAAGCCCATTGGACACAGTGGGTGTGTCACAAAACCCACTGGACAGCGTGTGTGTCACCAACCCCATTGGACAGCGTGTGTGTCACAAGCACCATTGGACAGAGTGCGAGTGTCACAAATCCCACTAGATAATGTGTGTGTCACAATCCCCATTGAACAGTGTGTGTGTCACAATCCCCATTGGATTGCGTGTGTGTCACATACCCCATTGGACAGTGTGCGTCTGTCACAGTACCCATTAGACAGTGTGTGCGTCACAAACCCCACTGGACAGAGTTTGTGTCACAACACCCACTGGACACTGTGTGTGTCACAAACACCCCTGGTCATTGTTTGTGTCACAATCCCCAGTGGACAGCGTGTATGTCAAAACCCCATTGGACAGTGTGTGTGTCACAAAACCCACTGGACAGCGTGTGAGTCACAAACACCCATGGACAGTGTGAGTGTCACAAACCCCATTGGATAGCGTGTGTGTCACAAACCCAATTGGACAGCGTGTGTGGGTCACAAGCCCATTGGACAGAGTGTGTGTGTCACAAAACCCACTGGACAGCCTGCGTGTCACGAAACCCATTGGACAGCGTGTGTGTGTCACAATCCCCATTGGACAGAGTGTGTGTCAAAACCCTATTGGACTGTGTGTGTCACAAAACTCACTGGACAGTGTGTGTGTCACAAAACCCACTGGACAGCGTGTGTGTCACGAATGCTATTGGACAGCATGTGTGTCACAAGCACCATTGGACAGACTGTGAGTGTCACAAACCCCTTTGCGTAGTGTGTGTGTCACAAACCCCATTAGATATTGTGTGTATCACAAACCCCATTGGATAGCGTCTGTGTGTTTCAAACCCTATCGGACAGTGTGTGTGTCACAAACGACATTGAACGGCATGTGTGTCACGTACCCCATTGTACAGCGTGTGTGTCACAAACCCCATGGGACAGAGTGTGTGTCATAAAACCCATTGGACAGCATGTGTGTGTCACAGTCCCCATTGGCAGCATGAGTGACACAAGCGCCATTAGATAGAGTGTGTGTGTCACAATCCCCATTGAAAGTGTACCTGTCACAAACCCCATTTTATAGTGTGTGTGTGTCACAAACCCTCCTGGTCAGTGTGTGTGTCACAAAACCCATTGTACACAATGCGTGTCACAAACACCATTGAACAGCGTGTGTGTGTCACAAACCCCATTGGAAAGTATGTGTCAGAAACCCCATTGGATAGCGTGTGCGTGTCGAAAACCCCATTACATAGCCTGTGTGTCACAAATCCTTTGACAGTTTTTGTGTCACAAACCCCATTGGACAGCGTGTGTGTGTCACAATCCCCATTGGACAGTGTGTGTGTCACAAAACCCACTGGACAGCGTGTGTGTCACGAACCCCATTGGACAGCGTGTGTGTCACAAGCACCATCGGACAGAGTGTGAGTGTCACAAACCCCATTGGATTGTGTGTGTGTCACAAACCCTTTAAAATGTGTGTGTATCACAAACCCCATTGGATAGCGTGTGTGTGTCACAAAACCCATTGGACAGCGTGTGTGTCACAAACCCCATTGGACAGCGTGTGTGTCACAATCCCCCTTGGACAGCGTGTGTGTCACAAACGCCATTGGACAGATTGTGTGTCATAAACCCCATTGGACAGCGTGTGTGTGTCACAGTCCCCATTGGACAGCGTTTGTGTCACAATCCCCATTGGAAAGTGTGTGTGTCACAAAACCCACTGCACAGCGTGTGTGTCACCAACACCCATGGACAGTGTGAGTGTCACAAACCCCATTGGATAGCGTGTTTGTCATAAACCCCATTTGATAGCGTGTGTGTGTCACAAACGCAATGAGACAGAGTGTGTGTCAAAACCCCATTGGACAGCATCTGTGTCAGAATCACCATTGGACAGTGTGTGTGTCACAAACCCCATTGGACGTCGTTTGTGTCACAATCCCCAGTGGACAGCGTGTGTGTCAAAACCCAATTGGACAGCGCGTGTGTCACAAAACCCACTGGGCAGCGTGTGTGTCACGTTCCCCATTGAACAGTGTGTGTGTCAAAACAAAATTGGACAGAGTGTGGTGTCACAAACCCCATTGGAAAGTGTATGTGTTACAAACCCCATTGGATAGCATGTGTGTGTCACATACCCCATTGTATAGAGTGTGTGTATCACATACCCCATTAGAAAGTGTGTGTGTCAGAAACCCCATTGGATAGAGTTTGTGTGTCACAAAGCCCTTTGGACAGCATGTGTGTCACAATCCCCATTGCACAGCGTGTGTGTTAAAACCAAATTGGACAGTGTGTGTCACAAAACCCAGTGGACAGCGTGTGTGTCACAAGCACCATTGGACAGAGTGTGAGCGTCACAAACCCCATTGGATAGTGTGTGTGTCACAAAACCCATTAGAATTTGAGTGTGTCACAAAACCCATTGGATAGCGTCTGTGTGTCACAAACCGTATTGGTCAGTGTGTGTGTTACAAACCCCATTGAACAGCATGTGTGTCACAAAACCCACTGGACAGCGTGTGTGTTCACAAACCCCTTTGGACAGCGTGTGTGTCACAAAAACCATTGGACACCGTGTATGTCACAAACCCCATTAGACAGCGTGTGTGTGTCACAATCCCCATTAGACAGCATGTGTGTCACAAACCCCATTGGACAGCGTGTGTGTCACAAACACCATTGAACAGCGTGTGTGTCACAAACCGCATTGGACAGCGTGTGTGTGTCACAAACCCCATTGGACACCGTGTGTCTCACAAAACCCTTTGGACAGTGCGTGTGTCACAAACCCCATTGGACAGCGTGTGAGTGTCACAATCCCCATTGGACAGTGTGTGTGTAACAAACCCCATTGGGTGGCGTGTGTGTGTCACAAACCCTATTGGACAGCGTGTGTTTGTCACAAGCCCATTGGACAGCGTGTGTGTCACAATCCCCATTTGACAGCGTGTTTGTCACAAACACCATTGGACAGCATGTGTGTCACAAACCCCATTGGACAGTTTGTGTGTCATAAACCCCATTGGACAGAGTGTGTGTGTCACAAAGCCGATTGGACAGCGTGTGTGTTACAATCCCCATTGGACAGCTTGTGTGTCACAAAAACCATTGGACAGAGTGTGTGTCACAAACCCCATTGGACAGCGTGTGTGTGTAACAATCCCCATTGGACAGTGTGTGTTTTACAAATACCATGGGACAGAGTGTTGTGTCACAAACCGCAATGGACAGTGTGTTTGTCACAAGCCCCATTGGACACAGTGTATGTGTCACAAACCCCATTGGACAGCGTGTCTGTCACAAACCCATCGACAGTGTGCGTGTGTCACAATACCCTTTAGATAGTGTTTGTGTCACAAGACCCATTGGACAGAGTGTGTGAGTCACAAACCCCATTGGACAGCGTGTGTGTCACAGTCCCCATTGGACAGCGTGTGTGTCAGAAAACCCACTGGACAACGTGTGTGTCACAAACACCCATGGACAGTGTGAGTGTCACAAACTCCATTGGACAGCGTGTGTGTGTCCCAATTCCCATTGGACAGTGTGTGTGTCACAAACACCATTGGACAGCGTGTGTGTCACAAACCCATTGGACAGAATGTATGTGTCACAAAACCATTTGGAAAGTATATGTGTCACGAACGCCACTGGCTAGCGTGTGTGTGTCACAAACCACATTGGACAGCGTGTTTTTCACGAGACCCATTAGACAAAGTGTGTGTGTCACAAACCCTATTGGACTGTGTGTGTGTCACAAACCCCATTGTACAGCATGTGTGTCACAATCCCCTTTGGACAGCGTGTGTGTCAAAAACCCCATTGGACAGATTGTGTGTCATAAACCCCATTGGACAGCGTGTGTGTGTCACAATCCCCATTGGACAGCGTGTGTGTCAAAACCCAATTCGAGAGTGTGTGTGTCACAAAACCCACTGGACAGCTTGTGTGTCACAAACACCCATCGACGTTGTAAGTGTCACAAACTCCACTGTACAGCGTGTGTGTTTTACAAACACCATTGGACAGCGTGTGTGTCACAAGCCCATTGGACAGAGTGTGTGTGTCACAAACCCCTTTGGACAACGTGTGTGTCACAATCCCCATTGGACAGCGTGTGTGTCACAAACCCCATTGGACAGATTGTGTGTCATTAACAGAATTGGACAGCATGTGTGTCAGAAACACCATTGGACAGTATGTATGTCACAAATCCCATTGGACAGCGTTTGTGTCACAAACCCCTTTGGACAGTGTGTGTGTCACAAACCCCAGTGTACAGCGTGTGTGTGTCACAATCCCCATTGGACAGTGTGTGTGTCACAAACACCATTGGATAGCATGTGTGTCACAAGCCCATTGGACAGTGTGTGTGTCACAAGCCTATTGGACAGAGTGTGTGTGTCACAAAACGCACTGGACAGCGTGTGTGTCACGAACCCCATTGGACAGAGTGTGTGTGTCAAGAACCCCATTGGACAGTGTGTGTGTCACAAACACCATTGGACAGCGTGTGTGTCACAAACCCCATTGGACAGAGTGTGCGTGTCACAAAACCGACCGAACAGCGTGAGTTCACGAACCCAATTGGACAGAGCGTGTGTCACAAGCACCATTGGACAGATTGTGAGTGTCACAAACCCCATTGGATATTGTGTGTGTCTCAAATCCCATTAAAAAGTGTGTGTGTCACAAACCCTATAGGACAGTGTGTATGTCACAATCCCCATTGGACAGCGTCTCTGTCACAATCCCCATTGGAAAGCGTGTGTGTCACAAACACCATTGGACAGCGTGTGTGTGTCCCAAACCCCACTGGATAGCGTATGTGTGTCACAAACCCCATTGGACAGCGTGTGTGTCATAAACCCCATTGGGCAGTGTGTCTGTATCACAAACCCCAGGGGACAGAGTGTGTGTCACGAACCCCATTAGACAGCGTGTGTGTGACACAATCCCCATTGGACAGTGTGTGTGTCACAAAACCCATTGGATAGCATGTGTGTCACAAACCCCACTGGACCGCATATGTGTCACGAACCACACTGGACAGTGTGTGTGTCACAAGACCCATTGGACAGAGTGTGCGTATCACAAACCCCATTGGACAGCGTGTGTGTGTCACAAACCCCGTTGGACAGTGTGTGTGTCACAATCCCCATTGGACAGCGTGTGTGTCACAAACCCCGTTGGACAGTGTGTGTGTGTCACAATACCCTTTGGAGAGTGTGTGTGTCACAAACCCCATTGGACAGAGTTTGTGTCACAAACCCCATTGGACAGCGTTTGTGTATCACAAACCCAATTGGACAGCGTGTCTGTGTCACATTCCCCATTGTACAGTGTTTGTGTCACAAACAGCATTGGACAGCGTGTGTGTCACAAGCCCATTGGACAGAGTATGTGTCACAAGCACTATTGGACAGAGTGTGTGTGTCACAAAACCCTTTGGAAAGTGTATGTGTCACAAACCCCATTGGAGAGAGTGTGTGCGAGAAACCCCATTGGACAGAGTGTGTGCCACAAACACCATTGGACAGTATGTGTGTCACAAACCCCATTGGACAGCACGTGTGTGTCACAATCCCCATTGGACATGTATGTGTCACAAACCCCACGGGACAGCGTATGTGTCAGAAACCCCTTTGGAAAGTGTGTGTGTCACAAACCCCGTTGGACAGCATGTGTGTGTCACAATCCCCATTGGATAGCGTGTGTGTGTCACAAACCCTCCTGGTCAGTGTGTGTGTCACAAACCCCACTGGACAGCGTGTGTGAGTCACAAACCCTATTAGAGAGAGTGTGTGTGTTACAAACCACATTGGACAGCGTTTGTGTCCTAAACCACATTGGATAGCGTGTGTTTGTCACAAACCCCATGGGACAGAGTGTGTGTCACGAACACCATTGGTCAGCGTGTGTCTCACAAGCGCCATTGGGAAAAGTGTGTGTGTCACAAAATCCCATTGGGGAGTTTGCGTGTCACAAACCCCATTGGAGATCATATATGTCACAAACCATTTTGGACAGTGTGTGTGACAGAAACCCCACTGGACATCGTCTGTATCACAATCCCGTTTGGACAGCGTGTATCTTACAAAACCCATTGGACAGCGTGTGAGTGTCACAATCCCCATTGGAATGTGTGTGTGTCACAAAACCCATTGGAAAGTGTGTGTGTCACAAAACCCATCGGAAACCGTGTGTGTCACAACCCCATTGGACAGTGTGAGTGTCAAAAACCCCCCTGTACAACGTCTGTGTCACAACCCCATGGGACAGCGTGTGTGTCACGAACCCCATTGAAAATGTGCGTGTTACAAACCCTATTGGAAAGTGTGTGTCTCACAAAACCCATTGGATAGCGTGTGTGTGTCACAAACCCCATTAGAAAGTGTGCGTGTCAGAAACCCCATTGGATAGCATATGTGTGTCACAAACCCTATCGGACAGTGTGTATATCACCATCCCCATTGGACAGCGTCTCTGTCAAAAACCCCATTGGACAGCGTGTGTGTCACAAACACCATTGGACAGCGTGTGTGTGTCACAAACACTATTGGACAGCGTGTGTGTCACAAAACCCATTGGATAGCGTGTGTGTCACAAACACCATTAGAAAGTGTGTGTGTCACAAACCCCCCTGGACAGTGTGTGTGTCACGAAGCCCATTGCACAGCATGTGTGTCACAAGACCCATTGGACAGCGTGTGTGTCACAATCCCCATTGCACAGCGTGTGTGTCTCAAACCCCATTGGACAGTGTGTGTGTGTCACAAACCCCATTGGATAGTGTGTGTGTCACAAACCCCTTTGACCAGTGTGTGTGTCACAATCCCCACTGGACAGCGTGTGTGTCACAAAACCCATTGGATAGTGTGTGTATGTCCCAAATACAATTGGACAGTGTGTGTGTCACAATTCCCATTGGACAGCGTGTGTGTGTCACAATCCCCATCGGACAGTCTGTGTGTCACAAACCCCATAGGACAGAATGTGTGTCACAAACAATATTGGACAGCGTGTGTGTCACAAATCCCACTGGACAGTGTGTGTATGTCACAAATAAAATCGGATAGCGTGTGTGTCACAATCCCCATTGGACAGCGTGTGTGTCATAAGCACCATTGGACAGAGTGTGTGTGTCGCAAACCCCCCTTTACAGCGTGTGTGTCACGAACCCCATTGTACAGCATGTGTGTCACACGACCCATTGGACAGCGTGTGTGTCACAATCCCCATTGGACAGTGTGTGTTTCTCAAACCCCATTGGTCAGTGTGTGTGTCACAAACCCCATTGGACAGTGTGTGTGTGTCACAATACCCATCGGACAGTCTGTGTGTCACAAACCCCATGGGACTGAGTGTGTGTCACAAACACTATTGGACAGCGTGTGTGTCACAAGCCCATTTGACAGAGTGTGTGTGTCAAAAAAAACACTGGATAGCGTGTGTGTCACAAACACCCATGGACACTGTGTGTGTCACAAATCCCATTGGACAGTGTGTGTGTCACAAACCCCACTGGACAGCGTGTGTGTGACAAACATCCATGGACAGTGTGCGTGTCACAAACCCCATTGGACATACTGTGTGTCCCAAACCCCTTTGGACAGTGTGTGTGTAACACACCCAATTGGTCAGTGTGTGTGTCACAAACCCCATGGGACAGCGTTTGTGTGTCACAAACCCCATCGGAAAGTGTGTGTGTCACAAACCCCATTGGCTAGCATGTGTGTGTCACAAACCCTTTAGAAAGTGTGCGTGTCACAAACCCCATTGGAAAGTTTGTGTGTCACAAACCCCATTGGATAGCGTGTGTGTGACAAAAAACCTATTGGACAGTTTGTGTGTCACAAAACCCACTGGACAGCGTGTGTGTAACAATACCCATTAGACAGTGTGTGTGTCACAATCCCCATTGGACCGCGTGCGTGTCACAAACCCCCGTGGACACTGTGTTGTCACAAACACCCATGGACAGTGTGCGTGTCAGAAACCCCATTGGACATCGTTCGTGTCAGAAACCCCTTTGGACAGTGTGTGTGTCACAAGCAGCATTAGACAGAGTGTGTGTGTCACAAACCCCTTTGGAAAGTGTATGTGTCACAAACCCCATTGGATAGCGTGTGTGTGTCACAAAACCTATTGGACAGTGTGTGTTTCACAAAACCCACTGGACAGCGTGTGTGTCACAAACCCCACTGGAAAGTGTATGTGTCACAAAACCCATTGGATATTGTGTGTGTGTCACAATCCCCATTGGACAGTGTGTGTGTCAAAAACCCCATGGGACTGAGTGTGTGTCACGAACCCCATTGGACTGCGTATGTGTCACAAGCGCCATTGGACAGAGTGTGTATCTCACAAACCCCATTGGCTAGCGTGTGTGTGTCACAAACCCCATTAGAAAATGTGCGTGTCACAAACCCCATTGGAAAGCGTGTGTGTCACAAACCCCATTGGATAGCGTGTGTGTGTCAAAAACCCTGTTGGACAGTGTGTGTGTCACAAACCCCACTGGACATCATGTGTGTCACAAACACCCATGGACAGTGTGCGTGTCACAAACCCCTTTGGATAGCATGTGTGTGTCACAAACCCCAATGGATAGTGTATGTGTGTCACAAACCCCATGGGACAGCGTGTGTGTGTCACAAACCCCTTTAGAAAGTGTGCGTGTCACAAACCCCACTGGATAGCATGTGTTTGGCACAGACCCTATTGGACAGTGTGTATGTCACAATCCCCATTGGACAGCGTTTGTGTCACAAACCCCATTGGACATCGTGTGTGTCACAAACACCATTGGAAAGCGTGTGTGTGTCACAATAATAACCTAATGAAATTTAACAAGGGAAAGTGTAGAGTCCTGCATCTGGGCAGGAACAACCCCAGGTTCCAGTATAGGTTGGGAAATTACATATTAGAGAGCAGTGTAGGGGAAAGGGACCTGGGGGTCCTGGTGGACAACAGGATGACCATGAGCCAGCACTGTGCCCTTGTGGCCAGGAAGGCCAATGGCATCCTGGGGTGTATTAGAAGGGGGGTGGCTAGTAGATCGAGAGAGGTCCTCCTTCCCCTCTACTCCGCCCTGGTGAGTCCACATCTGGAATATTGTGTCCAGTTCTGGGCCCCTCAGTTCAAGAAGGACAGGGAACTGCTGGAGAGGGTCCAGCGTAGGGCAACGAAGATGATTAAGGGAGTGGAGCACCTCACTTATCAAGAAAGGCTGAGGGAGCTGGGTCTCTTTAGTTTCGAGAAGAGGAGACTAAGGGGGGACCTCATTAATGTTTATAAATATGTAAAGGGTGAGTGCCATGAGGATGGAGCCAGGCTCTTCTCGGTGGCAAACAATGATAGGACAAGGGGTAATGGGATCAAGCTGGAACACAACAGGTTCCGCTTAAATTTGAGAAAAAACTTCTTCTCAGTAAGGGTGACAGAGCACTAGAACAGGCTGCCCAGGGAGGTTGTAGAGTCTCCTTCCCTGGAGACATTCAAAACCCGCCTGCACATGTTCCTGTGCGACCTCACCTAGGCGTTCCTGCTCCAGCAGGGGGATTGGACTAGATGATCTTTTGAGGTCCCTTCCAATCCCAAACATAATGTGATACTGTCATACTGTGAAAGTGTGCGCGTCACAAACCCCATTAGAAAGTGTGCGTGTCACAAACCTCATTCGACACCGTGGTGTGTAACAAACCCTATTGGACAGTGTGTGTGTCACAAAACCCACTGGACAGCGTGTGTGTCACGAAACCCATTGGACAGCTTGTGTGTGTCACAATCCCCATTGGTCAGTGTGTGTGTCACAAAACCCATTGGATAGCGTGTGTGTACAAACCCCATTAGAAAGTGTGTGTGTCACAAACCCCATTGGATAGCCTGTGTGTGTAACAAACCAATTGGACAGTGTGTGTGTCACACACCCCACTGGACAGCGTGTGTGTCACGAAATCCATTGGACAGCTTGTGTGTCACAAGACCCATTGGACATGGTGTGTGTGTCACAAAGCCAATTGGACAGCGTGTGTGTCACAATCCCCATTGGACAGCGTGTGTGTCACAAACCCCATTGGACAGCATGTGTGTCATAAAACCTATTGGACAGCGTGTGTGTGTCACAATCCCCATTGGACAGTGCGTGTGTGTCACAAACCCCATTGGACAGCGTGTGCGTCACAAGCACCATTGGACAGAGTGTGGTGTCACAAACCCCATTGGAAAGTGTATGTATCACAAACCCCATTGGATAGCGTGTGTGTGTCACAAACCCTATTGGACAGTGTGTGTATCACAAAACCCACTGGACAGCGTGTGTGTCTCAAACCCCACTGGACAGCGTGTGTGTCACAAACACCCATGGACAGTATGTGTGTCACAAACCCCATTGGACAGCGTGTGTGTGTCACGAACCCTATTGGACAGTGTGTGTGTCACAAACCCCATTGAACAGCATGTGTGTTACGAACGCCTTTAAACAGCGTGTGTGTCACAAGACCCGTTGGACAGATTGTGTGTGTCACAAACCCCATTGGAAAGAGTATCTGTCATAAACCCCATTGAATAGCGTGTGTGTGTCACAAACCCTCCTGGTCAGTGTGTTTGTCACAAAACCCATTGGACAGCATGCGTGTCACAAACACCACTGGACAGTGTGTATGTGTCAAAAACCCCATTGGATAGCGTGTGTGTGTCAAAAACCCCATTAGACAGCCTGTGTGTCACAAACCCTTTGGACAGTGTGTGTGTCACAAACACCATTGGAAACGTGTGGAAGTCACAATCCCCATTGGACAGTGTGTGTTTCACAAACCCCTTGGGACACTGTGTGTGTCACAAACACTATTGGACAGCGTGTGTGTGTCACAAGCCCATTGGACAGAGTGTGTGTGTCACAAAACACACTGGACAGAGTGTGTATGTGTCACGAACCCCATTGAACGGCGTGTGTGTCGCAAGCACCATTGGACAGAGTGCGGTGTCACAAACCCCATTGGAAAGTTTGTGTGTCACAAACCCCATTGGATAGCGTGTGTGTGACAAAAAACCTATTGGACAGTTTGTGTGTCACAAAACCCACTGGACAGCGTGTGTGTAACAATACCCATTAGACAGTGTGTGTGTCACAATCCCCATTGGACCGCGTGCGTGTCACAAACCCCCGTGGACACTGTGTGTGTCACAAACACCCATGGACAGTGTGCGTGTCAGAAACCCCATTGGACATCGTTCGTGTCAGAAACCCCTTTGGACAGTGTGTGCGTCACAAGCAGCATTAGACAGAGTGTGTGTGTCACAAACCCCTTTGGAAAGTGTATGTGTCACAAACCCCGTTGGATAGCGTGTGTGTGTCACAAAACCTATTGGACAGTGTGTGTGTCACAAAACCCACTGGACAGCGTGTGTGTCACAAACCCCACTGGAAAGTGTATGTGTCACAAAACCCATTGGATATTGTGTGTGTGTCACAATCCCCATTGGACAGTGTGTGTGTCAAAAACCCCATGGGACTGAGTGTGTGTCACGAACCCCATTGGACTGCGTATGTGTCACAAGCGCCATTGGACAGAGTGTGTATCTCACAAACCCCATTGGCTAGCGTGTGTGTGTCACAAACCCTATTAGAAAATGTGCGTGTCACAAACCCCATTGGAAAGTGTGTGTGTCACAAACCCCATTGGATAGCGTGTGTGTCAAAAACCCTGTTGGACAGTGTGTGTGTCGCAAGCCCTTTGGACAGAGTGTGTGTGCTACAAAACCCACAGGATAGCGTGTGTGTCACAAACCCCTTTGGACAGTTTGTGTGTCACAAACCCTATTGGACAGTGTGTGTGTCACAAACCACATTGTACAACATGTGTGTCACGAACCCCATTGGACAGCGTGTGTGTCACGAACCCCATTGTACTGCGTGTGTTTCACAAGCACCATTGGACAGAGTGTGAGTGTCACAAACCCCATTGGATAGTGTGTGTCACAAACCCCATTAGAAAGTGTGTGTATCACAAACCCCATTGGATAGCGTGTGTGTGTCACAAACCCCATTGGACAGAGTGTGTATGTCACAAAGTCCATTGGACAGCGTGTGTGTCACAATCCCCATTGGACCGCGTGTGTGTCACAAACACCATTGAACAGCGTGTGTGTGTCACAATCTCCATTGGACAGTGTGTGTGTCACAAGCCCCATGGGACAGAGTGTGTGTGTCACAAAACCCACTGGACAGCGTGTGTGTCACGAACCCCATTGGACAGCGTTTGTGTCACAAGAACCATTGGACAGAGTGTGGTGTCACAATACCTATTGGACAGCGTGTGTGTCTCAAACCCCACTGGACAGCGTGTGTGTCACAAACACCCATGGACAGTATGCGTGTCACAAACCCCATTGGACAGCGTGTGTGTGTCACGAACCCTATTGGACAGTGTGTGTGTCACAAACCCCATTGAACAGCATGTGTGTTACGAACCCCTTTAAACAGCGTGTGTGTCACAAGACCCATTGGACAGATTGTGTGTGTCACAAACCCCATTGGAAAGAGTATCTGTCATAAACCCCATTGAATAGCGTGTGTGTGTCACAAACCCTCCTGGTCAGTGTGTTTGTCACAAAACCCATTGGACAGCATGCGTGTCACAAACACCACTGGACAGTGTGTATGTGTCAAAAACCCCATTGGATAGCGTGTGTGTGTCAAAAACCCCATTAGACAGCCTGTGTGTCACAAACCCTTTGGACAGTGTGTGTGTCACAAACACCATTGGAAACGTGTTGGAGTCACAATCCCCATTGGACAGTGTGTGTTTCACAAACCCCTTGGGACACTGTGTGTGTCACAAACACTATTGGACAGCGTGTGCGTGTCACAAGCCCATTGGACAGAGTGTGTGTGTCACAAAACACACTGGACAGAGTGTGTATGTGTCACGAACCCCATTGAACGGCGTGTGTGTCGCAAGCACCATTGGACAGAGTGCGGTGTCACAAACCCCATTGGAAAGCTTGTGTGTCACAAACCCCATTGGATAGCGTGTGTGTGACAAAAAACCTATTGGACAGTTTGTGTGTCACAAAACCCACTGGACAGCGTGTGTGTAACAATACCCATTAGACAGTGTGTGTGTCACAATCCCCATTGGACCGCGTGCGTGTCACAAACCCCCGTGGACACTGTGTGTGTCACAAACACCCATGGACAGTGTGCGTGTCAGAAACCCCATTGGACGTCGTTCGTGTCAGAAACCCCTTTGGACAGTGTGTGTGTCACAAGCAGCATTAGACAGAGTGTGTGTGTCACAAACCCCTTTGGAAAGTGTATGTGTCACAAACCCCATTGGATAGCGTGTGTGTGTCACAAAACCTATTGGACAGTGTGTGTGTCACAAAACCCACTGGACAGCGTGTGTGTCACAAACCCCACTGGAAAGTGTATGTGTCACAAAACCCATTGGATATTGTGTGTGTGTCACAATCCCCATTGGACAGTGTGTGTGTCAAAAACCCCATGGGACTGAGTGTGTGTCACGAACCCCATTGGACTGCGTATGTGTCACAAGCGCCATTGGACAGAGTGTGTATCTCACAAACCCCATTGGCTAGCGTGTGTGTGTCACAAACCCCATTAGAAAATGTGCGTGTCACAAACCCCATTGGAAAGTGTGTGTGTCACAAACCCCATTGGATAGCGTGTGTGTGTCAAAAACCCTGTTGGACAGTGTGTGTGTCGCAAGCCCTTTGGACAGAGTGTGTGTGCTACAAAACCCACAGTATAGCGTGTGTGTCACAAACCCCTTTGGACAGTTTGTGTGTCACAAAACCTATTGGACAGTGTGTGTGTCACAAACCACATTGTACAACATGTGTGTCACGAACCCCATTGGACAGCGTGTGTGTCACGAACCCCATTGGACTGCGTGTGTTTCACAAGCACCATTGGACAGAGTGTGAGTGTCACAAACCCCATTGGATAGTGTGTGTCACAAACCCCATTAGAAAGTGTGTGTATCACAAACCCCATTGGATAGCGTGTGTGTGTCACAAACCCCATTGGACAGAGTATGTATGTCACAAAGTCCATTGGACAGCGTGTGTGTCACAATCCCCATTGGACCGCGTGTGTGTCACAAACACCATTGAACAGCGTTTGTGTGTCACAATCTCCATTGGACAGTGTGTGTGTAACAAGCCCCATGGGACAGAGTGTGTGTGTCACAAAACCCACTGGACAGCGTGTGTGTCACGAACCCCATTGGACAGCGTTTGTGTCACAAGAACCATTGGACAGAGTGTGGTGTCACAATACCTATTGGACAGCGTGTGTGTCACAAACCCCATTGGACAGTGTGTGTGTGTCACAAAACACATTTGACAGTGTGTGTGTCACAAACCCAAGTGGACAGCGTGTGTGTCACAAACCCCATTGGACAGATTGTGTGTCATAAACCCCATTGGACAGAGTGTGTTTGTCACAAAGCCGATTGGACAGCGTGTGTGTCACAATCCCCATTGGACAGCGTGTGTGTCACAAACCCCATTGGACAGATTGTGTGTCATAAACCCATTGGACAGAGTGTGTGTGTCACAAAGCCGATTAGACAGCGTGTGTGTCACAATCCCCATTGGACAGCGAGTGTGTCACAAACACCATTGTACAGAGTGTGTGTCACCAAACCAACTGGACAGCGTGTGTGTGTCACAATCCCCATTGGACAGTGTGTGTTTTACAAACACCATGGGACAGAGTGTGTGTCACAAACACTATTGGACAGCGTGTGTGTGTCACAAGCACCATTAGACAGCGTGTGTGTCACAAACCCCATTGGACAGATTGTGTGTCATAAACCCCACTGAACAGAGTGTGTGTGTCACAAAGCCGATTTGACAGCATGTGTGTCACAATCCCCATTGGACAACGTCTGTGTCACAAACACCATTGTACAGAGTGTGTCACAAACACCTTTGGACAGCGTGTGTGTTTCACAATCCCCATTAGACAGCGTGTGTGTCACATATACCTTTGGACAGTGTGTGTGTCACAAACCCCATTGGACAGCGTGTGTGTGTCACAATCCCCATTGGACAATGTGTATTTTACAAACACCATGGGACAGAGTGTGTGTCACAAAAACTTTTGGACAGCGTGTGTGTGTCACAAGGCCATTGGACAGAGAGTGTGTCATGAACCCCATTGGACAGCGTGTGTGTCACAAGAACCATTGGACAGAGTGTGTGTCACAAACCCCCGTAGACACTGTGTGTGTCACAAACCCAATTGGACATTGTGTGTGTCACGAAGCCCATTGGACAGTGTGTGTGTCACAATCCCCATTGGACATAGAGTGTGTCACTAGCACCATTGGAGAGAGTGTGGTGTCACAAACCCCATTGGAAAGTGTATGTGTCACAAACACTATTGGACAGTGTGTGTGTCACAAACCCCATTAGAGAGAGTGTGTGTGAGAAACCCCATTGGACAGCGTGTGTTTCACAAACCCCATTGGACTGCGTGTGTGTGTCACAAACCCTCCTGGTCAGTGTGTGTGTCACAAAACCCATTGGCCAGCGTGTAGTGTCAGAAACCCCATTGGACAGTGTGGGTCACAAATCCCATTGGACAGCGTGTGTGTCACAATCCTCATTGGACAGCGTGTGTGTCACAAACCTCATTGGACTGTGTGTGTGTGTCACAATACCCATTGGACAGTGTGTGTGTCACAAAACCCATTGGACAGAGATTGTGTCACCAACCCCCATAGACACTGTGTGTGTCACAAACCCCATTGCACAGCGTGTGTGTCACAAACCCCTTTGGACAGTGTGTGTGTGTCACAATCCCCATTGGACAGTGTGTGTGTCACAAACTCCATGGAAAGTGTGCGTGTCAGAAACCCCATTTAACATCGTGTGTGTCTCAAACCCCTTTGGAGAGTGTGTGTGTCACAAAACCCATTGGACAGCGTGTGTGTCACAAACACCCATGGACAGTGTGCGTGTCACAAACCCCATTGTACATCGTGTGTGTCACAAAACCTTTTGGACAGTGTGTGTTTCACAAACCCCACTGGACAGTGTGTGTGTGTCACAATCCACATTGGACAGTCTGTGTGTCACAAACCCCATGGGACAAGGGTGTGTCGCGAACCCCACTGGACAGCGTGTGTGTCACAAGCGCCATTGGACAGAGTGTGTGTGTCACAAACCCCATTGGAAAGTGTATGTGTCACAAACCCCATTGGATAGCGTGTGTGTGGCACAAACCCTATTGGACAGTGTGTGTCACAAAACCCACTGGACAGAGTGTGTGTAACAAACCCCATCGGATAGAGTGTGTTTCACAAGCGCCATTGGACAGCGTGTGTGTCACAAACACCATTGGAAAGAGTGTGTTTTTAACAATACCCATTGGACAGTGTGTGTGTCAACAAACCCCATTGGACAGCGTGTGTGTAACAAACCCGTGTGTACACTGTGTGTGTCACAGACCCCATTGGACAGTATATGTGCCACAACCCCACTGGAAAGCGTGTGTGTCACAAACACTCATGGACAGTGTGCGTGTCACAAACCCCATTAGACATCGTGTGTGTCACAATCCCATTTGGACAGTGTGTGTGTCACAAACCCCATTAGAAGTTGTGCGTGTCACAAACCCCATTAGAAAGAGTGTGTGTCACAAACCCCATTGGATAGCGTGTGTGATGTCGCAAACCCTATTGGACAGTGTGTGTGTCAGAAACCCCACTGGACAGCGTGTGTGTCGTAAACCCCTTGGACAGCGTTTGTGTTTCACAGTCCACATTGGAAAGTGTGTGTGTTTCACAATCCCCATTGGACAGTGTGTGTGTGTCACAATACCTATAGGACACTGCGTGTGTCACAAAATCCATTGGACAGTGTGTGTGTCATAAACCCCATTAGACAGCGTGTGTGTCAAAATCCCCATTGGACAGCGTGTGTTTTTACAAACCACAATGGACAGCGTGTGTGTGTCACAATACCCATAGGACACTCTGTTTGTCACAAACTCCATTGGATATCGTTTGTGTCACAAACCCCTTTGGACAGTGTGTGTGTCACAAACCCCATTGGACAGTGTGCGTGTCCGAAACCCCATTGGACATCGTCTGTGTCACAAACCCCTTTGGACAGTGTGTGTGTCACAAAACCCATTGGACAGTGTGCGTGTCCGAAACCCCATTGGACATCGTCTGTGTCACAAACCCCTTTGGACAGTGTGTGTGTCACAGACTCCATTGGACAGCGTGTGTGTGTCACAAATTCTCCTGGTCAGTGTGTGTGTCACAAAACCCATTTGAAAGCATGCGTGTCACACACAGCATTGCACAGTGTGTGTGTAACAAACCCAATTGGTCAGCGTGTGTGTCACAAACCCCATGGGACAGCGTGCGTGTGTGTCACAAACCCCATTGGAAAGTGTGTTTCACAAACCCCATTGGATAGCGTGTGTGTCAGAAACCCCTTTGGACAGTGTGTGTGTCACAAACCCTATTGGACAGAGTGTGAGTGTCACAATCCCCATTGGACAGTGTGTGTGTCACAAACATCATTGGACAGCGTGTGTGTCACAAACCCCATTGGATAGCGTGTGTGTGTCACAAGCAACATTGGACAGAGTGTGTGTGTCACAATCCCCAATGGAAAATGTATGTGTCACAAACCCCATTGGATTGCGTGTGTGTCACAAACACTATTGGACAGTGTGTGTGTCACAAACCCCGCTGGACAGTGTGTATGTCACAATCCCCAGTGGACAGCGTGTGTGTCAAAATCCCATTGGACAGTCTGTGTGTCACAAAAACCGGTGGACAGTGTGAGTGTCACAAAGCCCATTGGATAGCGTGTGTGTCAGAAACCCCTTTGGACAGTGTGTGTGTCACAAACCCCATTGGACAGAGTGTGAGTGTCACAATCCCCATTGGACAGTATGTGTGTCAGAAGCCCGTTGAACAGAGTGTGTCTGTCACAAAACCCACTGGACAGAGTGTGTGTCACGTACCCCATTGGACAGAGTGTGTGTCACAAGAACCATTAAACAGAGTGTGTGTGTCAGAAACCCCATTGTAAAGTGTGTGTGTTCACAAGCGCCATTGGACAGAGTGTGTGTGTCACAAACCCCATTGGAAAGTGTATGTGTCACAAACCCCGTTGGATAGCGTGTGTGTGTCACAAACCCTCCTGGTCAGTGTGTGTGTCACAAAAACCATTGAACGGCATGCGTATCACAAACATCTTTGGACAGTGTGTGTGTAACAAAACCAATTGGTCAGCGTGTGTGTCACAAACCCCATTGGATAGCGTGTGTGTGTCACAAAACCCATTGCATAGCGTGTGTTTCACAAACCCCATTAGAAAGAGTGTGTGTCACAAACCCCACTGGATAGCGTGTGTGATGTCACAAACCCTATTGGACAGTGTGTGTGTCACAAAACCCATTGGATAGCGTGTGTGTCACGAACACCAGTAGAAAGTGTGTGTGTCACAAACCCCACTGGATAGCGTATGTGTGTCACAAAAACTATTGGACAGAGTTTGTGTGTCACTCACCCCATAGGACAGCGTGTGTGTCATAAACACTATTGGATAATGTGTGTGTGTCACCAACCCCATTATAAAGTGTGCATGGCACAAACCCCATTGGACAGCGTGTGTGTCAGAAACGCCATTGGACAGAGTGTGTGTCACAAACCCCTGTGGACACTGTGTGTGGCACGAATGCCATTGGAAAGTGTGTGTGTCACAAACCCGCCTGGACAGTGTGTGTGTCACAATCGCCAGTGGACAGCGTGTGTGTCAAAAACCCATTGGACAGTGTGAATGTCACAAAATCCAATGGACAGCGTATGTGTCACAAATCCAATTTGGCAGTGTGTGTGTCACATACCCCATTGGACAGCGTGTGTGTCACAAACCCCTTTGGATAGTGTGTGTGTCACAAACCCCACTGGACAGCGTGTGTAGTCATAAACCCCATTGGACAGCGTGTGTGTGTCACAATCCCCACTGGACAGTGGGTGTGTGTCACAAACCCAGCTGGACAGCGTGTGTGTCACAAACCCCTTTGGACAACATGTGTGTGTCACAAACCCCGTTGGCCAGCGTGTGTGTGTCACAAACGCCCTGGTCGTTGTGTGTGTCACAAACATCACTGGACAGCGTGTGTGTCACAAATTTCATTGGACAGTGTGTGTGTAACAAACCCAATTGGTCAGCGTGTGTGTCACAAACCCCATTAGAAAGTGTGCGTGTCACAAACCCCATTGTATAGCGTGTGTGAATGTCACAAACCCTATTGGACAGTGTGTAGGTCACAATCCCCATTGGACAGAGTGTATGTGTCACAAACCCCTTTGGACAGCGTGTGTGTAACAATCCCCATTGTACAGTGTGTGTGTCACAAAACCCATCGGACAGTGTGTGTGTCACAAACCCCATTGGACAGCGTGTGTGTCACAAACACCGATGGACAGTGTGCGTGTCACAAACCCCTTTGGACAGAGTTCGTGTCAGGAACCCCATTGGACAGCGTGTGTGTCACAAAACCCATTTGAAAGTATATGTGTCAGAAACCGCATTGGATAGCGTGTATGTGTCACAAACCCCAATGTACAGCGTGCTTGTCACAAGCCCTTTGGACAGCGTGTGTGTTTCACAAACCTCCTGGTCAGTGTGTGTGTCACAAACCCCATTGGACAGCGTGTGTGTGTCACAAACCCTCCTGGTCAGTTTGTGTATCACAAACCCAATTGGACAGCGTGTGTGTCACAAACGCCTTTAGACAGTGTGTGTGTCACAATACCCATTGGACAGCGTGTTTGTCACAAGCCCTTTGGACAGAGTGTGTGTGTCACATACCCCATTGCACAGTGTGTCTGTCACAAGCCGCATTGAACAGAGTGTGTGTGATAAACCCCATTGGAGAGAGTGTGTGTCACAAAGCCTATTGGAGAGTGTGTGTGTCAGAAACCCCATCGGACAGCGTGTGTGTCACAAACATCTTTGGACAGCGTGTGTGCGTCACAAACCCCATTGGACAGCGTGTGTGTGTCACAAACGTCCTGGTCAGTGTGTGTGTCACAATCCCCATTGAACAGTGTGTGTGTCACAAACTCCACTGGACAGCGTGTCTGTCACGAACCCCATTGGACAGCGTGTGTGTCACAATACCCATTCG
This sequence comes from Columba guinea, assembly GCA_032206185.1. NCBI lineage: Eukaryota > Metazoa > Chordata > Aves > Columbiformes > Columbidae > Columba > Columba guinea. The sequence continues at coordinate 1,444,569 of JAVLUU010000053.1, read as the reverse complement.
AGAGAGTGTGTGTGTCACAATACCCATTGGATAGCGTGTTTGTCACAAACCCCATTTGATAGCGTGTGTGTCACAAACCCCATTTGATAGCGTGTGTGTTTCACAAGCCATCTTGGACAGTGTGTGTGTCACAAACCCCACTGGACAGCGTGTGTCTCACGAACCCCACTGGACAGCGTGTGTGTGTCACAAAACCCTTTGAACAGACTGTGTGTCACAAACACTATTGGACAGATTTTAAGTCACAAACCCATTGGACAGAGTGTGTGTGTCACAAAACCCACTTGACAGTGTGTGTGTCATGAACCCCATTGGACAGTGTGTGTGTCACAAACCCCACTGGACATCGTGTCTGTCACAAACACCCATGGACAGCGTGCGTGTCACAGACCCCACTGGACATGGTGTGTGTCACAAACCCCTTTGGACAGAGTGTTTGTCACAAACACTATTGGACAGCGTGTGTGTCACTAGACCCATTGGATAGAGTGTATGTGTCACAAACCGCACTGGACAACGTGTTTGTCACAATCCCCATTGGACAGAGTGTGTGTCACAAAACCCATTGGACAGTGTGTGTGTCGCATACCCCATTGGACAGCGTGTGTGTCACAAACGCCATTGGATAGCGTGTCTGTGTCACAAACCCCATTAGAAAGTGTGAGTGTCACAAACCCTATTGGACAGCGTGTGTGTCACAAGCACCACTGGACAGAGTGTGTGTTTCACAAACCCCATTGTACAGCGTTTGTGTCACAAACCCCATTGGATAGTGTGTGCATGTCACAAACCCTATTGGACAGCGTGTGTGTCACCAACCCCGCTGTACAGCATGTGTGTCAAAAGCCACATTGGACAGAGTGTGTGTTTCACAAATCCCATTGGACAGCGTGTGTGTCACAAAACCCATCGGACAGCGTTTGTGTGTCACAATACCCATTAGACAGTGTGTGTGGCACAAACACCATTGAACAGAGTTTGTGTCACAAACCTCTTTGGACAGTGTGTAGGTCACAATCCCTATTGGACAGCGTCTGTGTCACAAAGCGCATTGGACAGCGTGTGTGTCACAAACACCATTGGACAGCATGTGTGTGTCACAATCACATTGGACAGCGTGTGTGTCACAAAACCCACTGGATTGCGTTTGTGTCCAAACCCTATATGAAAGTGTGTGTGTCACACAACCCATTGGATAGCATGTGTGTCACAAGACCCATTGGACAGAGTATGTGTCACAAATCCTATTGCATAGCGTGTGTGTGTCACAATACCATTGGACAGTGTGTGTGTTTCACAATCCTTCCTGGTCAGTGTGTGTGTCACAAACCCCATTGGACAGCGTGTTTGTCACAAACCCCATTGGACAGCATGTGTGTTGCAAACCCCATTGGACAGTGTGTGTGTGTCACAATACCCATTAAACAGTGTGTGTGTCACAAACCCCATTGGACAGAGTGTGTGTGTCAGAAACTCCATTGGAAAGTGTATTTGTCACACAGCCCATTGGATAGCGTGTGTGTGTCACAATCCCCAGTGGACAGTGCGTATGTAGAAAACCCCAATGGACAGCGTCTGTGTGTCACAAACCCCACTGGACAAAGTGTGTGTCACGAACCCGATTGGACAGCGTGTGTGTGTCACAAACCGCATTGGACAGCGTGTGTGTCAACAACCCCCGTGGACACTGTGTGTGTCGCAAAACCCATTGGAGAGATTGTGTGTCACAAACCCCATTAGACATCATGTGTGTCACTAACCCCTTTGGACATCGTGTGTGTCACAAAGCAATTTGGACAGTGTGTGTGTCACAAACCCCATTGGAGAGCGTGTGTGTCACAAACCCCTTTGGACAGCGTGTGTGTCACAATCCCCATTGGACAGCGTGTGTGTCAGAAACCCCATTGGACAGAGAGTGTGTGTCACAAACTCCATTGGACAGCGTGTGTCATAAACCCCATTGGACAGCGTGTGTGTGTCACAATCTCCATTGTACAGTGTTTGTGTATCACAAACCCCATTGGACAGCGTGTGTGTGTCACAGTCCCCATTGTACAGTGTTTGTGTGTCACAAACCCTATTGGACAGCGTGTGTGTCATAAACCGCATTGGACAGCGTGTGTGTGTCACAATCCCCATTGGACAGTGTTTTTGTGTCATCATCCCCATTGAACAGCGTATGTGTCACAAACCTCTTTGGACAGTGTGTGTGTCACAAAACCCAATGGACAGAATGTGTGTCACAAGCACCATTGGAAATTGTATGTCACAAAGCCCATTGGATAGCGTGTGTGAGTCACAAACCCTCCTGGTCAGTGTGTGTGTCACAAAACCCATTGGACAGCATGCGTGTCGCAAACACCATTGGACAGTGTGTGTGTAACAAACCCCGTTGGTCAGCGTGTGTGTCACAAACCCCATGGGACAGCGTGTGTGTTTCAAAAAAAACCCATTGGAAAGCGTGTGTGTCACAAACCCCATTGGACAGCGTGTGTTTCACAGTCCCCATTAGACAGTGTGTGTGTCACAAACCCCATTGGACAGAGTTTGTGTCACAAACCCGATTGGACAGTGTGTTTGTCACAAACCCCTTTGGACAGCGTGTGTGTGTCACAAAGCCCATTTGACAGAGTGTGTGTCACAAACACGATTGGACAGCGTGTGTGTCAAAAACCCCAATGGACAGCATGTGTGTGTCACAAAACCTCCTGGTCAGTGTGTGTGTCACAAGCACCATTGGAAAGCGTGTGCATCACAAACCTCATTGGACAGCGTGTGTGTTTCACAAACCCTATTGGACTGTGTATAGTTCACAATCCCCATTGGACAGCGTCTGTGTCACAAACCCCATTGGACAGCGTGTGAGTCACATACACCATTTGACAGCGTGTGTGTGTCACAATCCCCATTGAAATGTGTGTGTGTCACAAACCCCATTGGATTGGGTGTGTGTGACACAAACCCTCCTGGTCAGCGTGTGTGTCACAAAACCCATTGGACAGCATGCGTGTCACAAACATCATGGGACAGTGTGTGTGTAAGAAACCCAATTGGTCAGTGTGTGTGTCACAAACACCATGGGACAGTGTGTGTGTGTCACAAACCCCATTAGAAAGTGTGCGTGTGACAAACCCCTTTGGAAAGTGTGTGTGTCAAAAATCCCATTTGATAGCATGTGTGTGTCACAAACCCTATTAGACAGTGTGTGTGCCACAAACCCCATTGGACAGCATGTGTGTCACAATCCCCTTTGGACAGCTTGTGTGTCACAATCCCCATTGGACAGAGTGTGTGTGTAACAATCCCCATTGGACAGTGTGTGTGTCACAAAACCCATTGGACAGCGTGTGTGTCTACGAACCCCATTAGACAGCGTGTGTGTCACAAGACCCATTGGACAGAGTGTGTGTGTCACAAACCCCATTGGACAGCGTGTGTGTCACCAACTCGATTGGACAGCTTGTGTGTCAGAAGCGCCATTGGAAAGTGTGTGTGTCACAAACGCCATTGGAAAGAGTGTGTGTCACAAACCCCATTGGATACCGTGTCTATGTAACAAACCCCATCAGAAAGTGTGCGTGTCACAAACACCATTTGAGAGCTTGTGTGTTTCACAAAGCCTATTGGACAGTGTGTGTGTCACAAACCCCCCTGGACAGGGTGACTGTCACGAACACCATTGGATAGCGTCTGTGTCACAAGAACCATTGGACAGCGTGCGTGTCACAATCCCCATTGGACAGGGTGTGTGTGTCACAATACCCATTGGACAGTGTGTGTCACAAACCTCATTGGACAGAGTTTGTGTCAAAAACTCCCGTGGACACTGTGTGTGACACAAACCCCATTGGACATCCTGTGTGTCACAAACCCCATGGGACAGAGTTTGTGTCACAAACCCCCTTGGACACTGTGTGTGTCACATACCCCATTGGACAGTGTGTGCGTCACAAACTCCACTCGACAGCGTGTGTGTCACAAACACCCATTGACAGTGTTTGTGTCACAAACCCCAGTGGACATCGTGTGTGTCACAAACCCCTTTGGCCAGTGTGTGTGTCACAAACACCATTGGACAGCGTGTGTGTCACAAACCCCATTGGACAGAGTGTGTGTCACAAGCCCCATTGGACAGAGTGTATGTGTCACAAAGCCCATTGGACAGCGTGTGTGTCACAATCCCAATTGGACAGCGTGTCAGAAATCCCATTGGACAGCATGTGTGTGTCACAATCCCCATTGGACAGTGTGTGGGTCACAAACGCCATGGGTAAGAGTGTGTGTGTCACAAAACCCACTGGACAGCGTGTGTGTCATAAACCCCACTGGACATCGTGTGTGTAACAAACCCCATTAGAAAGATTGTGTGTGTCACAAACACCATTTGACAGCGTGTGTGTCACAAACACGATGGACAGTGTGCATGTCACAAACCCCATTGGACAACGTGTGTGTCACAAACCTCTTTGGACAGTGTGTGTGTCACAAACCTCATTGTACAGCATCTGTTTCACAAATCCCATTGGACAGAGTGTGTGTCACAAGCCCCATTGGACAGAGTGTCTGTCACGAACCCCATTGGACAGCTTGCGTGTCACAAGTCCCATGGGACAGAGTGTGTAGGTCACAAACCCCTTTAGACAGAGTGTGTATCACAAAACCCTTTGGACAGTGTGTTTGTCACAAACACCTTTGGACAGCGTGTGTGTGTCACAAAACCCACTGGACAGCGTGTGTGTCACAAATCCCATTGGATAGCGTGTGTGTGTAACAATACCCATTGGACAGTGTGTGTGTAACAAACCCCATTGGACAGAGTTTGTGTCACAAACCCCACTGGACAGCGTGTGTGTCACAAACTCCATGGGACAGCGTGTGTGTGTCACAAACCCCATTGGAAAGTGCGAGTCACAAACCCCATTGGATAGCGTGTGCTTGTCAAAAACCTCATTATAAAGTATGTGTGTCACAAAACCCATTGGATAGCATGTGTGTGTCACAAACCCTATTGGACAGAGTGTGTGTGGCGCAAACCCCATTGGACAGCGTTTGTGTCCTAAACCCCATTGGATAGCGTCTGTGTGTCACAAACCCCATGGGACAGAGTGTGTGTCAAAAACCCCATTGGACAGCGTGCGTGTCATAAACTCCATTGGACAGCGTGTGTGTGTCAAAATCCCCATTGGACAGTGTGTGTGTATCTCGAACCCCATTGGACAGCGTGTGTGTCACAAACCCCTTTGGACAGTGTGTATGTCACAAACCCCATTGGACAGATTCTTTGTCACAAACCCCATTGGATAGCGTGTGTGTGTCACAAACCCTCCTGGTCAGTGTGTGTATCACAAATCCCATTGGACAGCATGCATGTCACAAACACCATTGGTCAGTGTGTGTGTCACGAACCGCATTGGACAGAGTGTGTGTCACAAACCTCATTGGACAGTGTGTGTGTCACAAGCCCCATTATACAGAGTGTGTGTGTCACAAACCCCATTAGACACCGTGTGTGAGACAAAACCCTTTGGACAGTGTGTGTGTCACAAACACCATTGGACAGCGTGTGTGTGTCACAATCCCCATTAGACAGTGTGTTTGTCACAAACCCCATTGGATAGCGTGTGTGTCACAAACCCCATTAGAAAGAATGTGTGTCACAAACCCCATTGGATAGCGTGTGTGTGTAACAATACCGCATTAGAAAGGGTGTGTGTCACAAACCCCACTGGACAGAGTGTGTATCACAAACTCCCATGGACAGTGTGCATGTCACAAAACCCATTGGACAGAGTGTGTGTCTCAAACCCCAGTGGACAGCATGTGGGTCAAAACCCCATTGGACGGTGTATGTGTCTCAAAACACACTGGACAGCGTGTGTGTCATAAACACCCATGGACAGTGTGAGTGTCACAAACCCCGTTGGATAGTGTGTGTGTCACAAACCCCTTTGGACAGTGTGTGTGTCACAAACCCCATTGGAGAGCGTGTGTGTGTCACAAACCCCTTTGGACAGTGTGTCTGTCACAAAACCCATTGGAGACCGTGCGTGTGTCACAAACCCTATTGGACAGTGTGTGTGTCACAAAGCCCATTGGACAGTGTGTGTGTCACAAACCCCATTAGAAAGAGTGTGTGTCACAAACCCCATTGAACAGAGTGTGTGTCACAAACCCCCGTGGATCCTCTGTGTGTCACGAACCCCATTGGACAGCGTTTGTGTACCACAAACCTCATTGGACAGAGTTTGTGTCACAAAGCCCTGTGAACACTGTGTGTGTCACAAACCCCATTGGACAGTGTGTGTGTCACAAACACCACTGGACAACGTGTGTATCACAAACACCCATGGACAGTGTGCGTGTCAGAAACCCCATTGGACAATGTGTGTGTCACAAACCCCTTTGGACAGTGTGTGTATCACAAACCCCATTGGACATACTGTGTGTCACAAATCCCTTTGGACAGTGTGTGTGTCACAAACCTCATTGGACAGTGTATGTGTGTCACAATCCCTATTGGACAGTGTGTGTGTCAAAAACCCCATGCGACTGAGTGTGTGTGTCACAAACCCCATTGGAAAGTGTATGTGTCACAAACCCCGTTGGATAGCGTGTGTGTGTCACAAACCCCTTTAGAAAATGCGCGTGTCACAAACCCCTTTGGATAGAATGTGCGTGTCACAAACCCTATTGGACAGTGTGTATGTCACAATCCCCATTGGACAGCGTCTGTGTCACAAACCCCATTGGACAGTGTGTGTGTCACAAACCCCATTGGACAGTGTGTGTGTCACAAACCCCATTGGACAGTGTGTGTGTATCACAATCCCCATTAGAAAGTGTGCGTGTCACAATCCCCATTGGAAAGTGTATGTGTCACAAACACCATTGGATAGCGTGTGTGTGTCACAAACCCTTTGGGACAGTGTGTGTGTCAGAAACCCCACTGGATAGCGTGTGTCTCACAAACACCCATGGACAGTGTGCGTGTCAGAAACCCCATTGGACATCGTGTGTGTCACAAACCCCTTTGGACAGTGTGTGTGGACAGAGTGTGTGTCACGAACGCCATTGCACACCGTGTGTGTTCACAAGCACCATTGGACAGAGTGTGTGTGTCACAAACGCCATTGGAAAGTGTATGTGTCACAAACCCCATTGGATAGTGTGTGTGTGTCCCAAACCCTCATGGTCAGTGTGTGTGTCACAGAACCCATTGGGTAGCATGCGTGTCACAAACAGCATTGGACAGTATGTGTGTAACAAAACCCATTGTTCAGCGAGTGTGTCAGAAACCAATGGGACAGAGTGTGTGTCACAAACCCCATTGGAAAGTGTGTGTGTCACAAACCCCATTGGATAGCGTGTGTGTGTCACAAAACCCTTTAAACAGTATGCATGTCACAAAACCCTTTGGATTCCGTTTGTGTGTCACAAACCCCATTAGAAAGTGTGCGTGTCACAAACCCCATTTGAAAGTGTGTGTGTCACAATCCCATTGGACAGAGTGTGTGTGTCACAAAACCCACTGGATAGCGTGTGTGCCACAAACCCCATTGGACAGCGTGTGTTTTTACAAACCCCTTTGGAAAGTGTGTGTGTCACAAACCCCATTGTATAGCGTGTCTGTGTCACAAACCCCATTAGAAAGTGTGCGTGTCACAAACCCCATTGGATAGATTGTGCGTGTCACAAACCCTATTGAACAGTATGTATGTCACAGTCCCCATTGGACAGCGTCTGTGTCACAAACCCCATAGGACATCGTGTGGGTCACAAACCCCTTTGGACAGTGTGTGTGTCACAAACCCCATGGGACAGCGTGTGTGTCACGAACCCCATTGGACAGCGTGTGATTCACAAGCGCCATTGGACAGAGTATGTGTGTCACAAACCCCATTGGAGATCGAGTATGTCACAATCCCCATTGGACAGCGTGTGTGTCAGGAACCACATTGGACAGCGTGTGTGTCACAAGCGCCATTGGAAAGTGTGAGTATACAAACCCCGTTGGATAGCGTCTGTGTGTCACAAACCCTATTGGACAGCGTCTGTGTCACAAACCCCTTTGGAAAGTGTCTATGTCACAAACTCCATTGCATAGCTTATGTGTGTCACAAACCCCATTGTACAGCGTGTTTGTCACAAGAACTTTATACAGAGTGTGTGTGTCACAAACCACATTGTACATCGTCTATGTCACAATCCTCACTGGACAGCATGTGTGTCGCAGACCCCATTGGACAGAGTGTGTGTGACAAACCCCATTAAACAGAGTGTGTGTCACAAACCCCATTGGACAGCGTGTGTATCACAAACCCCACTGGACAGCGTGTGTGTCACAAACACACAGGGACAGCGTGTGTGTCACAAACACCCATGGACAGCGTGAGAGTCACAAACCCCATTCGACAGCGTGTGTGTCACAAGCACCATTGGACATAGTGTGTGTGTCAGAAACCCCATTGGAAAGTGTATGTGTCAAAAACCCCATTGGATAGCGTGTGTGTGTCACAAACCCATATTGGACAGTGTGTGTGTCACAAAACCCACTGGACAGCATTTGTGTGACAAACCCCATTGGACAGCGTGTGTGTCACAAACCCATTGGACAGTGTGTGTGTCACAAACCCTATTGGACAGAGTTTGTGTCACAAACCCCATTGGACAGCGTCTGTGTCACAAACCCCAATGCAATGTGTCTATGTCACAAACCGCATTGGATAGCGTGTGTGTGTCACAAACCCCATTGTACATCGTGTTTGTCACAAGAACTTTATACAGAGTGTGTGTGTCACACACCACATTGTACAGAGTGTTTGTTTACAAGCTCATTGGACAGAGTGTGTGTGTCACAAACCCCATTGGAGAGTGTGTGTGTCAAAAACCCCACTGGTCATCGCATCTGTCACAAACACCCATGGACGGCGTGCGTGTCACATACCCCATTGCACAGCGTGTGTGTGTCACAATCCCCAATGGACAGTGTGTGTGTCACAAACCCCATGGGACAGAGTATGTGTCACGAACCCCATTGGACACTGTGTGTGTCATAAAAACCATTGGACAGAGTATGTGTGTCACAAACCCCACTGGAAAGTGTATGTGTCACAAACCCCATTGGATAGCGTGTGTGTGTCACAAACCCCATTGGAAAGTGTGTGTGTCACAAACCCTGTTGGACAGCGTGTGTGTGTCACAATACACATTGGACAGTGTGTGTGTCACAAAACCCACTGGACAGCGTGTGTGTCAGAAACACAATTGGACAGTGTGTGTCACAAATCCCATTAGACAGCGTGTGTGTCACAATCCCCATTGAACAGCGTGTGTGTCAAAAACCGCATTGGACAGCGTGTGTGTGTCACAATTCCTCCTGGTCAGTGTGTGTGTCACAAACCCCATTGGTCAGCGTGTGTGTCACAAGACCCATTGGACAGAGTGTGTGTCACAAACCACATTGGTCAGCGTGTGTGTCACAATCCACATTGGACAGTGTGTGTGTCACAAACACCATTGGACAGCGTGTGTGTCTGAAACACCCATGGACAGTGTGCGTGTCACAAAACCCATTGGACATCGTGTGTGTCACGAACCCCATTGGACAGCGTGTGTGTCACAAGCGCCACTGGACAGAGTGTCTGTGTCACAAACCCCACTAGACAGCATGTGTGTCACAAACCCCATTGGACACTGTGTGTGTCTCAAACCCTTTTGGACAGTGTGTGTGTCACAAACCCCACTGGACAGCGTGTGTGTCACAAACTTCATTGGATAGCGTGTGTGTGTCACAAACCCATTAGAAAGTGTGTGTGTCACAAACCCCATGGGAGAGAATGTGTGTCACAAACACGATTGGACAGCGTGTGTGTCAAAAACCCCATTGGACAGCATGTGTTTCACAAACCCCTTTGAACAGAGTATGTGTCACAAACACTATTGGACAGCGTGTGTGTCACAAGCCCATTGGGCAGAGTGTGTGTGTCACAAAACCCATTGGACAGAGTGTGTGTGTCACAAAACCCATTGGACAGCGTGTGTGTCACAATCCCGACTGGATAGTGTGTGTGTCACAAAACCCATTGGACAGCGTGTGTGTCACAAACCACATCGAACAGCGTGTGTGTCACAAGCCCCATTGGACAACGTGTGTGTGTCACAAACCCACTGGACAGCGTGTGTGTCACAAACACCCATGTAAAATGTGCGTGTCACAAACCCCATCGGACATCGTGTGTGTCACAAACCCTGTTGGACAGTGTGTGTGTCACAAACACCACTGGACTGCGTGTGTGTCACAAACACCCATGGATAGTGTGTGTGTAAGACACCCAATTGTTCAGCGTGTGTTTCACAAACCCCATGAGACAGCGTGTGTGTGTCACAAACCCCATTGGAAAGTGTGTGTGTCACAAACCCCATAGGAAAGTGTGTGCGTCACAAACTCCATTGGATAGCGTGTTTGATTCACAAACCCCATTGGAAAGTGTGCGTATCACAAACCCCATTGGAAAGTGTGTGTGTCACAAACCCCATTGGACAGTGTATTTGTGTCACAAACCCATATTGGACAGCGTGTATTTCACAAACCCTATTGGACAGCTTGTGTGTTACAAGACCCTTTAGACAGAGTGTGTGTGTCACAAACCCCATTGGACAGTGTGTGTGTCACAAACCCCAGTGGATAGCGTGTGTGACACAAACCCTATTTTACAGTGTGTGTGCCACAAAACCAGCTGTACAGCGTGTGTACAACGATCCCCATTGGACAGAGTGTGTGTCACAAGACCCAGTGGACACAGTGTGTGTGTCACAAACCCCATGGGACAGAGTGTGTGTCACAAACCCCATTGGACAGCGTGTGTGTGTCACAAGCCCATTGGACACAGTGTGTCTGTCACAAAACACACTGGACAGCGTGTGTGTCACGAACTCCTTTGGACAGAGTGTGGTGTCACAAACCCCATTGGAAAGTGTATGTGTCACAAACCCCATTGGATAGAGTGTGTGTCACAAACCCTATTGGACAGTGTGTATGTCACAAAACCCACGGGATACCGTGTGTGTCACAAACCCCATTCGACAGCGTGTGTGTCACAAGCACCATTGGACATAGTGTGTGTGTCAGAAACCCCATTGGAAAGTGTATGTGTCAAAAACCCCATTGGATAGCGTGTGTGTGTCACAAACCCATATTGGACAGTGTGTGTGTCACAAAACCCACTGGACAGCATTTGTGTGACAAACCCCATTGGACAGCGTGTGTGTCACAAACCCATTGGACAGTGTGTGTGTCACAAACCCTATTGGACAGAGTTTGTGTCACAAACCCCATTGGACAGCGTCTGTGTCACAAACCCCATTGCAATGTGTCTATGTCACAAACCGCATTGGATAGCGTGTGTGTGTCACAAACCCCATTGTACAGCGTGTTTGTCACAAGAACTTTATACAGAGTGTGTGTGTCACACACCACATTGTACAGAGTGTTTGTTTACAAGCTCATTGGACAGAGTGTGTGTGTCACAAACCCCATTGGAGAGTGTGTGTGTCAAAAACCCCACTGGTCATCGCATCTGTCACAAACACCCATGGACGGCGTGCGTGTCACATACCCCATTGCACAGCGTGTGTGTGTCACAATCCCCAATGGACAGTGTGTGTGTCACAAACCCCATGGGACAGAGTATGTGTCACGAACCCCATTGGACACTGTGTGTGTCATAAAAACCATTGGACAGAGTATGTGTGTCACAAACCCCACTGGAAAGTGTATGTGTCACAAACCCCATTGGATAGCGTGTGTGTGTCACAAACCCCATTGGAAAGTGTGTGTGTCACAAACCCTGTTGGACAGCGTGTGTGTGTCACAATACACATTGGACAATGTGTGTGTCACAAACCCCACTGGACAGCGTGTGTGTCAGAAACACAATTGGACAGTGTGTGTCACAAATCCCATTAGACAGCGTGTGTGTCACATTCCCCATTGAACAGCGTGTGTGTCAAAAACCGCATTGGACAGCGTGTGTGTGTCACAATTCCTCCTGGTCAGTGTGTGTGTCACAAACCCCATTGGTCAGCGTGTGTGTCACAAGACCCATTGGACAGAGTGTGTGTCACAAACCCCATTGTACACCGTGTTTGTCACAATCCCCATTGGACAGCGTGTGTGTCAGAAGCCCATTGGATATAGTGTGTGTGTCACAAAACCCCGTGGACACTGTGTGTGTCACTAACCTCTTGGACATCGTGTGTGTCACAAACCCCTTTGGACAGTGTGTGTGTCCCAAATCCCCATTGGACAGCGTCTGTGTGTCAGAAACCCCTTTGGACAGTGCGCGTGTGTAACAATACCCATTAGACGGTGTGAACTGTCACAAACCCCATTGGACAGCGTGTGTGTCACAAACCCTGTACACACAGTGTGTGTCACAAACCCCATTGGACAGTGTGCGTGTCACAAACAACATTGGACAGCGTTTGTGTTTAACAATACCTATTGGACAGCGTGTGTGTCACAAACCCCTGTGGACACTGTGTGTGTCACGAACGCCATTGGACAGTGTGTATATCTAAACCCCATTGGACAGTGTGTGTGTGACAAAACCCACTGGACAGAGTGTGTGTCACAAACACCCATGGACAGTGTGAGTGTCACAAACCCCATTGGATACCGTGTGTGTCACTAACCCCGTGCACACTGTGTGTGTCACAAACCCCATTGGACAGTGTGAGTGTCACAAACCCCACTAGACAGCGTGTGTGTCACAAACCCCATTGGATAGCGTGTGTGTGTCACAAACCCCATTATATAGTGTGCGTGTCACAAACCCCATTGGATAGCGTGTGTGTGTCACAAACCCCATTATAAAGTGTGCGTGTCACAAACCCCATTCGACAGCGTGTGTGTGTCACAATCCACATTGGACAGTGTGTGTGTCACAAACACCATTGGACAGCGTGTGTGTCAGAAACACCCATGGACAGTGTGCGTGTCACAAAACCCATTGGACATCGTGTGTGTCACGAACCCCATTGGACAGCGTTTGTGTTACACACCCCGTTGGACAGTGTGTGTGTGTCATAATCCCCACTAGACAGCATGTGTGTCACAAACCCCATTGGACACTGTGTGTGTCACAAACCCTTTTGGACAGTGTGTGTGTCACAAACCCCACTGGACAGCGTGTGTGTCACAAACACCCATGGACAGTGTGCGTGTCACAAACCCCATTGGACATCGTGTGTGTCACAAACTTCATTGGATAGCGTGTGTGTGTCACAAACCCATTAGAAAGTGTGTGTGTCACAAACCCCATGGGAGAGAATGTGTGTCACAAACACGATTGGACAGCGTGTGTGTCAAAAACCCCATTGGACAGCATGTGTTTCACAAACCCCTTTGAACAGGGTATGTGTCACAAACACTATTGGACAGCGTGTGTGTCACAAGCCCATTGGGCAGAGTGTGTGTGTCACAAAACCCATTGGACAGAGTGTGTGTGTCACAAAACCCATTGGACAGCGTGTGTGTCACAATCCCGACTGGATAGTGTGTGTGTCACAAAACCCACTGGACAGCGTGTGTGTCACAAACCACATCGAACAGCGTGTGTGTCACAAGCCCCATTGGACAACGTGTGAGTGTCACAAACCCACTAGACAGCGTGTGTGTCACAAACACCCATGTACAATGTGCGTGTCACAAACCCCATCGGACATCGTGTGTGTCACAAACCCTGTTGGACAGTGTGTGTGTCACAAACACCACTGGACTGCGTGTGTGTCACAAACACCCATGGATAGTGTGTGTGTAAGACACCCAATTGGTCAGCGTGTGTTTCACAAACCCCATGAGACAGCGTGTGTGTGTCACAAACCCCATTGGAAAGTGTGTGTGTCACAAACCCCATAGGAAAGTGTGCGTGTCACAAACCCCATTGGATAGATTGTGCGTGTCACAAACCCTATTGAACAGTATGTATGTCACAGTCCCCATTGGACAGCGTCTGTGTCACAAACCCCATAGGACATCGTGTGGGTCACAAACCCCTTTGGACAGTGTGTGTGTCACAAACCCCATGGGACAGCGTGTGTGTCACGAACCCCATTGGACAGCGTGTGATTCACAAGCGCCATTGGACAGAGTATGTGTGTCACAAACCCCATTGGAGATCGAGTATGTCACAATCCCCATTGGACAGCGTGTGTGTCAGGAACCACATTGGACAGCGTGTGTGTCACAAGCGCCATTGGAAAGTGTGAGTATACAAACCCCGTTGGATAGCGTCTGTGTGTCACAAACCCTATTGGACAGCGTCTGTGTCACAAACCCCTTTGGAAAGTGTCTATGTCACAAACTCCATTGCATAGCTTATGTGTGTCACAAACCCCATTGTACAGCGTGTTTGTCACAAGAACTTTATACAGAGTGTGTGTGTCACAAACCACATTGTACATCGTCTATGTCACAATCCTCACTGGACAGCATGTGTGTCGCAGACCCCATTGGACAGAGTGTGTGTGACAAACCCCATTAAACAGAGTGTGTGTCACAAACCCCATTGGACAGCGTGTGTATCACAAACCCCACTGGACAGCGTGTGTGTCACAAACACACAGGGACAGCGTGTGTGTCACAAACACCCATGGACAGCGTGAGAGTCACAAACCCCATTCGACAGCGTGTGTGTCACAAGCACCATTGGACATAGTGTGTGTGTCAGAAACCCCATTGGAAAGTGTATGTGTCAAAAACCCCATTGGATAGCGTGTGTGTGTCACAAACCCATATTGGACAGTGTGTGTGTCACAAAACCCACTGGACAGCATTTGTGTGACAAACCCCATTGGACAGCGTGTGTGTCACAAACCCATTGGACAGTGTGTGTGTCACAAACCCTATTGGACAGAGTTTGTGTCACAAACCCCATTGGACAGCGTCTGTGTCACAAACCCCATTGCAATGTGTCTATGTCACAAACCGCATTGGATAGCGTGTGTGTGTCACAAACCCCATTGTACAGCGTGTTTGTCACAAGAACTTTATACAGAGTGTGTGTGTCACACACCACATTGTACAGAGTGTTTGTTTACAAGCTCATTGGACAGACTGTGTGTGTCACAAACCCCATTGGAGAGTGTGTGTGTCAAAAACCCCACTGGTCATCGCATCTGTCACAAACACCCATGGACGGCGTGCGTGTCACATACCCCATTGCACAGCGTGTGTGTGTCACAATCACCAATGGACAGTGTGTGTGTCACAAACCCCATGGGACAGAGTATGTGTCACGAACCCCATTGGACACTGTGTGTGTCATAAAAACCATTGGACAGAGTATGTGTGTCACAAACCCCACTGGAAAGTGTATGTGTCACAAACCCCATTGGATAGCGTGTGTGTGTCACAAACCCCATTGGAAAGTGTGTGTGTCACAAACCCTGTTGGACAGCGTGTGTGTGTCACAATACACATTGGACAGTGTGTGTGTCACAAACCCCACTGGACAGCGTGTGTGTCAGAAACACAATTGGACAGTGTGTGTCACAAATCCCATTAGACAGCGTGTGTGTCACAATCCCCATTGAACAGCGTGTGTGTCAAAAACCGCATTGGACAGCGTGTGTGTGTCACAATTCCTCCTGGTCAGTGTGTGTGTCACAAACCCCATTGGTCAGCGTGTGTGTCACAAGACCCATTGGACAGAGTGTGTGTCACAAACCCCATTGTACACCGTGTTTGTCACAATCCCCATTGGACAGCGTGTGTGTCAGAAGCCCATTGGATATAGTGTGTGTGTCACAAAACCCCGTGGACACTGTGTGTGTCACTAACCTCTTGGACATCGTGTGTGTTACAAACCCCTTTGGACAGTGTGTGTGTCCCAAATCCCCATTGGACAGCGTCTGTGTGTCAGAAACCCCTTTGGACAGTGCGCGTGTGTAACAATACCCATTAGACGGTGTGAACTGTCACAAACCCCATTGGACAGCGTGTGTGTCACAAACCCTGTACACACAGTGTGTGTCACAAACCCCATTGGACAGTGTGCGTGTCACAAACAACATTGGACAGCGTTTGTGTTTAACAATACCTATTGGACAGCGTGTGTGTCACAAACCCCTGTGGACACTGTGTGTGTCACGAACGCCATTGGACAGTGTGTGTATCAAAACCCCATTGGACAGTGTGTGTGTGACAAAACCCACTGGACAGAGTGTGTGTCACAAACACCCATGGACAGTGTGAGTGTCACAAACCCCATTGGATACCGTGTGTGTCACTAACCCCGTGCACACTGTGTGTGTCACAAACCCCATTGGACAGTGTGAGTGTCACAAACCCCACTAGACAGCGTGTGTGTCACAAACCCCATTGGATAGCGTGTGTGTGTCACAAACCCCATTATAAAGTGTGCGTGTCACAAACCCCATTCGACAGCGTGTGTGTGTCACAATCCACATTGGACAGTGTGTGTGTCACAAACACCATTGGACAGCGTGTGTGTCTGAAACACCCATGGACAGTGTGCGTGTCACAAAACCCATTGGACATCGTGTGTGTCACGAACCCCATTGGACAGCGTGTGTGTCACAAGCGCCACTGGACAGAGTGTCTGTGTCACAAACCCCACTAGACAGCATGTGTGTCACAAACCCCATTGGACACTGTGTGTGTCTCAAACCCTTTTGGACAGTGTGTGTGTCACAAACCCCACTGGACAGCGTGTGTGTCACAAACTTCATTGGATAGCGTGTGTGTGTCACAAACCCATTAGAAAGTGTGTGTGTCACAAACCCCATGGGAGAGAATGTGTGTCACAAACACGATTGGACAGCGTGTGTGTCAAAAACCCCATTGGACAGCATGTGTTTCACAAACCCCTTTGAACAGAGTATGTGTCACAAACACTATTGGACAGCGTGTGTGTCACAAGCCCATTGGGCAGAGTGTGTGTGTCACAAAACCCATTGGACAGAGTGTGTGTGTCACAAAACCCATTGGACAGCGTGTGTGTCACAATCCCGACTGGATAGTGTGTGTGTCACAAAACCCACTGGACAGCGTGTGTGTCACAAACCACATCGAACAGCGTGTGTGTCACAAGCCCCATTGGACAACGTGTGTGTGTCACAAACCCACTGGACAGCGTGTGTGTCACAAACACCCATGTAAAATGTGCGTGTCACAAACCCCATCGGACATCGTGTGTGTCACAAACCCTGTTGGACAGTGTGTGTGTCACAAACACCACTGGACTGCGTGTGTGTCACAAACACCCATGGATAGTGTGTGTGTAAGACACCCAATTGTTCAGCGTGTGTTTCACAAACCCCATGAGACAGCGTGTGTGTGTCACAAACCCCATTGGAAAGTGTGTGTGTCACAAACCCCATAGGAAAGTGTGTGCGTCACAAACCCCATTGGATAGCGTGTTTGATTCACAAACCCCATTAGAAAGTGTGCGTATCACAAACCCCATTGGAAAGTGTGTGTGTCACAAACCCCATTGGACAGTGTATTTGTGTCACAAACCCATATTGGACAGCGTGTATTTCACAAACCCTATTGGACAGCTTGTGTGTTACAAGACCCTTTAGACAGAGTGTGTGTGTCATAAACCCCATTGGACAGTGTGCGTGTCACAAACCCCAGTGGATAGCGTGTGTGACACAAACCCTATTTTACAGTGTGTGTGCCACAAAACCAGCTGTACAGCGTGTGTACAACGATCCCCATTGGACAGAGTGTGTGTCACAAGACCCAGTGGACACAGTGTGTGTGTCACAAACCCCATGGGACAGAGTGTGTGTCACAAACCCCATTGGACAGCGTGTGTGTGTCACAAGCCCATTGGACACAGTGTGTCTGTCACAAAACACACTGGACAGCGTGTGTGTCACGAACTCCATTGGACAGAGTGTGTGTCACAAACCCCATTGGAAAGTGTATGTGTCACAAACCCCATTGGATAGAGTGTGTGTCACAAACCCTATTGGACAGTGTGTATGTCACAAAACCCACGGGATACCGTGTGTGTCACAAACCCCATTGGACAGCGTGTGTGTCACAAGGCCCATTGGACAGAGTGTACTTGTCACAAAGCCCATTGGACAGCGTGTGTGTGACATAAACCCTATTGGACAGAGTGTGTGTTTCACAAACCCCTTTGGATATCGTGTGTGTCACAAACTCCATTGGACAGTGTGTGTGTGTCACAAACCCATTTGATAGAGTGTGTGTTTGTCACAAACCCCATTAGAAAGTATGCGTGTCACAAACCCCATTGGAGAGCGTGTGTGTGTCACAAGCACCATTGGACAGAGTGTGTGTGTCACAAACCACATTGGACAGTGTGTGTGTGTCGCAAACCCCATGGAACAGAGTGTGTGTCACAAACCCCATTGGATAGCGTGTGTCTGTCACAAACCCTATTGGACAATGTGTGTGTCACAAAACCCACTGGATAGCGTGTGTGTCACAAAGCACATTGGAGAGCGTGTGTGTCACAACCCCATTGGACAGCGTGTGTGTCACAAACCCCATTGGACAGGGTGAGTGTGTCACAATACCCATTGGACAGTGTGTGTGTTACAAACCTCATTGGACAGAGTTTGTGTCACAAAACCCCATGGACACTGTGTGTGTCACAATCCCCATTGGACAGGTGTGTTTCACAAACCCCATTGCACAGGGTGTGTGTGTCACAAACCCCATTAGAAAGTGTGCATGTCACAAAACTCAATGGATAGCATGTGTGTGTCACAAACCCTATTGGACAGTTTGTGTGTCACGAAACCCACTAGAGAGCTTGTGTGTCACAAACCCCGTTAGACAGCGTGTGTGTCACAATCCCCATTGGACAGCGTGTGTGTCACAAAACGCATTGTATAGCGTGTGTGTGTCACAATCCCCATTGGACAGCGTCTGTGTCAAAAACCCCACTGGACAGAGTGTGTGCCAGAAACACCATTGGACAGCGTGTGTGTGTCACAATCCCCATTGGACAGTGTGAGTGTCACAAACCCCATTGGATAGCGTATGTGTGTCACAAACCCTATTGGACAGAGTGTGTGTGTCACAAACCCCATTGGACAGCGTGTGTGTCACCAAGCCCATTGGACAGCGTGTGTGTCAGAAACCGCATTGGACAGTGTGTGTCACAAATACCATTGGACAGCGTGTGTGTGACAAAAACCATTGGACAGCGTGTGTGTCACAAACCCCTTTGGACAGTGTGTGTGTCATAAAACCCATTGGACATCGTGTGTGTGTCACAATCCCCATTGGTCAGTGTGTGTGTCACAAACCCCATTGGACAGCATGTGTGTCACAAACCACTTTGGACAGTGTGTGTGTCACAAACCCCATTGGACAGCATGTGTGTCACAAACCACTTTGGACAGTGAGTGTGTCACAAACCCCATTGGACAGCGTGTGTGTGTCACAATTCCCATTGGACAGTGTGTGTGTCACAAACCCCATTGGACAGTGTTTGTGTCACAAACCCCCGTGGACACGGTGTGTGTCACAAACCCCACAAGACAGCGTGTGTGTCACAAACCCCATTGGATAAAGTGTGTGTGTCACAAACCCCATTATAAAGTGTGCGTGTCACAAGCCCCATTGGATAGCGTGTGTGTGTCACAAGCCCTTTTGGACAGTGTGTAGGTCACAATCCCCATTGGACAGCATCTGTGTCACGAACCCCATTGGACAGCGTGTGTGTGTCACAAGCACCATTGTACAGAGTGTGGTGTCACAATCCCCATCGGACAGCGTGTGTGTCACAAACCCCAGTGGACAGTGTGTGTGTGTCACAATACCCACTGGACAGTGTGTGTGTCATAAACACCATGGGACAGAGTTTGTGTCACAAACCCCATTGGACAGTGTGTATGTCAGAAACACCATTGGACGGTGTGTGTGTCACAAACCCCTTTGGAAAGCTTTTGTGTCACAATGCCCAGTGGACAGCGTGTGTGTCAAAACCCAATAGGACACTGAGTGTGTCACAAAAACAACTGGACAGTGTGCGTGTCACAAACCCCATTAGACATATTGTGTGTCACAAACCCCTTGGGACAGTGTGTGTGTCACAAACCCCATTGGACAGCGTGTGTGTCAGAAACACCTTTGGACAGTGTGTGTCACAAACCCCATTGGACAGGGTGTGTGTGTCGCAATACCCATTGGACAGTGTGTATGTCACAAACCTCATTGGACAGAGTTTGTGTCACAAACCCCAGTGGACAGTGTGTATGTTAGAAACACCATTGGAAAGTGTATGTGTCACAAAACCCATTGGACATCGTGTGTGTCACAAACCCCTTTGGACAGTGTGTGTGTCACAAACACGATTGGACAGCGAGTGTGTTCACAAACCACATTGGCCAGCGTGTTTTTCACAGGACCCATTGGACAGAGGGTGTGTGTCACAAAGCCCATTCGACAGCGTGTGTGTCAGAATCCCCACTGCACAGCGTGTGTGTCATAAGCACCATTGGACAGCGTGTGTGTGTAACAATACCCATTGGACAGTGTGTGTGTGTCACAAAACCCATTAGATAGCCTGTGTGTCACAAACCCCTTTGCACAGTGTGTGCGTCACAAACCCCTTTGGACAGTGTGTGTTTCACAAACCCCATTGGAGAGCGTGTGTGTGTCATAATCCCCATTGGACAGCGTGTGTGTGTCACAAACCCTATTGGACAGTGTGTATGACACAGTCCTCATTGGACAGCATCTTTGTCACAAACACAATTGGACAGAGTGTGTGTCACAAACCCCATTGGACAGTGTGTGTGTCACAAACCCCATTCGAAATCGTGTGTGTCACAAACCCCTTTGGACAGTGTGTGTGTCACAAACCTCATTGGACAGAGTTTGTGTCACAAACCCCCTTGGACATTGTGTGTGTCACAAACCCCATTGGACAGAGTGTGCGTCACAAACTCCACTGGACAGCGTGTGTGTCACAGACACCCATGGACAGTGTGCGTGTCACAGACCCCATTGGACATCATCTGTGTCACAAACCCCTTTGGACAGTGTGTTTGTCACAAACACCATTTGACAGAGTGTGTGTCACAAGCCCCATTGCACAGCGTGTGTGACACAATCTCCATTGGACAGAGTGTGTTTCACAAATCCCATTGGACAGGATGTGTGTGTCATAATACCCATTGGACAGTGTGTGTGCCACAAACCTCATTGGCCATAGTTTGGGTCACAAACCCCCGTGGACAATGTGTGTGTCACAAACACCCACGAACAGTGTGCGTGTCACAAACTCCATTGTACATCATGTGTGCCACAAACCCCTTTGGATAGTGTGCGTGTCACAAACCCCATTGGACAACGTGAATGTCACAAACCCTTTTGGAAAGTGTGTATGTCACAAACCCTATTGGACAGTGTGTGTGTCACAAAACCCAATGGATAGCGTGTTTGTCACAAACCCTATTAAACAGAATGTGTGTCACAAGACCCATTGGACAGAGTGTATGTGTCACGAAGCCCATTGGACAGCGTGTGTGTCACAAACCCTATTGGACAGTATGAGTGTCACAAGACTCATTGGACAGAGTGTATGTGTCACAAAGCCCATTGGACAGGGTGTGTGTGTCACAATACCCTCTGGACACTGTGTGTGTCACAAAAACCCATGGACAGTGTGTGTGTCACAAATCCCATTGGACAGCGTGTGTGTGCCACAATCCCCATTGGACAGTGTGTGTGTCACAAACCCCATGGGACAGAGTGTCTGTCACGAACCCCATTGGACAGCGTACGTGTCACAAGCCCCATTGGACAGAGTGTGTGAGTCACAAACCCATTAGACAGCCTGTGTATCACAAACCCCTTTGGACAGTGTGTTTGTCACAAACACCTTTGGACAGCGTGTGTGTGTCACAATTCCCATTGGACAGTGTGTGTGTCACAAACCCCATTGGACAACGTGTCTGTCACAAACACCCATGGACAGTGTGTGTGTCAAAAACCCAATTGGACAGCGTGTGTGTGTCAGAATCCCCATTGGACAGAGAGTGTGTGTCAAAAACCCCATTAGAAAGTATGTGTTTCACAAACCCCATTGGATAGCATGTGAGTGTCACAAACCCCTTTGGACAGTGTAGTGTGTCACAAACCCCATTGGACAGTGTGTGTGTGTAAAAATCCCCATTGGACAGTGTGTCTGTCACAATATCCATTGGACAGCAAGTGTGTCACAAGACCATTGGACAGATTGTGTATGTCACAAAACCCACTGCACAGCGTGTGTGTCACGAATCCCATTGGACAGCGTTTGTGTCACAAGCACCATTGGACAAGGTGTGTGTGTCACGAACCCCATTGGAAAGTGTATGTGTCACAAACCCCATTGGATAGCGTTTGTGTGGCACAAACACCATTGGACAGTGTGTGTGTCAAAAAACCCACTGGACAGCGTGTGTGTCACAAACCCCATTGGACAGCGTGTGTGTCACAAACCCCATTGGACACGTGTGTGTCACAATACCCTTTGGACAGTGTGTGTGTCACAAACCCCTTTGGACAGTGTGTGCGTCACAAACCCCTTTGGACAGTGTGTGTTTCACAAACCCCATTGGAAAGCGTGTGTGTCACAATCCCCATTAGACAGCGTGTGTGTCACAAAACCCATTGGACAGCGTGTGTGTGTCACAATACCCACTGGACAGTGTGTGTGTCACAAACCCGTTTGGAGAGAGTTTGTGTCACAAACCCCATTGTACAGCGTGTTTGTCACAAGAACTTTATACAGAGTGTGTGTGTCACACACCACATTGTACAGAGTGTTTGTTTACAAGCTCATTGGACAGACTGTGTGTGTCACAAACCCCATTGGAGAGTGTGTGTGTCAAAAACCCCACTGGTCATCGCATCTGTCACAAACACCCATGGACGGCGTGCGTGTCACATACCCCATTGCACAGCGTGTGTGTGTCACAATCACCAATGGACAGTGTGTGTGTCACAAACCCCATGGGACAGAGTATGTGTCACGAACCCCATTGGACACTGTGTGTGTCATAAAAACCATTGGACAGAGTATGTGTGTCACAAACCCCACTGGAAAGTGTATGTGTCACAAACCCCATTGGATAGCGTGTGTGTGTCACAAACCCCATTGGAAAGTGTGTGTGTCACAAACCCTGTTGGACAGCGTGTGTGTGTCACAATACACATTGGACAGTGTGTGTGTCACAAACCCCACTGGACAGCGTGTGTGTCAGAAACACAATTGGACAGTGTGTGTCACAAATCCCATTAGACAGCGTGTGTGTCACAATCCCCATTGAACAGCGTGTGTGTCAAAAACCGCATTGGACAGCGTGTGTGTGTCACAATTCCTCCTGGTCAGTGTGTGTGTCACAAACCCCATTGGTCAGCGTGTGTGTCACAAGACCCATTGGACAGAGTGTGTGTCACAAACCCCATTGTACACCGTGTTTGTCACAATCCCCATTGGACAGCGTGTGTGTCAGAAGCCCATTGGATATAGTGTGTGTGTCACAAAACCCCGTGGACACTGTGTGTGTCACTAACCTCTTGGACATCGTGTGTGTTACAAACCCCTTTGGACAGTGTGTGTGTCCCAAATCCCCATTGGACAGCGTCTGTGTGTCAGAAACCCCTTTGGACAGTGCGCGTGTGTAACAATACCCATTAGACGGTGTGAACTGTCACAAACCCCATTGGACAGCGTGTGTGTCACAAACCCTGTACACACAGTGTGTGTCACAAACCCCATTGGACAGTGTGCGTGTCACAAACAACATTGGACAGCGTTTGTGTTTAACAATACCTATTGGACAGCGTGTGTGTCACAAACCCCTGTGGACACTGTGTGTGTCACGAACGCCATTGGACAGTGTGTGTATCAAAACCCCATTGGACAGTGTGTGTGTGACAAAACCCACTGGACAGAGTGTGTGTCACAAACACCCATGGACAGTGTGAGTGTCACAAACCCCATTGGATACCGTGTGTGTCACTAACCCCGTGCACACTGTGTGTGTCACAAACCCCATTGGACAGTGTGAGTGTCACAAACCCCACTAGACAGCGTGTGTGTCACAAACCCCATTGGATAGCGTGTGTGTGTCACAAACCCCATTATAAAGTGTGCGTGTCACAAACCCCATTCGACAGCGTGTGTGTGTCACAATCCACATTGGACAGTGTGTGTGTCACAAACACCATTGGACAGCGTGTGTGTCTGAAACACCCATGGACAGTGTGCGTGTCACAAAACCCATTGGACATCGTGTGTGTCACGAACCCCATTGGACAGCGTGTGTGTCACAAGCGCCACTGGACAGAGTGTCTGTGTCACAAACCCCACTAGACAGCATGTGTGTCACAAACCCCATTGGACACTGTGTGTGTCTCAAACCCTTTTGGACAGTGTGTGTGTCACAAACCCCACTGGACAGCGTGTGTGTCACAAACTTCATTGGATAGCGTGTGTGTGTCACAAACCCATTAGAAAGTGTGTGTGTCACAAACCCCATGGGAGAGAATGTGTGTCACAAACACGATTGGACAGCGTGTGTGTCAAAAACCCCATTGGACAGCATGTGTTTCACAAACCCCTTTGAACAGAGTATGTGTCACAAACACTATTGGACAGCGTGTGTGTCACAAGCCCATTGGGCAGAGTGTGTGTGTCACAAAACCCATTGGACAGAGTGTGTGTGTCACAAAACCCATTGGACAGCGTGTGTGTCACAATCCCGACTGGATAGTGTGTGTGTCACAAAACCCACTGGACAGCGTGTGTGTCACAAACCACATCGAACAGCGTGTGTGTCACAAGCCCCATTGGACAACGTGTGTGTGTCACAAACCCACTGGACAGCGTGTGTGTCACAAACACCCATGTAAAATGTGCGTGTCACAAACCCCATCGGACATCGTGTGTGTCACAAACCCTGTTGGACAGTGTGTGTGTCACAAACACCACTGGACTGCGTGTGTGTCACAAACACCCATGGATAGTGTGTGTGTAAGACACCCAATTGTTCAGCGTGTGTTTCACAAACCCCATGAGACAGCGTGTGTGTGTCACAAACCCCATTGGAAAGTGTGTGTGTCACAAACCCCATAGGAAAGTGTGTGCGTCACAAACCCCATTGGATAGCGTGTTTGATTCACAAACCCCATTAGAAAGTGTGCGTATCACAAACCCCATTGGAAAGTGTGTGTGTCACAAACCCCATTGGACAGTGTATTTGTGTCACAAACCCATATTGGACAGCGTGTATTTCACAAACCCTATTGGACAGCTTGTGTGTTACAAGACCCTTTAGACAGAGTGTGTGTGTCATAAACCCCATTGGACAGTGTGCGTGTCACAAACCCCAGTGGATAGCGTGTGTGACACAAACCCTATTTTACAGTGTGTGTGCCACAAAACCAGCTGTACAGCGTGTGTACAACGATCCCCATTGGACAGAGTGTGTGTCACAAGACCCAGTGGACACAGTGTGTGTGTCACAAACCCCATGGGACAGAGTGTGTGTCACAAACCCCATTGGACAGCGTGTGTGTGTCACAAGCCCATTGGACACAGTGTGTCTGTCACAAAACACACTGGACAGCGTGTGTGTCACGAACTCCATTGGACAGAGTGTGTGTCACAAACCCCATTGGAAAGTGTATGTGTCACAAACCCCATTGGATAGAGTGTGTGTCACAAACCCTATTGGACAGTGTGTATGTCACAAAACCCACGGGATACCGTGTGTGTCACAAACCCCATTGGACAGCGTGTGTGTCACAAGGCCCATTGGACAGAGTGTACTTGTCACAAAGCCCATTGGACAGCGTGTGTGTGACATAAACCCTATTGGACAGAGTGTGTGTTTCACAAACCCCTTTGGATATCGTGTGTGTCACAAACTCCATTGGACAGTGTGTGTGTGTCACAAACCCATTTGATAGAGTGTGTGTTTGTCACAAACCCCATTAGAAAGTATGCGTGTCACAAACCCCATTGGAGAGCGTGTGTGTGTCACAAGCACCATTGGACAGAGTGTGTGTGTCACAAACCACATTGGACAGTGTGTGTGTGTCGCAAACCCCATGGAACAGAGTGTGTGTCACAAACCCCATTGGATAGCGTGTGTCTGTCACAAACCCTATTGGACAATGTGTGTGTCACAAAACCCACTGGATAGCGTGTGTGTCACAAAGCACATTGGAGAGCGTGTGTGTCACAACCCCATTGGACAGCGTGTGTGTCACAAACCCCATTGGACAGGGTGAGTGTGTCACAATACCCATTGGACAGTGTGTGTGTTACAAACCTCATTGGACAGAGTTTGTGTCACAAAACCCCATGGACACTGTGTGTGTCACAATCCCCATTGGACAGGTGTGTTTCACAAACCCCATTGCACAGGGTGTGTGTGTCACAAACCCCATTAGAAAGTGTGCATGTCACAAAACTCAATGGATAGCATGTGTGTGTCACAAACCCTATTGGACAGTTTGTGTGTCACGAAACCCACTAGAGAGCTTGTGTGTCACAAACCCCGTTAGACAGCGTGTGTGTCACAATCCCCATTGGACAGCGTGTGTGTCACAAAACGCATTGTATAGCGTGTGTGTGTCACAATCCCCATTGGACAGCGTCTGTGTCAAAAACCCCACTGGACAGAGTGTGTGCCAGAAACACCATTGGACAGCGTGTGTGTGTCACAATCCCCATTGGACAGTGTGAGTGTCACAAACCCCATTGGATAGCGTATGTGTGTCACAAACCCTATTGGACAGAGTGTGTGTGTCACAAACCCCATTGGACAGCGTGTGTGTCACCAAGCCCATTGGACAGCGTGTGTGTCAGAAACCGCATTGGACAGTGTGTGTCACAAATACCATTGGACAGCGTGTGTGTGACAAAAACCATTGGACAGCGTGTGTGTCACAAACCCCTTTGGACAGTGTGTGTGTCATAAAACCCATTGGACATCGTGTGTGTGTCACAATCCCCATTGGTCAGTGTGTGTGTCACAAACCCCATTGGACAGCATGTGTGTCACAAACCACTTTGGACAGTGTGTGTGTCACAAACCCCATTGGACAGCATGTGTGTCACAAACCACTTTGGACAGTGAGTGTGTCACAAACCCCATTGGACAGCGTGTGTGTGTCACAATTCCCATTGGACAGTGTGTGTGTCACAAACCCCATTGGACAGTGTTTGTGTCACAAACCCCCGTGGACACGGTGTGTGTCACAAACCCCACAAGACAGCGTGTGTGTCACAAACCCCATTGGATAAAGTGTGTGTGTCACAAACCCCATTATAAAGTGTGCGTGTCACAAGCCCCATTGGATAGCGTGTGTGTGTCACAAGCCCTTTTGGACAGTGTGTAGGTCACAATCCCCATTGGACAGCATCTGTGTCACGAACCCCATTGGACAGCGTGTGTGTGTCACAAGCACCATTGTACAGAGTGTGGTGTCACAATCCCCATCGGACAGCGTGTGTGTCACAAACCCCAGTGGACAGTGTGTGTGTGTCACAATACCCACTGGACAGTGTGTGTGTCATAAACACCATGGGACAGAGTTTGTGTCACAAACCCCATTGGACAGTGTGTATGTCAGAAACACCATTGGACGGTGTGTGTGTCACAAACCCCTTTGGAAAGCTTTTGTGTCACAATGCCCAGTGGACAGCGTGTGTGTCAAAACCCAATAGGACACTGAGTGTGTCACAAAAACAACTGGACAGTGTGCGTGTCACAAACCCCATTAGACATATTGTGTGTCACAAACCCCTTGGGACAGTGTGTGTGTCACAAACCCCATTGGACAGCG
The DNA here is from genome assembly GCA_032206185.1 of Columba guinea. Lineage (NCBI taxonomy): Eukaryota > Metazoa > Chordata > Aves > Columbiformes > Columbidae > Columba > Columba guinea. Next base: position 1,416,707 of record JAVLUU010000053.1, on the reverse strand, counting down.
TGTGTGTCAGAAACACCTTTGGACAGTGTGTGTCACAAACCCCATTGGACAGGGTGTGTGTGTCGCAATACCCATTGGACAGTGTGTATGTCACAAACCTCATTGGACAGAGTTTGTGTCACAAACCCCAGTGGACAGTGTGTATGTTAGAAACACCATTGGAAAGTGTATGTGTCACAAAACCCATTGGACATCGTGTGTGTCACAAACCCCTTTGGACAGTGTGTGTGTCACAAACACGATTGGACAGCGAGTGTGTTCACAAACCACATTGGCCAGCGTGTTTTTCACAGGACCCATTGGACAGAGGGTGTGTGTCACAAAGCCCATTCGACAGCGTGTGTGTCAGAATCCCCACTGCACAGCGTGTGTGTCATAAGCACCATTGGACAGCGTGTGTGTGTAACAATACCCATTGGACAGTGTGTGTGTGTCACAAAACCCATTAGATAGCCTGTGTGTCACAAACCCCTTTGCACAGTGTGTGCGTCACAAACCCCTTTGGACAGTGTGTGTTTCACAAACCCCATTGGAGAGCGTGTGTGTGTCATAATCCCCATTGGACAGCGTGTGTGTGTCACAAACCCTATTGGACAGTGTGTATGACACAGTCCTCATTGGACAGCATCTTTGTCACAAACACAATTGGACAGAGTGTGTGTCACAAACCCCATTGGACAGTGTGTGTGTCACAAACCCCATTCGAAATCGTGTGTGTCACAAACCCCTTTGGACAGTGTGTGTGTCACAAACCTCATTGGACAGAGTTTGTGTCACAAACCCCCTTGGACATTGTGTGTGTCACAAACCCCATTGGACAGAGTGTGCGTCACAAACTCCACTGGACAGCGTGTGTGTCACAGACACCCATGGACAGTGTGCGTGTCACAGACCCCATTGGACATCATCTGTGTCACAAACCCCTTTGGACAGTGTGTTTGTCACAAACACCATTTGACAGAGTGTGTGTCACAAGCCCCATTGCACAGCGTGTGTGACACAATCTCCATTGGACAGAGTGTGTTTCACAAATCCCATTGGACAGGATGTGTGTGTCATAATACCCATTGGACAGTGTGTGTGCCACAAACCTCATTGGCCATAGTTTGGGTCACAAACCCCCGTGGACAATGTGTGTGTCACAAACACCCACGAACAGTGTGCGTGTCACAAACTCCATTGTACATCATGTGTGCCACAAACCCCTTTGGATAGTGTGCGTGTCACAAACCCCATTGGACAACGTGAATGTCACAAACCCTTTTGGAAAGTGTGTATGTCACAAACCCTATTGGACAGTGTGTGTGTCACAAAACCCAATGGATAGCGTGTTTGTCACAAACCCTATTAAACAGAATGTGTGTCACAAGACCCATTGGACAGAGTGTATGTGTCACGAAGCCCATTGGACAGCGTGTGTGTCACAAACCCTATTGGACAGTATGAGTGTCACAAGACTCATTGGACAGAGTGTATGTGTCACAAAGCCCATTGGACAGGGTGTGTGTGTCACAATACCCTCTGGACACTGTGTGTGTCACAAAAACCCATGGACAGTGTGTGTGTCACAAATCCCATTGGACAGCGTGTGTGTGCCACAATCCCCATTGGACAGTGTGTGTGTCACAAACCCCATGGGACAGAGTGTCTGTCACGAACCCCATTGGACAGCGTACGTGTCACAAGCCCCATTGGACAGAGTGTGTGAGTCACAAACCCATTAGACAGCCTGTGTATCACAAACCCCTTTGGACAGTGTGTTTGTCACAAACACCTTTGGACAGCGTGTGTGTGTCACAATTCCCATTGGACAGTGTGTGTGTCACAAACCCCATTGGACAACGTGTCTGTCACAAACACCCATGGACAGTGTGTGTGTCAAAAACCCAATTGGACAGCGTGTGTGTGTCAGAATCCCCATTGGACAGAGAGTGTGTGTCAAAAACCCCATTAGAAAGTATGTGTTTCACAAACCCCATTGGATAGCATGTGAGTGTCACAAACCCCTTTGGACAGTGTAGTGTGTCACAAACCCCATTGGACAGTGTGTGTGTGTAAAAATCCCCATTGGACAGTGTGTCTGTCACAATATCCATTGGACAGCAAGTGTGTCACAAGACCATTGGACAGATTGTGTATGTCACAAAACCCACTGCACAGCGTGTGTGTCACGAATCCCATTGGACAGCGTTTGTGTCACAAGCACCATTGGACAAGGTGTGTGTGTCACGAACCCCATTGGAAAGTGTATGTGTCACAAACCCCATTGGATAGCGTTTGTGTGGCACAAACACCATTGGACAGTGTGTGTGTCAAAAAACCCACTGGACAGCGTGTGTGTCACAAACCCCATTGGACAGCGTGTGTGTCACAAACCCCATTGGACACGTGTGTGTCACAATACCCTTTGGACAGTGTGTGTGTCACAAACCCCTTTGGACAGTGTGTGCGTCACAAACCCCTTTGGACAGTGTGTGTTTCACAAACCCCATTGGAAAGCGTGTGTGTCACAATCCCCATTAGACAGCGTGTGTGTCACAAAACCCATTGGACAGCGTGTGTGTGTCACAATACCCACTGGACAGTGTGTGTGTCACAAACCCGTTTGGAGAGAGTTTGTGTCACAAACCCCATTGTACAGCGTGTTTGTCACAAGCCCTTTGGGCAGAGTGTGTGTGTCACAAACCCCATTGTACAGCGTGTTGGTCACAATCCCCATTTTACAGCGTGTGTGTCAGAAACCCCATTGGACAGAGTGAGTGTGACAAACCCCATTGGAGATCGTGTGTGTCACAAACCCCCCTGTACAATGTGCGTGTCACAAACCCCATTGGACAGCGTGTGTGTCAAAACCCCATTGGACAGTGCGTGTGTGACAAAACCCACTGGACAGCGTGTGTGTCACAAACACGCATGGACAGTGTGCTTGTCTCAAACCCCATTGGACAGCGTGTGTGTCACAAACACCCATGGACAGTGTGCGTGTCACAAACCCCATTGGACAACGTGTGTGTCACAAACCCCTTTGGACATTGTGTGTGTCACAAACCCCATGGGACAGAGTGTCTGTCATGAACCCCATTGGACAGCGTGCGTGTCACAAGCCCCATTGGACAGAGTGTGTGTCACAAACCCCATTGGACAGCGTGTGTGTGTCACAAACCCCATTAGAAAGTGTGCGTGTCACAAACCCTATTGGATAGCATGTGTTTGTCACAAACCCTATTGGACAGTGCGTATGACACAATCCCCATTGGACAGCGTCTTTGTCACAAACCCAATAGGACAGAGTGTGTGTCACAAACACTATAGGACAGCGTGTGTGTGTCACAAGCCCATTGGACAGAGTGCGTGTGTCACAAAACCCACTGGACAGCCTGTGTGTCACGAACCCCATAGGACTGCGTGTGTGTCACAAACCCCATTGGACAGGGTGTGTGTGTCACAAACTCCACTGGACAGCGTGTGTGTCACAAACACCCATGGACAGTGTACGTGTCACAAAACTCATTGGACATCGTCTGTGTTACAAACCCATTGGACAGTGTGCGTGTCACAAACACCTTTGGACAGCGTGTGTGTCACAAACCCCTTTGGACAGTGTGTGTGTCACAAACCCCATTGGACCGCGTGTGTGTGTCACAATCCCATTGTACAGAGTGTGTGTGTCACAAACCCCATGGGATAGAGTGTGTGACACGAACCCCATTGGACAGCGTGTGTATCACAAGCGCCATTGGACAGCATGTGTGTCACAAACCCCATTGGACAGCGTGTGTGTGTCACAAACCCTATTGGACAGTGTGTGTGTCACAAAACCCACTGGATAGCGTGCGTGTCACAAACCCCGTTGGACAGAGTGTGTGTCACAAGCCCCATTGGATAGAGTGCATGTGTCACAAAGCCCATTGGACAGCGTGTGAGTCACAATCCCTATTGGACAGCGTATGTGTCACAAACCACGTTGGACAGGGTGTGTGTGTCACAATACCCATTGGACACTGTGTGTGCCACAAACCCCATTGGACAGTGTGTGTGTCACAAACTCCACTGGACAATGTGTGTGTCACAAACACCCATGGACAGTGTGCGTGTCACAAACCCCATTGGACATCGTGTGTGTCACAAACCCCTTTGGACAGTGTGTGTGTCACAAACCCCATTGGACAGTGTGTGTGTCACAAACACCCATGGACAGTGTGCGTGTCACAAACCCCATTGGACATCGTGTGTGTCACAAACCTCTTTGGACAGTGCCTGTGTCACAAACCTCTTTGGACAGTGTGTGTGTCACAAACCCCATTGGACAGCGTGTGTGCGTCACAATTCCCATTGGACACTGTGTGTGTCACAAACCCCATGGGACAGAGTGTGTGTCACGAACCCCATTGGACAGCGTTTGTGTCACAAGCGCCATTGGACAGTGTGTGTTTTTCACAAACACCATTCGAAAGTGTATGTGCCACTAACCCCACTGGATAGCGTGTGTGTGTCACAAACCCTCCTGGTAAGTGTGTGTGACAGAAAACCCACTGGACAGCATGCGAATCTCAAACACCATTGGACAGCGTGTGTGTTACAAACCCCATGGGACAGCGTGTGTGTGCCACAAACCACAGTGGAAAGTGTGTTTCACAAACCCCATTGGATAGCGTGTGTGTCAAAAAGCCCATTAGAAAGTATGTGTGTCACAAACCCCATTGGTTAGCATGTGTGTGTCACAAGCCCTATTGGACAGTATGTATGTCACAATCACCATTGGACAGCGTCTTTTTCACAAACCCCATTAGACAACGTGTGTGTGTCACAATCCCCATTGGACAGTTTGTGTGTCACAATACCCATTGGACAGCAAGTGTGTCACAAGACCATTGGACAGATTGTGTATGTCACAAAACCCACTGCACAGCGTGTGTGTCGCGTATCCCATTGGACAGCGTGTGTGTTTCAAGCAGCATTGGACAAGGTGTGTGTGTCACAAACCCCATTGGAAAGTGTATGTGTCACAAACCCCATTGGATAGCGTGTGTGTGTCACAAACACTATTGGACAGCGTGTGTGTCACAAAACCCACTGGACAGTGTGTGTGTCACAAACCCCATTGGACAGCGTGTGTGTCACAAACACCATTGGACAGCGTGTGTATCAAAAGCCACATTCGACAGAGTGTATGTGCCACAAACCCCACTGGACAGTGTGTGTGTCACAAAACCCATTGTATAGCGTGTGTGTGTTACAATCCCCATTAGAAAGTGTGTGTGTCACAAACCCCATTGGATAGTGTGTGTGTGTCACAAACCCTATTGGACAGTGTGTGTGTCACAAACACCCATGTAGAGTGTGAGTGTCACAAACCCCATTGGACAACTTGTGTGTCACAAACCCCTTTGGACAGTGTGTGTGTAAAAAGAATCATTGGACAGAGTGTGTGTGTCACAAACCCTGTTGGACAGTGTGTAGGTCACAAACCCCACTGGACAGCGTGTGTGTCACAAACACTATTGGGCAGCGTGTGTGTGTCACAGTCCCCATTGGACAGTGTGTGTTTCACAAACACTCTTCGACAGTGTGGTTGTCAGGAACCCCATTGGACATCGTTTGTGTCAGAAACCCCTTTGGACAGTGTGTGTGTCACAAGCACCATTGGACAGAGTGTGTGTGTCACAAACCCCTTTGGAAAGTGTATGTGTCATAAACCCCATTGAATAGCGTGTGTGTGTCACAAACCCTATTGGACGGTGTGTGTGTCACAAAACACGCTGGACATCGTGTGTGTCACAAACCCCATTGGAAAGTGTGTGTGTCACAAAACCCATTGGATATTGTGTGTGTGTCACAATCCCCATTGGACAGTGTGTGTGTCACAAACCCCATAGGACTGAGTGTGTCTCACGAACCCCATTGGACAGTGTGTGTGTCACAAGCGCCATTGGACAGAGTGTGTATCTCAAAAACCCCATTGGAAAGTGTAGGTGTCACAAACCCCATTGGATAGTGTGTGTGTGTCACAAACCCTCCTGGTCAGCGTATGTGTCACAAACCCCATGGGACAGCGTGAGTGTGTCACAAATATAATTGGACAGCGTGTGTGTCACAAACCCCTTTGGACAGCGTGTGTGTCACAAACCCCATTGGACAGTGTGTGTGTCATAAACGCTATTGGACAGTGTGTATGTCACAATCCCCATTGGACAGCGTCTGTGTCACAAACCCCGTTGGACAGGGTGTGTGTCACAAACACGATTGGACAGTGTGTGTGTGTCACAATCTCCATTGGACAGTGTGTGTCTCACACACCCCATTGGACAGCGTTTGTGTCACAAACCCCATTGGACAGTGTGTGTGTCACAAACCGCATTGGACAGAGTTTGTGTTTAACAATACCGTTTGGACAGTGTGTGTATCACAAACCCCATTGGACAGTTTGTTTGTCACAAACCATATTGGACAGAGTTTGTGTTTAACAATACCCATTGGGCAGCGTGTGTGTCACAAACCCCCGTGGACAATGTGTGTGTCACGAACGCCATTGGACAGTGTGTGTGTCACAAACGCCACTGGACAGCGTGTCTGTCACAAACACTCATGGACAGTGTGCGTGTCAAAACCCCATTGGACATCGTGTCTGTCACAAACCCTTTTGGACAGTGTGTGTGTCACAAACCCTACTGGGCAGCGTGTGTTTCATAAAAACCCATGGACAGTGTGCGTGTCACAAACACCATTGGGCATCCTGTGTGTCACAAACCCCTTTGGACATTGTGTGTGTCACAAACACCATTGGACAGCGTGTGTGTGTCACAATCTCCATTGGATAGCGTGTGTGTGTTACAAACCCTCCTGGTCAGTGTGTGTGTCACAAAACCCATTGGACAGCATGCGTGTCACAAACACCATTGGACAGCGTGTGTGTAACAAACCCAGTTGGTCAGCGTGTGTGTCACAAACCCAATGGGACAGCATGTGTGCGTCACATACCCCATTGGAAAGTGTGTATGTCACAAACCCCATTGGACAGAGTTTGTGTTTAACATTACCCATTGGACAGTGTGTGTATCACAAACCCCATTGGACAGCGTGTGTGTCACAAACCCCATTGGACATCATGTGTGTCGTAAACCCATTTGCACAGTGTGTGTTTCACAAACCCCACTAGACAGCGTGTGTGCCACAAACACCCATGGACAGTGTGCGTGTCACAATCCCCATTGGACATCGTGTGTGTCACAAACCCCTTTGGGCCGTGTGTGTTTCACAAACCCCATTGCACAGTTTTTGTGTGTCACAATCCCCATTGGTCAGTGTGTGTGTCACAAACCCCATTGGAAAGAGTGTGTGTCACAAACCCCATTGGACAGCGTGTGTGTCACAAACACCCATGGACAGTGTGCGTGTCACAAACCTCATTGGACATCGTCTGTGTCACAAACCCATTTGGACAGTGTGCGTGTCACAAACACCTTTGGACAGCGTGTGTGTCACAAACACCCATGTACAGTGTTCGTGCCACAAACCCCAGTGGACAATGTTTATGTTACAAACCCCTTTGGACAGTGTGTGTGTCACAAACCCCATTGGACAGCGTGTGTGTGTCACAATCCCCAGTGGACAGAGTGTGTGTCACGAACCCCATTGGACAGCGTGTGTGTCACAAGCACCATTGGACAGCATATGTGTCACATACCCCATTGGACAGGGTGTGTGTGTCAAAATCCCCATTGGACAGGGTGTGTGTATCACAATACCCTTTGGACATTGTGTATGTCACAAACCTCATTGTATAGAGTTTGTGTTCACAAACCCCCGTGGACACTGTGTGTGTCACAAACACCCATGGACAGTGTGCGTGTCACAAACCCCATTGGATATCGTGTGTGTCACAAACACGATGGACAGTGTGTGTGTCACAAACCCCATTGGACAGAGTTTGTCTCACCAACCCCCGTGGTCACTGTGTGTCTCACAAAACCCATTGGACAGCGTGTGTGTGTCACAAACCCTATTGGACAGTGTGTGTGTCACAAAACCCACTGGATAGCGTGCGTGTCACAAACCCCATTGGACAGAGTGTGTGTCACAAGCCCCATTGGACAGAGTGTATGTGTCACAAAGCCCATTGGACAGCGTGTGAGTCACAATCCCTATTGGACAGCGTATGTGTCACAAACCCCGTTGGACAGGGTGTCTGTGTCACAATACCCACTGGACAGTGTGTGTGCCACAAACCTCATTGGACAGAGTTTGTGTACAAACCCCCGTGGACACTGTGTGTGTCACAAACCCCATTGCACAGTGTGTGTTTCACAAACTCCACTGGACAATGTGTGTGTCATAAACACCCATGGACAGTGTGCGTGTCACAAACCCCATTGGACACCGTGTGTGTCACAAACCCCATTTGACAGAGTGTCTGTCACGAACCCCATTGGACAGCGTTTGTGTCACAAGCCCCATTGGACAGAGTGTGTGTGTCACAAACCCCATTAGAAAGTGTGCCTGTCACAAAACCCATTGAATAGCGTGTGTGTGTCACAAACCCCATTGGATAGCGTGTGTGTGTCACAAACCCCATTAGAAAGTGTGTGTGTCACAAACCCCATTAGACAGAGTGTCTGTCACGAAGCCCATTGGACAGAGTGTGTGAGTCACAAACCCCTTTAGAAAGAGTGTGTGTCACAAACCCCATTGGATGGCGTGTGTGTGTAACAATACCCATTGGACAATGTGTGTGTCACACACCCCATTGGACAGATTGTGTGTCATAAACCCCATAGGACAGTGTGTGTGTGTCACAATCCCCATTGGACAGCGTGTGTGTCTGTCACGGAGGCAACCCACAGGTCAATTTAAGGGACAACACGGTCCAAAACCACTTTTATTGAACCGGTTAAAAACAGGGTTTTAGCACTCCAAAAGTGACTTAAATACAGGTTCGGATATCAGTTGAGGAAATTATTTGAGGGGCAGCCACTGATATAACCAACAGGCGGTCCACAATGTGCATGCACGTGGCTTCACCAAAACAATGCCGGAGCCGTCCCTGAGTCCCGGAGGAATACACACTTGCCTAAACGGGGGTGCGGGATTATTTTTACAGAGATACACGTACTCGTAGTGAGTACGGAAAGTGTGCACTCGCGATTCTGCGAGTGCAAATTTACAATACGCTCGCAGTCCTGCGAGAGTTATTTTACACGTGCAAATGTGCACGGAATCCTACACGTGCTTATGTGGAAGCACGGGAGGAAATTACACTCGCGACTGTGCGAGGGGCTCTCGGCGGCCACTCGCGATTGTGCGAGGAATAAAATACTTGTGCAAATGTGCACGGAAAGAAAATACACCCGCGATTCTGCGAGGATTAATTTTACACGTGCAAATGTGCACGAAAAGTATAAATATACTCACAATCCTGCGAGAAGTTTTACTTACACCCGTGGCGGCGAGGCAAGCAGAGTCTCCATCCCGGGGAGGGGGGGCTCTCCTGGCGGCAGTGGCTAAGCTCGTACTCCAAGAGACCCCCACACAAAATGGGGCTTAGGTCTCGACGAGAGTCCCGTTTTTATCTGGTCAGATCTGACTGTAGGCACTCTAGAAGCTTCTCTGCACCCCCCACACTGGCTGTGGGTGCCCCTGAAGCCTCCAAACATCCCCCACACTGGGCGCGGCTCAGTGTGCCTTGGCACCCCCTTCTTCTAATGTCCCAGGAGCCAGGGTGCTCTGGGCCCAAGACAAAAGAAGCTGTTAGTGTCAAGTAGCAGAGAAAGAGTGAAGGAGGGAGGGGGGTTGCATTCTGCGACAAAACCCCATTGGACAACGTGTGTGTGACAAACCCCTTTGGACAGTGTGTGTGTCACAAACCCCATTGGACAGCGTGTGTGTGTCACGAACCCTCCTGGTCAGTGTGTGTGTCACAAAACTCACTGGACAGCATGCGTGTGACAAACACCATTGGACAGCGTGTGTGTGTCACAAACCCGATTAGAAAGTGTGTGTCACAAACCCCACTGGATAGCGTGTGTTTGTCAAAAACCCCATTAGAAATTATGTGTGTCACAAACCCCTTTGGATAGCATGTGTGTGTCACAATCCCTACTGGAAAGTGTGTGTGTTTCACAAACCCCATTAGAAGGAGTGTGTGTCACAAACCCCATTGGATAGTGTGTGTGATGTCGCAAACCCTATTGGACAGTGTGTGTGTCACAAACCCCACTGGACAGCGTGTGTGTCACGAACCGCATTGGACAGCGTGTGTGTCACAATCCACATTGGACAGCGTGTGTGTCACAAACCCCATTGGAAATTGTGTGTCACAAACCCCATTGGATAGCATGTGTGTGTCACAATCCCCATTGGACAGTGTGTGTGTCACAAAACCTATTGGATAGAGTGTGTGTCACAAACCCCATTGCACAGCATATGTGTGTCACAAACCCTATTGGACAGAATGTGTGTGTCACACACCCCATTGGACAGTGTGTGTGTTATAAACACCATTGGATAGCGTCTGTCTGTCACAAACCCCATTATATAGTTTGCGTGTCACAAACCCCTTTGGACACTGTTTGTGTCACAAACCCCCCTGGACAGTGCGTGTGTCACAATCCCCAGTGGACAGCGTGTGTGTCAAAACCCCAGTGGATAGTGTGTGTGTCACAAAACCCACTGGAAAGCGTGTGTGTCATAAACACCCATGGACAGTGTGAATGTCACAAACCTCATTGGACAGTGTGTGTTTCACAAACCGCATTGGACAGTGTGCGTGTCACAAACATCATTGGACAGCATGTGTGTCACAAGCCCATTGGACAGAGTGTCTGTGTCAAAAAACCCACTGGACACCGTGTGTGTCACGAACCCCATTGGACAGCGTGTGTGTCTAAAGCGTCATTGGACAGAGTGTGTGTGTCACAAACCCCATTGGAAAGTGTATGTGTCACAAACCGCATTGGACTGCGTGCGTGTGCCACAAATCCTGTTGGACAGTGTGTGTGTCACAAAACCCACTGGACAGCATGTGTGTTCACAAACCCAATTGGACAGCGTGTTTTTCATAAGACCCATTGGACTGTGTGTTGTACTCACAAAGCCCATTGGACAATGTGTGTGTCACAATCCCCATTGGACAGCGTGTGTTACACAAACACCATTGGACAGCGTGTGTGTCACAAAACCCATGGGACAGCATGTGTGTCACAAATAACCATGGACAGTGTGCGTGTCACAAACCACATTTGACAGAGTTTGTGAAACAAACCCCATTGGACAGCGTGTGTGTCACATACCCCATTGGACAGCATGTGTGTGTCACAATACGCATTGGACAGTGTGTGTGTCACAAACCCCATTGGAAAGAGTTTGTGTCACAAACCCCATTGTACAGCGTGTGTGTCACAAACCACATTGGACAGCGTGTGTGTGTCACAATACACATTGGACAGTGTGTGTGTCACAAACACCATTGGACTGTGTGTGTGTCACAAGCCCATTGGACAGAGTGTGTGTGTCACAAAACCCACTGGGCAGCGTGTGTGTCAAAACCCCATTGGACCGTGTGTGTGTCATAAACCCCATTGGACAGCGTGTGTGTGTCACAATCCCCATTGGACAGTGTTCGTGTGTCACAAACCCCATTGGACAGCGTGTGTGTCACAAACCCCTTTGGACAGCATGTGTGTGTCACAAACCCCATTGGACAGCATCTGTGTCACAAACACCACTGGACAGTGTGCCTGTAACAAACCCCATTGGACAGCGTCTGTGTCACAAGCCCATTGGACAGAGTGTGTGTGTCAAAAAACCCACTAGACAGCATGTGAGTCATGAATCCCATTGGACAGCGTGTGTGTCTCAATCATCATTGGACAGAGTGTTTGTCTCACAAACCCCATTGGAAAGTGTATGTATCACAAACCCTATTGGATAGCGTGTGTGTCACAATCACCATTAGACAGCGTGTGTGTCACAAACCCCATCGGACAGCGTGTGTGTGTCACAAACCCCATTGGACAGTGTGTGAGTCACAAACCCCATTGGACAGCGTGTGTGTGTAACAATAAGATTGGACAGTGTGTGTGTCACAAAACCCATTGTACAGAGTGTGTGTCACAAACCCCATTTGATAGCGTGTGTGTGTCACAAACCCCATTAGAAAGTGTGCATGTCACAAACCCCATTGGATAGGATGTGTGTGTCACAAACCCTACTGGACAGAGTGTGTTTCGCAATCTGCATTGGACAGCGTGTGTGTCACAATCCCCCGTGGACAGCGTGTGTGACACATGCACCATTGGACATCATGTGTGTAGTCACAATCCCCATTGGACAGTGTGTGTGTCACAAACCCCATTGGGTAGTGTGTGTGTGTCACAAACCCCATTGGACAGCGTGTGTGACACAAACCCCATTGGACCGCGTGTGTGTGTCACAAACCCAATTGGATAGCGTGTGTGTGTCAAAAACCCCATTAGTAAGTATGTGTTTCACAAATCCCATTGGAATGCATGTGTGTGTCACAAACCATATTGGACAGTGTGTATGTCAGAATCGCCATTGAACAGAGAGTGGTTCACAAGCCCCTTTGGGCAGCGTGTGTGTAACAAACCCCCGTATACACTGTGTGTGTCACAAACCCCATTGGACAGTGTGTGTTTCTCAAAACCCTTTGGTCAGCGTGTGTGTGTCACAATCTCCTTTGGACTGTGTGTGTGTGTCACAAAACCCATTGGACAGTGTGTGTGTCACAAACCCCTTTGGACAGCATGTGTGTGTCACAAACCCCATTGGACAGCGTCTGTGTCACAAACACCACTGGACAGTGTGCCTGTAACAAACCCCATTGGACAGCGTCTGTGTCACAAACCCCCGTGGACATAGTGTATGTCACAAAACCCATTGGACAGTGTGTGTGTCACAAACTCCACTGGACAGCGTGTGTGTCATGAAAACCATTGGACAGCGTGTGTGTGTAACAATACCCTTGGACAATGTGTGTGTCACAAACCCCATTGGACAGCGTGTGTGTGTAACAATACCCTTGGACAATGTGTGTGTCACAAACCCCATTGGACAGTGTGTGTGTGTAACAATACCCTTGGACAATGTGTGTGTCACAAACCCAATTGCACAGCGTGTGTGTGTAACAATACCCATTGGACAGTGTGTGTGTCACAAACCCCATTGGACAGCGTGTGTGTCGCAAAAACCCATGGACAGTATGCGTGTCAGAAACCCCATTGCACATCGTGCGTGTCACAAACCCTTTGGACAGTGTGTGTGTCACAAACACACATGGACAGTGTGCGTGTCACAAACGCCATTGTACATCGTGTGTGTCACAAACCCTTTTGGACAGTGTGTGTGTCACAAACCCCATTGGACATCGTGTGTGTCACAAACCTCTTCGGACAATGTGTGTGTCACAAACCCCATTGGACAGCGTGTGTGTCACATTCCGCATTGGACAGTGTGTGTGTCACTAACCCCATGGGACAGAGTGTGTGTCACGAAACCCATTGGACAGAGTGTGTGTCACAAACCCCAGTGGACAATGTGTGTGTCACAAACTCCAGTGGACAGCGTGTGTGTAAAAACCCCATTGGACAGTGTGTGTGTGCCAAAACCCACTGGACAGGTTGTGTGTCACAAACCTATTGAACAGAGTGCGTGTGTCACAAAACCCACTGGACAGCATGTGTGTCACGAACCCCATTGGAAAGCGTGTGTGTCACAAGTATCAGTGGACAGAGTGTGTGTGTCACAAACCCCATTGGATAGCGTGTGTTAGTCACAAACCCTATTGGATAGTATGTGTCTCACAATACCCATTGGACAGTCTGTGTGTTCACAAACCCCATTGGACAGCGTGTTTTTCACAAGACCCATTGGACAGAGTGTGTGTGTCACAAAGCCCATTGGACAGCGTGTCTGTCACAAACCCTTTAGGACTGTGTTTGTCACAAAACCCACTGGACACCGTGTGTGTTCACAAACCCCATTGGACAGCGTGTTTGTCACAATCCCCATTGAACAGTGTGTGTGTCACAAACCCCATTGGACAGCGTTTGTGTGTCACAATCCCCATTGGACAGTCTGTGTGTCACAAACCCCAGTGGACACTGTGTGTCACAAACCCCATGGGACAACGTGTGTGTGTCACAAACCTCATTGGAAAGTGTGTGTCACAAACCCCATTGGATAGCGTGTGTGTGTCACAAACCCTATTGGACACCGTGTGTGTCACAATCCCCATTGGACAGCGTCTGAGTCACAAACCCCATTGGACAGCGTGTGTGTCACAAACACCATTGGACAGCTTGTGTGTCACAAACACCTTTGGAGAGCATGTGTGTGTAACAATACCCATTGGACAGTGTATGTGTCACAAACCGCATGGGACAGCGTGTGTGTGTAACAATACCCATTCGACAGTGTGTGTGTCACAAACCCCATTGCACAGCGTGTTTTTCACAAGAGGCATTGGACAGAGTGTGTGTGTCACAAAGCCCATTGGACAGCGTGTGTGTCACAATCCCCATTGGACAGCGTGTGTGTCACAAACACCATTGGACAGCGTGTGTGTGTAACAATACCCATTGGACAGTGGGTGTGTCACAAACCCCATTGGACAGCATGTGTGTGTCTGAAACCCTATTGGACAGTGTGTAGGTCACAATCCCCATTGGACAGCGTGTATGTCACAAACCCCATTGGACAGCATGTGTGTTACAAACACCATTGGACAGCGTGTCTCTGTCACAATCCCCATTGGACAGCGTGTGTGTCACAAAACCCCCTGGACAGAGTGTGTGTCACAAACCCCAGTGGACAGCGTGTGTGTGTCACAATCCCCATTGGACAGTGTGTGTGTCACAAATATCATTGGACAGCGTGTGTGTCACAAGCTCATTTGTCAGAGTGTGTGTGTCACAAAACCCACTGGACAGCGTGGGTGTCACGAACCCCATTGGACAGCGTGTGTGTCACAAGCGCCATTGGAGAGAGTGTGAGTGTCACAAACCCCATTCGAAAGTGTATGTGCCACAAATCCCATTGGATAGTGTGTGTGTCACAAACCCCATTAGAAAGTATATGTGTCACAAACCCCAATGAATAGCGTGTGTGTGTCACAACCCCCATTGGACAGCGTGTGTGTCACAAAACCTTTGGACAGCGTGTGTGTGTCACAATCCCCATTAGAAAGTGTATGTGTCACAAACCCCAATGAATAGCGTGTGTGTGTCACAAACACCATTGGAAAGTGTGTGTCACAAACGCCATTGGATAGCGTGTGTGTGTCAAAAACCTCATTAGAAAGTATGTGTGTCACAAACCACATTGGAAAGCGTGCGTGTTCCAAACCCCATTTGATAGCGTGTGTGTGTCACAAACCCCATTGGATAGCGAGTGTTTCACAAACCCCATTGGACAGTGTGTGTGTCACAAACCCCTCTGGACAGTGTGTGTGTTTAACAATACCCATTTTACAGTGTGTGTGTCACAAACACCACTGGACAGTGTTAGTGTTTAACAATACCCATTATACAGTGTGTGTGTAAAAAACACCATTGGACAGCGTGTGTGTCAAAAGCCCCCGTGGACACTGTGTGTGTCACGAACGCCATTGGACAGTGTGTGTGTAACAAACCCCCCTCGACAGTGTGTGTCTCACAATCCCCAGTGGACTGCGTGTGTATCAGAAAACCCATTGGACAGCTTGTGTCACAAACCCCGTTGGACAGCGTGTGTGTCACAAACCCCTTTAGGCAGTGTGTGTGTCACAAACCCCATTGGACAGAGTGTGTGTGACAAACCCCATTGGACAGTGTATGTGTCACAATCCCCATTGGTCAGAGAGTGTGACACAAGCACCACTGGACAGAGTGTGTGTGTCACAAACCATATTGTATAGCGTGTTTGTCACAAGCCCTTTTGACAGAGTGTGTGTGTCACAAACCCCATTGTACAGCGTGTTGGTCACAATCCCAATTTTACTGCGTGTGTGTCTCAAACCCCATTGGACAGAGTCCGTGTGACAAACCCCATTGGAGAGAGTTTGTTTGATAAACCCCAATGGACAGCGTGTGTGTGTCACAAACACTCCTGGTCAGTTTGTGTGTCACAAAACCCACTGCACAGCGTGTGTGTCTAGAATCCCATTGGACAGCGTGTGTGTCACAAGGACGATTGGACAAGGTGTGTGTGTCACAAACCCCATTGGAAAGTGTATGAGTCACAAACCCCATTGGATAGCGTGTGTCTGTCACCAACACTATTGGACAGTGTGTGTGTCACAAATCCCACTGGACAGTGTGTGTGTCACAAACCCCATTGGACAGCTTGTGTGTCGCAAACCCCATTGGACAGCGTGTGTATCAAAAGCCACATTCGACAGAGTGTATGTGCCAAAAACCCCATTGGACACGTGTGTGTCACAATACCCTTTGGACAGTGTGTGTGTCACAAACCCCATTGGTCAGTGTGTGTGTCACAAACCCCATTGGACAGAGTTTGTGTGACAAACCCCATTGGACAGCGTGTGTGTCACAAGCCCATTGGACAGAGTGTGTGTGTCAAAAAACCCACTAGACAGCATGTGTGTCATGAACCCCATTGGACAGCGTGTGTGTCTCAATCACCATTGGACAGAGTGTTTGTCTTAAAAACCCCATTGGAAAGTGTATGTATCACAAACCCTATTGGATAGCGTGTGTGTCACAATCACCATTAGACAGCGTGTGTGTCACAAACCCCATCGGACAGCGTGTGTGTGTCACAAACCCCATTGGACAGTGTGTGAGTCACAAACCCCATTGGACAGCGTGTGTGTGTAACAATAAGATTGGACAGTGTGTGTGTCACAAAACCCATTGTACAGAGTGTGTGTCACAAACCCCATTTGATAGCGTGTGTTTGTCACAAACCCCATTAGAAAGTGTGCATGTCACAAACCCCATTGGATAGGATGTGTGTGTCACAAACCCTACTGGACAGAGTGTGTTTCGCAATCTGCATTGGACAGCGTGTGTGTCACAATCCCCCGTGGACAGCGTGTGTGACACATGCACCATTGGACATCATGTGTGTAGTCACAATCCCCATTGGACAGTGTGTGTGTCACAAACCCCATTGGATAGTGTGTGTGTGTCACAAACCCCATTGGACAGCGTGTGTGACACAAACCCCATTGGACCGCGTGTGTGTGTCACAAACCCAATTGGATAGCGTGTGTGTGTCAAAAACCCCATTAGAAAGTATGTGTTTCACAAATCCCATTGGAATGCATGTGTGTGTCACAAACCATATTGGACAGTGTGTATGTCAGAATCGCCATTGAACAGCGAGTGGTTCACAAGCCCCTTTGGGCAGCGTGTGTGTAACAAACCCCCGTATACACTGTGTGTGTCACAAACCCCATTGGACAGTGTGTGTTTCTCAAAACCCTTTGGTCAGCGTGTGTGTGTCACAATCTCCTTTGGACTGTGTGTGTGTGTCACAAAACCCATTGGACAGTGTGTGTGTCACAAACGCCATTAGACAGCATGTGTGTGACACGAACCCCACTGGACAGCGTGTGTGTCAAAAGCACCATTGGACAGAGTGTGTGTCACAAACCCCACTGGACAGCGTGTGTGTCACAAACCCCATTGGACAGCGTATGTGTCACAAGGCCCATTGGACAGCGTGTGTGTCACCAACACCATTGGACAGCGTGTGTGTGTAACAATACCCATTGGACAGTGTGTGTGTCACAAACCCCATTGGACAGCTTGTGTGTCACAAACCCTTTTGGACAGTGTGTGTATCACAAACCCCACTGGACAGTGTGCGTGTCACAAACCCAGTTGGACATCGTGTTTGTCACAAACCCCTTTGGACAGTGTGCGTGTCACAAACCCTTGCAGACACTGTATGTGTCACAAACCCCATTGGACAGCTTGTGTGTCACAAACCCTCGCAGACACTGTATGTGTCACAAACCCCATTGGACAGTGTGCGTGTCACAAACCCCTCTGGACAGCGTGTGTGTCACAATCCCCATTGGAAAGTGTGTGTGTCACAATCCCCATTGGACAGTGTGTGTGTCAGAAACCCCATTGGACAGAGTGTGTGTTTCACAAACCCCATTAAACACTGTGTGTGTCACAAACCCTTTTGGACAGTGTGTGTATCACAAACCCCACTGGACAGTGTGCGTGTCACAAACCCAGTTGGACATCGTGTTTGTCACAAACCCCTTTGGACAGTGTGCGTGTCACAAACCCCATTGGACATTGTGCTTCTCTCAAACCCCTTTGGACAGTGTGTATGTCACAAACCCCATTGGAAAGTGTGTGTGTCACAATCCCCATTGTACAGTGTTTGTGTGTCACAAACCCCATTGGACAGCGTGTGTGTCATAAACCCCTTTGGACAGTGTGTATGTCACAAACCCCATTGGAAAGTGTATGTGTCACAAACCCCATTGGATAGCGTGTGTGTGTCACAAACACCATTGAAGAGCGTGTGTTTGTAACAATACCCATTGGACAGTGTGTGTGTCACAAACCCCATTGGACAGCGTGTGTGTCACAAACCCTTGCAGACACTGTATGTGTCAAAAACACATTGGACAGTGTGCGTGTCACAAACCGCTCTGGACAGCGTGTGTGTGACAATCCCCATTGGACAGAGTGTGTGTGTCACAAACCCAATTAGACATCGTGTGTGTCACAAACCCTTTTGGACATCGTGTGTGTCACAAACCCCACTGGACAGCGTGTGTGTCACAAACCTCATTGGACAGCGTGTGTGTCACAAACACCATTGGACAGTGTGTGTGTGTCACAATCCCCATTGGACAGTGTGTGTGTTACAAACCCCATTAGACAGCGTGTGTGTGTCACAAACCCCATTGGATAGCATGTGTGTGTCACAAACCCCATTTGACAGCGTGTAGTGTCAGAAACCCCACTGGACAGTGTGTGTCACAAGTGCCATTGGACAGCGTGTGTGTCACAAACCCCATTGGACACCGTGTGTGTGTCACAAAGCCAATTTTGGCCGAGTGTGTGTCACAAACATCATTGGACAGAGTGCGTGTGTCACAAACACCACTGGACAGCGTGTGTGTCACAATCCCAATTGGACAGGGTATGTGTCACAAACCCCATTGGACTGCGCGTGTGTGTTACATTCCCCATTGGACAGCGTGTGTGTCACTAACCCCACTGGATAGCATGTGTGTCACAAACCCTGTTGGACAGTGTGTGTGTCACAAACTCCACGTGACAGCGTAGTGTTGTCACGAACCCCATTGGAATCATTGTGTGTCACAAGACCCTTTGGACGAAGTCTGTTTTTCACAAACCCGATTGGACAGCGTCTGTGTCAAAAAACCCATTGGACAGCGTGTGTGTCACAAACACCATTAGACAGCGTGTGTGTGTCACAAACCCCATTAGACAGCGTGTGTGTCAAAAGCCACATTGGACAGAGTGTGTGTGTCACAGACCCCATTGGACAGCGTGTGTGTCACAATCCCCATTGGACAGCGTGTGTCACAATCCACAATATGGCAGCATGTGTGTGTAACAATACCCATTGGACAGTGTGTGTGTCACAAACCCCATTGGACAGCGTGTGTGTCACAAACCCCCGTGGACACTGTGTGTGTCACGAATGCCATTGGACAGTGTGTGTGTCACAACCCCCTGTGGACAGTGTGTGTGTCACAATCCCCAGTGGACAGAGTTTTTGTCACAAACCCCATTGGACAGCGTCTGTGTCACAAACCCCATTGGACAGCGTCTGTGTCACAAACCCCTTTGGAAAGTGTCTATGTCACAAACCGCATTGGATAGCGTGTGTGTGTCACAAACCCCATTGTACAGCGTGTTTGTCACAAGAACTTTATACAGAGTGTGTGTGTCACAAACCACATTGTACATCGTCTATGTCACAATCCTCACTGGACAGCATGTGTGTCGCAGACCCCATTGGACAGAGTGTGTGTGACAAACCCCATTGGACAGAGTGTGTGTCACAAACAGCATTGGACAGCTTGTGTGTGTCACAAACGCCATTGAACAGCGTGTGTGTCACAAACCCATTGGACAGCGTGTGTGTCACAAGCCCATTGGCAGAGTATGTGTCACAAACCCCACTGGACAGCGTGTGTGTCACAAACCCCATTGGACAGTGTGTGTGTCACAAACCCCACTGGACAGCGTGTGTGTCACAAACACGCATGGACAGCGTGCGTGGCACAAACCCCATTATACATCGTGTGTTTCACAAACCCCTTTGGACAGTGTGTGTGTCATAAACACCATTGGATAGCGTGTGTTTGTCACAAACCCCATTGTACAGAGTGTTTGTCACAATCCCCATTGGACAGCATGTGTGGTACAAGCCCATTGGACAGAGTGTGTGTGTTACGAACACCATTGGACAGTGTGTGTGCCACAATCCCTATTGAACTGCGTCTGTGTCTCAAACCCTCGTGGACACTGCGTATGTCACAAACCCCATTGGACAGTGTGTGTGTCACAAACCCCACTGGACATCGCATCTGTCACAAACCCCTTTGGATAGCGTGTGTGTGTCACGAACCCCATTGGACAGCGTGTGTATCACAGGCACCATTGGACAGAGTTTGTGTGTCAGAAACCCCATTGGAAAGTGTATTTGTCAAACAGCCCGTTGGATAGCGTGTGTGTCACAAACCATATTGGACAGTGTGTGTGTCACAAAACCCACTGGACAGCATGTGTGTCAAAAACCACATTGGAGAGCATGTGTGTCACAAACCTCATTGGATAGCGTGTGTGAGTCACAAACTCCGTTGTACAGTGTGTTTGTCAGAAGCCCATTGGACAGCGTGTATGTCACAAGCCCATTGGACAGAGTATGTGTGTCACAAAACCCCGTGGAGACTGTGTGTATCAAGAACGCCATTGGACTGTGTGTGTGTCACAAACACCCCTGGACAGTGTGTGTGTCAAAAACCCCAGTGGACAGTTTGTGTGTCACAAACCCCAGCGGACAGAGTGTTTGTCACAAACACCCATGTACAGCGTGCGTGTCACAAACCCTGTCGGACAGCGTCTGTGTGTCACAATCCTCTTTGGAAAGTGTGTGTGTCACAAACCCCATTGGACAGCCTGTGTGTCACAAAGACTCATGGACAGTGACCGTGTCACAAACCCCGTTGGACATCCTGTTTCTCACAAACCCCTTTGGACTGTGTGTGTGTCACGAACCCCATTGGACAGGTTGTGTGTGTCACAATCCCCATCGGACAGTGTGTGTGTCACAAACCCCATGGGACAGAGTGTGTGTCACGAACCCCATTGGACAGCATGTGTGTGTCACAATCCCCGTTGGAGAGTGTGGGTGTCACAAACCCCATTGGAAAGTGTGTGTGTCACAAACCCCATTCGACAGCGTGTGTGTGTCACAATCCACATTGGACAGTGTGTGGTTTTCAAAAAACCCATTAGAAATTATGTGTGTCACAAACCGCTCTGGATAGCATGTGTGTATCACATACCCGATTGGACAGTGTGTATGTCACAATCCCCATTGGACAGCGTCTGTGTCAAAAACCCCACTGGACAGTGTGTGTGTCACAAACACCATTGGACAGCGTGTGTGTGTCACAATCCCCGTTGGAGAGTGTGGGTGTCACAAACCCCATTGGAGAGAGTTTGTGTCACAAACCCTATTGGACAGAGTGTGTGTGTCACAAACCCCATTGGACAGCGTGTGTGTCACCAACTCGATTGGACAGCTTGTGTGTCAGAAGCGCCATTGGAAAGTGTGTGTGTCACAAACGCCATTGGAAAGAGTGTGTGTCACAAACCCCATTGGATACCGTGTCTATGTAACAAACCCCATCAGAAAGTGTGCGTGTCACAAACACCATTTGAGAGCGTGTGTGTTTCACAAAGCCTATTGGACAGTGTGTGTGTCACAAACCCCCCTGGACAGGGTGACTGTCACGAACACCATTGGATAGCGTCTGTGTCACAAGAACCATTGGACAACGTGCGTGTCACAATCCCCATTGGACAGGGTGTGTGTGTCACAATACCCATTGGACAGTGTGTGTCACAAACCTCATTGGACAGAGTTTGTGTCAAAAACTCCCGTGGACACTGTGTGTGACACAAACCCCATTGGACATCCTGTGTGTCACAAACCCCATGGGACAGAGTTTCTGTCACAAACCCCCTTGGACACTGTGTGTGTCACATACCCCATTGGACAGTGTGTGCGTCACAAACTCCACTCGACAGCGTGTGTGTCACAAACACCCATTGACAGTGTTTGTGTCACAAACCCCAGTGGACATCGTGTGTGTCACAAACCCCTTTGGCCAGTGTGTGTGTCACAAACACCATTGGACAGCGTGTGTGTCACAAACCCCATTGGACAGAGTGTGTGTCACAAGCCCCATTGGACAGAGTGTATGTGTCACAAAGCCCATTGGACAGCGTGTGTGTCACAATCCCAATTGGACAGCGTGTCAGAAATCCCATTGGACAGCATGTGTGTGTCACAATCCCCATTGGACAGTGTGTGGGTCACAAACGCCATGGGTCAGAGTGTGTGTGTCACAAAACCCACTGGACAGCGTGTGTGTCATAAACCCCACTGGACATCGTGTGTGTAACAAACCCCATTAGAAAGATTGTGTGTGTCACAA
This sequence comes from Columba guinea, assembly GCA_032206185.1. Taxonomy (NCBI): domain Eukaryota; kingdom Metazoa; phylum Chordata; class Aves; order Columbiformes; family Columbidae; genus Columba; species Columba guinea. The sequence continues at coordinate 1,394,017 of JAVLUU010000053.1, read as the reverse complement.
ACACCATTTGACAGCGTGTGTGTCACAAACACGATGGACAGTGTGCATGTCACAAACCCCATTGGACAACGTGTGTGTCACAAACCCCTTTGGACAGTGTGTGTGTCACAAACCTCATTCTACAGCATCTGTTTCACAAATCCCATTGGACAGAGTGTGTGTCACAAGCCCCATTGGACAGAGTGTCTGTCACGAACCCCATTGGACAGCTTGCGTGTCACAAGTCCCATGGGACAGAGTGTGTAGGTCACAAACCCCTTTAGACAGAGTGTGTATCACAAAACCCTTTGGACAGTGTGTTTGTCACAAACACCTTTGGACAGCGTGTGTGTGTCACAAAACCCACTGGACAGCGTGTGTGTCACAAATCCCATTGGATAGCGTGTGTGTGTAACAATACCCATTGGACAGTGTGTGTGTAACAAACCCCATTGGACAGAGTTTGTGTCACAAACCCCACTGGACAGCGTGTGTGTCACAAACTCCATGGGACAGCGTGTGTGTGTCACAAACCCCATTGGAAAGTGCGAGTCACAAACCCCATTGGATAGCGTGTGCTTGTCAAAAACCTCATTAGAAAGTATGTGTGTCACAAAACCCATTGGATAGCATGTGTGTGTCACAAACCCTATTGGACAGAGTGTGTGTGGCGCAAACCCCATTGGACAGCGTTTGTGTCCTAAACCCCATTGGATAGCGTCTGTGTGTCACAAACCCCATGGGACAGAGTGTGTGTCAAAAACCCCATTGGACAGCGTGCGTGTCATAAACTCCATTGGACAGCGTGTGTGTGTCAAAATCCCCATTGGACAGTGTGTGTGTATCTCGAACCCCATTGGACAGCGTGTGTGTCACAAACCCCTTTGGACAGTGTGTATGTCACAAACCCCATTGGACAGATTCTGTGTCACAAACCCCATTGGATAGCGTGTGTGTGTCACAAACCCTCCTGGTCAGTGTGTGTATCACAAATCCCATTGGACAGCATGCATGTCACAAACACCATTGGTCAGTGTGTGTGTCACGAACCCCATTGGACAGAGTGTGTGTCACAAACCTCATTGGACAGTGTGTGTGTCACAAGCCCCATTATACAGAGTGTGTGTGTCACAAACCCCATTAGACACCGTGTGTGACACAAAACCCTTTGGACAGTGTGTGTGTCACAAACACCATTGGACAGCGTGTGTGTGTCACAATCCCCATTAGACAGTGTGTTTGTCACAAACCCCATTGGATAGCGTGTGTGTCACAAACCCCATTAGAAAGAATGTGTGTCACAAACCCCATTGGATAGCGTGTGTGTGTAACAATACCGCATTAGAAAGGGTGTGTGTCACAAACCACACTGGACAGAGTGTGTATCACAAACTCCCATGGACAGTGTGCATGTCACAAAACCCATTGGACAGAGTGTGTGTCTCAAACCCCAGTGGACAGCATGTGGGTCAAAACCCCATTGGACGGTGTATGTGTCTCAAAACACACTGGACAGCGTGTGTGTCATAAACACCCATGGACAGTGTGAGTGTCACAAACCCCGTTGGATAGTGTGTGTGTCACAAACCCCTTTGGACAGTGTGTGTGTCACAAACCCCATTGGAGAGCGTGTGTGTGTCACAAACCCCTTTGGACAGTGTGTCTGTCACAAAACCCATTGGAGACCGTGCGTGTGTCACAAACCCTATTGGACAGTGTGTGTGTCACAAAGCCCATTGGACAGTGTGTGTGTCACAAACCTCATTAGATAGCCTGTGTGTCACAAACCCCATTAGAAAGAGTGTGTGTCACAAACCCCATTGAACAGAGTGTGTGTCACAAACCCCCGTGGATCCTGTGTGTGTCACGAACCCCATTGGACAGCGTTTGTGTACCACAAACCTCATTGGACAGAGTTTGTGTCACAAAGCCCTGTGAACACTGTGTGTGTCACAAACCCCATTGGACAGTGTGTGTGTCACAAACACCACTGGACAACGTGTGTATCACAAACACCCATGGACAGTGTGCGTGTCAGAAACCCCATTGGACAATGTGTGTGTCACAAACCCCTTTGGACAGTGTGTGTATCACAAACCCCATTGGACATACTGTGTGTCACAAATCCCTTTGGACAGTGTGTGTGTCACAAACCTCATTGGACAGCGTATGTGTGTCACAATCCCTATTGGACAGTGTGTGTGTCACAAACCCCATGCGACTGAGTGTGTGTGTCACAAACCCCATTGGAAAGTGTATGTGTCACAAACCCCGTTGGATAGCGTGTGTGTGTCACAAGACCCATTGGACAGCATGTTTGTCACAAACCCAATTGGTCAGCGTGTGTGTCACAAACCCCATTGGACAGCGTGTGTGTGTCACAAACCCGTTGGATAGCGTGTGTGTGTCACAAACCCCATTAGAAAGTGTGCGTGTCACAAACCCCATTGGATAGCGGGTGTGTGTCACGAGCCCTCCTGGTCAGTGTGTGTGTTGCAAAACCCATTGGACAGCATGCGTTTCACAAACACCATTGGACAGCGTGTGTGTCACAAACCCCACTGGACAGCGTGTGTGTCACAAACCCCATTGGACAGCGTATGTGTCACAAGGCCCATTGGACAGCGTGTGTGTGTCACAAAACCCACTGGACAGCGTGTGTGTCACGGACCCCATTGGACAGCGTGTGTGTCAATGGCACCATTGGAAAGTGTGTGTGTCACAAACCCAATTGGATAGCGTGTGTGTGTCACAAACCCCTTTAGAAAATGCGCGTGTCACAAACCCCTTTGGATAGAATGTGCGTGTCACAAACCCTATTGGACAGTGTGTATGTCACAATCCCCATTGGACAGCGTCTGTGTCACAAACCCCATTGGACAGTGTGTGTGTCACAAACCCCATTGGACAGTGTGTGTGTATCACAATCCCCATTAGAAAGTGTGCGTGTCACAATCCCCATTGGAAAGTGTATGTGTCACAAACACCATTGGATAGCGTGTGTGTGTCACAAACCCTTTGGGACAGTGTGTGTGTCAGAAACCCCACTGGATAGCGTGTGTCTCACAAACACCCATGGACAGTGTGCGTGTCAGAAACCCCATTGGACATCGTGTGTGTCACAAACCCCTTTGGACAGTGTGTGTGGACAGAGTGTGTGTCACGAACGCCATTGCACACCGTGTGTGTTCACAAGCACCATTGGACAGAGTGTGTGTGTCACAAACGCCATTGGAAAGTGTATGTGTCACAAACCCCATTGGATAGTGTGTGTGTGTCCCAAACCCTCATGGTCAGTGTGTGTGTCACAGAACCCATTGGGTAGCATGCGTGTCACAAACAGCATTGGACAGTATGTGTGTAACAAAACCCATTGTTCAGCGAGTGTGTCAGAAACCAATGGGACAGAGTGTGTGTCACAAACCCCATTGGAAAGTGTGTGTGTCACAAACCCCATTGGATAGCGTGTGTGTGTCACAAAACCCTTTAAACAGTATGCATGTCACAAAACCCTTTGGATTCCGTTTGTGTGTCACAAACCCCATTAGAAAGTGTGCGTGTCACAAACCCCATTTGAAAGTGTGTGTGTCACAATCCCATTGGACAGAGTGTGTGTGTCACAAAACCCACTGGATAGCGTGTGTGCCACAAACCCCATTGGACAGCGTGTGTTTTTACAAACCCCTTTGGAAAGTGTGTGTGTCACAAACCCCATTGGATAGATTGTGCGTGTCACAAACCCTATTGAACAGTATGTATGTCACAGTCCCCACTGGACAGCGTCTGTGTCACAAACCCCATAGGACATCGTGTGGGTCACAAACCCCTTTGGACAGTGTGTGTGTCACAAACCCCATGGGACAGCGTGTGTGTCACGAACCCCATTGGACAGCGTGTGATTCACAAGCGCCATTGGACAGAGTATGTGTGTCACAAACCCCATTGGAGATCGAGTATGTCACAATCCCCATTGGACAGCGTGTGTGTCAGGAACCACATTGGACAGCGTGTGTGTCACAAGCGCCATTGGAAAGTGTGAGTATACAAACCCCGTTGGATAGCGTCTGTGTGTCACAAACCCTATTGGACAGCGTCTGTGTCACAAACCCCTTTGGAAAGTGTCTATGTCACAAACTCCATTGCATAGCTTATGTGTGTCACAAACCCCATTGTACAGCGTGTTTGTCACAAGAACTTTATACAGAGTGTGTGTGTCACAAACCACATTGTACATCGTCTATGTCACAATCCTCACTGGACAGCATGTGTGTCGCAGACCCCATTGGACAGAGTGTGTGTGACAAACCCCATTAAACAGAGTGTGTGTCACAAACCCCATTGGAAAGCGTGTGTATCACAAACCCCACTGGACAGCGTGTGTGTCACAAACACACAGGGACAGCGTGTGTGTCACAAACACCCATGGACAGCGTGAGAGTCACAAACCCCATTCGACAGCGTGTGTGTCACAAGCACCATTGGACATAGTGTGTGTGTCAGAAACCCCATTGGAAAGTGTATGTGTCAAAAATCCCATTGGATAGCGTGTGTGTGTCACAAACCCATATTGGACAGTGTGTGTGTCACAAAACCCACTGGACAGCATTTGTGTGACAAACCCCATTGGACAGCGTGTGTGTCACAAACCCATTGGACAGTGTGTGTGTCACAAACCCTATTGGACAGAGTTTGTGTCACAAACCCCATTGGACAGCGTCTGTGTCACAAACCCCATTGCAATGTGTCTATGTCACAAACCGCATTGGATAGCGTGTGTGTGTCACAAACCCCATTGTACAGCGTGTTTGTCACAAGAACTTTATACAGAGTGTGTGTGTCACACACCACATTGTACAGAGTGTTTGTTTACAAGCTCATTGGACAGACTGTGTGTGTCACAAACCCCATTGGAGAGTGTGTGTGTCAAAAACCCCACTGGTCATCGCATCTGTCACAAACACCCATGGACGGCGTGCGTGTCACATACCCCGTTGCACAGCGTGTGTGTGTCACAATCCCCAATGGACAGTGTGTGTGTCACAAACCCCATGGGACAGAGTATGTGTCACGAACCCCATTGGACACTGTGTGTGTCATAAAAACCATTGGACAGAGTATGTGTGTCACAAACCCCACTGGAAAGTGTATGTGTCACAAACCCCATTGGATAGCGTGTGTGTGTCACAAACCCCATTGGAAAGTGTGTGTGTCACAAACCCTGTTGGACAGCGTGTGTGTGTCACAATACACATTGGACAGTGTGTGTGTCACAAACCCCACTGGACAGCGTGTGTGTCAGAAACACAATTGGACAGTGTGTGTCACAAATCCCATTAGACAGCGTGTGTGTCACAATCCCCATTGAACAGCGTGTGTGTCAAAAACCGCATTGGACAGCGTGTGTGTGTCACAATTCCTCCTGGTCAGTGTGTGTGTCACAAACCCCATTGGTCAGCGTGTGTGTCACAAGACCCATTGGACAGAGTGTGTGTCACAAACCCCATTGTACACCGTGTTTGTCACAATCCCCATTGGACAGCGTGTGTGTCAGAAGCCCATTGGATATAGTGTGTGTGTCAAAAAACCCCGTGGACACTGTGTGTGTCACTAACCTCTTGGACATCGTGTGTGTCACAAACCCCTTTGGACAGTGTGTGTGTCCCAAATCCCCATTGGACAGCGTCTGTGTGTCAGAAACCCCTTTGGACAGTGCGCGTGTGTAACAATACCCATTAGACGGTGTGAACTGTCACAAACCCCATTGGACAGCGTGTGTGTCACAAACCCTGTACACACAGTGTGTGTCACAAACCCCATTGGACAGTGTGCGTGTCACAAACAACATTGGACAGCGTTTGTGTTTAACAATACCTATTGGACAGCGTGTGTGTCACAAACCCCTGTGGACACTGTGTGTGTCACGAACGCCATTGGACAGTGTGTGTATCAAAACCCCATTGGACAGTGTGTGTGTGACAAAACCCACTGGACAGAGTGTGTGTCACAAACACCCATGGACAGTGTGAGTGTCACAAACCCCATTGGATACCGTGTGTGTCACTAACCCCGTGCACACTGTGTGTGTCACAAACCCCATTGGACAGTGTGAGTGTCACAAACCCCACTAGACAGCGTGTGTGTCACAAACCCCATTGGATAGCGTGTGTGTGTCACAAACCCCATTATATAGTGTGCGTGTCACAAACCCCATTGGATAGCGTGTGTGTGTCACAAACCCCATTATAAAGTGTGCGTGTCACAAACCCCATTCGACAGCGTGTGTGTGTCACAATCCACATTGGACAGTGTGTGTGTCACAAACACCATTGGACAGCGTGTGTGTCACAAACCCCATTGGACAGCGTGTGTGTCAGAAACACCCATGGACAGTGTGCGTGTCACAAAACCCATTGGACACTGTGTGTGTCACAAACCCTTTTGGACAGTGTGTGTGTCACAAACCCCACTGGACAGCCTGTGTGTCACAAACACCCATGGACAGTGTGCGTGTCACAAACACCCATGGACAGTGTGCGTGTCACAAACCCCATTGGACATCGTGGGTGTCACAAACTTCATTGGATAGCGTGTGTGTGTCACAAACCCATTAGAAAGTGTGTGTGTCACAAACCCCATGGGAGAGAATGTGTGTCACAAACACGATTGGACAGCGTGTGTGTCAAAAACCCCATTGGACAGCATATTTTTCACAAACCCCTTTGAACAGAGTATGTGTCAGAAACACTATTGGACAGCGTGTGTGTCACAAGCCCATTGGGCAGAGTGTGTGTGTCACAAAACCCATTGGACAGAGTGTGTGTGTCACAAAACCCATTGGACAGCGTGTGTGTCACAATCCCGACTGGATAGTGTGTGTGTCACAAAACCCACTGGACAGCGTGTGTGTCACAAACCATATCGAACAGCGTGTGTGTCACAAGCCCCATTGGACAACGTGTGAGTGTCACAAACCCACTGGACAGCGTGTGTGTCACAAACACCCATGTACAATGTGCGTGTCACAAACCCCATCGGACATCGTGTGTGTCACAAACCCTGTTGGACAGTGTGTGTGTCACAAACACCACTGGACTGCGTGTGTGTCACAAACACCCATGGATAGTGTGTGTGTAAGACACCCAATTGGTCAGCGTGTGTTTCACAAACCCCATGAGACAGCGTGTGTGTGTCACAAACCCCATTGGAAAGTGTGTGTGTCACAAACCCCATAGGAAAGTGTGTGCGTCACAAACCCCATTGGATAGCGTGTTTGATTCACAAACCCCATTAGAAAGTGTGCGTATCACAAACCCCATTGGAAAGTGTGTGTGTCACAAACCCCATTGGACAGTGTATTTGTGTCACAAACCCATATTGGACAGCGTGTATTTCACAAACCCTATTGGACAGCTTGTGTGTTACAAGACCCATTAGACAGAGTGTGTGTGTCACAAACCCCATTGGACAGTGTGTGTGTCACAAACCCCAGTGGATAGCGTGTGTGACACAAACCCTATTTTACAGTGTGTGTGCCACAAAACCAGCTGTACAGCGTCTGTACAACGATCCCCATTGGACAGAGTGTGTGTCACAAGACCCAGTGGACACAGTGTGTGTGTCACAAACCCCATGGGACAGAGTGTGTGTCACAAACCCCATTGGACAGCGTGTGTGTGTCACAAGCCCATTGGACACAGTGTGTCTGTCACAAAACACACTGGACAGCGTGTGTGTCACGAACTCCATTGGACAGAGTGTGGTGTCACAAACCCCATTGGAAAGTGTATGTGTCACAAACCCCATTGGATAGAGTGTGTGTCACAAACCCTATTGGACAGTGTGTATGTCACAAAACCCACGGGATACCGTGTGTGTCACAAACCCCATTGGACAGCGTGTGTGTCACAAGGCCCATTGGACAGAGTGTACTTGTCACAAAGCCCATTGGACAGCGTGTGTGTGACACAAACCCTATTGGACAGAGTGTGTGTTTCACAAACCCCTTTGGATATCGTGTGTGTCACAAACTCCATTGGACAGTGTGTGTGTGTCACAAACCCATTTGATAGAGTGTGTGTTTGTCACAAACCCCATTAGAAAGTATGCGTGTCACAAACCCCATTGGAGAGCGTGTGTGTGTCACAAGCACCATTGGACAGAGTGTGTGTGTCACAAACCACATTGGACAGTGTGTGTGTGTCGCAAACCCCATGGAACAGAGTGTGTGTCACAAACCCCATTGGATAGCGTGTGTCTGTCACAAACCCTATTGGACAATGTGTGTGTCACAAAACCCACTGGATAGCGTGTGTGTCACAAAGCACATTGGAGAGCGTGTGTGTCACAACCCCATTGGACAGCGTGTGTGTCACAAACCCCATTGGACAGGGTGAGTGTGTCACAATACCCATTGGACAGTGTGTGTGTTACAAACCTCATTGGACAGAGTTTGTGTCACAAACCCCCATGAACACTGTGTGTGTCACAATCCCCATTGGACAGGTGTGTTTCACAAACCCCATTGCACAGGGTGTGTGTGTCACAAACCCCATTAGAAAGTGTGCGTGTCACAAAACTCAATGGATAGCATGTGTGTGTCACAAACCCTATTGGACAGTTTGTGTGTCACGAAACCCACTAGAGAGCTTGTGTGTCACAAACCCCGTTAGACAGCGTGTGTGTCACAATCCCCATTGGACAGCGTGTGTGTCACAAACCCCATTGGACAGCGTGTGTGTCACAAAACGCATTGTATAGCGTGTGTGTGTCACAATCCCCATTGGACAGCGTCTGTGTCAAAAACCCCACTGGACAGAGTGTGTGCCAGAAACACCATTGGACAGCGTGTGTGTGTCACAATCCCCATTGGACAGTGTGAGTGTCACAAACCCCATTGGATAGCGTATGTGTGTCACAAACCCTATTGGACAGAGTGTGTGTGTCACAAACCCCATTGGACAGCGTGTGTGTCACCAAGCCCATTGGACAGCGTGTGTGTCAGAAACCGCATTGGACAGTGTGTGTCACAAATACCATTGGACAGCGTGTGTGTGACAAAAACCATTGGACAGCGTGTGTGTCACAAACCCCTTTGGACAGTGAGTGTGTCACAAACCCCATTGGACAGCGTGTGTGTGTCACAATCCCCATTGGACAGTGTGTGTGTCACAAACCCCATTGGACAGTGTTTGTGTCACAAACCCCCGTGGACACGGTGTGTGTCACAAACCCCACTAGACAGCGTGTGTGTCACAAACCCCATTATAAAGTGTGCGTGTCACAAGCCCCATTGGATAGCGTGTGTGTGTCACAAGCCCTTTTGGACAGTGTGTAGGTCACAATCCCCATTGGACAGCATCTGTGTCACAAACCCCATTGGACAGCGTGTGTGTGTCACAATCCCCAGTGGAGAGTGTGTGTGTCACAAAACCCATTGGATAGCATGTGTGTGTGACAAACCCCACTAGACAGTGTGTGTGTCACAAACCCCATTGGACAGAGTGTGTTTACAAACCCCATGCACGTTGTGTGTGTCACAAACCCCATTGGACAGTGTGTGTGTCATAAACTTGACTGGACAGTGTGTGTGTCACAAACACCGATGGACAGTGTGCGTGTCACAAACCACATTTTACATCTTGTATGTCATAAACCCCTTTGGACAGTGTGTGTGTCACAAACCCCATTGGACAGCGTGTGTGTCACAATCGCCATTTGACAGTGTGTGTGTCACAAACCCCATTGGAGAGCGTGTGTGTCGTAAAACCCTTTGGACAGCGTGTGTGTTTCATAATCCCCATTGGACAGCGTGTGTGTCACAAACACCATTGGACAGCGTGTGTGTGTCACAAACCCCATTGGAGAGAGTTTGTGTCACAAACTCCATTGGATAGTGTGTGTGTCAGAATCCCCATTGGACAGCGTGTGTGTCACAAACCCCCGTGGACACGGTGTGTGTCACAAACCCCAGTGGACAGTGTGTGTGTCAGAAACCCCACTAGGTAGCGTGTGTGTCACAAACACAAATGGACAGTGTGCGTGTTACAAACCCCATTGGACAGCGTGTGTGTGTCACAATCCCCATTGGACAGTGTGTGTGTCAAAAACCCCATGGGACAGAGTGTGTGTCACGAACCCCATTGGACAGCGTGTGTGTCACAAGCGCCATTGAACACAGTGTGCGTGACACAAACCCCTTTGGATTGTGTATGTGTCACAAACCCCATTGGATAGCGTGTGTGTCACAAGCGCCATTGAACACAGTGTGCGTGACACAAACCCCTTTGGAAAGTGTATGTCTCACAAACCCCATTGGATACTGTGTGTGTGCCACAAACCCTCCTGCTCAGTGTGTGTGTCACAAAACGCATTGGACAGCATGCGTGTCACAAACACCTTTTTACAGCGTGTGTGTCACAAACCCCATGGCACAGCGAGTGTGTGTCACGAACCCCGTTGGACAGTGTGTGTGTGTCACAAACCCCATTGGAGAGAGTTTGTGTCACAAACCCCATTTTAAAGTGTGTGTGTCACAAAACCCACTGGACAGCGTCTGTGTCACAAAAACCCATGGACAGTGTGAGTGTCACAAACCCCATTGGACAGCGTGTGTGTCACATGCCAATTGGACAGAGTGTGTGTGTCACAATCCGCATGGGACAGCTTGTGTGTCACAAACACCATTGGACATCGTGTGTGTGTAACAATACCCATTGGACAGTGTGTGTGTCACAATCGCCATTTGACAGTGTGTCTGTCACAAACCCCCTTGGAAGGAGTCTGTGTGTCACAATCCCCATTGGACAGCGTGTTTGTCACAAACCCCTTTGGACATCGTGTGTGTCACAAACCCCATTGGAAAGTGTGTGTGCCACAAACCCCATTGGACAGTGTGTGTGTCACAAGCACCATTGTACAGAGTGTGGTGTCACAATCCCCATCGGACAGCGTGTGTGTCACAAACCCCAGTGGACAGTGTGTGTGTGTCACAATACCCAGTGGACAGTGTGTGTGTCATAAACCCCATGGGACAGAGTTTGTGTCACAAACCCCATTGGAAAGTGTATGTGTCACAAACCCCATTGGATAGCGTGTGTGTGTCACAAACACCATTGGATAGTGTGTGTGTCACAAACCCTGTTGGACAGCGTGTGTGTGTCACAATACACATTGGACAGTGTGTGTGTCACAAACCCCACTGGACAGCGTGTGTGTCAGAAACACAATTGGACAGTGTGTGTCACAAATCCCATTAGACAGCGTGTGTGTCACAATCCCCATTGAACAGCGTGTGTGTCAAAAACCGCATTGGACAGCGTGTGTGTGTCACAATTCCTCCTGGTCAGTGTGTGTGTCACAAACCCCATTGGTCAGCGTGTGTGTCACAAGACCCATTGGACAGAGTGTGTGTCACAAACCCCATTGTACACCGTGTTTGTCACAATCCCCATTGGACAGCGTGTGTGTCAGAAGCCCATTGGATATAGTGTGTGTGTCACAAAACCCCGTGGACACTGTGTGTGTCACTAACCTCTTGGACATCGTGTGTGTCACAAACCCCTTTGGACAGTGTGTGTGTCCCAAATCCCCATTGGACAGCGTCTGTGTGTCAGAAACCCCTTTGGACAGTGCGCGTGTGTAACAATACCCATTAGACGGTGTGAACTGTCACAAACCCCATTGGACAACGTGTGTGTCACAAACCCTGTACACACAGTGTGTGTCACAAACCCCATTGGACAGTGTGCGTGTCACAAACAACATTGGACAGCGTTTGTGTTTAACAATACCTACTGGACAGCGTGTGTGTCACAAACCCCTGTGGACACTGTGTGTGTCACGAACGCCATTGGACAGTGTGTGTATCAAAACCCCATTGGACAGTGTGTGTGTGACAAAACCCACTGGACAGAGTGTGTGTCACAAACACCCATGGACAGTGTGAGTGTCACAAACCCCATTGGATACCGTGTGTGTCACTAACCCCGTGCACACTGTGTGTGTCACAAACCCCATTGGACAGTGTGAGTGTCACAAACCCCACTAGACAGCGTGTGTGTCACAAACCCCATTGGATAGCGTGTGTGTGTCACAAACCCCATTATATAGTGTGCGTGTCACAAACCCCATTGGATAGCGTGTGTGTGTCACAAACCCCATTATAAAGTGTGCGTGTCACAAACCCCATTCGACAGCGTGTGTGTGTCACAATCCACATTGGACAGTGTGTGTGTCACAAACACCATTGGACAGCGTGTGTGTCAGAAACACCCATGGACAGTGTGCGTGTCACAAAACCCATTGGACATCGTGTGTGTCACGAACCAAATTGGACAGCGTTTGTGTTACACACCCCGTTGGACAGTGTGTGTGTGTCACAATCCCCATTGGAAGGAGTGTGTGTCACGAACCCCATTGGACAGCGTGTGTGTCACAAGCGCCACTGGACAGAGTGTCTGTGTCACAAACCCCACTAGACAGCATGTGTGTCACAAACCCCATTGGACACTGTGTGTGTCACAAACCCTTTTGGACAGTGTGTGTGTCACAAACCCCACTGGACAGCGTGTGTGTCACAAACACCCATGGACAGTGTGCGTGTCACAAACCCCATTGGACATCGTGGGTGTCACAAACTTCATTGGATAGCGTGTGTGTGTCACAAACCCATTAGAAAGTGTGTGTGCCACAAACCCCATGGGAGAGAATGTGTGTCACAAACACGATTGGACAGCGTGTGTGTCAAAAACCCCATTGGACAGCATGTGTTTCACAAACCCCTTTGAACAGAGTATGTGTCACAAACACTATTGGAGAGCGTGTGTGTCACAAGCCCATTGGGCAGAGTGTGTGTGTCACAAAACCCATTGGACAGAGTGTGTGTGTCACAAAACCCATTGGACAGCGTGTGTGTCACAATCCCGACTGGATAGTGTGTGTGTCACAAAACCCACTGGACAGCGTGTGTGTCACAAACCACATCGAACAGCGTGTGTGTCACAAGCCCCATTGGACAACGTGTGAGTGTCACAAACCCACTGGACAGCGTGTGTGTCACAAACACCCATGTACAATGTGCGTGTCACAAACCCCATCGGACATCGTGTGTGTCACAAACCCTGTTGGACAGTGTGTGTGTCACAAACACCACTGGACTGCGTGTGTGTCACAAACACCCATGGATAGTGTGTGTGTAAGACACCCAATTGGTCAGCGTGTGTTTCACAAACCCCATGAGACAGCGTGTGTGTGTCACAAACCCCATTGGAAAGTGTGTGTGTCACAAACCCCATAGGAAAGTGTGTGCGTCACAAACCCCATTGGATAGCGTGTTTGATTCACAAACCCCATTAGAAAGTGTGCGTATCACAAACCCCATTGGAAAGTGTGTGTGTCACAAACCCCATTGGACAGTGTATTTGTGTCACAAACCCATATTGGACAGCGTGTATTTCACAAACCCTATTGGACAGCTTGTGTGTTACAAGACCCATTAGACAGAGTGTGTGTGTCACAAACCCCATTGGACAGTGTGTGTGTCACAAACCCCAGTGGATAGCGTGTGTGACACAAACCCTATTTTACAGTGTGTGTGCCACAAAACCAGCTGTACAGCGTCTGTACAACGATCCCCATTGGACAGAGTGTGTGTCACAAGACCCAGTGGACACAGTGTGTGTGTCACAAACCCCATGGGACAGAGTGTGTGTCACAAACCCCATTGGACAGCGTGTGTGTGTCACAAGCCCATTGGACACAGTGTGTCTGTCACAAAACACACTGGACAGCGTGTGTGTCACGAACTCCATTGGACAGAGTGTGGTGTCACAAACCCCATTGGAAAGTGTATGTGTCACAAACCCCATTGGATAGAGTGTGTGTCACAAACCCTATTGGACAGTGTGTATGTCACAAAACCCACGGGATACCGTGTGTGTCACAAACCCCATTGGACAGCGTGTGTGTCACAAGGCCCATTGGACAGAGTGTACTTGTCACAAAGCCCATTGGACAGCGTGTGTGTGACACAAACCCTATTGGACAGAGTGTGTGTTTCACAAACCCCTTTGGATATCGTGTGTGTCACAAACTCCATTGGACAGTGTGTGTGTGTCACAAACCCATTTGATAGAGTGTGTGTTTGTCACAAACCCCATTAGAAAGTATGCGTGTCACAAACCCCATTGGAGAGCGTGTGTGTGTCACAAGCACCATTGGACAGAGTGTGTGTGTCACAAACCACATTGGACAGTGTGTGTGTGTCGCAAACCCCATGGAACAGAGTGTGTGTCACAAACCCCATTGGATAGCGTGTGTCTGTCACAAACCCTATTGGACAATGTGTGTGTCACAAAACCCACTGGATAGCGTGTGTGTCACAAAGCACATTGGAGAGCGTGTGTGTCACAACCCCATTGGACAGCGTGTGTGTCACAAACCCCATTGGACAGGGTGAGTGTGTCACAATACCCATTGGACAGTGTGTGTGTTACAAACCTCATTGGACAGAGTTTGTGTCACAAACCCCCATGGACACTGTGTGTGTCACAATCCCCATTGGACAGGTGTGTTTCACAAACCCCATTGCACAGGGTGTGTGTGTCACAAACCCCATTAGAAAGTGTGCGTGTCACAAAACTCAATGGATAGCATGTGTGTGTCACAAACCCTATTGGACAGTTTGTGTGTCACGAAACCCACTAGAGAGCTTGTGTGTCACAAACCCCGTTAGACAGCGTGTGTGTCACAATCCCCATTGGACAGCGTGTGTGTCACAAACCCCATTGGACAGCGTGTGTGTCACAAAACGCATTGTATAGCGTGTGTGTGTCACAATCCCCATTGGACAGCGTCTGTGTCAAAAACCCCACTGGACAGAGTGTGTGCCAGAAACACCATTGGACAGCGTGTGTGTGTCACAATCCCCATTGGACAGTGTGAGTGTCACAAACCCCATTGGATAGCGTATGTGTGTCACAAACCCTATTGGACAGAGTGTGTGTGTCACAAACCCCATTGGACAGCGTGTGTGTCACCAAGCCCATTGGACAGCGTGTGTGTCAGAAACCGCATTGGACAGTGTGTGTCACAAATACCATTGGACAGCGTGTGTGTGACAAAAACCATTGGACAGCGTGTGTGTCACAAACCCCTTTGGACAGTGAGTGTGTCACAAACCCCATTGGACAGCGTGTGTGTGTCACAATCCCCATTGGACAGTGTGTGTGTCACAAACCCCATTGGACAGTGTTTGTGTCACAAACCCCCGTGGACACGGTGTGTGTCACAAACCCCACTAGACAGCGTGTGTGTCACAAACCCCATTATAAAGTGTGCGTGTCACAAGCCCCATTGGATAGCGTGTGTGTGTCACAAGCCCTTTTGGACAGTGTGTAGGTCACAATCCCCATTGGACAGCATCTGTGTCACAAACCCCATTGGACAGCGTGTGTGTGTCACAATCCCCAGTGGAGAGTGTGTGTGTCACAAAACTCATTGAATAGCATGTGTGTGTGACAAACCCCACTAGACAGTGTGTGTGTCACAAACCCCATTGGACAGCCTGTGTTTACAAACCCCATGCACATTGTGTGTGTCACAAACCCCATTGGACAGTGTGTGTGTCATAAACTTGACTGGACAGTGTGTGTGTCACAAACCCCATTGGACAGCCTGTGTTTACAAACCCCATGCACATTGTGTGTGTCACAAACCCCATTGGACAGCGTGTGTGTCACAATCGCCATTTGACAGTGTGTGTGTCACAAACCCCATTGGAGAGCGTGTGTGTCGTAAAACCCTTTGGACAGCGTGTGTGTTTCATAATCCCCATTGGATAGTGTGTGTGTCAGAATCCCCATTGGACAGCGTGTGTGTCACAAACCCCCGTGGACACGGTGTGTGTCACAAACCCCAGTGGACAGTGTGTGTGTCAGAAACCCCACTAGGTAGCGTGTGTGTCACAAACACAAATGGACAGTGTGCGTGTTACAAACCCCATTGGACAGCGTGTGTGTGTCACAATCCCCATTGGACAGTGTGTGTGTCAAAAACCCCATGGGACAGAGTGTGTGTCACGAACCCAATTGGACAGCGTGTGTGTCACAAGCGCCATTGAACACAGTGTGCGTGACACAAACCCCTTTGGAAAGTGTATGTGTCACAAACCCCATTGGATACTGTGTGTGTGCCACAAACCCTCCTGCTCAGTGTGTGTGTCACAAAACGCATTGGACAGCATGCGTGTCACAAACACCTTTTTACAGAGTGTGTGTCACAAACCCCATGGCACAGCGAGTGTGTGTCACGAACCCCGTTGGACAGTGTGTGTGTGTCACAAACCCCATGGAGAGAGTTTGTGTCACAAACCCCATTTTAAAGTGTGTGTGTCACAAAACCCACTGGACAGCGTCTGTGTCACAAAAACCCATGGACAGTGTGAGTGCCACAAACCCCATTGGACAGCGTGTGTGTCACATGCCCATTGGACAGAGTGTGTGTGTCACAAAACCCACTGGACAGAGTGTGTGTCACGAACCCCATTGGACAGCCTGTGTGTCACAAGCACCATTGGACACAGCGTGTGTGTCACAATCCGCATGGGACAGCTTGTGTGTCACAAACACCATTGGACATCGTGTGTGTGTAACAATACCCATTGGACAGTGTGTGTGTCACAATCGCCATTTGACAGTGTGTGTGTCACAAACCCCCTTGGAAGGAGTCTGTGTGTCACAATCCCCATTAGACAGCGTGTTTGTCACAAACCCCTTTGGACATCGTGTGTGTCACAAACCCCATTGGACAGTATGTGTGTCACAAGCACCATTGTACAGAGTGTGGTGTCACAATCCCCATCGGACAGCGTGTGTGTCACAAACCCCAGTGGACAGTGTGTGTGTGTCACAATACCCACTGGACAGTGTGTGTGTCATAAACACCATGGGACAGAGTTTGTGTCACAAACCCCATTGGACAGTGTGTATGTCAGAAACACCATTGGACAGTGTGTGTGTCACAAACCCCTTTGGAAAGCTTTTCTGTCACAATGCCCAGTGGACAGCGTGTGTGTCAAAACCCAATAGGACACTGAGTGTGTCACAAAAACAACTGGACAGTGTGCGTGTCACAAACCCCATTAGACATATTGTGTGTCACAAACCCCTTGGGACAGTGTGTGTGTCACAAACCCCATTGGACAGCGTGTGTGTCAGAAACACCTTTGGACAGTGTGTGTCACAAACCCCATTGGACAGGGTGTGTGTGTCGCAATACCCATTGGACAGTGTGTATGTCACAAACCTCATTGGACAGAGTTTGTGTCACAAACCCCAGTGGACAGTGTGTATGTTAGAAACACCATTGGAAAGTGTATGTGTCACAAAACCCATTGGACATCGTGTGTGTCACAAACCCCTTTGGACAGTGTGTGTGTCACAAACACGATTGGACAGCGAGTGTGTTCACAAACCACATTGGCCAGCGTGTTTTTCACAGGACCCATTGGACAGAGGGTGTGTGTCACAAAGCCCATTCGACAGCGTGTGTGTCAGAATCCCCACTGCACAGCGTGTGTGTCATAAGCACCATTGGACAGCGTGTGTGTGTAACAATACCCATTGGAGAGTGTGTGTGTGTCACAAAACCCATTAGATAGCCTGTGTGTCACAAACCCCTTTGGACAGTGTGTGCGTCACAAACCCCTTTGGACAGTGTGTGTTTCACAAACCCCATTGGAGAGCGTGTGTGTGTCATAATCCCCATTGGACAGCGTGTGTGTGTCACAAACCCTATTGGACAGTGTGTATGACACAATCCTCATTGGACAGCATCTTTGTCACAAACACAATTGGACAGAGTGTGTGTCACAAACACTATTGGACAGGGTGTGTGTCACAAACCCCATTGGACAGTGTGTGTGTCACAAACCCCATTCGAAATCGTGTGTGTCACAAACCCCTTTGGACAGTGTGTGTGTCACAAACCCCATTGGACAGAGTGTGCGTCACAAACTCCACTGGACAGCGTGTGTGTCACAGACACCCATGGACAGTGTGCGTGTCACAGACCCCATTGGACATCATCCGTGTCACAAACCCCTTTGGACAGTGTGTTTGTCACAAACACCATTTGACAGAGTGTGTGTCACAAGCCCCATTGCACAGCGTGTGTGACACAATCCCCATTGGACAGAGTGTGTTTCACAAATCCCATTGGACAGGATGTGTGTGTCATAATACCCATTGGACAGTGTGTGTGCCACAAACCTCATTGGCCATAGTTTGGGTCACAAACCCCCGTGGACAATGTGTGTGTCACAAACACCCATGAACAGTGTGCGTGTCACAAACTCCATTGTACATCATGTGTGCCACAAACCCCTTTGGATAGTGTGCGTGTCACAAACCCCATTGGACAACGTGAATGTCACAAACCCTTTTGGAAAGTGTGTATGTCACAAACCCTATTGGACAGTGTGTGTGTCACAAAACCCAATGGATAGCATGTTTGTCACAAACCCTATTGGACAGAATGTGTGTCACAAGACCCATTGGACAGAGTGTATGTGTCACGAAGCCCATTGGACAGCGTGTGTGTCACAAACCCTATTGGACAGTATGAGTGTCACAAGACTCATTGGACAGAGTGTATGTGTCACAAAGCCCATTGGACAGGGTGTGTGTGTCACAATACCCTCTGGACACTGTGTGTGTCACAAAAACCCATGGACAGTGTGTGTGTCACAAACCCCATTGGATAGCGTGTGTGTGTCACAAACACCATTGGATAGTGTGTGTGTCACAAACCCTGTTGGACAGCGTGTGTGTGTCACAATACACATTGGACAGTGTGTGTGTCACAAACCCCACTGGACAGCGTGTGTGTCAGAAACACAATTGGACAGTGTGTGTCACAAATCCCATTAGACAGCGTGTGTGTCACAATCCCCATTGAACAGCGTGTGTGTCAAAAACCGCATTGGACAGCGTGTGTGTGTCACAATTCCTCCTGGTCAGTGTGTGTGTCACAAACCCCATTGGTCAGCGTGTGTGTCACAAGACCCATTGGACAGAGTGTGTGTCACAAACCCCATTGTACACCGTGTTTGTCACAATCCCCATTGGACAGCGTGTGTGTCAGAAGCCCATTGGATATAGTGTGTGTGTCACAAAACCCCGTGGACACTGTGTGTGTCACTAACCTCTTGGACATCGTGTGTGTCACAAACCCCTTTGGACAGTGTGTGTGTCCCAAATCCCCATTGGACAGCGTCTGTGTGTCAGAAACCCCTTTGGACAGTGCGCGTGTGTAACAATACCCATTAGACGGTGTGAACTGTCACAAACCCCATTGGACAACGTGTGTGTCACAAACCCTGTACACACAGTGTGTGTCACAAACCCCATTGGACAGTGTGCGTGTCACAAACAACATTGGACAGCGTTTGTGTTTAACAATACCTACTGGACAGCGTGTGTGTCACAAACCCCTGTGGACACTGTGTGTGTCACGAACGCCATTGGACAGTGTGTGTATCAAAACCCCATTGGACAGTGTGTGTGTGACAAAACCCACTGGACAGAGTGTGTGTCACAAACACCCATGGACAGTGTGAGTGTCACAAACCCCATTGGATACCGTGTGTGTCACTAACCCCGTGCACACTGTGTGTGTCACAAACCCCATTGGACAGTGTGAGTGTCACAAACCCCACTAGACAGCGTGTGTGTCACAAACCCCATTGGATAGCGTGTGTGTGTCACAAACCCCATTATATAGTGTGCGTGTCACAAACCCCATTGGATAGCGTGTGTGTGTCACAAACCCCATTATAAAGTGTGCGTGTCACAAACCCCATTCGACAGCGTGTGTGTGTCACAATCCACATTGGACAGTGTGTGTGTCACAAACACCATTGGACAGCGTGTGTGTCAGAAACACCCATGGACAGTGTGCGTGTCACAAAACCCATTGGACATCGTGTGTGTCACGAACCAAATTGGACAGCGTTTGTGTTACACACCCCGTTGGACAGTGTGTGTGTGTCACAATCCCCATTGGAAGGAGTGTGTGTCACGAACCCCATTGGACAGCGTGTGTGTCACAAGCGCCACTGGACAGAGTGTCTGTGTCACAAACCCCACTAGACAGCATGTGTGTCACAAACCCCATTGGACACTGTGTGTGTCACAAACCCTTTTGGACAGTGTGTGTGTCACAAACCCCACTGGACAGCGTGTGTGTCACAAACACCCATGGACAGTGTGCGTGTCACAAACCCCATTGGACATCGTGGGTGTCACAAACTTCATTGGATAGCGTGTGTGTGTCACAAACCCATTAGAAAGTGTGTGTGCCACAAACCCCATGGGAGAGAATGTGTGTCACAAACACGATTGGACAGCGTGTGTGTCAAAAACCCCATTGGACAGCATGTGTTTCACAAACCCCTTTGAACAGAGTATGTGTCACAAACACTATTGGAGAGCGTGTGTGTCACAAGCCCATTGGGCAGAGTGTGTGTGTCACAAAACCCATTGGACAGAGTGTGTGTGTCACAAAACCCATTGGACAGCGTGTGTGTCACAATCCCGACTGGATAGTGTGTGTGTCACAAAACCCACTGGACAGCGTGTGTGTCACAAACCACATCGAACAGCGTGTGTGTCACAAGCCCCATTGGACAACGTGTGAGTGTCACAAACCCACTGGACAGCGTGTGTGTCACAAACACCCATGTACAATGTGCGTGTCACAAACCCCATCGGACATCGTGTGTGTCACAAACCCTGTTGGACAGTGTGTGTGTCACAAACACCACTGGACTGCGTGTGTGTCACAAACACCCATGGATAGTGTGTGTGTAAGACACCCAATTGGTCAGCGTGTGTTTCACAAACCCCATGAGACAGCGTGTGTGTGTCACAAACCCCATTGGAAAGTGTGTGTGTCACAAACCCCATAGGAAAGTGTGTGCGTCACAAACCCCATTGGATAGCGTGTTTGATTCACAAACCCCATTAGAAAGTGTGCGTATCACAAACCCCATTGGAAAGTGTGTGTGTCACAAACCCCATTGGACAGTGTATTTGTGTCACAAACCCATATTGGACAGCGTGTATTTCACAAACCCTATTGGACAGCTTGTGTGTTACAAGACCCATTAGACAGAGTGTGTGTGTCACAAACCCCATTGGACAGTGTGTGTGTCACAAACCCCAGTGGATAGCGTGTGTGA
The DNA here is from genome assembly GCA_032206185.1 of Columba guinea. Taxonomy (NCBI): domain Eukaryota; kingdom Metazoa; phylum Chordata; class Aves; order Columbiformes; family Columbidae; genus Columba; species Columba guinea. The sequence goes on along the minus strand of JAVLUU010000053.1, from coordinate 1,372,800 downwards.
CACAAACCCTATTTTACAGTGTGTGTGCCACAAAACCAGCTGTACAGCGTCTGTACAACGATCCCCATTGGACAGAGTGTGTGTCACAAGACCCAGTGGACACAGTGTGTGTGTCACAAACCCCATGGGACAGAGTGTGTGTCACAAACCCCATTGGACAGCGTGTGTGTGTCACAAGCCCATTGGACACAGTGTGTCTGTCACAAAACACACTGGACAGCGTGTGTGTCACGAACTCCATTGGACAGAGTGTGGTGTCACAAACCCCATTGGAAAGTGTATGTGTCACAAACCCCATTGGATAGAGTGTGTGTCACAAACCCTATTGGACAGTGTGTATGTCACAAAACCCACGGGATACCGTGTGTGTCACAAACCCCATTGGACAGCGTGTGTGTCACAAGGCCCATTGGACAGAGTGTACTTGTCACAAAGCCCATTGGACAGCGTGTGTGTGACACAAACCCTATTGGACAGAGTGTGTGTTTCACAAACCCCTTTGGATATCGTGTGTGTCACAAACTCCATTGGACAGTGTGTGTGTGTCACAAACCCATTTGATAGAGTGTGTGTTTGTCACAAACCCCATTAGAAAGTATGCGTGTCACAAACCCCATTGGAGAGCGTGTGTGTGTCACAAGCACCATTGGACAGAGTGTGTGTGTCACAAACCACATTGGACAGTGTGTGTGTGTCGCAAACCCCATGGAACAGAGTGTGTGTCACAAACCCCATTGGATAGCGTGTGTCTGTCACAAACCCTATTGGACAATGTGTGTGTCACAAAACCCACTGGATAGCGTGTGTGTCACAAAGCACATTGGAGAGCGTGTGTGTCACAACCCCATTGGACAGCGTGTGTGTCACAAACCCCATTGGACAGGGTGAGTGTGTCACAATACCCATTGGACAGTGTGTGTGTTACAAACCTCATTGGACAGAGTTTGTGTCACAAACCCCCATGGACACTGTGTGTGTCACAATCCCCATTGGACAGGTGTGTTTCACAAACCCCATTGCACAGGGTGTGTGTGTCACAAACCCCATTAGAAAGTGTGCGTGTCACAAAACTCAATGGATAGCATGTGTGTGTCACAAACCCTATTGGACAGTTTGTGTGTCACGAAACCCACTAGAGAGCTTGTGTGTCACAAACCCCGTTAGACAGCGTGTGTGTCACAATCCCCATTGGACAGCGTGTGTGTCACAAACCCCATTGGACAGCGTGTGTGTCACAAAACGCATTGTATAGCGTGTGTGTGTCACAATCCCCATTGGACAGCGTCTGTGTCAAAAACCCCACTGGACAGAGTGTGTGCCAGAAACACCATTGGACAGCGTGTGTGTGTCACAATCCCCATTGGACAGTGTGAGTGTCACAAACCCCATTGGATAGCGTATGTGTGTCACAAACCCTATTGGACAGAGTGTGTGTGTCACAAACCCCATTGGACAGCGTGTGTGTCACCAAGCCCATTGGACAGCTTGTGTGTCAGAAACCGCATTGGACAGTGTGTGTCACAAATACCATTGGACAGCGTGTGTGTGACACAATCCCCATTGGTCAGTGTGTGTGTCACAAACCCCATTGGACAGCATGTGTGTCACAAACTACTTTGGACAGTGAGTGTGTCACAAACCCCATTGGACAGCGTGTGTGTGTCACAATTCCCATTGGACAGTGTGTGTGTCACAAACCCCATTGGACAGTGTTTGTGTCACAAACCCCCGTGGACACGGTGTGTGTCACAAACCCCACTAGACAGCGTGTGTGTCACAAACCCCATTGGATAAAGTGTGTGTGTCACAAACCCCATTATAAAGTGTGCGTGTCACAAGCCTTATTGGATAGCGTGTGTGTGTCACAAGCCCTTTTGGACAGTGTGTAGGTCACAATCCCCATTGGACAGCATCTGTGTCACAAACCCCATTGGACAGCGTGTGTGTGTCACAATCCCCAGTGGAGAGTGTGTGTGTCACAAAACTCATTGAATAGCATGTGTGTGTGACAAACCCCACTAGACAGTGTGTGTGTCACAAACCCCATTGGACAGCCTGTGTTTACAAACCCCATGCACATTGTGTGTGTCACAAACCCCATTGGACAGTGTGTGTGTCATAAACTTGACTGGACAGTGTGTGTGTCACAAACCCCATTGGACAGCCTGTGTTTACAAACCCCATGCACATTGTGTGTGTCACAAACCCCATTGGACAGCGTGTGTGTCACAATCGCCATTTGACAGTGTGTGTGTCACAAACCCCATTGGAGAGCGTGTGTGTCGTAAAACCCTTTGGACAGCGTGTGTGTTTCATAATCCCCATTGGATAGTGTGTGTGTCAGAATCCCCATTGGACAGCGTGTGTGTCACAAACCCCCGTGGACACGGTGTGTGTCACAAACCCCAGTGGACAGTGTGTGTGTCAGAAACCCCACTAGGTAGCGTGTGTGTCACAAACACAAATGGACAGTGTGCGTGTTACAAACCCCATTGGACAGCGTGTGTGTGTCACAATCCCCATTGGACAGTGTGTGTGTCAAAAACCCCATGGGACAGAGTGTGTGTCACGAACCCAATTGGACAGCGTGTGTGTCACAAGCGCCATTGAACACAGTGTGCGTGACACAAACCCCTTTGGAAAGTGTATGTGTCACAAACCCCATTGGATACTGTGTGTGTGCCACAAACCCTCCTGCTCAGTGTGTGTGTCACAAAACGCATTGGACAGCATGCGTGTCACAAACACCTTTTTACAGAGTGTGTGTCACAAACCCCATGGCACAGCGAGTGTGTGTCACGAACCCCGTTGGACAGTGTGTGTGTGTCACAAACCCCATGGAGAGAGTTTGTGTCACAAACCCCATTTTAAAGTGTGTGTGTCACAAAACCCACTGGACAGCGTCTGTGTCACAAAAACCCATGGACAGTGTGAGTGCCACAAACCCCATTGGACAGCGTGTGTGTCACATGCCCATTGGACAGAGTGTGTGTGTCACAAAACCCACTGGACAGAGTGTGTGTCACGAACCCCATTGGACAGCCTGTGTGTCACAAGCACCATTGGACACAGCGTGTGTGTCACAATCCGCATGGGACAGCTTGTGTGTCACAAACACCATTGGACATCGTGTGTGTGTAACAATACCCATTGGACAGTGTGTGTGTCACAATCGCCATTTGACAGTGTGTGTGTCACAAACCCCCTTGGAAGGAGTCTGTGTGTCACAATCCCCATTAGACAGCGTGTTTGTCACAAACCCCTTTGGACATCGTGTGTGTCACAAACCCCATTGGACAGTGTGTGTGTCACAAGCACCATTGTACAGAGTGTGGTGTCACAATCCCCATCGGACAGCGTGTGTGTCACAAACCCCAGTGGACAGTGTGTGTGTGTCACAATACCCACTGGACAGTGTGTGTGTCATAAACACCATGGGACAGAGTTTGTGTCACAAACCCCATTGGACAGTGTGTATGTCAGAAACACCATTGGACAGTGTGTGTGTCACAAACCCCTTTGGAAAGCTTTTCTGTCACAATGCCCAGTGGACAGCGTGTGTGTCAAAACCCAATAGGACACTGAGTGTGTCACAAAAACAACTGGACAGTGTGCGTGTCACAAACCCCATTAGACATATTGTGTGTCACAAACCCCTTGGGACAGTGTGTGTGTCACAAACCCCATTGGACAGCGTGTGTGTCAGAAACACCTTTGGACAGTGTGTGTCACAAACCCCATTGGACAGGGTGTGTGTGTCGCAATACCCATTGGACAGTGTGTATGTCACAAACCTCATTGGACAGAGTTTGTGTCACAAACCCCAGTGGACAGTGTGTATGTTAGAAACACCATTGGAAAGTGTATGTGTCACAAAACCCATTGGACATCGTGTGTGTCACAAACCCCTTTGGACAGTGTGTGTGTCACAAACACGATTGGACAGCGAGTGTGTTCACAAACCACATTGGCCAGCGTGTTTTTCACAGGACCCATTGGACAGAGGGTGTGTGTCACAAAGCCCATTCGACAGCGTGTGTGTCAGAATCCCCACTGCACAGCGTGTGTGTCATAAGCACCATTGGACAGCGTGTGTGTGTAACAATACCCATTGGACAGTGTGTGTGTGTCACAAAACCCATTAGATAGCCTGTGTGTCACAAACCCCTTTGGACAGTGTGTGCGTCACAAACCCCTTTGGACAGTGTGTGTTTCACAAACCCCATTGGAGAGCGTGTGTGTGTCATAATCCCCATTGGACAGCGTGTGTGTGTCACAAACCCTATTGGACAGTGTGTATGACACAATCCTCATTGGACAGCATCTTTGTCACAAACACAATTGGACAGAGTGTGTGTCACAAACACTATTGGACAGGGTGTGTGTCACAAACCCCATTGGACAGTGTGTGTGTCACAAACCCCATTCGAAATCGTGTGTGTCACAAACCCCTTTGGACAGTGTGTGTGTCACAAACCCCATTGGACAGAGTGTGCGTCACAAACTCCACTGGACAGCGTGTGTGTCACAGACACCCATGGACAGTGTGCGTGTCACAGACCCCATTGGACATCATCCGTGTCACAAACCCCTTTGGACAGTGTGTTTGTCACAAACACCATTTGACAGAGTGTGTGTCACAAGCCCCATTGCACAGCGTGTGTGACACAATCCCCATTGGACAGAGTGTGTTTCACAAATCCCATTGGACAGGATGTGTGTGTCATAATACCCATTGGACAGTGTGTGTGCCACAAACCTCATTGGCCATAGTTTGGGTCACAAACCCCCGTGGACAATGTGTGTGTCACAAACACCCATGAACAGTGTGCGTGTCACAAACTCCATTGTACATCATGTGTGCCACAAACCCCTTTGGATAGTGTGCGTGTCACAAACCCCATTGGACAACGTGAATGTCACAAACCCTTTTGGAAAGTGTGTATGTCACAAACCCTATTGGACAGTGTGTGTGTCACAAAACCCAATGGATAGCATGTTTGTCACAAACCCTATTGGACAGAATGTGTGTCACAAGACCCATTGGACAGAGTGTATGTGTCACGAAGCCCATTGGACAGCGTGTGTGTCACAAACCCTATTGGACAGTATGAGTGTCACAAGACTCATTGGACAGAGTGTATGTGTCACAAAGCCCATTGGACAGGGTGTGTGTGTCACAATACCCTCTGGACACTGTGTGTGTCACAAAAACCCATGGACAGTGTGTGTGTCACAAATCCCATTGGACAGCGTGTGTGTGCCACAATCCCCATTGGACAGTGTGTGTGTCACAAACCCCATGGGACAGAGTGTCTGTCACGAACCCCATTGGACAGCGTACGTGTCACAAGCCCCATTGGACAGAGTGTGTGAGTCACAAACCCATTAGACAGCCTGTGTATCACAAACCCCTTTGGACAGTGTGTTTGTCACAAACACCTTTGGACAGCGTGTGTGTGTCACAATTCCCATTGGACAGTGTGTGTGTCACAAACCCCATTGGACAACGTGTCTGTCACAAACACCCATGGACAGTGTGTGTGTCAAAAACCCAATTGGACAGTGTGTGTGTGTCAGAATCCCCATTGGACAGAGTGTGTGTGTCAAAAACCCCATTAGAAAGTATGTGTTTCACAAACCCCATTGGATAGCATGTGAGTGTCACAAACCCCTTTGGACAGTGTAGTGTGTCACAAACCCCATTGGACAGTGTGTGTGTGTAAAAATCCCCATTGGACAGTGTGTCTGTCACAATATCCATTGGACAGCAAGTGTGTCACAAGACCATTGGACAGATTGTGTATGTCACAAAACCCACTGCACGAATCCCATTGGACAGCGTTTGTGTCACAAGCACCATTGGACAAGGTGTGTGTGTCACAAACCCCATTGGAAAGTGTATGTGTCACAAACCCCATTGGATAGCGTTTGTGTGGCACAAACACCATTGGACAGTGTGTGTGTCAAAAAACCCACTGGACAGCGTGTGTGTCACAAAACCCATTGGACAGCGTGTGTGTCACAAACCCCATTGGACACGTGTGTGTCACAATACCCTTTGGACAGTGTGTGTGTCACAAACCCCTTTGGACAGTGTGTGTGTCACAAACCCCATTGGACAGAGTTTGTGTGACAAACCCCATTGGACAGCGTGTGTATCATAAACCCCATTGGAAAGTGTATGTGTCACAAACAGCATTGGATAGTGTGTGTGTGTCACAAACCCTATTGGACAGCGTGTGTGTCACAAGCCCATTGGACAGAGTGTGTGTGTCAAAAAACCCACTAGACAGCATGTGTGTCATGAACCCCATTGGACAGCGTGTGTGTCTCAATCACCATTGGACAGAGTGTTTGTCTCACAAACCCTATTGGAAAGTGTATGTATCACAAACCCCATTGGAAAGCGTGTGTGTCACAATCCCCATTAGACAGCGTGTGTGTCACAAAACCCATTGGACAGCGTGTGTGTGTCACAATACCCACTGGACAGTGTGTGTGTCACAAACCCGTTTGGAGAGAGTTTGTGTCACAAACCCCATTGTACAGCGTGTTTGTCACAAGCCCTTTGGGCAGAGTGTGTGTGTCACAAACCCCATTGTACAGCGTGTTGGTCACAATCCCCATTTTACAGCGTGTGTGTCAGAAACCCCATTGGACAGAGTGAGTGTGACAAACCCCATTGGAGATCGTGTGTGTCACAAACCCCCCTGTACAATGTGCGTGTCACAAACCCCATTGGACAGCGTGTGTGTCAAAACCCCATTGGACAGTGCGTGTGTGACAAAACCCACTGGACAGCGTGTGTGTCACAAACACGCATGGACAGTGTGCTTGTCTCAAACCCCATTGGACAGCGTGTGTGTCACAAACACCCATGGACAGTGTGCGTGTCACAAACCCCATTGGACAACGTGTGTGTCACAAACCCCTTTGGACATTGTGTGTGTCACAAACCCCATGGGACAGAGTGTCTGTCATGAACCCCATTGGACAGCGTGCGTGTCACAAGCCCCATTGGACAGAGTGTGTGAGTCACACACCCTATTTGAAAGTGTGCATGTTCACAAACCCCATTGGAAAGAGTGTGTGTCACAAACCCCATTGGACAGCGTGTGTGTGTCACAAACCCCATTAGAAAGTGTGCGTGTCACAAACCCTATTGGATAGCATGTGTTTGTCACAAACCCTATTGGACAGTGCGTATGACACAATCCCCATTGGACAGCGTCTTTGTCACAAACCCAATAGGACAGAGTGTGTGCCACAAACACTATAGGACAGCGTGTGTGTGTCACAAGCCCATTGGACAGAGTGCGTGTGTCACAAAACCCACTGGACAGCCTGTGTGTCACGAACCCCATAGGACTGCGTGTGTGTCACAAACCCCATTGGACAGGGTGTGTGTGTCACAAACTCCACTGGACAGCGTGTGTGTCACAAACACCCATGGACAGTGTACGTGTCACAAACCTCATTGGACATCGTCTGTGTTACAAACCCATTGGACAGTGTGCGTGTCACAAACACCTTTGGACAGCGTGTGTGTCACAAACCCCTTTGGACAGTGTGTGTGTCACAAACCCCATTGGACCGCGTGTGTGTGTCACAATCCCATTGTACAGAGTGTGTGTGTCACAAACCCCATGGGATAGAGTGTGTGTCACGAACCCCATTGGACAGCGTGTGTGTCACAAGCGCCATTGGACAGCATGTGTGTCACAAACCCCATTGGACAGCGTGTGTGTGTCACAAACCCTATTGGACAGTGTGTGTGTCACAAAACCCACTGGATAGCGTGCGTGTCACAAACCCCGTTGGACAGAGTGTGTGTCACAAGCCCCATTGGATAGAGTGCATGTGTCACAAAGCCCATTGGACAGCGTGTGAGTCACAATCCCTATTGGACAGCGTATGTGTCACAAACCACGTTGGACAGGGTGTGTGTGTCACAATACCCATTGGACACTGTGTGTGCCACAAACCCCATTGGACAGTGTGTGTGTCACAAACTCCACTGGACAATGTGTGTGTCACAAACACCCATGGACAGTGTGCGTGTCACAAACCCCATTGGACATCGTGTGTGTCACAAACCCCTTTGGACAGTGTGTGTGTCACAAACCCCATTGGACAGTGTGTGTGTCACAAACACCCATGGACAGTGTGCGTGTCACAAACCCCATTGGACATCGTGTGTGTCACAAACCTCTTTGGACAGTGCCTGTGTCACAAACCTCTTTGGACAGTGTGTGTGTCACAAACCCCATTGGACAGCGTGTGTGCGTCACAATTCCCATTGGACAGTGTGTGTGTCACAAACCCCATGGGACAGAGTGTGTGTCACGAACCCCATTGGACAGCGTTTGTGTCACAAGCGCCATTGGACAGTGTGTGTTTTTCACAAACACCATTCGAAAGTGTATGTGCCACAAACCCCACTGGATAGCGTGTGTGTGTCACAAACCCTCCTGGTAAGTGTGTGTGACAGAAAACCCACTGGACAGCATGCGAATCTCAAACACCATTGGACAGCGTGTGTGTTACAAACCCCATGGGACAGCGTGTGTGTGCCACAAACCACATTGGAAAGTGTGTTTCACAAACCCCATTGGATAGCGTGTGTGTCAAAAACCCCATTAGAAAGTATGTGTGTCACAAACCCCATTGGTTAGCATGTGTGTGTCACAAGCCCTATTGGACAGTATGTATGTCACAATCACCATTGGACAGCGTCTTTTTCACAAACCCCATTAGACAACGTGTGTGTGTCACAATCCCCATTGGACAGTTTGTGTGTCACAATACCCATTGGACAGCAAGTGTGTCACAAGACCATTGGACAGATTGTGTATGTCACAAAACCCACTGCACAGCGTGTGTGTCACGAATCCCATTGGACAGCGTGTGTGTTTCAAGCAGCATTGGACAAGGTGTGTGTGTCACAAACCCCATTGGAAAGTGTATGTGTCACAAACCCCATTGGATAGCGTGTGTGTGTCACAAACACTATTGGACAGCGTGTGTGTCACAAAACCCACTGGACAGTGTGTGTGTCACAAACCCCATTGGACAGCGTGTGTGTCACAAACACCATTGGACAGCGTGTGTATCAAAAGCCACATTCGACAGAGTGTATGTGCCACAAACCCCACTGGACAGTGTGTGTGTCACAAAACCCATTGTATAGCGTGTGTGTGTTACAATCCCCATTAGAAAGTGTGTGTGTCACAAACCCCATTGGATAGTGTGTGTGTGTCACAAACCCTATTGGACAGTGTGTGTGTCACAAACACCCACGTAGAGTGTGAGTGTCACAAACCCCATTGGACAACTTGTGTGTCACAAACCCCTTTGGACAGTGTGTGTGTAAAAAGAATCATTGGACAGAGTGTGTGTGTCACAAACCCTGTTGGACAGTGTGTAGGTCACAATCCCCATTGGACAGCGTCTGTGTCACAAACCCCACTGGACAGCGTGTGTGTGTAACAAACCCCATTGGACAGCGTGTGTGTCACAAACACTATTGGGCAGCGTGTGTGTGTCACAGTCCCCATTGGACAGTGTGTGTTTCACAAACACTCTTCGACAGTGTGGTTGTCAGGAACCCCATTGGACATCGTTTGTGTCAGAAACCCCTTTGGACAGTGTGTGTGTCACAAGCACCATTGGACAGAGTGTGTGTGTCACAAACCCCTTTGGAAAGTGTATGTGTCATAAACCCCATTGAATAGCGTGTGTGTGTCACAAACCCTATTGGACGGTGTGTGTGTCACAAAACACGCTGGACATCGTGTGTGTCACAAACCCCATTGGAAAGTGTGTGTGTCACAAAACCCTTTGGATATTGTGTGTGTGTCACAATCCCCATTGGACAGTGTGTGTGTCACAAACCCCATAGGACTGAGTGTGTCTCACGAACCCCATTGGACAGTGTGTGTGTCACAAGCGCCATTGGACAGAGTGTGTATCTCAAAAACCCCATTGGAAAGTGTAGGTGTCACAAACCCCATTGGATAGTGTGTGTGTGTCACAAACCCTCCTGGTCAGCGTATGTGTCACAAACCCCATGGGACAGCGTGAGTGTGTCACAAATATAATTGGACAGCGTGTGTGTCACAAACCCCTTTGGACAGCGTGTGTGTCACAAACCCCATTGGATCTCGTGTGTGTGTCAAAATCCCCATTAAAAATTATGTGTGTCACAAACCCCATTGGACAGTGTGTGTGTCATAAACGCTATTGGACAGTGTGTATGTCACAATCCCCATTGGACAGCGTCTGTGTCACAAACCCCGTTGGACAGGGTGTGTGTCACAAACACGATTGGACAGTGTGTGTGTGTCACAATCTCCATTGGACAGTGTGTGTCTCACACACCCCATTGGACAGCGTTTGTGTCACAAACCCCATTGGACAGTGTGTGTGTCACAAACCGCATTGGACAGAGTTTGTGTTTAACAATACCGTTTGGACAGTGTGTGTATCACAAACCCCATTGGATAGTTTGTGTGTCACAAACCATATTGGACAGAGTTTGTGTTTAACAATACCCATTGGGCAGCGTGTGTGTCACAAACCCCCGTGGACAATGTGTGTGTCACGAACGCCATTGGACAGTGTGTGTGTCACAAACGCCACTGGACAGCGTGTCTGTCACAAACACTCATGGACAGTGTGCGTGTCAAAACCCCATTGGACATCGTGTCTGTCACAAACCCTTTTGGACAGTGTGTGTGTCACAAACCCCACTGGGCAGCGTGTGTTTCATAAAAACCCATGGACAGTGTGCGTGTCACAAACACCATTGGGCATCCTATGTGTCACAAACCCCTTTGGACATTGTGTGTGTCACAAACACCATTGGACAGCGTGTGTGTGTCACAATCTCCATTGGATAGCGTGTGTGTGTTACAAACCCTCCTGGTCAGTGTGTGTGTCACAAAACCCATTGGACAGCATGCGTGTCACAAACACCATTGGACAGCGTGTGTGTAACAAACCCAGTTGGTCAGCGTGTGTGTCACAAACCCAATGGGACAGCATGTGTGCGTCACATACCCCATTGGAAAGTGTGTATGTCACAAACCCCATTGGACAGAGTTTGTGTTTAACATTACCCATTGGACAGTGTGTGTATCACAAACCCCATTGGACACTGTGTGTGTCACAAACCCCATTGGACATCATGTGTGTCGTAAACCCATTTGCACAGTGTGTGTTTCACAAACCCCACTGGACAGCGTGTGTGCCACAAACACCCATGGACAGTGTGCGTGTCACAATCCCCATTGGACATCGTGTGTGTCACAAACCCCTTTGGGCAGTGTGTGTTTCACAAACCCCATTGCACAGTTTTTGTGTGTCACAATCCCCATTGGTCAGTGTGTGTGTCACAAACCCCATTGGAAAGAGTGTGTGTCACAAACCCCATTGGACAGCGTGTGTGTCACAAACACCCATGGACAGTGTGCGTGTCACAAACCTCATTGGACATCGTCTGTGTCACAAACCCATTTGGACAGTGTGCGTGTCACAAACACCTTTGGACAGCGTGTGTGTCACAAACACCCATGTACAGTGTTCGTGCCACAAACCCCAGTGGACAATGTTTATGTTACAAACCCCTTTGGACAGTGTGTGTGTCACAAACCCCATTGGACAGCGTGTGTGTGTCACAATCCCCAGTGGACAGAGTGTGTGTCACGAACCCCATTGGACAGCGTGTGTGTCACAAGCACCATTGGACAGCATATGTGTCACATACCCCATTGGACAGGGTGTGTGTGTCAAAATCCCCATTGGACAGGGTGTGTGTGTCACAATACCCTTTGGACATTGTGTATGTCACAAACCTCATTGGATAGAGTTTGTGTTCACAAACCCCCGTGGACACTGTGTGTGTCACAAACACCCATGGACAGTGTGCGTGTCACAAACCCCATTGGATATCGTGTGTGTCACAAACACGATGGACAGTGTGTGTGTCACAAACCCCATTGGACAGAGTTTGTCTCACCAACCCCCGTGGTCACTGTGTGTCTCACAAAAACCATTGGACAGCGTGTGTGTGTCACAAACCCTATTGGACAGTGTGTGTGTCACAAAACCCACTGGATAGCGTGCGTGTCACAAACCCCATTGGACAGAGTGTGTGTCACAAGCCCCATTGGACAGAGTGTATGTGTCACAAAGCCCATTGGACAGCGTGTGAGTCACAATCCCTATTGGACAGCGTATGTGTCACAAACCCCGTTGGACAGGGTGTCTGTGTCACAATACCCACTGGACAGTGTGTGTGCCACAAACCTCATTGGAGAGAGTTTGTGTACAAACCCCCGTGGACACTGTGTGTGTCACAAACCCCATTGCACAGTGTGTGTTTCACAAACTCCACTGGACAATGTGTGTGTCATAAACACCCATGGACAGTGTGCGTGTCACAAACCCCTTTGGACACCGTGTGTGTCACAAACCCCATTTGACAGAGTGTCTGTCACGAACCCCATTGGACAGCGTTTGTGTCACAAGCCCCATTGGACAGAGTGTGTGTGTCACAAACCCCATTAGAAAGTGTGCCTGTCACAAAACCCATTGAATAGCGTGTGTGTGTCACAAACCCCATTGGATAGCGTGTGTGTGTCACAAACCCCATTAGAAAGTGTGTGTGTCACAAACCCCATTAGACAGAGTGTCTGTCACGAAGCCCATTGGACAGAGTGTGTGAGTCACAAACCCCTTTAGAAAGAGTGTGTGTCACAAACCCCATTGGATGGCGTGTGTGTGTAACAATACCCATTGGACAATGTGTGTGTCACACACCCCATTGGACAGATTGTGTGTCATAAACCCCATAGGACAGTGTGTGTGTGTCACAATCCCCATTGGACAGCGTGTGTGTCTGTCACGGAGGCAACCCACAGGTCAATTTAAGGGACAACACGGTCCAAAACCACTTTTATTGAACCGGTTAAAAACAGGGTTTTAGCACTCCAAAAGTGACTTAAATACAGGTTCGGATATCAGTTGAGGAAATTATTTGAGGGGCAGCCACTGATATAACCAACAGGCGGTCCACAATGTGCATGCACGTGGCTTCACCAAAACAATGCCGGAGCCGTCCCTGAGTCCCGGAGGAATACACACTTGCCTAAACGGGGGTGCGGGATTATTTTTACAGAGATACACGTACTCGTAGTGAGTACGGAAAGTGTGCACTCGCGATTCTGCGAGTGCAAATTTACAATACGCTCGCAGTCCTGCGAGAGTTATTTTACACGTGCAAATGTGCACGGAATCCTACACGTGCTTATGTGGAAGCACGGGAGGAAATTACACTCGCGACTGTGCGAGGGGCTCTCGGCGGCCACTCGCGATTGTGCGAGGAAATAAAATACTTGTGCAAATGTGCACGGAAAGAAAATACACCCGCGATTCTGCGAGGATTAATTTTACACGTGCAAATGTGCACGACAAGTATAAATATACTCGCAATCCTGCGAGAAGTTTTACTTACACCCGTGGTGGCGAGGCAAGCGGAGTCTCCATCCCGGGGAGGGGGGGCTCTCCTGGCGGCAGTGGCTAAGCTCGTACTCCAAGAGACCCCCACACAAAATGGGGCTTAGGTCTCGACGAGAGTCCCGTTTTTATCTGGTCAGATCTGACTGTAGGCACTCTAGAAGCTTCTCTGCACCCCCCACACTGGCTGTGGGTGCCCCTGAAGCCTCCAAACATCCCCCACACTGGGCGCGGCTCAGTGTGCCTTGGCACCCCCTTCTTCTAATGTCCCAGGAGCCAGGGTGCTCTGGGCCAAAACAAAAGAAGCTGTTAGCGTCAAGTAGCAGAGAAAGAGTGAAGGAGGGAGGGGGGTTGCATTCTGCGACAGTGTCAAAACCCAATTGGACAGTGTGTGTGTCACAAAACCCACTGGACAGCGTGTGTGTCACAAACACCCATGGACAGTGTAAGTGTCACAATCCCCATCGGATTGCGTGTGTGTCACAAACCCCTATGGACAGTGTATTTGTCACAAATCCAATTGTATAACATGTGTGTTCACAATCCCATTGGACAGATTGTTTTTCACAAGACCCATTGGACAGAGTGTGTGTGTCACAAAGCCCATTGGACAGCGTGTGTTTCACAGTCCCCATTGGACAGCGTGTGTGTCACAATCCCCATTGGATAGAGTGTGTGTCACAAACACCCCTGGACAGCGTGGGTGTCACAAACACCCATGGACAGTGCGCGTGTTACAAACCCCGTTTGACGTCGTGTGTGTCACAAAGACCTTTGGACAGTGTGTGTGTCACAAACGCTACTAGACAGCGTGTGTGTCACAAACACCCATGGACAGTGTGTGTGTCACAAATCCCATTGGACAGCGTGTGTGTGTCATAATCCCCATTGGACAGTGTGTGTGTCACAAACCCCATGGGACAGAGTGTGTGTCACGATCCCCATTGGTCAGTGTGTGTGTCACAAACCCCATGGGACAGAGTGTGTGTCACGAACCCCATTGGACAGCGTGTGTGTCAAAAACACCACTGGACAGAGTGTGAGTGTTACAAACCCCATTGGATAGCGTGTGTGTGTCACAAACCCTATTGGACAGTGTGAGTGTCACAAACCCCATTGAACAGTATGTGTGTCACGAACCCCGTGGAACAGGGTGTGTGTCACAAGACCCACTGGACAGATTGTGTGTCATAAACTCCATTGGACAGCGTGTGTATGTCACAATCCCCATTGGACAGCGTGTGTGTCAAAACCCAATTGGACAGAGTTTGTGTCACAAAACCCACTGGACAGCGTGTGTGTGTCACAATCCCCATTGGACAGTGTGTGTGTCACAAACACCATTGGACAGAGTGTGTGTCACAAACCCTTTTGGACAGTGTGTGTGTCACAAACCCAATTGGACAGCGTGTGTGTGTCACAATCCCCATTGGACAGTGTGTGTGTCACAATCCCAATTGGATAGATTGTGTGTGTCACAAACCCCCGTGGACACTGTTTGTGTCACAAACCCCATTGGACAGTCTGTGTGTCACAAACCCCACTAGACAGCGTGTGTGTCATAAACACCCATGGACAGTGTGCATGTCACAAACCCCATTGGACATCGTGTGCGTCACAAACCCTTATGGACTTTGTGTGTGTCAGAAACCCCACGGGACAGCGTGTGTGTCACAAACACCCATGGAGGGTGCGCGTGTCACAAACCCGTTGGACATCGTGTGTGTCACAAACCCCTTTGGACAGTGTGTGTGTCACAAACCCCATGGGACAGAGTGTGTGTCACGAACCCCATTGGACAGCGTGTGTGTCACAAATCCCATTGGATAGCGTGTGTGTTTCACAAAACCCATTAAACAGTGTGCGTGTCACAAACCCCATTGGATATCGTGTGTGTGTCACAAACCCCATTAGAAAGTGTGCGTGTCACAAACCCCATTTGAAAGTGTGTGTGTCACAAACCCCATTGGATAGCGTGTGTGTCACTAGCTCATTGGACAGAGTGTGTGTGTCACAAAACCACTGGACAGCGTGTGTGTCACTGACCCCTTTGGACAGCGTGTGTGTCACAAACCTCATTGGATAGATTGTGTGTGTCACGAACCCTATTGGACAGTGTGTATGTCACAATCCCCATTGGAGAGCGTCTGTGCCACAAACCCATTGGACAGCGCGGGTGTCACAAACATCATTGGACAGCGTGTGTGTGTCACAATCCGCACTGGAAAGTGTATGTGTCACAAACCCCATTGGACACCGTGTGTGTGTCACAAAGCCAATTATTGCCGAGTGTGTGTCACAAACATCACTGGACAGTGCGTGTGTCACAAACCCCATTGGACAGCGTGTGTGTCACAAACCTTCCTGGTCAGTGTGTGTGTGACAAACCCCATTGAAAAGTGTGTGTGTCACAAACCCCATTGGAAAGTATGTGTGTCACAAACACCATTGGACAGCGTGTGTGTCATAAACCCCATTGGACAGCGTGTGTGTGTCACAATTCCCATTGGACAGTGTGTGTGTCACAAACCCCATGGGACAGATTGTGTATCACAAACACTATTGGACAGCGTTTGTGTCACAAGCCCATTGGACAGAGAGTGTGTGTCAGAAAACCCACTGGACAGTGTGTGTCACGAACCCCATCGGACAGCGTGTGTGTCAAAAACACCACTGGACAGAGTGTGGTGTCACAAACCCCATTGGAAAGTGTATGTGTCACAAATACCATTGGATAGCGTGTGTGTGTTACAAACCCTATTGGACAGCGTGTGTTTCACAAACCCCATTGGACAGTGTGTGTGTCACAAACCCTATCGGACAGTGTGTGTGTGTTACAATACCCATTGGACAGGGTATGTGTCACAAACTCCATTGGACAGAGTGTGTGTGTGACAAACCCCATTGGACAGTGTGTGTGTCATAACCCCCATTTCACAGCCTGTGTCTCACAAACCCCTTTGGACAGCGCGTGTGTGTTACATTCCCTATTGGACAGCATGTGTGTCACAAACCCCACTGGATAACGTGTGTGTCACAGACCCTGTTAGACAGTGTGTGTGTCACAAACCCCACGTGTCAGCGTAGTGTGTCACGAACCCCATTGGACACCTTGTGTGTCACAAGACCCTTTGGACGAAGTGTGTGTTTCACAAACCCCATTGGACAGCGTGTGTGTCACAAACACCATTAGACAGCGTGTGTGTGTCACAATACCCATTGGACAGTGCGTGTGTCACAAACCCCATTAGATAGCGTGTGTGTGTCACAAACCCCATTGAACAGTGTGTGTGTCACAAACCCCCCTGGACAGCGTGTGTGTCACAAACCCTATTGGACAGCGTGTGTGTCACAATACCCATTGGAGAGAGTGTGTGTGTCACAAAACCCATTGGATAGCGTGTGTGTCACAAACCCCATTTGATAGCGTGTGTGTGTCACAAGCCATCTTGGACAGTGTGTGTGTCAAAAACCCCACTGGACAGCGTGTCTGTCACGAACCCCACTGGATAGCTTGTATGTCACAAGACCAATTGGACAGAGTGTGTGTGTCACAAACCCCACTGGACAACGTGTGTGTGTCACAATCCCCATTGGACAGTGTGTGTGTGTCACAAAACCCTTTGGACAGACTGTGTGTCACAAACACTATTGGACAGCTTTTATGTCACAAACCCATTGGACAGAGTGTGTGTGTCACAAAACCCACTTGACAGTGTGTGTTTCATGAACCCCACTGGACAGTGTGTGTGTCACAAACCCCACTGGACATCGTGTCTGTCACAAACACCCATGGACAGCGTGCGTGTCACAAACCCCATTGGACATGGTGTGTGTCACAAACCTATTTGGACAGAGTATTTGTCACAAACACTATTGGACAGCGTGTGTGTCACAATCCCCATTGGACAGTGTGTGTGTCACAAACCCCATTGGACAGCGTGTGTTTGTCACAAAACCCATTGGACAGTGTGTGTGTCACATACCCTATTGGACAGAGTTTGTGTCACAAACCCCATTGGACAGCGTGTGTGTGAGAAACCCCATTGGACAGCGTGTGTGTAACAAACGCCATTGGATAGCGTGTCTGTGTCACAAACCCCATTAGAAAGTGTGAGTGTCACAAACCCCATTGGATAGTGTGTGTGTGTCACAAACCCTATTGGACTGCGTGTGTGTCACAATCCCCATTGGACAGCGTGTGTGTCACGAACCCCATTGGATAGCGTGTGTGTCACAAGACCCATTGGACAGCGTGTGAGTCACAAATCCTATTGGACAGCGTATGTGTGTCACTATACCCATTGGACAGTGTGTGTGTGTCACGTTCCTTCCTGGTCAGTGTGTGTGTCACAAACCCCTTTGGGCAGAGTATTTGTCACAAACACTATTGGACAGCGTGTGTGTCACAAGACCCATTGGATAGAGTGTATGTGTCACAAACCCCACTGGACAGCATGTGTGTCACAATCCCCATTGGACAGCGTGTGTGTCACAAACCCCATTGGACAGCGTGTGTGTGTCACAAAACCCATTGGACAGTGTGTGTGCCACATACCCTATTGGACAGAGTTTGTGTCACAAACCCCATTGGACAGCGTGTGTGTGAGAAACCCCATTGGACAGCGTGTGTGTAACAAACGCCATTGGATAGCGTGTCTGTGTCACAAACCCCATTAGAAAGTGTGAGTGTCACAAACCCCATTGGATAGTGTGTGTGTGTCACAAACCCTATTCGACTGCGTGTGTGTCACAATCCCCATTGGACAGCGTGTGTGTCACAAACCCCATTGGACAGCCTGTGTGTCACAAACACCATTGGACAGTGTGTGTGTCACAAACCCCATTGGACAGTGTGTGTGTCACAAGCCCATTGGACAGAGTGTGTGTTTCACAAAACCCACTGGACAGCGTGTGTGTCACAAGACCCATTGGACAGAGTGTGTTTGTCACAAACCCCATTGGACAGAGTGTGTGGGTCAGAAACTCCATTGGAAAGTT
This sequence comes from Columba guinea, assembly GCA_032206185.1. Classification (NCBI taxonomy): domain Eukaryota; kingdom Metazoa; phylum Chordata; class Aves; order Columbiformes; family Columbidae; genus Columba; species Columba guinea. The sequence continues at coordinate 1,354,278 of JAVLUU010000053.1, read as the reverse complement.
TATTTGTCACACAGCCCATTGGATAGCGTGTGTGTGTCACAAACCCTATTGGACAGTGTGTGTGTCACGAAACCCACTGGACAGCGTGTGTGTCACAATCCCCATTGGATAGCGTGTGTGTCGCAAACCGCAATATGACCGCATGTGTGTGTAACAATACCCATTGGACAGTGTGTGTGTGTCACAAACCCCATTGGACAGAGTGTGTGTCACAAACACCATTGGACAGTGTGTGTGTCACAAACCCCATTGGAAAGGGTGTCTGTGTAACAATCCCTCCTGGTCAGTGTTTGTGTCACAAAACCCATTGGACAGCGAGTGTGTCAGAAACACCATTGGACAGTGTGTGTCACAAATCCCATTGGACAGCGTGTGTGTCACAAACCACTTTGGACAGTGTCTGTGCAACAAACCCCATTGGACAGCGTGTGTGTGTCACAAAACCCACTGGACAGCGTGTGTGTCACGAACCCCATTGGACAGTGTGTGTGTCACAGGCACCATTGGACAGAGTTTGTGTGTCAGAAACCCCATTGGAAAGTGTATTTGTCACACAACCCGTTGGATAGCGTGTGTGTGACAAACCATATTGGACAGTGTGTGTGTCACAAAACCCGCTGGACAGCGTGTGTGTCAAAAAACCCATTGGACAGCATGTGTGTCACAAACCTCATTGGATAGCGTGTGTGAGTCACAAACTCCGTTGTACAGCGTGTTTGTCAGAAGCCTATTGGACAGCGTGTGTGTCACAAGCCCATTGGACAGAGTGTGTGTGTCACAAAACCCCGTGGACACTGTGTGTATCACGAACGCCATTGGACTGTGTGTGTGTCACAAACCCCCCTGGACACTTTGTGTGTCACAAACCCCAGTGGACAGCGTGTTTGTCACAAACACCCATGGACAGCATGCGTGTCACAAACCCTGTTGGACATCGTGTGTGTCACTAACCCCTTTGGACAGTGTGTGTGTCACAAACTCCTTTGTACAGTGTGCGTGTCACAAACCCCTTTGGATAGTGTGTGTGTCACAAATCCCATTGGACAGTGTGTGTGTCACAAACCCCATTCGACAGCGTGTGTGTCACAAGCACCATTGGACATAGTGTGTGTGTCACAAACCCCATTGGAAAGTGTATGTGTCACAAACCCCATTGGACAGTGTGTGTGCCACAAACCCTATTGGACAGTGTGTGTGTCACAAAACCCACTGGACAGCGTTTGTGTGACAAACCCCATTGGACAACGTTTGTGTCAAAATCCACATTGGACAGAGTATATATGTCACAAACCCACTGGACAGCATGTGTGTCACAATCCCCATTGGACAGCGTGTGTGTCACAAACCCATTGGACAGCGTGTGAGTCACAAACCCCATTAGACAGGGTGTGTGTCACAAACCCTATTGGACAGAGTTTGTGTCACAAACCCCATTGGACAGCGTCTGTGTCACAAACCCCATTGGAATGTGTCTATGTCACAAACCGCATTGGATAGCGTGTGTGTGTCACAAACCCCATTGTAGAGCGTGTTTGTCACAAGACCTTTATACAGACTGTGTGTCACAAACCACATTGCACATCGTCTATGTCACAATCCTCACTGGACAGCGTGTGTGTCGCAGACCCCATTGGACAGAGTTTGTGTCACAAACACCCATGGACAGCATGCGTGTCACAATCCCCATTGGACATCATGTGTATCACAAACCCCTTTGGACAGTGTGTGTGTCATAAACACCGTTGGATAGTGTGTGTGTTTCACAGACCCCATTGTACAGAGTGTATGTCACAAGCTCATTGGACAGTGTGTGTGTCACAATCCCTATTGGACAGCATCTGTGTCTCAAACTCCCGTGGACACTGTGTGTGTCACAAACCCCATTGGACAGTGTGTGTGTCACAAACCCCACTGGACATCGAATATTTAACAAACACCCATGGAAAGCGTGTGTGTCACAAACCCCATTGGAAAGTGTGTGTGCCACAAGCACCATTGGACAGCGTGTCTGTGTCACAATACACATTGGACGTGTGTGTGTCACAAACCCTCCTGGTCAGTGTGTGTATCACGAATCCCATTGGACAGCGTGTGTGTCACAATCCCCATTGAACAGCGTGTGTGTCAAATACCTCATTGGACAGTGTGTGTGTGTCACAATTCCTCCTGGTCAGTGTGTGTGTTACAAACCCCATTGGACAGCGTGTGTGTCAGAAACCTCATTGCATAATGTGTGCCACAAATCTCATTGGAAAGTGTATGTGTCACAAACCGCATTGTATCGCGTGTGTGTGTCACAAACCCCATTGGACACCGTGTGTGTCACAAGACCCATTGGACAGAGTGTGTGTCACAAACCCCATTTTACAGCGTGTTTGTCACAATCCCCATTGGACAGCGTGTGTGTCACAAAAGCCTTTGGACAGATTGTATGTGTCACAATCCTTATTGGACAGCGTGTGTGTCACAAGCACCATTGGACAGAGTGTTTGTGTCAGAAACCCCATTGGAAAGTGTATGTGTCACAAACCCCATTGGATAGCGTGTGTGTGTCACAAAACCTATTGGACAGTTTGTGTGTCACAAAACCCACTGGACAGCTTGTGTGTCACAATCCCCATTGGACAGCGTGCGTGTTTCATAATACCCATTGGACAGTGTGTGTGGCACAAACCCCATTGGACAGAGTTTGTGCCACAAACCCCATTGGAAAGTGTATGTGTCACAAACCGCATTGTATAGCGTGTGTGTGTCATGAACCCCATTGGACAGCGTGTGTGTCACAAGACCCATTGGACAGCGTGTGTGTCAGAAGCCCATTGGATATAGTGTGTGTGTAACAAAACCCCGTGGACAATGTGTGTGTCACAAACCTCCTTGGACATCGTGTATGTCACAAATCCCTTTTGACAGTGTGTGTTTCCCAAACCCCCATTGGACAGCGTAAGTGTCACAAACCCCATTGGACAGCCTCTGTGTGTCACAAACCCCATTGGACAGTGCGCGTGTGTAACAATACCCATTAGACGGTGTGGAGTGTCACAAACCCTATTGAACAGCGTGTGTGTCACAAACCCTGTGCACACTGTGTGTGTCACAAACCCCATTGGAGAGTGTGTGTGTCACAAAACCAATTGGACAGCGTTTGTGTTTAACAATAGCCATTGGACAGTGTGTGTGTCACAAACCCCATTAGACAGCATGTGTGTCACAAACCCCTGTAAACACTGTGTGTGTCACGAACGCCATTGGACAGTATGTGTGTCATAATCCCCAGTGGACAGCGTGTGTGTCAAAACCCCATTGGACAGTGTGTGTGTGACAAAACCCACTGGACAGAGTGTGTGTCACAAACACCCATGGACAGTGTGAGTGTCACAAACCCCATTGGATAGGGTCTGTGTCACAAACACCTTTGGACAGTGTGTGTGTCAGAAACCCCATTCGACAGCGTGTGTGTGTCACAATCAACATTGGACAGTGTGGGTGTCACAATCCCCATTGGACAGCGTGTGTGTCACTAACCCCGTGCACACTGTGTGTGTCACAAACCCCATTGGACAGTGTGTGTGTCATTAACTCCACTGGACAGCGTGTGTGTCACAAACAAGGATGGACAGTGTGCGTGTCACAAACCCCATTTTACATCGTGTGTGTCACAAACCCCTTTGGACAGTGTGTGTGTCACAAACCCCATTGGACAGCGTGTGTTTTTCAAAAAACCCATTAGAAAGTATGTGTGTCACAAACCCCTCTGGATAGCATGTGTATATCACATACCCGATTGGACAGTGTGTATGTCACAATCCCCATTGGACAGCGTTTGTGTCAAAAACCCCATTGGACAGCGTGTGTGTCACAAACACCATTGGACAGCGTGTGTGTGTCACAATCCCCATTGGACAGTGTGTGTGTCACAAATCCCATTGGAGAGAGTTTGTGTCACAAACCCCATAGGAAAGTGTGAGTGTCACAAACCCCGTTGGATAGCGTATGTGTGTCACAAACCCTATTGGACAGAGTGTGTGTGTCACAAACCCCATTGGACAGCGTGTGTGTCACCAAGCCCATTGGACAGCGTGTGTGTCAGAAACCCCATTGGACAGTGTGTGTCACAAATACCATTGGACAGCGTGTGTGTGACAAATACCATTGGACAGCGTGTGTGTCACAAACCCCTTTGGACAGTGTGTGTGTCACAAACCACATTGGACATCGTGTGTGTGTCACAATCCCCATTGGTCAGTGTGTGTGTCACAAACCCCATTGGACTGCGTGTGTGTCACAAACCACTTTGGACAGAGTGTGTGTCACAAACCCCATTTGAAAGCATTTGTGTGTCACAATCCCCATTGGACAGTGTGTGTGTCACAATCCCCATTGGACAGTGTTTGTGTCACAAACCCAATTGGAAACTGTTTGTGTCACAAACCCCCGTGGACACGGTGTGTGTCACAAACCCCATTGGACAGTGTGTTTGTCACAAACTCCACTAGACAGTGTGTGTGTCACAAACCCCATTATAAAGTGTGCGTGTCACAAACCCCATTGGATAGCGTGTGTGTGTCCAAACCCTTTTGGAGAGTGTGTAGGTAACAATCCCCATTGGACAGCATCTGCGTCACAAACTGCATTGGACAGCGTGTGTGTCAGAAACACCCATGGACAGTGTGCGTGTCACAAACCCCATTGGACATCGTGTGTGTCACGAACCCCATTGGACAGCGTTTCTATCACACTCCCCATTGGACAGCGTGTGTGTGTCACAATCCCCATTGGAAGGAGTGTGTGTCACGAACCCCTTTGGACAACGTGTGTGTCACAAGCGCCACTGGACAGAGTGTCTGTGTCACAAACCCCATTGGACGGTGTGTGTGTCACAAACCCCACTAGACAGCGTGTGTGTCACAAACACCCATGGATAGTGTGCCTGTCACAAACCCCATTGGACAGCGTGTGTGTGTCACAATCCCCGTTGGTCAGTGTGTGTGTCACAAACCCCATTGGACAGCGTGTGTGTCACAAACCCCATTGGACAGCGTGTGTGTGTCACAAACCCCATTGGAAAGCATGTGTGTGTCACAAACCCCATTGGACAGCGTGTGTGTCACAAACACCCATGGACAGTGTGCGTGTCACAAACCCCATTGGACATCGTGTGTGTCACAAACCCCATTGGATAGCGTGTGTGTGTCACAAACCCCATTATAAAGTGTGCGTGTCACAAACCCCATTGGATAGCGTGTGTGTGTCACAAGCCCTTTTGGACAGTGTGTTGGTCACAATCCCCATTTTACAGCATCTGTGTCACAAACCCCATTGGACAGCGTGTGTGTCACAAACACCATTGGAGAGCGTCTGTGTGTCACAATCCCCATTGGAGAGTGTGTGTGTCACAAAACCCATTGGATAGCATGTGTGTGTGACAAACCCCATTGGACAGCGTGTGTTTACAAACCCCATGCACACTGTGTGTGTCACAAACCCCATTGGACAGTGTGTGTGTCATAAACTTGACTGGACAGTGTGTGTGTCACAAACACCATTGGACAGCGTGTGTGTATCACAAACCCCATTGGAGAGAGTTTGTGTCACAAACCCCATTAGAAAGTGTGTGTGACACAAACCACATTAGGCAGAGTGTGTGTGTGACAAAGCCCATTAGACAGCGTGTGTGTCACAAACCCCTTTGAACAGTGTGTGTGTCACAAACTCCATGGGACAGAGTGTGTGTCACAAACACTATTGGACAGCGTGTGTGTCACAAGCCCATTGGAAAGAGTGTGTGTGTCACAAAACCCACTGGATAGTGTGTGTGTCACGAACATCATTGCACAGCGTGTGTGTCACAAGCACCATTGGACAGAGTGTGTGTGTCACAAACACCATAGGATAGCGTGTGTGTGTGACAAACCCTATTGGAGACTGTGTGTGTCACAACACCCATTGGACAGTGTGTGTGTCACAAACCCCATTGGACAGAGCTTGTTTCACAAACCTCATTGGACAGCATGTCTGTCACAAACACCCATGGACAGCGTGCGTGTCACAATCCCCATTGGACATCATGTGTATCACAAACCCCTTTGGACAGTGTGTGTGTCATAAACACCGTTGGATAGTGTGTGTGTTTCACAGACCCCATTGTACAGAGTGTATGTCACAAGCTCATTGGACAGTGTGTGTGTCACAATCCCTATTGGACAGCATCTGTGTCTCAAACTCCCGTGGACACTGTGTGTGTCACAAACCCCATTGGACAGTGTGTGTGTCACAAACCCCACTGGACATCGAATCTTTAACAAACACCCATGGAAAGCGTGTGTGTCACAAACCCCATTGGAAAGTGTGTGTGCCACAAGCACCATTGGACAGCGTGTCTGTGTCACAATACACATTGGACGTGTGTGTGTCACAAACCCTCCTGGTCAGTGTGTGTATCACGAATCCCATTGGACAGCGTGTGTGTCACAATCCCCATTGAACAGCGTGTGTGTCAAATACCTCATTGGACAGTGTGTGTGTGTCACAATTCCTCCTGGTCAGTGTGTGTGTCACAAACCCCATTGGACAGCGTGTGTGTCAGAAACCTCATTGCATAATGTGTGCCACAAATCTCATTGGAAAGTGTATGTGTCACAAACCGCATTGTATCGCGTGTGTGTGTCACAAACCCCATTGGACAGCGTGTGTGTCACAAGACCCATTGGACAGAGTGTGTGTCACAAACCCCATTTTACAGCGTGTTTGTCACAATCCCCATTGGACAGCGTGTGTGTCACAAAAGCCTTTGGACAGATTGTATGTGTCACAATCCTTATTGGACAGCGTGTGTGTCACAAGCACCATTGGACAGAGTGTTTGTGTCAGAAACCCCATTGGAAAGTGTATGTGTCACAAACCCCATTGGATAGCGTGTGTGTGTCACAAAACCTATTGGACAGTTTGTGTGTCACAAAACCCACTGGACAGCTTGTGTGTCACAATCCCCATTGGACAGCGTGCGTGTTTCATAATACCCATTGGACAGTGTGTGTGGCACAAACCCCATTGGACAGAGTTTGTGCCACAAACCCCATTGGAAAGTGTATGTGTCACAAACCGCATTGTATAGCGTGTGTGTGTCATGAACCCCATTGGACAGCGTGTGTGTCACAAGACCCATTGGACAGCGTGTGTGTCAGAAGCCCATTGGATATAGTGTGTGTGTAACAAAACCCCGTGGACAATGTGTGTGTCACAAACCTCCTTGGACATCGTGTATGTCACAAATCCCTTTTGACAGTGTGTGTTTCCCAAACCCCCATTGGACAGCGTAAGTGTCACAAACCCCATTGGACAGCCTCTGTGTGTCACAAACCCCATTGGACAGTGCGCGTGTGTAACAATACCCATTAGACGGTGTGGAGTGTCACAAACCCTATTGAACAGCGTGTGTGTCACAAACCCTGTGCACACTGTGTGTGTCACAAACCCCATTGGAGAGTGTGTGTGTCACAAAACCAATTGGACAGCGTTTGTGTTTAACAATAGCCATTGGACAGTGTGTGTGTCACAAACCCCATTGGACAGCATGTGTGTCACAAACCCCTGTAAACACTGTGTGTGTCACGAACGCCATTGGACAGTATGTGTGTCATAATCCCCAGTGGACAGCGTGTGTGTCAAAACCCCATTGGACAGTGTGTGTGTGACAAAACCCACTGGACAGAGTGTGTGTCACAAACACCCATGGACAGTGTGAGTGTCACAAACCCCATTGGATAGGGTCTGTGTCACAAACACCTTTGGACAGTGTGTGTGTCAGAAACCCCATTCGACAGCGTGTGTGTGTCACAATCAACATTGGACAGTGTGGGTGTCACAATCCCCATTGGACAGCGTGTGTGTCACTAACCCCGTGCACACTGTGTGTGTCACAAACCCCATTGGACAGTGTGTGTGTCATTAACTCCACTGGACAGCGTGTGTGTCACAAACACGGATGGACAGTGTGCGTGTCACAAACCCCATTTTACATCGTGTGTGTCACAAACCCCTTTGGACAGTGTGTGTGTCACAAACCCCATTGGACAGCGTGTGTTTTTCAAAAAACCCATTAGAAAGTATGTGTGTCACAAACCCCTCTGGATAGCATGTGTATATCACATACCCGATTGGACAGTGTGTATGTCACAATCCCCATTGGGCAGCGTTTGTGTCAAAAACCCCATTGGACAGCGTGTGTGTCACAAACACCATTGGACAGCGTGTGTGTGTCACAATCCCCATTGGACAGTGTGTGTGTCACAAATCCCATTGGAGAGAGTTTGTGTCACAAACCCCATAGGAAAGTGTGAGTGTCACAAACCCCGTTGGATAGCGTATGTGTGTCACAAACCCTATTGGACAGAGTGTGTGTGTCACAAACCCCATTGGACAGCGTGTGTGTCACCAAGCCCATTGGACAGCGTGTGTGTCAGAAACCCCATTGGACAGTGTGTGTCACAAATACCATTGGACAGCGTGTGTGTGACAAATACCATTGGACAGCGTGTGTGTCACAAACCCCTTTGGACAGTGTGTGTGTCACAAACCACATTGGACATCGTGTGTGTGTCACAATCCCCATTGGTCAGTGTGTGTGTCACAAACCCCATTGGACTGCGTGTGTGTCACAAACCACTTTGGACAGAGTGTGTGTCACAAACCCCATTTGAAAGCATTTGTGTGTCACAATCCCCATTGGACAGTGTGTGTGTCACAATCCCCATTGGACAGTGTTTGTGTCACAAACCCAATTGGAAACTGTTTGTGTCACAAACCCCCGTGGACACGGTGTGTGTCACAAACCCCATTGGACAGTGTGTTTGTCACAAACTCCACTAGACAGTGTGTGTGTCACAAACCCCATTATAAAGTGTGCGTGTCACAAACCCCATTGGATAGCGTGTGTGTGTCCAAACCCTTTTGGAGAGTGTGTAGGTAACAATCCCCATTGGACAGCATCTGTGTCACAAACTGCATTGGACAGCGTGTGTGTCAGAAACACCCATGGACAGTGTGCGTGTCACAAACCCCATTGGACATCGTGTGTGTCACGAACCCCATTGGACAGCGTTTCTATCACACTCCCCATTGGACAGCGTGTGTGTGTCACAATCCCCATTGGAAGGAGTGTGTGTCACGAACCCCTTTGGACAACGTGTGTGTCACAAGCGCCACTGGACAGAGTGTCTGTGTCACAAACCCCATTGGACGGTGTGTGTGTCACAAACCCCACTAGACAGCGTGTGTGTCACAAACACCCATGGATAGTGTGCCTGTCACAAACCCCATTGGACAGCGTGTGTGTGTCACAATCCCCGTTGGTCAGTGTGTGTGTCACAAACCCCATTGGACAGCGTGTGTGTCACAAACCCCATTGGACAGCGTGTGTGTGTCACAAACCCCATTGGAAAGCATGTGTGTGTCACAAACCCCATTGGACAGCGTGTGTGTCACAAACACCCATGGACAGTGTGCGTGTCACAAACCCCATTGGACATCGTGTGTGTCACAAACCCCATTGGATAGCGTGTGTGTGTCACAAACCCCATTATAAAGTGTGCGTGTCACAAACCCCATTGGATAGCGTGTGTGTGTCACAAGCCCTTTTGGACAGTGTGTTGGTCACAATCCCCATTTTACAGCATCTGTGTCACAAACCCCATTGGACAGCGTGTGTGTCACAAACACCATTGGAGAGCGTCTGTGTGTCACAATCCCCATTGGAGAGTGTGTGTGTCACAAAACCCATTGGATAGCATGTGTGTGTGACAAACCCTATTGGACAGTGTGTGTGTCACAAACCCCATTGGACAGCGTGTGTTTAAAAACCCCATGCACACTGTGTGTGTCACAAACCCCATTGGACAGTGTGTGTGTCATAAACTTGACTGGACAGTGTGTGTGTCACAAACACCATTGGACAGCGTGTGTGTTTCACAAACCCCATTGGAGAGAGTTTGTGTCACAAACCCCATTAGAAAGTGTGTGTGACACAAACCACATTAGGCAGAGTGTGTGTGTGACAAAGCCCATTAGACAGCGTGTGTGTCACAAACCCCTTTGAACAGTGTGTGTGTCACAAACTCCATGGGACAGAGTGTGTGTCACAAACACTATTGGACAGCGTGTGTGTCACAAGCCCATTGGAAAGAGTGTGTGTGTCACAAAACCCACTGGATAGTGTGTGTGTCACGAACATCATTGCACAGCGTGTGTGTTACAAGCACCATTGGACAGAGTGTGTGTGTCACAAACACCATAGGATAGCGTGTGTGTGTGACAAACCCTATTGGAGACTGTGTGTGTCACAACACCCATTGGACAGTGTGTGTGTCACAAACCCCATTGGACAGAGCTTGTTTCACAAACCTCATTGGACAGCATGTGTGTCACGAACCCCATTGGACAGCGTGTTTGTGTAAGAAACCTATATTGGTCAGCCTGTGTGTCACCAAGCCCATTGGAGAGCATGTGTGTCAGAAACCCCATTGGACAGTGTGTGTGTCACAAACCCCTTTGGAAAGTGTGTGTGTCACAAGCCCCATTAGACAGCGTGTGTGTCACAATACCCATTGCACAGTGTGTGTGTCACAAACCCCATTGGACAGCGTGTGTGTGTAACAGACCCATATTGGTCAGCGTGTGTGTCACAAAGCCCATTGGACAGCGTGTGTGTGTAACAGTACCCATTGGACAGTGTGTGTATCACAAAACCCACTGGAGAGTGTGTGTGCAGCAATCCCCAGTGGACAGCGTCTGTGTCACAAACACCCATGGACAGTGTGAGTGTCACAAACCCCATTGGATAGCGTGTGTGTCACAAGCCCCATCGGACAGCGTGTGTGTGTCACAATCCCCAATTTACAATGTGTGTGTTCACAAACACCATTGGACAGCGTGTGTGTCACAAGCCAATTGGACAGAATGAGTGTGTCACAAAACCCTCTGGACAGCGTGTGTGTCACGAACCCCATTGGACAGCGTTTGTGTCACAAGCCCCATTGGACAGCGTGTGTGTGTCACAAACCCCATTGGAAAGTGTATGTGTCACAAACCCCGTTGGACAGCGTATTGTTTGTTGCACAAACCCTATTGGACATTTTGCGTGTCACAAAACCCACTGGACAGCGTGTGTGTCACAAACAGCATTGGATAGTGTGTGTCTCAAGCCCCACTGGACAGCGTGTGTGTCACAAACACCATTGGACAGCGTTTGTGTGTAACAATAACCATTGGACAGTGTGTGTGTCACAAAACACATTGGACAGCGAGTGTGTCGCAAACCCCCGTGGACATGGTATGTGTCACAAACCCCATTGGACAGTGTGTGTGTCATAAACCCCACTGGACAGCGTGTGTGTCACAAACACCCATGGACAGTGTGCGTGTCACAAATCCCTTTGGACATCGTCTGTGTCACAAACCCCTTTGTACAGTGTGTGTGTCACAAACCCCATGGGATATAGTGTGTGTCAAGAACCCCATTGGAAAGCGCGTGTGTCACAAGCGCCATTGGACAGAGTGTGTGTGTCACAAGCCCCATTGGAAAGTCTATGTGTCACAAACACCATTGGCTAGCGTGTGTGTGTGACAAACCCTATTGGAGACTGTGTGTGTCACAATACCCATTGGACAGTGTCTGTGTCACAAAACCCATTGGACAAAGTTTGTGTCACAAACCCCATTGGAAAGTGTGTGTGTCACAAACACCATTGGACAGTGTGTGTGTCACAAACCCCATTGGACAGCGTGTATGTGTAACAAACCCATATTGGTCAGCGTGTGTGTCACAAAGCCCATTGGAGAGCTTGTGTGTCAGAAATCCCATTGGACATTGTGTGTTTCACAAACCCCATTGGACAGCGTGTGTGTGTCACAATCCCCATTGGACAATGTGTGTGTCACAAACCCCATTAGCCAGCGTGTGTGTGTCACAATCCCCATTGGACAGTGTGTCTGTGTCACAAACCCAATTGGACAGTGTGTCTGTCACAAACCCTATTGGACAGCGTGTGTGTCACAAAACCCACTGGACAGCGTGTGTGTGTTTAACAGTACCCATTGGATAGCGTGTGTGTCACAAACACCCATGGACAGTGTGAGTGTCACAAACACCATTGGATAGCGTGATGTGTCAAAACCACTTTTGACACTGTGTTTGTCACAAAACCCACTGGACAGAGTGTTTGTGTCATAAACCCCATTGGACAGCCTGTGTGTTTCACAGTCCCCATTAGACAGTGGGTGTGAGTCACAAACCTCATTGGACAGAGTGTGTTTCAGAATCCCCATTGGACAGAGTGTGTGTCACAAACTCCATTGGACAGAGTTTGTGTCACAAAACACCCTGGACACTGTGTGGGTCACAAACCCCATTGGACAGTGTGTGTTCAACAAAACCCACTGGACAGCGTGTGTGTCATGAACCTTATTGGACAGTGTGTGTGTCACAAGCACCATTGGACAGACTGTGTGTCACAGACCCATTTGGACAGTGTGTGTTTGTCACAATACCCATTGGACAGTGTGTGTTTCACAAACCCCATTGGACAGAGTTTGTGTCACAAATCCCATTTGACAGAGTGTGTGTCACAAACACCATTGGACAGTGTGTGTGTCAAAAACCCCAATGGACAGCGTGTGTGTGTCACAAAACCTCCTCGTCAGTGTGTGTGTCACAAGCCCTATTGGACAGCGTGTGTGTCGCAAACCCCATTGGAAAGTGTGTGCGTCACAAACCCCATTGGACAGCGTGTGTGTGTCACAAGCCCTATTGGACAGTGTATAGTTCACAATCCCCATTGGACAGCGTCTGTGTCACAAACCCCATTCGACAGCGTGTGAGTCACATACACCATTAGACAGCGTGTGTGTGTCACAATCGCCATTGGATTGCGTGTGTGTGACACAAAACCTCCTGGTCAGCGTGTGTGTCACAAAACCCATTGGACAGCATGCGTGTCACAAACACCATGGGACAGTGTGTGTGTGTCACAAACCCCATTGGAAAGTGTGTGTCACAAACCCCATTGGATTGCGTGTGTGTGCCAAAAACCCCATTAGAAAGTATGTGTGTCACAAACCCCATTGCATAGCTTATCTGTGTCACAAACCCTATTGTGCAGAGTGTGTGTGTCACACACCCCATTTGATAGCGTGTGTGTCATAAACCCCATTGGACATCGTGTGTGTGTCACAATCCCAATTGGACAGTTGTGTGTCACAAACCCCATGGGACAGAGTGTGTGTCACAAACACTATTGGACAGAGTGTGTGTGTCACAATCTGCATTGGACAGTGTGTGTGTAACAAAACCCATTGGATACCGTATATGTCACAAACCCCATTTCAAAGTGTGTGTGTCACAAACCCCATTGGATAGCGTGTGTGTCACAAAACCTATTGGACAGTGTGTGTGTCATAAAACCCTTTCGACAGCGTGTGTGTTTCACAGGCCCCATTGGACAGTGTGTGTGTGTCACAAGCCCCATTGCACAGAGCGTATGTTTCACAAACCCCATTGGACAGCATGTGTGTCACAATCCCCATTGGACAGCGTGTGTGTCACAAACCCCATTGCACAATGTGTGTGTCACAAACTACACTGGACAGCGTGTGTGTCACATACACCCGTGGACAGCGTGTGTGTGTCACAATCCCCATTGGACCGTGTTTGTGTGTAACAAACCCCATTGGACAGCGTGTGTGATGTCACAAACACCTTTGGAAAGTGTGTGTGTCACAAACCCCATTGGACAGGGTGTGTGTGTCACAATCCCCATTGGACAGTGTTTGTGTGTCACAAACCCCATTGGACATCGTCTGTGTCACAAACCCCTTTAGACAGTGTGTGTGTCTCAAACTCCATGGGACAGCGTGTGTGTCACAAGCGATATTGGACAGAGTGTTTGTGTCACAAACCCCATTGGAAAGTGTATGTGTCATAAACCCTATTGGATAGCGTGTGCATGTTACAAACCCCTTTGGAACGTGTGTGTGTCACAAACCCCATTGGACAGCGTGTGTGTGTCACAAACCCCATTGGACAGGTTGTGTGTGTAAAAAACCCATTGGACAACGTGTGTGTGTCACAATCTCCATTGGACAGTGCGTGTGTCGCAAACCCCATGGGACAGAGTGTGTGTCACAAACCTCATTGGACAGCGTGTGTGTCACAAACCCATTGGACAGAGTGTGTGTGTCACAAAACCCAAGGGACAGCGTGTGTGTCACGAACCCCATTGGACAGCATGTGTGTCACAAGCACCATTGGATAGCGTGTGTGTGTCACAAACCCTCGTGGTCAGTGTGTGTCACAAAACCCTTTGGACAGCATGCGTGTCGCAAACACCACTGGACAGTGTTTGTGTAAGAAACCCAATTGGTCAGCGTGTGTGTAACAAACCCCATGGGACAGCGTATGTGTGTCACAAAACCTATTGGAAAGTGTGTGTGTCACAAACCCCATTGGAAACTGTGTGTGTCACAAACCCATTTGGATAGCGTGTGTGTGTCACAAACCCCATTAGAAAGTGTGCGTGTCACAAACCTCATTGGATAGCATGTGTGTGTCACAAAACCTATTGGACAGTGCGTGTGTCACAAGCCCACTGGACAGCGTGTGTGTCACAATCCCCTTTGGACGGCGTGTGTGTCACAAACCCCATTAGACAGCGTGTCTGTGTCACAATCCCCATTGGACAGGTTATGTGTGTCACAAACCCCTTTGGAAAGTGTATGTGTCACAAACCCCATTGGATAGCGTGTGTGTCACAAACCCCATTGGACAGCGGGTGTGTGTCACAAACCCCACGGGACAGAGTGTTTGTCACAAAGACTATTGGGAAGCGTGTGTGTCACAAGCCCATTGGACAGAGTGTGTGTGTCACAAAACCCACTGGACAGCGTGTGTGTCACGAATCCCATTGGGCAGCGTGTGTGTCACAAGCACAGTTGGACAGAGTGTAGTGTCACAAACCCCATTGGAAAGTGTACGGGTCACAAACCCCATTGGATAACGTGTGTGTGTCACAAACCCTATAGGACAGTGTGTGTGTCACAAAACCCACTTGACAGCGTGTGTGTAACAAACCCCATTGGACAGTTTGTGTGTAACAAACCCCATTGGACAGCGTTTATGTCACAAATCCCATTGGAGAGCATGTGTGTCACAATCCCTATTGGACAGTGTGTGTGTCACAAAACCCACTGGACATCGTGTGTGTCAGAAACCCCATTGGACAGCATTTGTGTCACAAGCCCCATTGGACAGCGTGTGTGTTTCACAAGCGCAATTGAACAGAATGTGTGTGTCACAAACCCCATTAGAAAGTGTGCGTGTCACAAATCTCATTTGAAAGTGTGTATGTCACAAACCCCATTGGATAGCGTGTTTGTGTCACAAACCCCACTGGACAGCGTGTGTTTTCCGAACCCCATTGGACAGCTTGTGAGTCACAAGACCCATTGGACAGCGTGTGTGTCTCTCAAACCCCGTTGGACAGCGTGTGTGTCAAAAAACCCATTGACAGAGTGTGTGTGTCACAAAACCCATTGGACAGCGTGTGTGTCACAATCCCGACTGGATAGTGTGTGTAGTCACAAACACCATTGGACAGCCTGTTTGTGTAACAATAACCAATGCACAGTGTGTATGTCACAAACCCCACTGGATAACGTGTGTATCACAAACACCCATGTACAATGTGCGTGTCACAAACCCCATCGGACATCGTGTGTGTCACAAACCCTGTTGGACAGTGTGTGTGTCACAAACACCACTGGACTGCGTGTGTGTCACAAACACCCACGGATAGTGTGTGTGTAAGACACCCAATTGGTCAGCGTGTGTTTCACAAACCCCATGGGACAGCGTGTGTGTGTCACAAACCCCATTGGAAAGTGTGTGTGTCACAAACCCCATAAGAAAGTGTGTGCTTCACAAACCCCATTGGATAGAGTGTGTGAGTCACAAACCTCATTAGAAAGTGTGCGTATCACAAACCCCATTGGACAGTGTATTTGTGTCACAAACCCATATTGGACAGCGTGTATTTCACAAACCCCATTGGACAGCTTGTGTGTTACAAGACCCATTAGACAGAGTGTATGTGTGTCACAAAACCCACTGGACAGCGTGTGTGTCACAAAACCCACTGGACAGCGTGTGTGTCACAAACCCCATTGAACAGCGTGTTTATCACAAGCCCCATTGGACAGCGTGTGTAGTCACAAACACCATTGGACAGCGTGTGTATTCACAAAACCCATTGGACAGAGTGTGTGTGTCACAAACCCCATTGCAAATTGTATGTGTCACAAACCCCATTGGATAGCGTGTGTGTGTCACAAACCCTCCAAGTCAGAGTGTGTGTCACAACACCCATTGGACAGCATGCGTGTCGCAAACACCATTGGACAGTTTGTGTGTAAGAAACCCAATTGGTCAGCGTGTGTGCCGCAAACCCCATTGGAAAGTGTGTGTGTCACAAAACCTATAGGATACCGTGTGTGTGTCACAAACCCCATTAGAAAGTGTGAGTGTCACAAAGCCCATTGGAAAGTGTGTGTGTCACAAACCCCATTGGATATCGTGGGTGTTTCACAAACCCCATTAGAAAGTGTGCGTGTCACAAACCCCATTGGATAGCATGTGTGTGTCACAAACCGTATTGGACAGTGTGTATGTCACAATCCCCATTGGACAGTGTGTGTGTCAAAAAATCCATTGTATAGCGTGTGTGTTATAAACCCCATTAGAAAGTGTGTGTGTGTCACAAACCTTACTGGACAGTGTGTGTGTCACAAAACCCACTGGACAGCATGTGTGTGGCAAGCCCCATTCGACAGCGTGTGTGTCACAAACACCATTGGACAGCGTGTGTGTGTCACAATACCCATTGGACAGTGTGTGTGTCACAAACCCCATTGGACAGCGTGTGTGTGTAACAATCCCCATTGGACAGTGTATGTGTGTCACAAACTCCAATGGACATCGTGTGTATGTAAAATCCCCATTGGACAGTGTGTGTGTCACAAACCCCATGGGACAGAATTGTGTCACAAACCGCATTGGACAGCGTGTATGTCACAAGCGCCATTGAACAGAGTGTGTGTGTCACAAACCCCATTGGAAAGTGTATGTGTCACAAACCCCATTGGATAGCATGTGTGTGTCAGAAACCCTGCTGGTCAGTGTGTGTGTCACAAAACCCATTGGACAGCATGCGTGTCGCAAACACCATTAGACAGTGTGTGTGTAAGAAAACCAATTGTTCACCGTGTGTGTCACAAACCCCATGGGACAGCGTGTGTGTGTCACAAACCCCATTGGAAAGTTTGTGCGTCACAAACCTCATTGTAAAGTGTGTGTGTCACAAACCTTATTGGATAGCGTGTGTGTGTCACAAACCCCATTACAAAGTGTCTGTGTCACAAACCCCATTGGACAGAGTGTGTGTGTAACGAAACCCATTGGACAGCGTGTGTGTCACAAGACCATTGGACAGAGCGTGTGTGTCACAAAACCCACAGGACAGCGTGTGTGTTCACGAACCCCAATGAACAGCGTGTGTGTCACAAGCCCCATTGGACAGCGTGTGTGTCACAAACACGATTGGAGAGTGTGTGTGTGTAACAATACCCATTGGACAGTGTGTGTGTCACAAACCCCATTGGACAGCGTGTGTTTCACAAACCCCCGTGTACACTGTGTGTGTCAAAACCCAGGTGGACAGTGTGTGTGTCTCAAACCCCGTTGGACAGTGTGTGTGTGTCACAAACCCCATTGGACAGTGTCTGTGTGTCACAAACCCCATTGGACAGTGTTTGTGTGTCACAAACCCCATTGGACAGCGTGTGTTTCACAAACCCCTTTGCACAGTGTGTGTGTCACAATACTCATTGGACAGTGTGTGTGTCACAAACCCTATTGGAGAGCGTGTGTGACAAACCCCTTTGGATAGCGTGTGTGTCACAATACCCATTGGACAGCGTGTTTGTCAGAAACCCCATTAGACAGAGTGTGTGTGTCACAAACCCCATTGGACAGTGTGTGTGTCATAAACCCAATTGGACAGAGCGTGTGTGTTACAATCTCCATTGTACAGTGCTTGTGTGTCACAAACCCCATTGGACAGCGTGTGTGTCATAAACACCATTGGACAGCGTGTGTGTGTCACAATCCCCATTGTTCAGTGTTTGTGTGTCATCAACCCCTTTGGACAGCGTGTGTGTCATAAACCCCATTGGACAGCGTGTGTGTGTCACAGTCCCCATTGTACAGTGTTTGTGTGTCACAAACCCTATTGGACAGCGTGTGTGTCATAAACCGCATTGGACAGCGTGTGTGTGTCACAATCTCCATTGGACACTGTTTGTGTGTCATCAATCCCACTGGACCGCGTGTGTGTCACAAAACCCAATAGACAGAATGTGTGTCACAAGCACCGGTGGACAGTGTGTGTGTGTCACAAACCCCATTGGAAAGTGTATGTGTCACAAAGCCCATTGGATAGCGTGTGTGTGTCACAAACCCTCCTGGTCAGTGTGTGTGTCACAAAACCCATTGGACAGCAGGCTTGTTGCAAACACCAATGGACAGTGTATGTGTAACAAACCCAATTGGTCAGCGTGTGTGTCACAAAGCCCATAGGAAAGTGTATGTGTCACAAAACCCACTGCACTGCGTGTTTGTCACAGACACCATTGGACAGAGTGTATGTGTCACAATCCCCATTGGACAGCATGTGTGTCACAAACCCCATTGGACAGCGTGTGTGTGTCACAATACCCATTGGACAGAGTGTGTGTGTCTCAAACCCCATTGGATAGCGTGTCTGTGTCACAAACCCTATTGGACAGTGTGTGTGTCACAAAACCCGCTGGACAGCGTGTGTATCACAAACCCCATTGATAGCCTGTCTGTTTCACAAACCCTATTGGACAGTGTGTGTGTTACAAAAACCATTGGACAGTGTGTGTGTCACAAACCCCATTGGATAGTGTGTTACAAACTCTACTGGACAGTGTGTGTGTCACGAACCCCATTAGGCAGCATGTGTGTCACAACCCCCCCTGGACAGCGCGTGTGTCACAATCACCATTGGACAGCGTGTGTGTGTCGCAATACCCATTGGACAGCATTTGTGTCACAAACAACATTGGACAGTGTTTGTTTCACAAACCCCAGTGTACAGAGTTTGTGTGTCACATTCACAATTGGACAGAGTGTGTGTGACATACCCCATTGGACAGTGTGTGTGTCACAAACCCCCCTGGACAGCGTTTGTGTCACAAACCCCATTTCACAGCGTGTGTGTGTCACAAACACTATTGGACAGCATGTCTGTGTCAAAAAACCTTTGGACAGTGTATGTGTCACAAACCCTACAGGACAGTGTGTGTGTGACAAACGCCCCTGGACAGTCTGTGTGTCACAATCTTCATTGGACAGCGTGTGTGTCACAACCCCCCCTGGACAGTGTGTGTGTCACAATCCCCATTGGACAGCGTGTGTTTCAGAAACCCCATTGGACAGTCTGTGTGTCACAAACACCTCTCGACAGCTTGTGTGTCACAAAAACCCCTGGACAGTGTGTGTGTCACAAACCCCATTGGACAGAGTTTGTATCACAATCCCCTTTCGACAGAGTGTGTGTTACAAGCCCAATTGGACAGAGCGTGCTTTTCACGAACCCCATTGGATATAGTGTGTATGTCACAAACCCCATTTTATACCATATGTGTGTCACAAACCCCCCTGGACATTGTGTGTGTCAGAAAACCCATTGGACAGCGTGTGTGTGTCACAATCCCCATTTTACAGCGTGTCTGTCACATACACCACTGGACAGTGTGTGTGTCACAAACCTCACTGTAAAGTGTGTGTGTTTCACAATCCCCATTGGACAGAGTGTGTATGACAAACCCCAATGGACAGTGTGTGTGTCACAAAACCCATTGGTCAGAGTGTGTGTGTCACAAACCCCATTGGACAGCGTGTGTGTCACAAACCCTCCTGGACAGTGTGTGTGTCAGAAACCCCATTGGAGAGCATGTGTGTCACAAATCCCATTTGAAACTGCGTGTGTCACAAACCCCATGGGACAGAGTGTGTTTCACAAGCCCCATTGGACAGAGTGTGTCTGTCACAAACACCATTGGAAAGCGTAAGTGTCACAATACGCATACGATAGCGTGTGTGTGACACAAACCCTATTGGACAGTGTGTGTGTCACAAAACCCAATTGACAGCGTCTGTGTCATGAACCCCATTGCACAGCGTGTGTGTCACAAGCCCCTTTGGACAGAGTGCGTGTGTAACAAACCCCATTTGACAGCGTGTGTGTCACAAACCCCCCTGGACAATGTGTGTCTCACAAACCCCATTTTTACAACGTGTTTGTATCACAGTACCCATTGGACAATATGTGTCTCACAAACCCCACTGGACAGCGTGTGTGCCACAAACTCACCTGGACAGCATGTGTGTCACAAGTGCTATTGGACAGTGTGCGTGTCACAAACTCCATTGGACAGTGTGTCTGTCACAAACCACATGGGACAGAGTGTATTTCACAAGCCCCATTGGACAGAGTGTGTGTGACAAACCCCATTGGACAGTGTGTGTATCACAATCCCCATCGGACAGCGTGTGTGTCACAAACCCCACTGGACAGCGTGTGTGTCACAAACACCCATGGACAGTGTGCGTGTCACAAAACCCCATTGGACATCCTGTGTGTCACTAACCCTTTTGGACACTGTGTTTGTCACAAACCCCACTGGACAGCGTGTCTGTCACAAACACCCATGGACAGTGTGCGTGTCACAAACACCATTGGACAGCGTGTGTGTCACAAACCCCATTGGATAGCGTGTGTGTCACAAGCCCCATTGGACAGCGTGTGTGTCACAAACACCATTGGACAGCGTGTGTGCGTAACAATACCCATTGGACAGTGTGTGTGTCACAAACCCCGTTGGAGAGCGTGTGTGTCACAAATCCCCATGGACACTGTGTGTGTCACAAACCCCATTGGACAGTGTTTTTGTCACAAACCCCACTGGAAATCGTGTGTGTCACAAACCCTTTTGGACAGTGTGTGTGTCACAAAGCCCACTGGACAGCGTGTGTTTCACAAACACCTATGGACAGTATGCGTGTCCCAAAACCCATTGGACATCCTTTGTGTCCGAAACCCCTTTGGACATTGTGTGTGTCACAAACCCGATGGGACCGAGTGTGTGTCACGAACCCCATTGGAGAGTGTGTGTGTAAGAAATCCAATTGGTTATCGTGTGCGTCGCAAAACCCTTTGGAAAGTGTGTTTGTCACAAACCCCATTGCAAAGTGTGTGTGTCACAAACCTCATTGGATAGCATGTGTGTGTCACAATCCCAATTAGAATGTATGCGTGTCACAAACCCCATTGGATAGCGTGTGTATGTCACAAACCCTATTGGACAGTGTGTGTGTCACAAAACCCACTGGACAGCATGTGTGTCAAAAACACTGTTGGACAGGGTGTGTGTGTCACAATACCCATTGGACAGTGTGTGTGTCACAAACCTCATTGGACAGAGTTCGTATCACAAACCCCCGTGGACACTGTGTGTGTCACAAACCCCATTGGAAAGTGTATGTGTCACAAACCCCATTTGATAGAGTGTGTGTGTCACAAAACCCATTGGAAAGTATGCGTGTCACAAACCCCATTGGATAGCGTGTGTGTGTCGCAGTCCCCATTGGACAGAGTGTGTGTGTTACAAACCCCATTGGACAGTGTCTGTGTCACAAAAACCATTGGATAGCGTGTGTGTGTCACGAACCCTCCTGGTCAGTGTGTGTGTCACAAAACCCATTAGACTGCATGCGTGTCACAATCCCCATTGGACAGCGTGTGTGTCACAAGCGCCATTGGACAGAGTATGTGTGTCACAAACCCCATTGGAAGGTGTGTGTGTCACAAACCCTATTGGACAGTGTGTGTGTCACAAACCCCACTGGACAGCATGTGTGTCACGAACCCCATTGGACAGCGTGTGTGTTGCAAACCCCACTGTACAGCGTGTGTGTCACAGTCCCCATTGGACAGCGTGTGTGTCACAAACCCCACTGTACAGCGTGTGTGTCACAAACACCATTGGACAGCATTGGTGTCACAAACACCTTTGAACAGCGTGTGTGTGTCGCAATCCCCATTGGACAGCGTGTGTGTGTAACAATCACCATTGGACATTGTGTGTGTGTCACAAACCCCATTGGACAGAGTGTGTGTCACAAACCCCAGTGGACACTGTGTGTGTCACAAACGCCATTGGACAGCGTGTGTATGTCACAATCCCCATTGGACAGCGTATGTTTGACAAACCCCATTGGACCTTGTGTGTGTCACAATCCTCATTAGAGAGTGTGTGTATGTCCCAATTCCCATTGTACAGTGTGTGTGTCAGAAACCTCATTGAACAGCGTGTGTGTCACAAGCGCCATTGGACAGAGTGTGTGTGTCACAAACCCCATTGGAAAGCGTATGTGTCACAAACCCAATTAGATACCGTGTGTGTGTCACAAACCCTCCTGGTCAGAGTGTGTGTCACAAATCTCATTGGACAGCATGAGTGTCACAAACACAATTCACAGTGTGTGTGTAACAAACCCAATTGGTCAGCGTGGTGTCACAAACCTCATGGGACAGCGTGTGGGTGTCACAAACCGCATTGGAAACTGTGTGTGTCACAAACCCCATTGGAAAGCGTATGTGTGTCACAAACCCCATTAGAAAGTGTGTGTGTCACAAACCCCATTGGATAGCATGAGTGTGTCAGAAACCCTACTGGACAGTGTGTATGACACAATGCCCATTGGACACCGTCTGTGTCACAAACCCCAACGGACAGCGTGTGTGTTACAAACACCATTGGACAGCGTGTGTATGTCGCAATCCCCTTCGGACACTGTGTGTGTCACAAAACCCATTGGATAGCGTGTGTGTCACAAGCCCCACTAAACTGTGTGTGTCACAAAACCCATTGGATAGCGTGTGTGTGTCACAAACCCCATTGGAAAGCGTGTGTGTAACAAACCCAACTGGTCAGCATGTGTGTGTCACAAACCCAAATGGACAGCGTGTGTGTCAAAAACGCCCCTGGACAGTGTGTGTGTCATAAACCCCGTTGGACAGCATGTGTGTCTCAAACAACCCTGGACAGCGTGTCTGTCACTATCCCCATTGGAAAGCGTGTGTGTCAGAAACCCCATTGGACAGCGAGAGTGTCACAAACACCATTGGACAGCGTGTGTGTGTCAAAATCACCATTGGAGACTGTGTGTGTCACAAACCCCATTGGAAAGTGTGTGTGTCACAAACCCCACTGGACAGCATGTGTGTCACCAACCCTATTGGACAGCGCGTGTGTTCACAAACCCCACTGTACAGCGTCTGTGTCACAGTCCCCATTGGACACCGTGTGTGTCACAAACCCCATTGGATAGAGTGTGTGTGTCACAAACCCCATTGGATAGCGTGTGTGTGTCAAAGCACCGTTGGACAGAGTGTGGTGTCACAAACCCCATTGGAAAGTGGATGTGTCACAAACCCCATTGGATAGCGTGTGCGTGTCACAAGCCCTACGGGACAGTGTGTGTGTCACAAAACCCACTGGATAGCGTGTGTGTCACAAACCCCATTGGACAGCGTGTGTGTCACAAGCCCCATTGGACAGAGTGTATTTGTCACAAAGCCCATTGGACAGCGTGTGTGTCACAATCCCAATTGGATAGCGTGTGTGTCACAAACCCCATTGGATAGGGTGTGTGTGTCACAAAACCCATTGGACAGTAGTGCGTGTCACAAACCCCATTGGACATCGTGTGTGTCACAAACCCCTTTGGGCAGTGTGTGTGTCACAAAACCCATTAGACAGCGTGTTTGTGTCACAAACACTATTGGTCAGGGTGTGTGTGTCACAAGCCTATTGGACAGAGTGTGTGTGTTTCACAAAACCCACTGGACAGAGTGTGTGTCTCGAACCCCATTGGACAGCGTGTGTGTGTCACAAACCCCATTGGACAGTGTTTTTGTCACAAACCCCACTGGAAATCGTGTGTGTCACAAACCCTTTTGGACAGTGTGTGTGTCACAAAGCCCACTGGACAGCGTGTGTTTCACAAACACCTATGGACAGTATGCGTGTCCCAAAACCCATTGGACATCCTTTGTGTCCGAAACCCCTTTGGACATTGTGTGTGTCACAAACCCGATGGGACCGAGTGTGTGTCACGAACCCCATTGGAGAGTGTGTGTGTAACAAATCCAATTGGTTATCGTGTGCGTCGCAAAACCCTTTGGAAAGTGTGTTTGTCACAAACCCCATTGCAAAGTGTGTGTGTCACAAACCTCATTGGATAGCATGTGTGTGTCACAATCCCAATTAGAATGTATGCGTGTCACAAACCCCATTGGATAGCGTGTGTATGTCACAAACCCTATTGGACAGTGTGTGTGTCACAAAACCCACTGGACAGCATGTGTGTCAAAAACACTGTTGGACAGGGTGTGTGTGTCACAATACCCATTGGACAGTGTGTGTGTCACAAACCTCATTGGACAGAGTTCGTATCACAAACCCCCGTGGACACTGTGTGTGTCACAAACCCCATTGGAAAGTGTATGTGTCACAAACCCCATTTGATAGAGTGTGTGTGTCACAAAACCCATTGGAAAGTATGCGTGTCACAAACCCCATTGGATAGCGTGTGTGTGTCGCAGTCCCCATTGGACAGAGTGTGTGTGTTACAAACCCCATTGGACAGTGTCTGTGTCACAAAAACCATTGGATAGCGTGTGTGTGTCACGAACCCTCCTGGTCAGTGTGTGTGTCACAAAACCCATTAGACTGCATGCGTGTCACAATCCCCATTGGACAGCGTGTGTGTCACAAGCGCCATTGGACAGAGTATGTGTGTCACAAACCCCATTGGAAGGTGTGTGTGTCACAAACCCTATTGGACAGTGTGTGTGTCACAAACCCCACTGGACAGCATGTGTGTCACGAACCCCATTGGACAGCGTGTGTGTTGCAAACCCCACTGTACAGCGTGTGTGTCACAGTCCCCATTGGACAGCGTGTGTGTCACAAACCCCACTGTACAGCGTGTGTGTCACAAACACCATTGGACAGCATTGGTGTCACAAACACCTTTGAACAGCGTGTGTGTGTCGCAATCCCCATTGGACAGCGTGTGTGTGTAACAATCACCATTGGACATTGTGTGTGTGTCACAAACCCCATTGGACAGAGTGTGTGTCACAAACCCCAGTGGACACTGTGTGTGTCACAAACGCCATTGGACAGCGTGTGTATGTCACAATCCCCATTGGACAGCGTATGTTTGACAAACCCCATTGGACCTTGTGTGTGTCACAATCCTCATTAGAGAGTGTGTGTATGTCCCAATTCCCATTGTACAGTGTGTGTGTCAGAAACCTCATTGAACAGCGTGTGTGTCACAAGCGCCATTGGACAGAGTGTGTGTGTCACAAACCCCATTGGAAAGCGTATGTGTCACAAACCCAATTAGATACCGTGTGTGTGTCACAAACCCTCCTGGTCAGAGTGTGTGTCACAAATCTCATTGGACAGCATGAGTGTCACAAACACAATTCACAGTGTGTGTGTAACAAACCCAATTGGTCAGCGTGGTGTCACAAACCTCATGGGACAGCGTGTGGGTGTCACAAACCGCATTGGAAACTGTGTGTGTCACAAACCCCATTGGAAAGCGTATGTGTGTCACAAACCCCATTAGAAAGTGTGTGTGTCACAAACCCCATTGGATAGCATGAGTGTGTCAGAAACCCTACTGGACAGTGTGTATGACACAATGCCCATTGGACACCGTCTGTGTCACAAACCCCAACGGACAGCGTGTGTGTTACAAACACCATTGGACAGCGTGTGTATGTCGCAATCCCCTTCGGACACTGTGTGTGTCACAAAACCCATTGGATAGCGTGTGTGTCACAAGCCCCACTAAACTGTGTGTGTCACAAAACCCATTGGATAGCGTGTGTGTGTCACAAACCCCATTGGAAAGCGTGTGTGTAACAAACCCAACTGGTCAGCATGTGTGTGTCACAAACCCAAATGGACAGCGTGTGTGTCAAAAACGCCCCTGGACAGTGTGTGTGTCATAAACCCCGTTGGACAGCATGTGTGTCTCAAACAACCCTGGACAGCGTGTCTGTCACTATCCCCATTGGAAAGCGTGTGTGTCAGAAACCCCATTGGACAGCGAGAGTGTCACAAACACCATTGGACAGCGTGTGTGTGTCAAAATCACCATTGGAGACTGTGTGTGTCACAAACCCCATTGGAAAGTGTGTGTGTCACAAACCCCACTGGACAGCATGTGTGTCACCAACCCTATTGGACAGCGCGTGTGTTCACAAACCCCACTGTACAGCGTCTGTGTCACAGTCCCCATTGGACACCGTGTGTGTCACAAACCCCATTGGATAGAGTGTGTGTGTCACAAACCCCATTGGATAGCGTGTGTGTGTCAAAGCACCGTTGGACAGAGTGTGGTGTCACAAACCCCATTGGAAAGTGGATGTGTCACAAACCCCATTGGATAGCGTGTGCGTGTCACAAGCCCTACGGGACAGTGTGTGTGTCACAAAACCCACTGGATAGCGTGTGTGTCACAAACCCCATTGGACAGCGTGTGTGTCACAAGCCCCATTGGACAGAGTGTATTTGTCACAAAGCCCATTGGACAGCGTGTGTGTCACAATCCCAATTGGATAGCGTGTGTGTCACAAACCCCATTGGATAGGGTGTGTGTGTCACAAAACCCATTGGACAGTAGTGCGTGTCACAAACCCCATTGGACATCGTGTGTGTCACAAACCCCTTTGGGCAGTGTGTGTGTCACAAAACCCATTAGACAGCGTGTTTGTGTCACAAACACTATTGGTCAGGGTGTGTGTGTCACAAGCCTATTGGACAGAGTGTGTGTGTTTCACAAAACCCACTGGACAGAGTGTGTGTCTCGAACCCCATTGGACAGCGTGTGTGTGTCACAATCCCCATTGGACAGTGTTTGTGTCAGAAACCCCATGGGACAGAGTGTGTGTCACATAACCCTTTGGATAGCGTGTGTGTGTCACAAACCCTCCTGGTCAGTGTGTGTTTACAAAACACATTGGACGTCATGCGTATTACAAACACCATTGGACAGCGTGTGTGTTTCACAAACCCCATGGAAAGTATATGTCACAAAAAGCATTGGATAGTGTGTGTGTGTCACAAACCCCATGTGACAGAGTATATGTCACAATCCTCATTGGACAGTGTTTGTGTGTCACAAACCCCATTAGACAGCGTGTGTGTCACAAACCCCTTTGGACAGTGTAGTGTGTAACAAACCGCATTGGACAGCGTGTGTGTGTAAAAATCCCAATTGGACAGTGTGTGTGTCACAAAACCCATGGGACAGAGTGTGTGTCACAAACACTACTGGACAGAGTGTGTGTGTCACAAAACCCACTAGACAGCGTGTGTGTCACGAACCCCATTGGATAGCGTGTGTGTGTAACAAGCACCATTGGACAGCGTGTGTGTCACAAACCCCATTGGACAGCATGTGTGTCAGAAACACCATTGGACAGTGTGTGTGTCACAAAACCCATGGGACAGAGTGTGTGTCACAAACACTACTGGACAGAGTGTGTGTGTCACAAAACCCATTGGACAGCGTGTGTGTGTCACAATCCCCAGTGGACAGAGTGTGTGTGTCACAAACGCCATGGGACAGCGTGTGTGTCACAAGCACCATTGGACAGAGTGCGGTGTCACAAACCCCATTGGAAAGTGTATGTGTCACAAAACCCATAGGATAGCGTGTGTGTCACAAATCCGATTGGACAGTGTGAGTGTCACAAATCCCACAGGATAGCATGTGTATCACAAACCCCATTGGACAGCGTGTGTGTCACAAGGCCCATTGGACAGAGTGTATTTGTCACAAAGCCCATTGGACAGCGTGTGTGTCACAATCCCCATTGGACAGCGTGTGTGTCACAAACCCCATTGGACAGGGTGTATGTGTGACAATACCCATTGGACAGAGTGTGTGTCACAAACCTCATTGGACAGAGTTTGTGTCACAAACCCCATTGGATAGAGAGTGTGTGTCCCATCCCTATTGCACAGTGTGTGTGTCACAAAACCCACTGGATAGTGTGTGTGTCACAAACGCCATTGGACAGCGTGTGTGTCACACTCCCCATTGTACAGAGTGTATTTGTCACAAAGCCCACTGGACAGCGTGTGTGTCACAAACCCCTTTGGACAGTGTGTGTGTCACAAACCCCATTGGACAGAGTGTGTGTCACAAACACCATTGGTCAGAGCGTCTGTGTCACAAGCCCATTGGACAGAGTGTGTGTGTCACATAATCCACTGGACAGCGTGTGTGTCACGAACCCCATTGGACAGCGTGTGTGTCAAAAACACTGTTGGACAGAGTGTGGTGTCAAAATCGCCATTGGACAGCGTGTGTGTGTCACAAGCACTATTGGACAGAGTGTGCTGTCACAAACCCCATTGGACAGTAGTGCGTGTCACAGTCCCCATTGGACAGCGTGTGTCTCACAAACCCCATTGGACAGTGTGTATGTGTCACAAACCCCATTTGATAGAGTGTGTGTGTCACAAACCCCATTAGAAAGTATGCGTGTCACAAAACCCATTGGATAGCCTGTCACAAACACCATTGGACAGGGTGTGTGTGTCACAATACCCATTGGACAGTGTGTGTGTCACAAACCTCATTGGACAGAGTTTGTGTCACAAACCCCCGTGGACACTGTGTGTGTCACAAACCCCATTGGAAAGTGTATGTGTCACAAACCCCATTTGATAGAGTGTGTGTGTCACAAAAC
Organism: Columba guinea; assembly: GCA_032206185.1. Classification (NCBI taxonomy): domain Eukaryota; kingdom Metazoa; phylum Chordata; class Aves; order Columbiformes; family Columbidae; genus Columba; species Columba guinea. The sequence goes on along the minus strand of JAVLUU010000053.1, from coordinate 1,325,299 downwards.
CCATTGGAAAGTATGCGTGTCACAAACCCCATTGGATAGCGTGTGTGTGTCGCAGTCCCCATTGGACAGAGTGTGTCTGTCACAAACCCCATTGGACAGTGTCTGTGTCACAAAACCCATTGGATAGCGTGTGTGTGTCACGAACCCTCCTGGTCAGCGTGTGTGTCACAAAACCCATTAGACTGCATGCGTGTCACAAACACCATTGGACAGCGTGTGTGTGTCACAAACCCGATTGGAAAGTTTGTGTCACAAACCGCATTGGATAGCGTGTGTGTGTAAAAAACCCCATTAGAAAGTATGTGTGTCACAAACCCCATTGGACAGCATGTGTGTGTCACAAACCCTCCTGCTCAGTGTGTGTGTCACAAACCCCACTGGACAGCGTGTGTGTCACAAACCCAATTGAACAGCGTGTGTGTGTCGCAAACCCCATGTGACAGAGTACGTGTCACAAACCGCATTGGACAGTGTGTGTGTGTCACAAACCCCATTAGACAGCGTGTGTTTCACAAACCCCTTTGGACAGTGTGTGTGTCACAAACCCCATGGGACAGAGTGTGTGTCACAAACACTATTGGTCAGCGTGTGTGTGTCACAAGCCCATTGGACAGAGTGTGTGTGTCACAAAACCCACTGGACAGCGTGTGTGTAACGAACCCCATTGGACAGCGTGTGTGTCACAAGCACCGTTGGACAGAGTGATGTGTCAAATCCCCATTAGACAGCGTGTGTGTCACATACCTCATTGGACAGTGTGTGTGTGTCACAATCCCCTTTTGATAGAGTGTGTGTGTCACAAACCCGATTAGAATGTATGCGTGTCAAAAACCCCATTGGATAGCGTGTGTGTGTCACAAGCACCATTGGACAGAGTGTGGTGTCACAAACCCCATTTGATAGAGTGTGTGTGTCACAAACCCTATTAGAAAGTATGCGTGTCAAAAACCCCATTGGATAGCGTGTGTGTGTCACAAGCACCATTGGACAGTGTGTGGTGTCACAAAAAACATTGGACAGCGTGTGTGTCACAAACCCCATTGGACAGTGTGTGTGTGTCACAAACCCCATTTGATAGAGTGCGTGTGTCACAAAACCCATTGGATAGCGTGTGTGTCACAAACGCCATTGGACAGCGTGTGTGTCACAAGCCCCATTGTACAGAGTGTATTTGTCACAAAGCCCACTGGACAGCGTGTGTGTCACAAACCCCTTTGGACAGTGTGTGTGTCACAAACCCCATAGGACAGAGTGTGTGTCACAAACACCATTGGTCAGCGCGTCTCTGTCACAGGCCCATTGGACAGAGTGTGTGTCACGAACCCCATTGGACAGCATGTGTGTCAAAAGCACCGTTGGACAGAGTGTGGTGTCACAATCGCCGTTGGACAGTGTGTGTGTAACAAACACCATGGGACAGATTGTGAGTGTCACAAACCCCATTGGATATTGTGTGTGTCACAAACCCCATTAGAAAGTGAGTGTGTCACAAACCCCATTGGATAGCGTGTGTGCGTCAGAAACCCATTGGACAGAGTGTGTGTGTCACAAAACGCACTGGACAGCGTGTATGTTACGAACCCCATTGAACAGCGTGTGTGTCACAAGCCCCATTGGACAGCTTGTGTATCATAAACCCCATTGGACAGCGTGTGTGTCACAATACCCATTGGAAGCGTGTGTGTCACAAACCCCATTGGATATCGTGTGTGTGTTACAAACTCTATTGGACAGTGTGTGTGTCACAAACCCCATTGAACAGTAGGTGTGCCACGAACCCCATTGAACAGCGTGTGTGTCACAAGACCCATTGGACAGCTTGTGTATCATAAACCCCATTGGACAGCGTGTGTGTGTCGCAATACCCATTGGACAGCTTGTGTGTCAAAACCCAATTGGACAGTGTGTGTGTCACAAAACCTATTGGACAGTGTGTGTGTCACAAAACGCACTGGACAGCGTGTGTGTGTCACAATCCCCATTGGACAGTGTGTGTGTCACAAACACCATTGGACAGCGTGTGTGTCACAAGCCCATTTTACAGAGTGTGTGTGTCACAAAACCCATTGGAAAGTGTATGTGTCACAAACCCCGTTAAATAGCGTGTGTGTGTCACAAACCCTATTGAACAGAGTCTGTGTGTCACAAACCCTTTTAGACAGTGTGTGTGTCACAAACACTATTGGACAGCGTGTGTGTGTCACAAACCCCATTGGACAGAGTGTATGTGTCACTAACCCCATTGGTCAGCGTGTGTGTCACAAACCCCATTGGACAGAGTGTGTGTCACAAAACCCATTGGATACCGTGTCTGTGTGTCACAAACCCTGTTGGACGGTGTGTGTGTCAGAAACCCCACTGGACATCGTGTGTGTCACAAACAACCATGGACAGTGTGCATGTCACAAACCCCATTGGACATCGTGTGTGTCACGAACCCCATTGGACAGAGTGTGTGTCACAAACCCCATTGCACAGAGCGTCTGTGTCACAAACCCCATTGGAAAGTGTGTGTCTCACAAACCCCACTCTATAGTGTGTGTGTGTCACAAACCCTATTGGACAGTGTATATGTCACAATACCCATTGGACAGCGTCTGTGTCACAAACCCCATTGGACAGCGTTTTTGTCACAAACAGCATTGGACAGCGTGTGTGTGTCACAATCCCCATTGAACAGTGTGTATGTCACAAAACCTATTGGATAGCGTCTGTGTCACAAACCCCATTAGAAAGTGTGTGTCTCACAAACCCCATTGGATAGCGTGTGTGTCACAAACCCTATTGGACAGTGTGTGTGTCACAAACCCCATTGGACAGCTTGTGTGTCACAATCCCCATTGGACAGTGTCTGTGTCACAAACTGCATTGGACAGCGTGTGTGTCACAAACACCCATGAACACTGTGCATGTCACAAACCCCATTGGATAGCGTGTGTGTCACAAACCCTTTTGGGCAGTGTGTGTGTCAGAAACACCGATGGACATTGTGCGTGCCAAAAAAAACATTGGATAGCGTGTGTGTGTCACAAACCCCATGAGAAAGTGTGCGTGTCAGAAACCCCATTTGAAAGTGTGTGTGTCACAATCCCATTGGACAGAGTGTGTGTGTCACAAAACCCATTGGACAGCGTGTGTGTCACAAACCCCTTTGGACAGTGTGTGTGTCACAATCCCCATTGGACAGCGTGTGTGTGTCACAATTCCCATTGGACAGTGTGTGTGTTACAAACACCATGGGACAGACTGTGTGTACAAACACTATTGGACAGCGTTTGTTTCACAAGCCCATTGGACAGAGTGTGTGTATCACAAAATCCACTGGACAGTGTGTTTGTCACGAACCCCATTGTACAGCGTGTGTGTCACAAGCACCACTGGACAGAGTGTGGTGTCACAAACCCTATTGGAAAGTGTATGTGTCACAAACCCCATTGGATAGCGTGTTTGTGTCACAAATCCCATTGGACAGCTTGTGTGTCACATACACCATTGGACAGCGTGTGTGTGTCACAATCCCCATTGAACACTGTGTTTGTCACAAAACGCTTTGGATAGCCTGTGTTTCACAAACCCCACTTGAAAGTGTGTGTGTCACAAACCCCATTTGAAAGTGTGCGTGTCACAAACCCCTTTGGATAGCATGTGTGTGTCACAAACCCTATTAGACAGTGTGTATGACACAATCCCCATTGGACAGCGTCAGTGTCGCAAACCCCATTGGACAGCGTGTGTGTCACAAACACCACTGGACAGCGTGTGTGTGTCACAATCCCCATTGAACAGTGTGTGTGCCACAATACCCATTGGACAGTGTGTCTGTCTCAATCCCCATTGGACAGAGTTTGTGTCACAAACCCCATTGGATAGCATGTGAGTGTGTGTCAAACCCCATTGGCCAGCGTGTGTGTCACAAACCCCATTGGACAACGTGTGTGTCACAAACACCATTGGACAATGTGTGTGTCGCAAACCCCATTGCACAGAGTGTGTATGTCACAAACCCCATTGGATAGCATGTGTGTGTCACAAACCCCATTGGACAGCGTGTAGTGTCAGAAACCTCATTGGACAGTGTGAGTCACAAATCCCATTGGGCAGCGTGCGTGTGTCAGAAAGCCCAGTTGACAGAGTGTGTGTCACAAACCCGATTGGATAGCGTGTGTGTCACAATCACCATGCGACAGCGTGTGTGTGTCACAAGCCCCATTGAACAGTGTGTGTGTCACAAAACGCATTGGATAGCGTGTGTGTCATAATACCCATTGGATAGTGTGTGTGTCACAAACCCCATTGGACAGCGTGTGTGTCACAAACACCATTGGACAGTGTGTGTGTCTCAAACCACATTGGACAGACTGTGTGTGTCACACACCCCATTGGATAGCATGTGAGTGTGTCACAAACCCCAGTGGACAGCGTGTAGTGTCAGAAACCCCATTGGACAGTGTGTGTCACAAATCTCATTGGATAGCGTGTGTGTGTCACAAACCGTATTGGACAGTGTGTATGACAAAATCCCCATTAGACAGCGTGTGTGTCACAAACCCCATTGGACAGTTTGTGTGTGTCACAAAACCCATTGGATAGCATGTGTGTGTCACAATCTCCATTGGACAGCGTGTGTGTGTCACAAAGCCCACTTGACAGAGTGTGTGTCACAAAAACCATTGGACAGTGTATGTGACAAACCCCATTGAACAGAGTGTGCGTGTGACAAACCACATTGGACAGCGTGTGTGTCATAAGCCCAATTTTACAGCGTGTGTGTGTCACAATCCCCATTGGACAGTGTGTGTGTCACAAATCCCATTCTACAGTGCGTGTGTGTCACATTCCACATTACACAGCGTGTGTGTCACGAATCCCATTAGACAGCGTGTGTGTCACAAGCACCTTTGGACAGCGTATGTGTCACAAACACCATTGGACAGCGTGTTTGTTTCACAAGCCCCATTGGACAGTGTGTGTGTCACAAACCCCATTGGACAGCGTGTGTGTCACAAACCCCCGTGGACACTGTGTGTGTCACAATCCCCATTGGACAGTGTGTGTGTCACAAACCCCACTGGACAGCGTGTGTGTCACAAAAACCCATGGACAGTGTGCGTTTCACAAAGCCCATTGGACATCGTGTATGTCACAAACCCTTTTGGACAATGTGCATGTCAGAAACCCCATTGGACATCGTCTGTGTCAGAAACCCCAGTGGACAGTGTGCGTGTCACAAACCCCATGGGACAGAGTGTGTGTAACAAACCCCATTGGACAGCGTGTGTGTCACAAGCCCATTGGACAGAGTGTGTGTGTCACAAAACCCACTGGACAGCGTGTGTGTCACGGACCCCATTGAACAGCATGTGTGTAACAAGCGCCATTGGAAAGTGTGTGTGTCACAAACCCCATTAGAAAGTGTGCGTGTCACAAACCCCATTGGAAAGTGTGTGTGTCCAAACCCCATTGGATAGCGTGTGTGTGTCACAAACCGCATTAGAAAGTGTGCGTGTCACAAACCCCATTGGACATCGTGTGGGTCACAAACTCCATTGGACAGTGTGTGTGTCACAAACCCCATGAGACAGCGTGTGTGTCACGAACCCCATTGGACAGCGTGTGTGTCACAAGCGCCATTGGACAGAGTGTGTCTGTCACAAACCCCATTGGAAAGTGTATGTGTCACAAACCACATTGGATAGCGCGTGTGTGTCACAATCCCCATTGGACAGTGTGTGTGTGTCACAAACCCCATTGGATAGCGTGTGTGTGTCATAACCCCCATTTTACAGCGTATGTGTGTCACAATCCTCATTGGACAGTGTGTGTGTGTCACAAACCCAATTGGACATCGTGTGTATCACCATCCCCATTGGACAGCGTGTGTGTCACAAACCCCATTAGACAGAGTGTGTGTGTGACAAACCCCATTGGACATCGAGTGTGTCACAATCCTCATTGGACAGCATGTGTGTCAGGAACCCCATTGGACAGCGTGTGTGCTACAAGCGCCATTGGAAAGTGTGTGTGTCACAAACCCCATTGGAAAGTGTGTGTGTCATAACCCCCATTTTACAGCGTGTGTGTTTCACAATCCTCATTGGACAGTGTGTGTGTGTCACAAACCCCATTGGACATCGTGTTTATCACCATCCCCATTGGACAGTGTGTGTTTGTCACAAACCCCATTGGACATCGTGTGTATCACCATCCCCATTGGACAGCATGTGTGTCACAAACCCCATTGGGCAGCGTGTGTGTGTCACAATCCCCATTGGACAGTGTGTGTGTGTCACAAACCTCATTGGACAGCGTGTGTATCACAAACCCCTTTAGACTGTGTGTGTGTCACAAACCCCATTCTACAGTGCGTGTGTGTTACATTCCCCATTGGACAGCGTATGTGTAACAATACCCATTGGACAGAGCGTGTGTGTCATAATCCCCATTGGACAGCGTGTGTGTCATGAATCCCATTGGACAGTGTGTCTGTGTCACAATACCCATTGGACAGTGTGCGTGTCACAAACCCCATTTGAAAGTGTGTGTGTCACAAACCCCATTGGACAGCGTGTGTGTGCCACAAAACACATTGAATAGCATGTGTGTGTCACAATCCCCATTAGATAGCATGCGTGTCACAAACACCATTGGACAGTGTGTGTGTAACAAAACCAATTCGTCAGCGTGTGTGTCACAAACCACATGGGACAGCGTGTGTGTGTCACAAACCCCATTGGACAGAGTGTGTGTCACAAACCCCATTGGATAGCGTGTGTGTGTGACAAGGGCCATTAAAAAGTGTGCGTGTCACAAACCCCATTTGAAAGTGTGTGTGTCACAATCCCCATTGGAGAGTGTGTGTGTCACAAAACCCATTGGATAGCGTGTGTGTCACAATCCCCATTGGATAGTGTGTGTGTGTCACAAACACCGTTGGACAGCGTGTGTGTCATAAACCCCATTGGACAGCGTGTCTGTGCCACAATCCCCAATGGACAGTGTGTGTGTGTCACAAACCCCATTGGAAAGTGTGTGTGTCGCAAACTCCATTGGACAGTGTGTGTGTCACAAACCCCACTGGACAGTGTGTGTGTCACAATCCCCATTTGACAGCGTGTTTGTCACAAACCCCCGTGGACAATGTTTGTGTCACAAACCCCATTGGACAGTGTGTGTGTCACAAACCCATCTGGACAGCGTGTGTGTCACAAACCCCATTGGACAGATTGTTTGTGTCACAAACCCCATTGGACATCGAGTGTGTCACAATCCCCATTGGACAGCGTGTGTGTCACAATCCCCTTTGGACATCGAGTGTGTCACAATCCCCATTGGACAGCGTTTGTGTCACAAGCGCCATTGGAGAGAGTGTGTGTGACAAACCCCATTGGACATCGAGTTTGTCACAGTCCCCATTGGATAGCGTGTGTGTCACAAGCGCCATTGGAAATTGTGTTGTCACAAACCCCATTCTAATGTGCGTGTGTGTCACATTCCCCATTGGACAGCGTGTGTGTCACAAGCGCCATTGGAAAGTGTGTGTGTCACAAACCCCATTGGAAAGTGTGTGTGTCATAACCCCCATTTTACAGCGTGTGTGTGTCAGAAACCTCATTGGACAGTGTGTGTGTGTCACAAACCCCATTGGACATCGTGTGTATCACCAGACCCATTGGACAGCGTATGTGTCACAAATCCCATTGGACAGCGTGTGTGTGTCACAATCCCCATTGGACAGTGTGTGTGTGTCACAAACCTCATTGGACAGCGTGTGTATCACAAACCCCTTTGGACAGTGTGTGTATCACAAACCCCATTCTACAGTGCGTGTGTGTCACATTCCCTATTGGAGAGCGTGTGTGTCACAATACCCATTGGACAGAGTGTGTGTGTCACAAACACCATTGGACAGCATGTGTGTCACGAATCCCAATGGACAGTGTGTCTGTATAACAATCCCCATTGGACAGTGTGTGTGTCACAATCCCCATTGAACAGCATGTGTCACGAACGCCATTGGACAGCATGTGTGTCACAAACCCCATTGGACAGCGTGTGTGTCTCACATTCCCCATTGGACAGTGTGTGTGTCACAAAACCCATTAGATAGCATGCGTGTCACAAACACCATTGGACAGTGTGTGTTTAACAAAAGAAATTCGTCAGCGTGTGTGTCACAAACCCCATGGGACAGCGTGTGTGTGTCACAAACCCCATTGGAAAGTGTGTGTGTCACAATCCTTATTGGAGAATGTGTGTGTCACAAAACCCATTGGATAGCGTGTGTAGTCACAATCCCCATTGGACAGTGTGTGTGTGTGACAAACACCATTGGACAGCGTGTGTGTCATAAACCCCATTGGACAGAGTGTCTGTGTCACAATCCCCATTGGACAGTGTGTGTGTGTCGCAAACCCACTGGACAGAGTGTGTGTCACAAACCCCATTGGAAAGTGTATGTGTCACAAACCCCATTGCGTAGCGTGTGTGTGTTTCAAACCCCATTAGACAGCGTGTGTGTCACAAGCCCCATTGGACAACGTGTGTGTCACAATCCCCTGTGGACACTGTGTGTGTCACAATCCCCATTGGAAAGTGTATGTGTCACAAACCCCATTGTATAGCGTGTGTGTGACACAAACCCTCCTAGTCAGTGTATGTGTCACAAAACCCTTTGGATAGCATGCGTGTCACAATCCCCATTGGACAGAGTGTGCGTGTCACAAAACCCACTGGACAGCGTGTGTGTCACAAACCCCATTGGATAGCGTCTGTGTGTCACAAACCCTATCGGACAGTGTGTGTGTCACAAACGATATTGAATGGCATGTGTGTCACGAACCCCATTGGACAGCGTGTGTGTCACAACCCCATTGCACAGCGTGTGTGTCACAAAAACCATGGGACAGAGTGTGTGTCATAAAACCCATTGGACAGCGTGCGTGTCACAAGCACCATTGGACAGAGTGTGAGTGTCACAAACCCCATTGGATAGTGTGTGTGTCACAAACCCCATTAGAATGTGTGTGTATCACAAACCTCATTGAACAGCATGTGTGTCACGAATCCCATTGGACAGCGTGTGTGTCACAAGACCCATTGGACAGAGTGTGTGTGTCACAAACCCCATTGGACAGAGTGTGTGTCACAATCCCCATTGGACAGCGTGTGTGTCACAAACCCCATTGGACAGATTGTGTTTCATAAACCCCATTGGACAGCGTGTGTGTGTCACAGTCCCCATTGTACAGCGTGTGTGTCACAAGCGCCATTGGATCGAGTATTTGTGTCACAAACCCTCCTGGTCAGTGTGTGTGTCACAAAACGCATTGGACAGCATGCGTGTCACAAACACCATTGGACAGCGTGTGTGTGTCACAAACACCTTTGGAAAGTATGTGTCACAAATCCCATTGGCCAGGGTTTGTGTTACAAACCCCATTGGACAGCGTTTGTGTCACAAACACCACTGGTCAGTGTTTATGTCACAATCCCCGTTGGATAGCGTGTGTGTCATAAACCCCATTGGATAGCGTGTGTGTGTCACAAACCCCATGAGACAGAGTGTGTGTCACAAACCCCATTGGACAGCGTCTGTGTCAGAATCACCATTGGACAGTGTGTGTGTCACAAACCCCATTGGACAGCGTTTGTGTCACAATCCCCAGTGGACAGCGTGTGTGTCAAAATCCAATTAGACAGTGCGTGTGTCACAAAACCCACTGGACAGCGTGTGTGTCACGATCCCCATTGAACAGTGCGTGTGTCAAAACAAAATTTTACAGAGTGTGGTGTCACAAACCCCATTGGAAAGTCTATGTGTTACAAATCCCATTGGATAGCGTGTGTGTGTCACATACCCCATTGGATAGAGTGTGTGTGTCATATACCCCATTAGAAAGTGTGTGTGTCAGAAAACCCATTGGATAGAGTTTGTGTGTCACAAAGCCCATTGGACAGCGTGTGTGTCACGAACCCCATTGGACAGCGTCTGTGTCAAAACCAAATTGGACAGTGTTTGTGTCATAAGCCCATTGAACAAAGTGTGTGTGTCACAAAACTCAGTGGACAGCGTGGATGTCACCAAACTCACTGTACAGCGTGTGTGTCACAAGCACCATTGGACAGAGTGTGAGTGTCACAAACCCCATTGGATAGTGTGTGTGTCACAAAACCCATTAGAATTTGTGTGTGTCACAAAACCCATTGGATAGCGTCTGTGTGTCACAAACCGTATTGGTCAGTGTGTGTATTACAAACCCCATTGAACAGCATGTGTGTCACGAATCCCATTGGACAGCGTGTGTGTCACAATCCCCATTGGACAGCGTGTTTGTCAAAACCCTATTGGACAGTGTGTGTGTCACAAAACCCACTGGACAGCGTCTGTGTCACAAACCCCATTGGACAGTGTGTGTGTCACAAAACCCACTGGACAGCGTGTGTGTTCACAAACCCCATTGGACAGCGTGTGTGTCACAAACACCATTGGACAGCGTGTATGTCACAAACCCCATTGGACAGCGTGTGTGTCATAAGCCCAGTTTTACAGCGTGTGTGTGTCACAATCCCCATTGGACAGTGTGTGTGTGTCACAATCCCCATTAGACATCGTGTATCTCACAAACCCCTTTGGACAGTGCGTGTGTCACAAACCCCATTGGACAGTGTGTGAGTGTCACAATCCCCATTGGACAGTGTGTCTGTCACAAACCCCATTGGGTGGCGTGTGTGTGTCACAAACACTTTTGGACAGCGTGTGCGTGTCACAAGCCCATTGGACAGCGTGTGTGCCACAATCCCCATTTGACAGCGTGTTTGTCACAAACACCATTGGACAGCATGTGTGTTACAAACCCCATTGGACAGTTTGTGTGTCATAAACCCCATTGGACAGAGTGTGTGTGTCACAAAGCCGATTGGACAACGTGTGTGTCACAATCCCCATTGGACAGCTTGTGTGTCACAAAAACCATTGGGCAGAGTGTGTGTCACAAACCCCATTGGACAGCGTGTGTGTGTCTCAAACCCTATTGGACACTGAATGTGTCACAAAACCCACTGGACAGTGTGTGTGTCACAAGACCCATTGGACAGAGTGTGTGAGTCACAAACCCCATTAGACAGCGTGTGTGTCACAGTCCCCATTAGACAGCGTGTGTGTCGCAAACCCCATTGAACAGATTGTGTGTCATACACACCATTGGACAGACTGTGTGTGTCACAATCCCCATTGGACAGCGTGTGTGTCAAAACCAATCTGGACAGTGTGTGTGTCAGAAAACCCACTGGACAGCGTGTGAGTCACAAACACCCATGGACAGTTTGCGTGTCACAAAACACCATTGGACAGTGTGTGTGTCACAAACACAACTGGACAGTGTGTGTGTCACAAGCCCATTGGACAGAGTGTGTGTGTCACAAAAACTACTGGACAGCGTGTGTGTCATGAACGGCATTGGACAGCATGTGTGTCACAAGCACCATTGGACAGAGTGTGAGTGTCACAAACCCCATTGGATAGTGTGTGTGTCACAAACCCCATTAGAATGTGTGTGTATCACAAACCTCATTGAACAGCATGTGTGTCACGAATCCCATTGGACAGCGTGTGTGTCACAAGACCCATTGGACAGAGTGTGTGTGTCACAAACCCCATTGGACAGAGTGTGTGTCACAATCCCCATTGGACAGCGTGTGTGTCACAAACCCCATTGGACAGATTGTGTTTCATAAACCCCATTGGACAGCGTGTGTGTGTCACAGTCCCCATTGTACAGCGTGTGTGTCACAAGCGCCATTGGATCGAGTATTTGTGTCACAAACCCTCCTGGTCAGTGTGTGTGTCACAAAACGCATTGGACAGCATGCGTGTCACAAACACCGTTGGACAGCGTGTGTGTGTCACAAACACCTTTGGAAAGTATGTGTCACAAATCCCATTGGCCAGGGTTTGTGTTACAAACCCCATTGGACAGCGTTTGTGTCACAAACACCACTGGTCAGTGTTTATGTCACAATCCCCATTGGATAGCGTGTGTGTCATAAACCCCATTGGATAGCGTGTGTGTGTCACAAACCCCATGAGACAGAGTGTGTGTCACAAACCCCATTGGACAGCGTCTGTGTCAGAATCACCATTGGACAGTGTGTGTGTCACAAACCCCATTGGACAGCGTTTGTGTCACAATCCCCAGTGGACAGCGTGTGTGTCAAAATCCAATTAGACAGTGCGTGTGTCACAAAACCCACTGGACAGCGTGTGTGTCACGATCCCCATTGAACAGTGCGTGTGTCAAAACAAAATTTTACAGAGTGTGGTGTCACAAACCCCATTGGAAAGTCTATGTGTTACAAATCCCATTGGATAGCGTGTGTGTGTCACATACCCCATTGGATAGAGTGTGTGTGTCATATACCCCATTAGAAAGTGTGTGTGTCAGAAAACCCATTGGATAGAGTTTGTGTGTCACAAAGCCCATTGGACAGCGTGTGTGTCACGAACCCCATTGGACAGCGTCTGTGTCAAAACCAAATTGGACAGTGTTTGTGTCATAAGCCCATTGAACAAAGTGTGTGTGTCACAAAACTCAGTGGACAGCGTGGATGTCACCAAACTCACTGTACAGCGTGTGTGTCACAAGCACCATTGGACAGAGTGTGAGTGTCACAAACCCCATTGGATAGTGTGTGTGTCACAAAACCCATTAGAATTTGTGTGTGTCACAAAACCCATTGGATAGCGTCTGTGTGTCACAAACCGTATTGGTCAGTGTGTGTATTACAAACCCCATTGAACAGCATGTGTGTCACGAATCCCATTGGACAGCGTGTGTGTCACAATCCCCATTGGACAGCGTGTTTGTCAAAACCCTATTGGACAGTGTGTGTGTCACAAAACCCACTGGACAGCGTCTGTGTCACAAACCCCATTGGACAGTGTGTGTGTCACAAAACCCACTGGACAGCGTGTGTGTTCACAAACCCCATTGGACAGCGTGTGTGTCACAAACACCATTGGACAGCGTGTATGTCACAAACCCCATTGGACAGCGTGTGTGTCATAAGCCCAGTTTTACAGCGTGTGTGTGTCACAATCCCCATTGGACAGTGTGTGTGTGTCACAATCCCCATTAGACATCGTGTATCTCACAAACCCCTTTGGACAGTGCGTGTGTCACAAACCCCATTGGACAGTGTGTGAGTGTCACAATCCCCATTGGACAGTGTGTCTGTCACAAACCCCATTGGGTGGCGTGTGTGTGTCACAAACACTTTTGGACAGCGTGTGCGTGTCACAAGCCCATTGGACAGCGTGTGTGCCACAATCCCCATTTGACAGCGTGTTTGTCACAAACACCATTGGACAGCATGTGTGTTACAAACCCCATTGGACAGTTTGTGTGTCATAAACCCCATTGGACAGAGTGTGTGTGTCACAAAGCCGATTGGACAACGTGTGTGTCACAATCCCCATTGGACAGCTTGTGTGTCACAAAAACCATTGGGCAGAGTGTGTGTCACAAACCCCATTGGACAGCGTGTGTGTGTCTCAAACCCTATTGGACACTGAATGTGTCACAAAACCCACTGGACAGTGTGTGTGTCACAAGACCCATTGGACAGAGTGTGTGAGTCACAAACCCCATTAGACAGCGTGTGTGTCACAGTCCCCATTAGACAGCGTGTGTGTCGCAAACCCCATTGAACAGATTGTGTGTCATACACACCATTGGACAGACTGTGTGTGTCACAATCCCCATTGGACAGCGTGTGTGTCAAAACCAATCTGGACAGTGTGTGTGTCAGAAAACCCACTGGACAGCGTGTGAGTCACAAACACCCATGGACAGTTTGCGTGTCACAAAACACCATTGGACAGTGTGTGTGTCACAAACACAACTGGACAGTGTGTGTGTCACAAGCCCATTGGACAGAGTGTGTGTGTCACAAAAACTACTGGACAGCATGTGTGTCACAAGCACCATTGGACAGAGTGTGAGTGTCACAAACCCCATTGGATAGTGTGTATGTCACAATCCGCGTTAGAAATTGTGTGTGTTTTTCAAACCCCATTGTACTGCGTGTGTGTCATAAACCCTATTGGATAGCGTGTGTGTCAGAAACCCCATGGGACAGAGTGTGTGTCACAAGCACCATTGGACAGATTGTGAGTGTCACAAACCCCTTTGCATAGTGTGTGTGTCACAAGCCCCATTAGAAAGTGTGTGTGTCACAAACACCATTGGATAGTGTATGTGTGTCACAAACCCTATTGGACAGTGTGTGTGTGTCACAAACCCCGTTGGACAGCGTGTGTGTCATAAATACCTTTGGATAGTGTGTGTGTATCACAAACCTTTTTGGACAGAGTGTGTGTCACGAACCCCATTGGACAGTGTGTGTTTCACAAAACCGATTGGATAGCGTGTGTGTCACAAACCCTATTGGACAGCGTGTGTGTCACAGTCCCTACTGGAGATCCTGTGTGTTACAAACCCCATTGGACAGAGTGTGTGTCACAAACCCCACTGAACAGATTCTGTGTCATAAACACCATTGGACAGCGTGTGTGTGTCACAATCCCCATTGCACAGCGTATGTGTCAAAACCCACTTGGACAGTGTGTGTGTCAGAAAACCCACTGGACAACGTGTGTGTCACAAACACCCATGGACAGTGTGAGTGTCACAAACTCCATTGTAGAGCGTGTGTGTGTCACAATTCCCATTGGACAGTGTGTGTGTCTCAAACACCATTGGACAGCATGTGTGTCACAAACCCATTGGATAGAGTGTATGTGTCACAAAACCATTTGGAAAGTATATGTGTCACGAACGCCACTGGCTAGCGTGTGTGTGTCACAAACCCCATTGGACAGCGTCTTTTTCACGAGACCCATTAGACAGAGTGTGTGTGTCACAAACCCTATTGGACAGTGTGTGTGTCACAAACCCCATTGTACAGCGTGTGTGTCGCAATTCCCATTGGACAGAGTGTGTGTCACAAACCCCATTGGACAGATTGTGTGTCATAAACCCCATTGGACAGCGTGTGTGTGTCACAATCCCCATTGGACAGCGTGTCTGTCAAAACCCAGTTCGACAGTGTGTGTGTCACAAAACCCACTGGACAGCTTGTGTGTCACGAACACCCATCGACATTGTAAGTGTCACAAACCCCAATGTACAGCGTATGTGTTTCACAATCCTCATTGGACAGTGTGTGTGTCACAAACACCATAGCACAGCGTGTGTGTCACAGGTCCATTCAACAGAGTGTGTGTGTCACAAACCCCTTTGGACAACGTGTGTGTCACAATCCCCATTGGACAGTGTGTGTGTCAAAACCGCATTAGACAGTGTGTGTGCTAGAATACCCACTGGACAGCGTGTGTGTCACAAACACCCATGGACAGTGTGAGTATCACAAACCCCATTGGATAGCGTTTGTGTCACAAACCCCTTTGGACAGTGTGTGTGTCACAAACCCCATTGGACAGCGTGTGTGTGTCACAATCCCCATTGGACAGTGTGTGTGTCACAAACACCATTGGACAGCGTATGTGTCACAAGCACCATGGACAGATTGTGAGCGTCACAAACCCCATTTGATATTGTGTGTGTCTCAAACCCCATTAAAAAGTGTGTGTGTCAGAAACCCTATGGGACAGTGTGTATGTCATAATCCCCATTGGACAGCGTCTGTGTCACAATCCCCATTGGACAGCTTGTGTGTCACAAAACCCATTGGAAAGTGTGTGTCTCACAAACCCCATTGGACAGCGTATGTGTGTCACAAACCCTATTGGACAGAGTGTGTGTGTTACAAACCCCATTGCACAGCATGTGTGTCTTAAACCCCATTGGATAGCGCCTGTGTGTCACAAAGCCCATGGGATAGAGTGTGTGTCATGAACCCAATTGGACAGCGTGTGTGTGACACAATCCCCATTGGACAGTGTTTGTGTCACAAGACCCATTGGACAGCCTGTGTGTCACAAACCCATTGGACAGAGTTTTTGTCACAAACCCCATTAGACAGCGTGTGTGTCAGAAACACCATTGGACAGTGTGTGTGTCACAAACCCCATTGGACAGAGTTTGTGTCACAAACCCCATTAGACAGCGTGTGTGTCAGAAACACCATTGGACAGTGTGTGTGTCACAAACCCCATTGGACAGCGTTTGTGTGTCACAATCCCCATTCTACAGTATTTGTGTTACAAACAGCATTGGACAGCGTGTGTGTCACAAGCTCATTGTACAGAGTGTGTGTGTCTCAAAACCCACTGGACAGCGTGTGTGTCACAAACCCCATTGGACAGCGTGTGTGTCACAAGCACCATTGGGTAGCGTGTCTATTTCACAAACCCTATTGGGGAGTGTGTGTGTCACAAACCCCATTGGAGAGAGTGTGTGTGAGAAACCCTATTGGACAGCGTGTGTGCCACAAGCAGCATTGGACAGTGTGTGTTTCACAAACCCTCCTGGTCAGTGTGTGTGTCACAAACCCCATTGAACAGCGTGTGTGTCACAAATCCCATTGGACAGCGTGTGTGTGTCACAAACCCCATTTGACAGAGTGTTTTTCACAAACACCATTGGACAGTGTTTGTGTCACAAACCCCATTGGACAGAGTGTGTGTGTAACAATAAGCATTGGACAGTGTGTGTGTCATAATCCCCAGTGGACAGCGTGTGTGTCAAAACCACAGTGGACAGTGTGTGTGTCACAAAACCCACTGAACAGCATGTGTGTCACAAACCCCATTGGACAGCGTGTGGGTCATAAACAACATTGGACAGAGTGTATGTGTCACAAACCCCATTGGGCAGAGTGTATGCCACAATCCCCATTGGACAGAGTTTTTGTCACAAACCCTATTGGACACCGTGTGTGTCATAAACACCATTAGACAGTGTGTGTGTCACAAACCCCATTGGACAGCGTGTCGTGTCAGAAACCGCATGGACAGTGTCTGTCACAAATCCCATTAGACAGCGTGTGTGTCACAATCCCCATTGGACAGCGTGTGTGTGTAACAATACGCATTGGACAGTGTGTTTGTCACAAACCCCACTGAACAGAATGTGTGTGTCACAATCCCCATTGGACAGCGTGTGTGTCACAAGCCTGTTGGACAGAGAGTGTGTGTCACAAAACCCAGTGGACAGCGTGTGTGTCTGAATCACCATTGGACATAGTATGTGTAACACAAACCCCATTGGAAAGTGTATGTGTCACGAACCCCATTAGACAGCGTGTGTGTGTAACAATACCCATTGGACAGTGTGTGTGTCACAAACCCCATTGGACATCGTGTGTGTCAGAAACCCCATTGGACAGCATGAGTGTGTCACAATCCCCATTGGACAGTGTATGTGTCACGAACCCCATGGGACAGAGTGTTTTTCACAAACACTATTGGACAGAGTGTGTGTGTCACAAAACCCACTGGACAGCGTGTGTGTCACAATCCCCATTGGATACCGTGTGTGTGTCACAAACCCTATTGGACAGTGTGTATGTCACAAATCGCACTGGACAGCGTGTGTGTTCACAAACCCCTTTGGACAGCGTGTGTGTCACAAAACCCATTGGACAGAGTGTGTGTGTCACAAACCCCATTGGACAGTGTGTGTGTCATAATCCCCAGTGGACAGCGTGTGTGTCAAAAACACAGTGGACAGTGTGTGTGTCACAAAACCCACTGAACAGCATGTGTATCACAAACCCCATTGGACAGCGTGTGGGTCATAAACAACATTGGACAGAGTGTATGTGTCACAAACCCCATTGGGCAGAGTGTATGCCACAATCCCCATTGGACAGAGTTTTTGTCACAAACCCTGTTGGACACCGTGTGTGTCATAAACACCATTAGACAGTGTGTGTGTCACAAACCCCATTGGACAGCGTGTCGTGTCAGAAACCGCATGGACAGTGTCTATCACAAATCCCATTGGACAGCGTGTGTGTCACCATCCCCATTGGACAGCGTGTGTGTGTAACAATACGCATTGGACAGTGTGTTTGTCACAAACCCCACTGAACAGAATGTGTGTGTCACAATCCCCATTGGACAGCGTGTGTGTCACAAGCCTGTTGGACAGAGAGTGTGTGTCACAAAACCCAGTGGACAGCGTGTGTGTCACGAACCCCATTGGACAACGTGTGTGTCTGAATCACCATTGGACAGAGTGTGTGTAACACAAACCCCATTGGAAAGTGTATGTGTCACGAACCCCATTAGACAGCGTGTGTGTGTAACAATACCCATTGGACAGTGTGTTTGTCACAAACCCCACTGAACAGAATGTGTGTGTCACAATCCCCATTGGACAGCGTGTGTGTCACAAGCCTGTTGGACAGAGAGTGTGTGTCACAAAACCCAGTGGACAGCGTGTGTGTCAGAAACACCATTGGACATAGTATGTGTAACACAAACCCCATTGGAAAGTGTATGTGTCACGAACCCCATTAGACAGCGTGTGTGTGTAACAATACCCATTGGACAGTGTGTGTGTCACAAACCCCATTGGACATCGTGTGTGTCAGAAACCCCATTGGACAGCATGAGTGTGTCACAATCCCCATTGGACAGTGTATGTGTCACGAACCCCATGGGACAGAGTGTTTTTCACAAACACTATTGGACAGAGTGTGTGTGTCACAAAACCCACTGGACAGCGTGTGTGTCACAATCCCCATTGGATACCGTGTGTGTGTCACAAACCCTATTGGACAGTGTGTATGTCACAAATCGCACTGGACAGCGTGTGTGTTCACAAACCCCTTTGGACAGCGTGTGTGTCACAAAACCCATTGGACAGAGTGTGTGTGTCACAAACCCCATTGGACAGTGTGTGTGTCATAATCCCCAGTGGACAGCGTGTGTGTCAAAAACACAGTGGACAGTGTGTGTGTCACAAAACCCACTGAACAGCATGTGTATCACAAACCCCATTGGACAGCGTGTGGGTCATAAACAACATTGGACAGAGTGTATGTGTCACAAACCCCATTGGGCAGAGTGTATGCCACAATCCCCATTGGACAGAGTTTTTGTCACAAACCCTGTTGGACACCGTGTGTGTCATAAACACCATTAGACAGTGTGTGTGTCACAAACCCCATTGGACAGCGTGTCGTGTCAGAAACCGCATGGACAGTGTCTATCACAAATCCCATTGGACAGCGTGTGTGTCACCATCCCCATTGGACAGCGTGTGTGTGTAACAATACGCATTGGACAGTGTGTTTGTCACAAACCCCACTGAACAGAATGTGTGTGTCACAATCCCCATTGGACAGCGTGTGTGTCACAAGCCTGTTGGACAGAGAGTGTGCGTCACAAAACCCAGTGGACAGCGTGTGTGTCACGAACCCCATTGGACAACGTGTGTGTCTGAATCACCATTGGACAGAGTGTGTGTAACACAAACCCCATTGGAAAGTGTATGTGTCACGAACCCCATTAGACAGCGTGTGTGTGTAACAATACCCATTGGACAGTGTGTGTGTCACAAACCCCATTGGACATCGTGTGTGTCAGAAACCCCATTGGACAACATGAGTGTGTCACAATCCCCATTGGACAGTGTATGTGTCACGAACCCCATGGGACAGAGTGTTTTTCACAAACACTATTGGACAGAGTGTGTGTCACAAGCCTGTTGGACAGAGTGTGTGTGTCACAAAACCCACTGGACAACGTGTGTGTCACAATCCCCATTGGATACCGTGTGTGTGTCACAAACCCTATTGGACAGTGGGTATGTCACAAATTGCACTGGACAGCGTGTGTGTTCACAAACCCCTTTGGACAGCGTGTGTGTCACAAAACCCATTGGACAGAGTGTGTGTGTCACAAACCCTATTGGACAGCGTGTGTGTTCACAATCCTCATTGGACAGCTTGCGTGTCACAAACACCATTGGTCAGGGTGTGTGTGTAACAATACCCATTGGACAGCTTGTGTGTCACAATACCCATTCGACAGCGTGTGTGTCACAAATCCCCGTGGACACTGTGTGTGTCACAAACCCCAATGGACAGTGTGTCTGTCACAACCCCACTGGAGAGCGTGTGTGTCACAAACACCCATGGACAGTGTGCGTGTCATAAACCCCATTGGACATTGTGTGTTTCACAAACACCATTGGACATCGTGTGTGTCACAAACCCCTTCGGCCAGCATGTGTGTGTCACAATCCCCATTGGGCAGTGTATGTGTCACAAACCACATGGGACAGAGTGTGCTTCACGAACCCCATTGGACAGCTTGTGTGTCGCAAATACCATTGGATAGCGTGTGTGTAACAATACCCATTGGACAGCGTGTGTGTCACAAACCCCATTGGACAGCGTGTGTGTCACAAATCCCCGTGGACACTGCGTGTGTCACAAACCCCTTTGGACATTGTGCTTGTCACAAACCCCATTGGAGATCGTGTGTGTTACAAACACCCAAGGACAGTGTGTGTGTCACAGACCCCATTGGACACTGTGTGTGTCACAAACCCCATGGGACAGAGTGTGCATCTCGAACCCATTGGACAGCGTGTGTCTCACAAGACCCATTGGACAGCGTGTGAGTCACAAACACCATTGGAGAGCGTGTGTGTCACAATCCCCATTGGACAGCGTGTGTCTGTAACAATAGCTATTGGACAGTGTGTGTGTCACAAACCCCATTGAACAGCATGTGTGTTTAACAATCCCCATTGGACAGCGTGTGAGTCAAAAGCGCCATTGGACAGAGTGTGTGTGTCACAAACCCCATTGGAAAGTGTATGCGTCACAAACCCAGTTGGATAGCGTGTGTGTGTCACAAACCCTCCTTGTCAGTGTGTGTGTCACAAAACCCATTAGACAGCGTGT
This sequence comes from Columba guinea, assembly GCA_032206185.1. Classification (NCBI taxonomy): domain Eukaryota; kingdom Metazoa; phylum Chordata; class Aves; order Columbiformes; family Columbidae; genus Columba; species Columba guinea. The sequence goes on along the minus strand of JAVLUU010000053.1, from coordinate 1,304,416 downwards.
CTGTGTAACAATAGCTATTGGACAGTGTGTGTGTCAAAAACCTCATTGAACAGCCTGTGTGTGTAACAATACGCATTGGACAGTGTTTGTGTCACAATCCCCAGTGGACAGCGTGTGTGTCAAAACCCCAGGGGACAGTGTGTGTGGCACAAAACCAACTGGACAGCGTGTGTGTCACAAACCCCTTTGGACAGTGTGTGTGTGTCACAATCCCCATTGGATAGCGTGTGTGTCACAAGACTATTGGACAGAGTGTGTGTGTCACAAAACCCAGTGGACAGCGTTTGTGTCACGAACCCCATTGGACAGCGTGTGTGTCTGAATCACCATTGGACAGAGTGTGTGTGTCACAAACCCCTTTGGGAAGTGTATGTGTCAGGAACCCCACTGGACAGCGTGTGCTTGAAACAATGCCCATTAGACAGTGTGTGTGTCACAAACCCTATTGGACATCGTGTGTGTCACAAACCCCATTGGAAAGCATGTGTGTGTCACAATCCCCATTGGACAGTGTATGTGTCACAAACCCCATGGGACAGAGAGTTTCTCACAAACACTATTGGACAGCGTGTGTGTCACAAGCCCATTGGACGGAGTGTGTGTGTCACAAAACCCACTGGACAGCGTGTGTGTCACGAACCCCACTGGACAGAGTGTGTGTCACAAGCACCATTGGACAGTGTGTGTGTCACAAACCCCATTGGAAGGTGTATGTGTCACAAATCCCATTGGACATCGTGTGTGTCACAAACCCCATTGGAAAGCATGTGTGTGTCACAATCCCCATTGGACAGTGTATGTGTCACAAACCCCATGGGACAGAGAGTTTCTCACAAACACTATTGGACAGCGTGTGTGTCACAAACCCCTTTGGACGGCACGTGTGTGTCACAAACCCCATTGGAAAGTGTGTTTGTCACAAACCCCATTGGACAGCGTGGGTGTGTCACAAACCCCATTAGAAAGTGTGCATGTCACAAACCCCATTGGACAGTATGTGTGTGTCACAAACCCCATTGGACAGCGTGTGTGACACAAACCCCATTGGATAGCGTGTGTGTGTCAAAAACCCCATTAGAAAGTATGTGTTTCACATACCCCACTGGACAGCGTGTGTGTGTCACAAACCCTCCTGGTCAGTGTGTGTGTCACAAACCCCATTGGGTAACGTGTGTGTCACAAGCCCCTTTTGACAGAGGGTGTGTCACAAACACCTTTGGATAGTGCGTTTGTCACAAACCCTATTGGACAGCGTGTGTGTGTCACAAACGCTCCTGGTCAGTGTGTGTGTCACAAACCCCATTGGATAGCGTGTGTGGGTCACAAACCCTATTTAACAGTGTGTGTGTCTCAAACCCCACAGTACAGCGTGTGTACAAAGATCCCCATTAGACAGAGTGTGTGTACCAAGACCCATTGGACAGCGTGTGTGTCACAAACCCCATTGGACAGTGTGTGTGTCACAAACCCCATTGGACAGCGTGTGTGTGTAACAATACCCATTGGACTGTGTGTGTGTCACAAACCCCATTGGACAACATGAGTGTGTCACAATACCCATTGGACAGTGTGTGTGTCACAAAACCCATTGGATAACGTGTGTGTCACAAACCCCATTTGAAAGTGTGTGTGTCACAAACCCCATTGGATAGCGTGTGTGGGTCAGAAACCCTGTTGGACAGTGTGTGTGTCACAAACCCCACTCTACAGCGTGTGTACAACGATCCCCATTGGACAGAGTGTGTGTCACAAGACCCATTGTACAGAGTGTGTGTGTCACAAACCCCATTTAACAGTGTGTGTGTCACAAACCCCACTGGACAGCGTGTGTGTCATAAACCCCCGTGGACACTGTGTGTGTCACGAATGCCATTGGACAGTATGTGTGTCACAAACCCCCCTGGACAGTGTTTGTGTCACAATCCCCAGTGGACAGTGTGTGTGTAGAAAACCGCAATGAACAGCGTCTGTGTGTCACAAAACCTCCTGGTCAGTGTATCTGTCAGAAACCGCATTGGACAGCGTTTGTGTCACAAACCCAATGGGACAGCGTGTGTGTGTAACAATACCCATTGGACAGTGTGTGTGTCACAAACCCCATTGGACAGCATGTGTGTCATAAACCCCCGTGGACACTGTGTGTTTCACGAATGCCATTGGACACTGTGTGTGTCTCAAACCCCCCTGGACAGTGTGTGTGTAACAAAACCCACTGGACAGCGTTTTTGTCACAAGACCATTGGACAACGTGTGTGTCACAAACATCATTGGACAGCGTGTGTGTGTAACAATACCCATTGGACAGTGTGCGTGTCACAAACACCCATGTACAGTGTGCGTTTCACAAACCCCATTGGACAGAGTTTGTGTCACAAACGCTATTGGACAGCATGTGAGTCACAAACACCATTGGACAGTGTGTGGGTCACAAACCCCACTGGACAGCGTGTGTGACACAAACACCCATGTACAGTGTGCGTGTCACAAACCCCATTGGACATCGTGTGTGTCACAAACGCCATTGGACAGCGTGTGTGTTTCAAAATCCCCGTTGGACAGTGTCTGTGCCACAAACCCCATGGGACAGAGTTTGTGTCACAAACCATATTGGACAGCGTGTGTGTCACAAACACCATTGGACAGTGTGTGTGACAAGCCCATTGGACAGAGTGTGTGTGTCACAAAACCCACTGGACAGCGTGAGTGTCATAATCACCATTGGACAGCGTGTGTGTCACAAACCCCATTGGACAGAGTTTGTGCCACAAACCCTATTGCACAGCGTGTGTGTCACAAACCCCATTGGACAGTTTGTGTGTCACAAACCCCACTGGACAGCGTGTGTGTGTCACAAACCCTCCTGGTCAGTGTCTGTGTCACAAACCCCATTGGACAGTGTGTGTGTCACAAACCCCATTCGATAGCGTGTGTGTGTCACAAACCCCATTATAAATTGTGCGTTTCATAAACCCCAGTGGATAGCGTGTGTGTCGCAAACCCTATTGGACAGTGTCTGTGTCAGAAACCCCATTGGACAGCGTGTGTGTCACTAACACCATTGGACAGAGTTTGTGTCACAAACGTCATTGGACAGAGTGTGTGTCACAAACCCTTTGACCAGTGTGTGTATCACAAACCCTTCGGACAGTGTGTGTGTCACAAACCCCATTGGACAGCATGTGTGTGTCACAAACCCTCCTGGTCAGTATTTGTGTCACAAACCCCATTGGACAGCGTGTAGTTTCAGAAACCCCATTGGACAGTGTGTGTCACAAATCCCATTAGACAGCGTGTGTGTCACAAAACCCATTTGACAGCGTGTGTGTCTCACAATCCCCACTGGTCAGTGTGTGTGTCACAAAACGCATTGGACAGCGTGTGTGTCACAAACCCCATGCCAAAGCTTGTGTGTGTCACAATCCCCATTGGAAAGCGTGTGCGTCACAATCCCCATTGGACAGCGTTTGTGTCACAAACCCCATTGAACAGGGTACGTGCCACAAACACCATTGGACAGAGTGTGTGTGTCACAATCCCAATTGGAAAGTGTGTGTGTCACAAAACCCATTGGATAGCCTGTGTGTCACAAACACCATTGGACAGTGTGTGTGTAACAAACCCAATTGGTCAGCGTGTGTGTCACAAACCCCATGGGACAGAGTGTGTGTGTCACAAACCCCATTGGAAAGTGTGTGTCACGAGCCCCATTGGATAGCATGTGTGTGTCACAAACCCTATTGGACAGTGTGTATGTCACAATCCACATTGGACAGGGTGTGTGTCACAAACCCCATTGGATAGCATGGGTGTGTCACAAACCCCATTAGAAAGTGTGCGTGTCACAAAGCCCTTTGGATAGCATGTGTGTGTCACAAACCCTACTTGACAGTGTGTGTGTCACAATCCCCATTAGAGAGCGTGTGTGTCACAAATCCCATTGGACAGCGTGTGTGTCACAAGCACCATTGGACAGAGTGTGTGTGTAAGACTACCCATAGGACAGTGTGTGTGTCACAAATCCTATTGGATAGTGTGTGTGTGTCACAAACCCTCCTGATCAGTGTGCGTGTCTCAAAACCCATTGGACATCCTGTGTGTCACAAACTCCTTTGGACAGTGTGCGTGTAACAAACCCCATTGGACAGCGTGTGTGTCACAAACGCCCGTAGACACTGTGTGTGTCACAAACCCCATTGGACATCGTGTGTGTCATAAACCCCATTGGACATCGTGTGTGTCACAAACCCACATAGACACGGTGTGTGTCACAAATCCCATTTGACAGTGTGTGTGTCACAAACCCCACTGGATATCGTGTGTTTCATAAACCCCATTGGACATCCTGTGTGTCACAAATCCTTTTGGACAGTGTGCATGTCACAAACCCCATTGGTCATCATGTGTGTCACAAACACCTTTGGACAGTGTGTGTGTCACAAACGCCATTGGGCAGCGTGTGTTTGTCACAATCCCCATTGGACAGTGTGTTTGTGTGTCATAAACCCCATTGGACATCATGTGTGTCACAAACTGCATTAGAAAGTGTGTGTGTCTCAAACCCCATTGGAACATGTGTGTGTCACAAACCCCATTGGATAGCGTGTGTGTGTCACAAATCCCACTGGACAGCTTGTGTGTCACAAGACCCATTGGACAGTGTGTGTGTGTCACAAATCCCATTGGACATCGTGTGTGTCAAAAACCCCATTGGACAGCGTGTGTGTCACAAGCCCCATTGGACAGCGTGTGTGTCACAACCGCCATTGGACAGAGTGTGTGTGTCACACCCCTTTAGAAAGTATGCGTGTCACAAACCCCATTGGAAAGTGGGTGTGTTACAAACCCTATTTGATAGCGTGTTTTTGTCACAAACCCCACCGGACAGCGTGTGTGTCACGAATCCCATTGGACAGCGTGTGTGTCAGAAACACCATTGGACAGCGTGTGTGTGTAATAATACCCAATGGACAGTGTGTGTGTCACAAACCCCATTGGACAGCGTGTGTGTCAAAAACCCCGGTGGACACTGTGTGTGTCACAAACCCCATTGGACAGCGTGTGTGTGTAAAAAACCCATTGGACAACGTATGTGTGTCACAATCTCCATTGGACAGTGCGTGTGTCGCAAACCCCATGGGACAGAGTATGTGTCACGAACCCCATTGGACAGCGTGTGTGTCACAAGCGCCATTGGATAGCGCGTGTGTGTCACAAACCCTCGTGGTCAGTGTGCGTGTCACAAAACCCTATGGACAGCATGCGTGTCGCAAACACCATTGGACAGTGTTTGTGTAAGAAACCCAATTGGTCAGCGTGTGTGTCACAAACCCCATGGGACAGAGTGTGTGTGTCACAAAACCTATTGGAAAGTGTGTGTGTCACAAACCCCATTGGATACCGTGTTTGTGTCACAAACCCCATTGGATATTGTTGGTGTGTCACAAACCCCATTAGATAGTGTGCGTGTCACAAACGCCATTGGATAGTATGTGTGTGTCACAAACCCTATTGGACAGTGTGTATGTCACAATCCCCATTGGACAGTGTGTGTGTCAAAAAATCCATTGTATAGCGTGTGTGTTATAAACCCCATTAGAAAGTGTGTGTGTGTCACAAGCACCATTGGGCAGAGCGTGTGTGTCAGAAACCCCTTTGGAAATTGTATGTGTCACAAAACCCATTGGAGAGCTTGTGTGTGTCACAAACCCTATTGTACAGAGTGTGTGTCTCAAAACGCACTGGAGAGCATGTGTGTCGCAAGCCCCATTCGACACCGTGTGTGTCACAAACACCATTGGACAGCGTGTGTGTCTCACAATACCCAGTGGACAGTGCGTGTGTCAGGAACCCCATTGGACAACATGTGTGTCACAAATCCCATTGGAGACCGTGTGTGTGTCACAAACCCCATTTGACAGAGTGTGTGTCACAAACACCATTGGAAAGTGTGTGTGTCACAAACCCTATTGGACAGCGAGTGTATGTCACAAACCCTCCTGGTCAGTGTGTGTGTCACAAAACTCATTGGACAGCGTGTGTGTCACAAGCCCATTGGACAGAGTATGTGTCACAAGCACCATTGGACAGTGTGTGTGTCACAAACCCCATTGGAAAGTGTATGTGTCACAAAACCCATTGGATAGTATGTGTGTGTCACAAACCCCTTTGGAAAGTGTATGTGTCACAAACCCTATTGGAAAGTGTGTAATAAACCCCATTGGACAGTGTGTGTGTGTCACAGTCCCCATTGTACAGTGTTTGTGTGTCACAAACCCTATTAGACAGTGTGTGTGTCATAAACCGCATTGGACAGCGTGTGTGTGTCACAATCCCCATTGGACAGTGTTTGTGTGTCATCAACCCCATTGGACAGCGTGTGTGTCACAAACCCCCTTGGACAGTGTGTGTGTCACAAAACCCAATGGACAGAATGTGTGTCACAAACACCAGTGGACAGTGTGTGTGTGTCACAAACCCCATTGGAAAGTGTATGTGTCACAAAGCCCATTGGATAGCGTGTGTGTGTCACAAACCCTCCTGGTCAGTGTGTGTGTCACAAAACCCATTGGAAACTGTATGTGTCACAAAACCCACTGCACTGCGTGTGTGTCACAGACCCCATTGGACAGAGTGTATGTGTCACAATCCCCATTGGACAGCATGTGTGTCACAAACCCCATTAGACAACGTGTTTGTGTCACAAACCTCATGGGACAGAGTGTGTGTCACGAACCCCATTGGACAATGTGTGTGTCACAAAACCCACTGGACAGCGTGTGTATCACAAATCCCATTGGACAGCGTGTGTGTCACAAACCCCATTGGAAAGCGTGAGTCAAAAACCCCATTGGATATCGTGTTTGTCAAAAACCTCATTAGAAACTATGTGTGTCACAAAACCCATTGGATAGCATGTGTGTGTCACAAACCCTATTGGACAGAGTGTGTATGTCGCAAACCCCATTGGACAGCGTGTGTGTCATAAACACCATTGGATAGCGTGTGTATATCACAAACCCCATTGGACAGCGTGTTTGTCATAAACCCCATTGGACAGCGTGTATGTGTACAAAATCCCAACTGGACAGTGTGTGTGTATCACAAAACCCATTAGACAGCGTATGTGTCACAAACCCCATTGGACAGTTTGTGTGTCACAAACCCCATTGGACAGCGTGTCTGTGTCACAATACCCATGGGACAGTGGTTGTGTCACAAACCCCATGAACAGAGTGTGTGTCACAAACGATATTGGATATCGTGTGTGTGTCACAAGCCCATTGGACAGAGTATGTGTCACGAACCCCATTGGACAGCGTGTGTGTGTCACAAACCCCACTGGACAGCGTGTGTGTCACAAGCCCCATCGGACAGAGTGTGTGTGTCACAAACCCCATTAGACAGCGTGTGTGTCACAAACCCCTTTGGACACTGTGTGTGTCACAAACCCCATTGGACAGCGTGTGTGTGTAACAATCCCCTTTGGACAGTGTGTGTGTCACAAAACCCATTGGATAGCGTGTGTGTCACAAACCCCATTAGAAAGTATGCGTGTCACAAACCCCATTGGATAGTGTGTGTGTATCGCAGTCCCCATTGGACAGAGTGTGTGTGTCACAAACCCCATTGGACAGTGTTTGTGTCACAAACCCCATTGGATAGAGTGTGTGTGTCACGAACACTCCTGGTCAGTGTGTGTGTCACAAAACCCATTGGACAGCATGCGTGTCACAAACACCGTTGGACAGCGTATGTGTGTCACAAACCCGATTGGAAAGTGTGTGTCACAAACCCCATTGGATAGCGTGTGTGTAATAAACCCCATTGGACAGCGTGTGTGTGTCTCAATCCCCATTGGACAGTGTGTGTGTGTCACAAAACCCATTAGACAGCGTGTGTGTCACAAACCCCTTTGGACAGTGTGTGTGTGTCACAATCCCCATTGGACAGTGTTTTTGTCACAAACCCCATGGGACAGAGTGTGTGTCACAAACACTATTGGTCAGCGTGTGTGTGTCACAAGCCCATTGGACAGAGTGTGTGTGTCACAAAACCCACTGGACAGCGTGTGTGTAACGAACCCCGTAGGACCGCTTGTGTGTCACAAGCACCGTTGGACAGACTGTTGTGTCACAATCCCCATTAGACAGCATGTGTGTCACATACCCCATTGGACAGTGTGTGTGTGTCACAATCCCCATTTGATAGAGTGTGTGTGTCACAAACCCCATTAGCATGTATGCGTGTCAAAAACCCCATTGGACAGTGTGTGGTGTCACAATCCCCATTGGCCATCGTGTGTATCACAAACTCCATTGGACAGTGTGTGTGTGTCAGAAACCCCATTTGATAGAGTGTTTGTGTCACAAACCCTATTGGACAGTGTGTGTGTCACAAAACCCACTGGACAGCGTGTGTGTCACAAACCCCATTGGAGAGCGTGTATGTCACAAGCCCCATTGGACAGTGTATTTGTCACAAATGCCATTGGACAGCGTGTGTGTCACAAGCCCCATTGGACAGCGTGTGTGTCACAAACCCCTTTGGACAGTGTGTGTGTCACAAACCCCTTTGGACAGCGTGTGTGTTTCACAATCCCCATTAGAAAGTATGTGAGTCACAAACCCCATTGTATAGCATGTGTGTGTCACAAACCCTATTAGAACAGAGTGTGTGTTTCACAAACCCCATTGGAGAGCGTGTGCGTCACAAACCCCATTGGATAGTGTGTGTGTAATAAACCCCATTGGACAGCGTGTGTGTGTCACAATCCCCATTGGACAGTGTGTGTGTCACAAACCCCATGGGACAGAGTGTGTGTCACAAACACTATTGGTCATATTGTGTGTGTCAGAAACCCCACTGGACAGCTTGTGTGTCTCGAACCCCATTGGACAGCGTGTGTGTCACAAACCCCATTGGACAGCGTGTGTGTGTCAAAAACCCTCCTGGTCAGTGTGTGTTTACAAAACACATTGTACGTCATGCGTATTACAAACACCATTGGGCAGCGTGTGTGTGTCACAAACCCCATTGGAAAGTGTGTGTCACAAACTGCATTGGATAGCGTGTGTTTGTCAAAAACCCCATTAGAAGGTATGTGTGTCACAATCCCCATTGGGCAGAGTGTGTGTGTCACAAAACCCACTAGACAGCGTGTGTGTCACGAACACCATTGGACAGCATGTGTGTCACAAGCACCATTGGACAGAGTGTGTCTGTCACAAACTCCATTGGACATCGTGTGTGTCACAAACCCCCATGGAAAGTGTGCATTCCACAAACCCAATTGGACAACGTGTGTGTCACAAACCCCATTGGACAGCGTGTGTGTGTCACAAGCGCCATTGGACAGAGTGTGCGTGTCACAAACCCCATTGGATAGCAAGTGTGTGTCACAAACCCTATTGGACAGTGTGTATGACACAATCCCCATTGGACAGCGTCTTTGTCACAAACCCAATGGGACAGAGTGTGTGTCACAAACACTATAGGACAGCGTGTGTGTGTCACAAGCACCACTGGACAGAGTGTGGTGTCACAAACCCCATTGGATAGCATGTGTGTGTCACGAACCCTATTGGACAGTGTGTGTGTCACAAAACCCACTGGATAGCGTGTGTGTCACAAACCCCATTGGAGAGCGTGTATGTCACAAGCCCCATTGGACAGTGTATTTGTCACAAAGCCCATTGGATAGCGTGTGTGTCACAATCCCCATTGGACAGGCTGTGTGTGTCACAATACCCATTGGACAGTGTGTGTGTCACAAACCTCATTGGACAGAGTTTGTGTCACAAACCCCCGTGGACACTGTGTGTGTCACAAACCCAATTGGATAGCGTGTGTGTCACAAACTCCACTGGACAGCTTGTGTGTCACAAACACCCATGGACAGTGTGCGTGTCACAAACCCCATTGGACATCGTGTGTGTCACAAACCCCTTTGGACAGTGTGTGTGTCACAAACACCATTGGACAGCATGTGTGTCACATAAACCCATGGACAGTGTGCGTGTCACAAACCCCATTGGACATCTTGCGTGTCACAAACCCCTTTGGACAGTATGTGTGTCAAAAACCCCATTGGACAGCGTGTGTGTGTCACCAAGTTGGGAGGGAGTGTCGACCTGCTGGAAGGCAGGAGGGCCCTGCAGAGGGATCTGGATAGACTGGAAAAATGGGCTGATTCCAATGGGATGAAGTTCAATAAGGCCAAATGCCGGGTGTTGCACTTTGGTCACAACAACCCCCTGCAGCGCTACAGGCTTGGCGCAGAGTGGCTGGAGAGCAGTCAGACAGAAAGGGACCTGGGAGTACTAATTGATAGGAAGCTCAACATGAGCCATCAGTGTGCCCAGGTGGCCAAGAAGGCCAATGGTATCCTGTCCTGTATCAAAAATAGCGTGGTCAGCAGGACAAGGGAAGTGATCCTTCCCCTGTACTCTGCATTGGTGAGGCCACACCTGGAGTATTGTGTTCAGTTCTGGGCCCCTCAGTTCAGGAAAGACATTGAAGTGCTGGAGCGGGTCCAGAGAAGAGCAACACGACTGGTGAAAGGACTCGAACATAAGACCTATGAGGAGAGGCTGAGGGAGCTGGGGTTGTTTAGTCTAGAGAAGAGGAGGCTTAGAGGTGACCTCATCACTCTCTATAACTACCTGAAGGGAAGTTATAGCCAGGTGGGGATTGGTCTCTTCTCCCAGGCAGTTAGCAACAGGACAAGGGGGCATGGGCTTAAACTCTACCAGGGGAAATTTAGGCTGGATATTAGAAAGAAATTCTTTACAGAGAGAGTGGTCAGGCTTTGGAATGGCCTGCCCAGGGAGGTAGTGGACTCGCCGTCCCTGGAGGTTTTTAAACTGAGAATGGACATGGCAATTAGTGCCATGATCTAGTAAATGGACTAGAGTTGGGCCAAGGGTTGGACTCGATGATCTCTGAGGTCTTTTCCAACTCAGTCGATTCTGTGATTCTGTGAATCCCCATGCTACAGAGTGTGTGTCACGAACCCCATTGGACAGCGTGTGTGTGTCACAAACCCCATTGGACAGCGTGTGTGTGTCGCAAACCCCATGGGACAGAGTACGTGTCACAAACCCAATTGGACAGCGTGTGTGTAATAAACCCCATTGGACAGCGTGTGTGTGTCACAATCCCCACTGGACAGCGTGTGTGTGTCACAAACCCCATGTGATAGAGTGTGTGTGTCACAAACACCATTAGAAAGTATGCGTGTCACAAACACCATTGGTCAGCGTGTGTGTGTCACAAGCCCATTGGACAGAGTGTGTGTGTCACAAAACCCACTGGGCAGCGGGTGTGTCACGAACCCCATTGGACAGAGTCTGTGTCACAAACCCCATTGGAGAGTGTGTGTGTGTCAGAAACCCCATGTGATAGAGTGTGTGTGTCACAAACCCCATTAGAAAGTATTCGTGTCACAAACCCCATTGGACAGCGTGTGTGTGTCACAAACCCCATTAGACAGCGTGTGCTTCACAAACCCCTTGGGACAGTGTGTGTGTCACAAACCCCATGGGACAGAGTGTGTGTCACAAACACTATTGGTCAGCGTGTGTGTGTCACAATCCCCATTAGACAGCGTGTGTGTCAAAAACACCATTGGACAGTGTGTGGTGTCACAAAAACCATTGGACAGCGTGTGTGTCACAAACCCCATTGGACAGTGTGCGTGTGTCACAAACCCCATTTGATAGAGTGTGTGTGTCACAAACCCCATTGGACATCGTGTGTGTCACAAACCCCTTTGGACAGTGTGTGTGTCACAATCCCCATTGGACAGAGTGTGTGTGTCACAAACCCCATTGGATGGAGTGTGTGTGTCACAAACCCCATTAGAAAGTATCCGTGTCACAAACCCCACTGGATAGCGTGTGTGTGTCACAAGCACCATCGAACAGAGTGTGGTGTCACAAACCCCATTGGACAGCGTGTGTGTCACAAACCCCATTTGAAAGTGTTTGTGTCACAAACCCTATTGGACAGCGTGTGTGTCACAAAACCCACTCGACAGCGTGTGTGTCACGAACCCCATTGGACAGCGTGTGTGTCACAAGCACCATTGGAAAGTGTATTTGTCACAAACCCCATTGGATAGCATGTGTGTGTGTCACAAAGCCAATTGGAGAGTGTGTGTAGTCACAAAACCCACTGGACAGCGTGTATGTCACAAACCCCATTGGACAGCATGTGTGTAATAAACCTCTTTGGACAGAGTGTGTGTGTCACAAACCTCCTGGTCAGTGTGTGTGTCACAATCCCCATTGGACAGTGTGTGTGTCACAAACACCATTGGACAGCGTGTGTGACACAAGCCTATTGGACAGAGTGCGTGTATCACAAAACCCACTGGACTGCGTGTGTGTCACGAACCCCATTGGAGAGCGTGTGTGTCACAAGCACCATTGGAAAGTGTATGTGTCACAAAAGCCATTGGATAGCATGTGTGTGTGTCATAAAGCCTATTGGAGAGTGTGTGTATCACAAAACCCACTGGACAGGAAGTGTGTCAGAAACCCCATTGGACAGCGTGTGTGTAACCGACCTCTTTGGACAGCGTGTGTGCTTCACAATACCCTTTCGACAGTGTGTGTGTCAGAAACCCCATTGGACAGAGTTTGTTTCACAAACCCCATTGGACAGCGTGTGTGTCACAAACACCATTGGACAGTGTGTGTGTCACAAACCCCGTTGGAAAGCGTGTGTGTGGCACAAACCTCCTTGTCAGTGTGTGTGTCACAATCCCAATTGGACAGCGTGTGTGTTACAATACCATTGGACAGTGTGTGTGTCACAAACCCGTTTCGAGAGAGTTTGTGTCACAAACCCCATTGTACAGCGTGTTTGTCACAAGCCCTTTGGGCAGAGTGTGTGTGTCACAAACCCCATTGTACAACGTGTTGGTCACAATCCCCATTTTACAGCGTGTGTGTCAGAAACCCCATTGGACAGAGTGTGTGTGACAAACCCCATTGGAGAGAGTGTGTGTCACAAACCCCATTTGAGATCGTGTGTGTCACAAACCCCCCTGGACAGTGTGTGTGTCACAATCCCAAGTGGACAGCGTGTGTGTCAAAACCCCATTGGACAGTGCGTGTGTGACAAATCCCACTGGACAGCGTGTGTGTCACAAACACCCATGGACAGTGTGAGCGTCACAAACACCATTGGACAGCGTGTGTGTCACAAGCCTATTGGACTGAGTGTGTGTGTCACAAACACCATTGGAAAGTGTATGTGTCACAAACCCCATTGGATAGACTCTGTGTGTCTCAAAGACTATTGGGGAGTGTGTGTGTCACAAAACCCACTGGACAGCGTGTGTGTCACAAACCCCATTGGACAGAGTTTGTGTCACAAACCCTATTGGAAAGCATGTGTGTCACAATCACCATTGGACAGAGCGTGTGTTCACAAACCCCATTGGAAAGTGTATGTGTCACAAACCGCACGGGAGAGCGTGTGTGTGGCACAAATCCCATTGTACAGCTTGTTTGTCATAATCCCCATTCGACAGCGTGTGTGTCACAAACCCCATTGGACAGAGTGTGTGTGACAAACCCCATTTTACAGTGTATGTGTCACAAACCCCATTGGACAGCGAGTGTGACACAGACACCATTGGACAGAGTGTGTGTGTCACAAAACCCACTGCACAGTGTGTGTGTCACAAACCCCTTTGTACAGTGTTTGTGTCACAAACAACATTGGACAGAGTGTGTTTCACAAACCCCATTGGAAATTGTATGTGTCACAAACCGCATTAGATAGCGTGTGTGTGACACAAACCCCACTGTACAGCGTGTTTGCCACAAGCCCTTTGGACAGAGTGTGTGTGTCACAAACCCCGTTGGACAGCGTGTATGTCAAAAACCCCTTTAGACAGCGTGTATGTCACAAAGCACATTGTACAGCGTGTGTGTGTCACAATCCCCATTGGACAGTGTGTGTGTCACAAATCCCATTGGACAGAGTGTGTGTGACAAACCCCATTGGACAGTGTGTGTGTCATGAACCCCATTTGAAAACTTGTGTGTCACAAGCACCATTGGACAGAGTGTTTGTGTCAAAAACACCATTGGAAAGTGTATGTGTCACGAACCTCATTGGATAGCATGTGTGTGTCACAAACCCTATTGGACAGTGTGTGTGTCACTAAACCCACTGGACAGCGTTTTTATCACAAGCCCCACTGGACAGCGTCTGTGTCAAAAACCCCATTGGGCAGCGTGTGTGTCACAAACACCCATGTACCGCGTGCGTGTCACAAACCCCATTGGACACAGTGTGTGTCACAAACCCCATTGGACAGCGTGTGTGTGTCACAATCCCCATTGGACAGTGTGTGTGTCACAAACGCCTTGGGACAGAGTGTTTGTCACAAATACTATTGGACATCGTGTGTATCACAAACATCATTTTACAGCGTGTGTGTGTCACACACCCCACTCTAAAGCATGTATTCAACGAACCCCATTGGACAGAGTGTGTGTCACAAGACCCATTGGAGAGAGTGTGTGTGTAACAAAACCCATTGGACAGTGTGTGTGTCACAAAGCCCATTTGACAGCCTGTGTGTCATAAACCCCCGTGGACACTGTGTGTGTCACGAATGCCATTCGACAGTGTTTGTGTCACAAACCCCCCTGGACAGCGTGTGTGTCACAAACCCCATTGGACAGAGTTTGTGTTTAACAATACCCATTGGACAGTGTGTGTATCAGAAACCCCATTGGACAGTTTGTGTGTAACAAACCATATTGGACAGAGTTTGTGTTTAACAATACCCATTGGACAGCGTGTGTGTCACAAACCCCCGTGGACAATGTGTGTGTCACGAACGCCATTGGACAGTATGCGTGTCAAAACCCCATTGGACATCGTGTGTGTCACAAACCCTTTTGGACAGTGTGTGTGTCACAAACTCCACTGGGCAGCGTGTGTTTCATAAACACCCATGGACAGTGTGCGTGTCACAAACACGATTGGACAGCGTGTGTGTGTCACAATCCCCATTGGACTGTGTGTGTTTCACAATCCCAATGAGACAGAGTGTGTGCCACGAACCCCATTGGGCAGCGTGTGTGTCACAAGCGCCATTGGACAGAGTGTGTGTGTCACAAACCCCATTGGAAAGTGTATGTGTCACAAACCCCATTGGATAGCGTGTGTGTGTCACAAACCCTCCTGGTCAGTGTCTGTGTCACAAAACCCATTGGACAGCATGCGTGTCACAAACACCATTGGACAGTGTGTGTTTAACAAACCCAGTTGGTCAGCGTGTGTGTCACAAACCCAATGGGACAGTGTGTGTGCGTCACATACCCCACTGGAAAGTGTGTGTGTCACAAACCCCATTGGACAGAGTTTGTTTTTAACAATACCCTTTGGACATCATGTGTGTCATAAACCCATTTCGACAGTGTGTGTTTCACAAACCCCACGTGACAGCGTGTGTGCCACAAACACCCATGGACAGTGTGCGTGTCACAAACCCCATTGGACATCGTGTGTGTCACAAACCCCTTTGGACAGTGTTTGTGTGTCACAGTACCCATGGGACAGAGTGTGTCACGAACCCCATTGCACAGCGTGTGTGTCACAAGCGCCATTGGACAGAGTGTGTGCGTCACAAACCCCATTGGAACGTGTATGCATTACAAAACCCATTGAATAGTGTGTGTGTGTCACAAACCCTCCTGGTAAAGTGTGTGTGTCACAAAACCCATTGGACAGCATGCGTGTCGCACACACCATTGGACAGTGTGTGTGTAACAAACCCAATTGGTCAGCGTGTGTGTCTCAAACCCCATGGGACAGCGACTGGGTGTCACAAACCCCATTGGATAGTGTGTGTCACAAACCCTATTGGATAGCATGTGTGTGTCACAAACCCTATAGGACAGTGTGTATTTCACAATCCCCATTAGACAGAGTCTGTGTCCCAAACCCCATTGGACAGCGTGTGTGTCACAAACAACCATTGGACAGCGTGTGTAGTGTCACAATCCCCATTGGGCAGCGTGTGTGTCATAAACCCCATTGGATAGCGTGCGTGTGTCACAAACCCCATTATAAAGTGTGCGTGTCACAAACCCCATTGGACATTGTGTGTGTCACAAGCCTATTGGACAGAGTGCGTGTGTCACGAAACCCACTGGACAGCGTGTGTGTTCACAAACTCGATTGGACAGCGTGTTTTTCACAAGACCCATTGGACAGCGTGTGCGTCACAAACCCCATTGGACAGACTTTGTGTCACCAACCACCGTGGACACTGTGTGTGTCACAAACCCCATTGGTCAGTGTGTGTGTCACAAACACCCATGGAAAGTGTGCGTGTCAGAAAACCCATTGGACATCGTGTGTGTCACAAACCCCTTTGGACAGTGTGTGTGTCACAAACCCGATTGGACAGTGTGTGTTTCACAAGCCCCATTGGACAGCGTGTGTGTCACAAACACCATTGGACAGCGCGTGTGTCACAAACCCCATTAGAAAGAGTGTGTGTCACAAACCCCATTGGTAGCGTGTGTGATGTCACAAACCCTATTGGACACTGTGTGTGTCACAAACCCCACTGGACAGCGTGTGTGTCACGAATCCCATTGGACAGGTGTGTGTCAGAAACACCATTGGACTGCGTGTGTGTGTGTCACAAAGCCTATTGGACAGTGAGTGTGTCATAAACCCAATTGGAGAGCGTGTGTGTTTCATGATCCCCATTGGACAGAGTGTATGTGTCACAAACCCCATTGGACAGCGTGTGTGACACAATCCTAATTGGACAGCGTGTGTGTCACAAACCTCATTGGACAGCGTGTGTGTGTCACAATACCCATTGGACAGTGTGTGTGTCACAAACACAATTGGACAGCGTTTGTGTCACCAACCGCCGTGGACACTGTGTGTGTCACAAACCCGATTGGACAGTGTGTGTGTCGCAAACCCCATTGGACATCGTGTGTGTCACAAACTCCCATGGACAATGTGCCTGTCACAAACCCCATTGGACTTCGTGTGTGTCATAAACCCCTTTGGACAGTGTGTGTGTCGCAAACCCCATTGGACAGCGTGTGTGTCACAAACACCCATGGACAGTGTGCCTGTCACAAACCCCATTGGACTTCGTGTGTGTCACAAACCCCTTTGGACAGTGTGTGTGTCACAAACCCCATTGTACAGCGTGTGTGTTTCACAAACCCCTTTGGAAAGTGTATGTGTCACAATCACCATTGGATAGAGTGTGTGTGTCACAAACCCTCCTGGTCAGTGTGTGTGACACAAAACCCATTGGACAGCATGCGTGTCACAAATATCATTGGACAGCGTGTGTGTAACAAACCCCATTGGACAGCGTGTGTGTGTCACAAAACCCATTGGAAAGTTTGTGTCACAAAACCCATTGGATAGCATGTGTGTGTAACAAAACCTATTGGACAGTAAGTATGTCACAATCCCCGTTGGATAGCGTGTGTGTGTCACAAACCCTATTGGATAGAGTGTAGGTCACAATCCCCATTGGACAGCGTCTGTGTCACAAACCCCATTGGACAGCGTGTGACTCACAAACAACATTGGACAGCGTGTGTGGTTCACAATCCCCATTGGACACTGTGTGTGTGTGTCACAAAACCCATTGGATAGCGTGTGTGTCAGAAACGCCTGTGGACACTGTGTGTGTCACGAACGCCATTGGACAATGTGTGTGTCACAAACCCCCCTGGACAGTGTGTGTGTCACAATCCCCAGTGGACAGCGTTTGTGTTAAATCCCCATTGGACATTGTGTGTGTGGCAAAACCCACTGGACAGCCTGTGTGTCACAAACACCCATGGACAGTGTGAGTGTCACAAGCCCCATTGGACAGTGTGTGTGTCACAATCCCCATTTGATAGCGTGTGTGTGTCAGAAACCCTACTGGACAGTGTGTAGGTCACAATCCCCATTGGACAGCGTGTGTGTGTCACAATCCCCATTGGACAGTGTGTGTGACACAAAACACATTGGATAGCGTGTTTGTGTCACAAACCCCATTGGACAGTGCGTGTGTCACAAACCCCAGTGGACCGCATGTTTGTCAAAACCCCATTGGACAGCGTGTGTGTCACAAACACCCATGAACAGTATGCGTGTCACAAACCCCATTGGAAAGTTCGTGTGTCACAAACCCCACTGGACAGCGTGTGTGTTGCATACACCCATGGACAGTGTGCGTGTCTGAAACCCCATTTCATAGCGTGGTGTGTTACAAACCCCATTATAAAGTGTGCTTGTGACAAACCCCACTTGATAGTGTGTGTGTGTCAGAAAGCCTATTAGACAGTGTGTAGGTCAAAATCCCCATTGGACAGCGTCTGTGTCACAAACCCCATTGGACAGTGTGTGTGTCACAAAACCCATTGGACAGCGTGTGTGCCACGAACCCCATTGGACAGTGTGTGTGTCACAAGCACCATTTGAAAGTGTATGTTTCACAAACCCCATTGGATAGCATGTGTCTGTCACAAACCCTTTTGTACAGTGTTTGTCACAAAACCCACTGGACACCGTGTGTGTTCACAAACCCCATTGGACAGCGTCTGTGTCACAAACCCCCATGGACAATTCATGTGTCACAAACCCCATTGGACAGTTTGTGTGTCACAAACTGCACTGGACAGCGTGTGTGTCACAATCACCCATGGACAATGTGCGTGTCACAAACCCCATTGGACATCGTGTGTGTCACAAACCCCTTTGGACAGTGTGTGTGTCAAAACCCCATTGGATAGCGCGTGTGTGTCACAAACCCCATTATAAAGTGTGCATGTCACAAACCCCATTTGATAGCGTGTGTGTGTCACAAACCTTATTGGACAGTGTGTAGGTCACAATCCCCATTGGACAGCGTCTGTGTCACAAACCCCATTGGACAGCATGTGTGTCACAAGCACCATTGGACAGAGAGTTTGTGTCACAAACCCCATTGCATAGCGTGTGTCTGTCACAAACCCTTTTGAACAGTGTTTGTTACAAAACCCACTGGACACCATGTGAGTTCACAAACTCCATTGGACAGCGTGTTTGTCACAATCCCCATTGGACAGTGTGTGTGTCGCAAAACCCCCTGTACAATGTCTGTGTCACAAACACCTTTGGACAGCGTGTGTGTGTAACAATACCCATTGGACATCGTGTGTGTCACAATCCCCATTGGACAGTGTGTGTGTCACAAACCCCGTTGGATAGCCTGTGTGTGTCACAAACCCCATTAGGCAGCTTGTGTGTGTCACAAACCCTGTTTGACAGAGTGTTTGTCACAAAACCCGTTGGACAGCGAGTGTATTTCACAATCCCCATTGGACAGTGTGTGTGTCACTAAACCCACTGGATAGTGTGTCTGTGTCACAAACCATATTTAACAGTGTGTGTGTCACAAAACCCACTGGACAGCGTGTGTGTCACAAACCCCCCTGAACAGTGTGTGTGTCACAAACCCCACTGGACAGCGTGTGTGTCAAAACCCCGTTGGACAGCGTGTGAGTCACAAACACCCATGGACAGTATGCGTGTCACAAACCCCATTGTACATCGTGTGTGTCACAAACCCTTTTGGACAGTGTGCGTTTCACAAACCCAATGGATATAGTGTGTGTCACAAACCACTTCGGACAATGTGTGTGTCACAAACACCATTGGACAGTGTGTGTGTCACAAAACCCATTGGACAAGGGTGTATCACGAACCCCATTGGACAGCCTGTGTGTCACAAGCGCCATTGGACAGAGTGTGTGTGTCACAAACCCATTTGGAAAGTGTGTCTGTCACAAACCGCATTGGACAGAGTTTGTGTCACAAACCCCATGGGACAGAGTTTGTGTCACAAACACTTTTGGACAGTGTGTGTGTCACAAGCCCCATTGGACAGCGTGTGTGTGTCAAAAAACCCATTAGAAAGTATGTTTGTCACAAACCCAATTGGATAGCATGTGTGTGTCACAAACCCCATTGGACAGCGTGTGTGTCACAAACACCTCTGGACAGCGTGTGTATTCACAAACACCCATGGACATTGTGCGTGTCACAAAACCTATTGGACAGAGTTTGTGTCACAAACCGCATTGGAAAGTGTGTGTGTCACAAACCGCGATGGACAGAGTGTGTGTGTCACAATACCCATTGGACAGTGTGTGTTTCACTATTCCCATTGGACAGAGTTTGTGTCACAAACCCCATTGGACTGCGTGTGTGTCACAAACACCATTGGACAGCGTGTGTGTGTCACAATACCCATTTGACAGTGTGTGTGTCACAAACCCCATTAGACAGCGTGTGTGTGTCACAATCCCAATTGTACAGTGTGTGTGTCACAAATACCATTGGACAGCGTGTGTGTCACAAGCCCATTGGAAAGAGTGTGTGTTTCACAAAGCCAACGGGCCAGCATGTGTGTCACGAACCCCATTGGACAGCATGTGTGGCACAAACCCTATTAGACAGTGTGTGTGTCACAAAACCCACTGGAAGGCGTGTGTGTCACAAACCCCATTGTTTAGAGTGTGTGTTGCAAGAACCAATGGACAGCGTGTGTGTTACAAACACCATTGGACAGAGTGTGTGTGTAACAATACCCATTGGACAGTCTGTGTGTCACAAACCTCACTGGACAGCGTGTGTGTCACAAACACCCATGGACAGTGTGCGTGTCACAAACCCCATTGGACATCGTGTGTGTCACAAACCCATTTGGAAAGTGTGTCTGTCACAAACCGCATTGGACAGAGTTTGTGTCACAAACCCCATGGGACAGAGTGTGTGTCACGAACCCCTTTGGACACCGTGTGTGTCACAAGCGCCATTGGACAGAGTGTGTTTGTCAGAAACCCCATTGGATAGCGTGTGTGTTTCACAAACCCTACTGGTCAGTGTGTGTGTCACAAAACCCATTGGACAGAATGCGTGTCATAAACACCATTGTACATCAGGTGTGTTAAAAACCCATTTGGTCAGCGTGTGTGTCACAAACCCCATTGGATAGCGTGTGTGTGTCACAAACCCCATTCGAATGTATGCGTGTCACAAACCCCTTTGGATAGCATGTGTGTGTCACGAACGACATTGGAAAGTGTGTGTGTCACAAAATCCATTGGATAGCGTGTGTTTCACAAACCCCATTAGAAAGACTGTTTGTCACAAACCCCATTGGACAGCGTGTGTGTCACGAACCCCATTGGACAGCTTGTGTGTCACAAGACCTATTGAACAGAGTTTGTGTGTAAAAAACCCCATTGGACAGCATGTGTGTCACAATCCCCATTGGTCAGAGTGTATGTGTCACAAACTCCATCTGACAGCGTGTGTGTCACAAACCCCATTGGACAACGTGTGTGTCACAATCCACATTGAACAGAGTGTGTGGGTCACAAACCCCATTGGACAGCATGTGTGCCACAAACACCATTGGACAGCGTGTGTGCCACAAAAACCATTGGACAGCGTGTGTGTGCTGCAATCCCCATTGGACAGTGTGTGTGTCACAAAACCCATTGGATGGCGTGTGTGTCACGAACCCCATTAGAAAGTGTGTGTGTCACAAAACCCATTGGATAGCGTATGTGTGTCACAAACTCTATTGGACAGAGTGTGTGTGTCATAAACCCCATTGGACAGCGTGTGTGTCACAAACCCCATTATAAAGTGTGTGTGTCACAAACCGCATTATAAAGTGTGCGTGTCACAAATCCCATTGGACAGGGTGTGTCTCACAAACGCCATTGGACAGTGTGTGTGTCACAAACCCCATTGGACAGAGTTTGTTTTTAACAATACCCATTGGACAGTGTGTGTGTCACAAAACCCACTGGACAGCGTGTTTATCAAAAACAGCCATGGACAATGTGAATGTCCCAAACCCCATTGCGTAGCGTGTGTGTCACAAACCCTTTGGACAGTGTGTGTGTCACAAAACCCATAGGACAGAGTGTGCGTTACAAACATCATTGGACAGCATGTGTGTCACAAACCCTTTGGACAGTGTGTGTGTCACAAACCCCATAGGACAGAGTGTGCGTTACAAACATCATTGGACAGCATGTGTGTCACAAGCCAATTGGACAGAGTGTGTGTGTCACAAAACCCACTGGACACCATGTGTGTCACAAACCCCATTTGACAGAGTGTGTATCACAAGCCAGATTGGACAGAGTGTATGTGTCATAAACCCCATTTGACAGCGTGTGTGTCACAAACCCCATTGGACAGCGTGTGTGTCACAAACACCATTGGACAGTGTGTGTGTCACAAACCCCGTTGGAAAGCGTGTGTGTGGCACAAACCTCCTTGTCAGTGTGTGTGTCACAATCCCAATTGGACAGCGTGTGTGTTACAATACCATTGGACAGTGTGTGTGTCACAAATCCGTTTGGAGAGAGTTTGTGTCACAATCCCCATTGTACAGCGTGTTGGTCACAATCCCCATTTTACAGCGTGTGTGTCAGAAACCCCATTGGACAGTGCGTGTGTGACAAATCCCACTGGACAGCGTGTGTGTCACAAACACCCATGGATAGTGTGAGCGTCACAAACACCATTGGACAGCGTGTGTGTCACAAGCCTATTGGACAGAGTGTGTGTGTCACAAACCCCATTGGAAAGTGTATGTGTCACAAACCCCATTGGATAGACTCTGTGTGTCTCAAAGACTATTGGGGAGTGTGTGTGTCACAAAACCCACTGGACAGCGTGTGTGTCACAAACCCCATTGGACAGAGTTTGTGTCACAAACCCCATTGGACAGCGTGTGTGTCACAATCACCATTGGACAGAGCGTGTGTTCACAAACCCCATTGGAAAGTGTATGTGTCACAAACCGCACGGGAGAGCGTGTGTGTGTCACAAACCCCATTGTACAGCGTGTTTTTCACAAGCCCTTTGGACAGAGTGTGTGTGGCACAAATCCCATTGTACAGCTTGTTTGTCATAATCCCCATTCGACAGCGTGTGTGTCACAAACCCCATTGGACAGAGTGTGTGTAACAAACCCCATTTTACAGTGTATGTGTCACAAACCCCATTGGACAACGAGTGTGACACAGACACCATTGGACAGAGTGTGTGTGTCACAAAACCCACTGCACAGTGTGTGTGTCACAAACCCCTTTGGACAGTGTTCGTGTCACAAACCCCATTGGACATCGTGTGTGTCACAAACCCCTTTGGACAGTGTTTGTGTGTCACAGTACCCATGGGACAGAGTGTGTCACGAACCCCATTGCACAGCGTGTGTGTCACAAGCGCCATTGGACACAGTGTGTGCGTCACAAACCCCATTGGAACGTGTATGCATTACAAAACCCATTGAATAGTGTGTGTGTGTCACAAACCCTCCTGGTAAAGTGTGTGTGTCACAAAACCCATTGGACAGCATGCGTGTCGCACACACCATTGGACAGTGTGTGTGTAACAAACCCAATTGGTCAGCGTGTGTGTCTCAAACCCCATGGGACAGCGACTGGGTGTCACAAACCCCATTGGATAGTGTGTGTCACAAACCCTATTGGATAGCATGTGTGTGTCACAAACCCTATAGGACAGTGTGTATTTCACAATCCCCATTAGACAGAGTCTGTGTCACAAACCCCATTGGACAGCGTGTGTGTCACAAACAACCATTGGACAGCGTGTGTAGTGTCACAATCCCCATTGGGCAGCGTGTGTGTCATAAACCCCATTGGATAGCGTGCGTGTGTCACAAACCCCATTATAAAGTGTGTGTGTCACAATCCCCATTGGACAGCGTGTGTGTCACAAGCCTATTGGACAGAGTGCGTGTGTCACAAAACCCACTGGACAGCGTGTGTGTTCACAAACTCGATTGGACAGCGTGTTTTTCACAAGACCCATTGGACAGCGTGTGCGTCACAAACCCCATTGGACAGAGTTTGTGTCACCAACCACCGTGGACACTGTGTGTGTCACAAACCCCATTGGACAGTGTGTGTGTCACAAACACCCATGGAAAGTGTGCGTGTCAGAAACCCCATTTGACATCGTGTGTGTCACAAACCCCTTTGGACAGTGCGTGTGACACAAACCCGATTGGACAGTGTGTGTTTCACAAGCCCCATTGGACAGCGTGTGTGTCACAAACACCATTGGACAGCGCGTGTGTCATAAACCCCATTAGAAAGTGTGTGTCACAAACCCCATTGGTAGCGTGTGTGATGTCACAAACCCTATTGGACACTGTGTGTGTCACAAACCCCACTGGACAGCGTGTGTGTCACGAATCCCATTGGACAGGTGTGTGTCAGAAACACCATTGGACTGCATGTGTGTGTGTCACAAACCCTATTGGACAGTGAGTGTGTCATAAACCCAATTGGAGAGCGTGTGTGTTTCAAGATCCCCATTGGACAGAGTGTATGTGTCACAAACCCCATTGGAGAGCGTGTGTGACACAATCCTAATTGGACAGCGTGTGTGTCACAAACCTCATTGGACAGCGTGTGTGTGTCACAATACCCATTGGACAGTGTGTGTGTCGCAAACCCCATTGGACATCGTGTGTGTCACAAACACCCATGGACAGTGTGCCTGTCACAAAGCCCATTGGACTTCGTGTGTGTCATAAACCCCTTTGGACAGTGTGTGTGTCGCAAACCCCATTGGACAGCGTGTGTGTCACAAACACCCATGGACAGTGTGCCTGTCACAAACCCCATTGGACTTCGTGTGTGCCACAATCCCCATTGGACAGTGTGTGTGTCACAAACCCCTTTGGAAAGTGTATGTGTCACAATCACCATTGGATAGAGTGTGTGTGTCACAAACCCTCCTGGTCAGTGTGTGTGACACAAAAACCATTGGACAGCATGCGTGTCACAAACATCATTGGACAGCGTGTGTGTAACAAACCCCATTGGACAGCGTGTGTGTGTCACAAAACCCATTGGAAAGTTTGTGTCACAAAACCCATTGGATAGCATGTGTGTGTAACAAAACCTATTGGACAGTAAGTATGTCACAATCCCCGTTGGATAGCGTGTGTGTGTCACAAACCCTATTGGATAGAGTGTAGGTCACAATCCCCATTGGACAGCTTCTGTGTCACAAACCCCATTGGACAGCGTGTGAGTCACAAACAACATTGGACAGCGTGTGTGGTTCACAATCCCCATTGGACACTGTGTGTGTGTGTCACAAAACCCATTGGATAGCGTGTGTGTCAGAAATGCCTGTGGACACTGTGTGTGTCACGAACGCCATTGGACAATGTGTGTGTCACAAACCCCCATGGACAGTGTGTGAGTCACAATCCCCAGTGGACAGCGTTTGTGTTAAATCCCCATTGGACATTTTGTGTGTGACAAAACCCACTGGACAGCCTGTGTGTCACAAACACCCATGGACAGTGTGAGTGTCACAAGCCCCATTGAACAGTGTGTGTGTCACAATCCCCATTTGATAGCGTGTGTGTGTCAGAAACCCTACTGGACAGTGTGTAGGTCACAATCCCCATTGGACAGCGTGTGTGTGTCACAATCCCCATTGGACAGTGTGTGTGACACAAAACCCATTGGATAGCGTGTTTGTGTCACAAACCCCATTGGACAGTGCGTGTGTCACAAACCCCAGAGGACCGCATGTTTGTCAAAACCCCATTGGACAGCGTGTGTGTCACAAACACCCATGAACAGTATGTGTGTCACAAACCCCACTGGACAGCGTGTGTGTTGCATACACCCATGGACAGTGTGCGTGTCAGAAACCCCATTGTAGATTGTGTGTGTCACAAACCCTTTTGGACAGTGTGTGTGTCACAAACCCCATTTCATAGCGTGGTGTGTCACAAACCCCATTATAAAGTGTGCTTGTCACAAACCCCATTTGATAGCGTGTGTGTGTCACAAACCCTATTGGACAGTGTGTAGGTCAAAATCCCCATTGGACAGCGTCTGTGTCACAAACCCCATTGGACAGTGTGTGTGTCACAAAACCCATTGGACAGCGTGTGTGCCACGAACCCCACTGGACAGTGTGTGTGTCACAAGCACCACTGGAAAGTGTATGTTTCACAAAACCCATTGGATAGCATGTGTCTGTCACAAACCCTTTTGTACAGTGTTTGTCACAAAACCTACTGGACACCGTGTGTGTTCACAAACCCCATTGGACAGCGTCTGTGTCACAAACCCCCATGGACAATTCATGTGTCACAAACCCCATTGGACAGTTTGTGTGTCACAAACTCCACTGGACAGCGTGTGTGTCACAATCACCCATGGACAATGTGCGTGTCACAAACCCCATTGGACATCGTGTGTGTCACAAACCCCTTTGGACAGTGTGTGTGTCAAAACCCCATTGGACAACGTGTGTGTGTGTCACAAACCCCATTGGAAAGTGTGTGTCACAAACCCCATTGGATAGCGCGTGTGTGTCACAAACCCCATTATAAAGTGTGCATGTCACAAACCCCATTTGATAGCGTGTGTGTGTCACAAACCTTATTGGACAGTGTGTAGGTCACAATCCCCATTGGACAGCGTCTGTGTCACAAACCCCATTGGACAGCATGTGTGTCACAAGCAC
This sequence comes from Columba guinea, assembly GCA_032206185.1. Lineage (NCBI taxonomy): Eukaryota > Metazoa > Chordata > Aves > Columbiformes > Columbidae > Columba > Columba guinea. Next base: position 1,277,818 of record JAVLUU010000053.1, on the reverse strand, counting down.
CATTGGACAGAAAGTTTGTGTTACAAACCCCATTGCATAGCGTGTGTCTGTCACAAACCCTTTTGAACAGTGTTTGTCACAAAACCCACTGGACACCATGTGTGTTCACAAACACCATTGGACAGCGTGTTTGTCACAATCCCCATTGGACAGTGTGTGTGTCGCAAACCCCCCTGTACAATGTCTCTGTCACAAACACCTTTGGACAGCGCGTGTGTGTAACAATACCCATTGGACATCGTGTGTGTCACAATCCCCATTGGACAGTGTGTGTGTCACAAACCCCATTAGGCAGCTTGTGTGTGTCACAAAGCCAGTTTGACAGAGTGTTTGTCACAAAACCCGTTGGACAGCGAGTGTATTTCACAATCCCCATTGGACAGTGTGTGTGTCACTAAACCCATTGGATAGTGTGTCTGTGTCACAAACCATATTTAACAGTGTGTGTGTCACAAAACCCACTGGACAGCATGTGTGTCACAAACCCCCCTGAACAGTGTGTGTGTCACAAACCCCAGTGGACAGCGTGTGTGTCAAAACCCCGTTGGACAGCGTGTGAGTCACAAACCCTTTTGGACAGTGTGCGTTTCACAAACCCCAATGGATATCGTGTGTGTCACAAACCGCTTCGGACAATGTGTGTGTCACAAACACCATTGGACAGTGTGTGTGTCACAAAACCCATTGGACAAGGGTGTATCACGAACCCCATTGGACAGCCTGTGTGTCACAAGCGCCATTGGACAGAGTGTGTGTGTCACAAACCCCATTGAACAGCGTGTGTGTCACAAACACCCATGGACAGTGTGCATGTCACAAACCCCATTGGACATCGTGTGTGTCACAAACCCTTTTGGACAGTGTGTGTGTCACAATCCCCATTGGACAGTGTGTGTGTCGCAAACCCCCCTGTACAATGTCTTTGTCACAAACACCATTGGACAGCGTGTGTGTGTAACAATACCCATTGGACATCGTGTGTGTCACAATCCCCATTGGACAGTGTGTGTGTCACAAACCCCGTTGGATAGCGTGTGTGTGTCACAAACCCCATTGGACAGCTTGTGTGTGTCACAAAGCCCGTTTGACAGAGTGTTTGTCACAAAACCTGTTGGACAGCGAGTGTATTTCACAATCCCCATTGGACAGTGTGTGAGTCACTAAACCCATTGGATAGCGTGTCTGTGTCACAAACCGTATTTAACAGTTTGTGTGTCACAAAACCCACTAGACAGCGTGTGTGTCACAAACCCCCCTGAACAGTGTGTGTGTCACAAACCCCATTGGACAGCGTGTGTGTCAAAACCCCGTTGGACAGCGTGTGAGTCATAAACACCCATGGACAGTATGCGTGTCACAAACCCTTTTGGACAGTGTGTGTTTCACAAACCCCAGTGGATATCGTGTGTGTCACAAACCACTTCGGACAATGTGTGTGTCACAAACACCATTGGACAGTGTGTGTGTCACAAAACCCATTGGACAAGGGTGTATCACGAACCCCATTGGACAGCCTGTGTGTCACAAGCGCCATTGGACAGAGTGTGTGTGTCACAAACCCCATTGGACAGCGTGTGTGTCACAAACACACATGGACAGTGTGCGTGTCACAAACCCCATTGGACATCGTGTGTGTCACAAACCCTTTTGGACAGTGTGTGTGTCACAAACCCCATTGGACAGCGTGTGTGTCACAAACACCACTGGACAGCGTGTGTATTCACAAACACCCATGGACACTGTGCGTGTCACAAAACCTATTGGACAGAGTTTGTGTCACAAACCGCATTGGAAAGTGTGTGTGTCACAAACCGCATTGGACAGAGTGTGTGTGTCACAATACCCATGGGACAGCGTGTGTGTGTCACAATACCCATTGGACAGTGTGTGTTTCACTATTCCCATTGGACAGAGTTTGTGTCACAAACCCCATTGGACTGCGTGTGTGTCACAAACACCATTGGACAGCATGTGTGTCACAAGCCCATTGGACAGCGTGTGTGTGTCACAATCCCAATTGTACAGTGTGTGTGTCACAAATACCATTGGACAGCGTGTGTGTCACAAGCCCACTGGAAAGCGTGTGTGTTTCACAAAGCCAACGGGCCAGCGTGTGTGTCACGAACCCCATTGGACAGCATGTGTGGCACAAACCCTATTAGACAGTGTGTGTGTCACAAAACCCACTGGAAGGCGTGTGTGTCACAAACCCCATTGTTTAGAGTGTGTGTTGCAAGAACCAATGGACAGCGTGTGTGTTACAAACACCATTGGACAGAGTGTGTGTGTAACAATACCCATTGGACAGTGTGTGTCACAAACCCCACTGGACAGCGTGTGTGTCACAAACACCCATGGACAGTGTGCGTGTCACAAACCCCATTGGACATCGTGTGTGTCACAAACCCATTTGGAAAGTGTGTCTGTCACAAACCCCAATGGACAGAGTTTGTGTCACAAACCCCATGGGACAGAGTGTGTGTCGCCAACCCCTTTGGACACCGTGTGTGTCACAAGCGCCATTGGACAGAGTGTGTTTGTCAGAAACCCCATTGGATAGCGTGTGTGTTTCACAAACCCTACTGGTCAGTGTGTGTGTCACAAAACCCATTGGACAGAATGCGTGTCATAAACACCATTGTACATCGGGTGTGTTAGAAACCCATTTGGTCAGCGCGTGTGTCACAAACCCCATTGGATAGCGTGTGTGTGTCACAAACCCCATTCGAAAGTATGCGTGTCACAAACCCCTTTGGATAGCATGTGTGTGTCACGAACGACATTGGAAAGTGTGTGTGTCACAAAATCCATTGGATAGCGTGTGTTTCACAAACCCCATTAGAAAGACTGTTTGTCACAAACCCCATTGGACAGCGTGTGTGTCACGAACCCCATTGGACAGCTTGTGTGTCACAAGACCTATTGAACAGAGTTTGTGTGTAAAAAACCCCATTAGACAGCATGTGTGTCACAATCCCCATTGGTCAGAGTGTATGTGTAACAAACTCCATCTGACAGCGTGTGTGTCACAAACCCCATTGGACAACGTGTGTGTCACAATCCCCATTGAACAGAGTGTGTGGGTCACAAACCCCATTGGACAGCGTGTGTGCCACAAACACCATTGGACAGCGTGTGTGTGCTGCAATCCCCATTGGACAGTGTGTGTGTCACAAAACCCATTGGATAGCGTGTGTGTCACGAACCCCATTAGAAAGTGTGTGTGTCACAAAACCCATTGGATAGCGTATGTGTGTAAGAAACTCTATTGGACAGAGTGTGTGTGTCATAAACCCCATTGGACAGCGTGTGTGTCACAAACCCCATTATAAAGTGTGCGTGTCACAAACCCCATTATAAAGTGTGCGTGTCACAAATCCCATTGGACAGGGTGTGTCTCACAAACGCCATTGGACAGAGTTTGTGTTTAACAATACCCATTGGACAGTGTGTGTGTCACAAAACCCACTGGACAGCGTGTTTTTCAAAAACAGCCATGGACAATGTGAATGTCCCAAACCCCATTGCATAGCGTGTGTGTCACAAACCCTTTGGACAGTGTGTGTGTCACAAACCCCATAGGACAGAGTGTGCGTTACAAACATCATTGGACAGCATGTGTGTCACAAGCCAATTGGACAGAGTGTGTGTGTCACAAAACCCACTGGACACCATGTGTGTCACAAACCCCATTGGACAGAGTGTGTGTCACAAGCCAGATTGGACAGAGTGTATGTGTCATAAACCCCATTTGACAGCATGTGTGTCACAAACACCATTGGACAGCGTGTGTGCCACAAACACCATTGCACAGCGTGTGTGTGTCACAATCCCCATTGACAGTGTGTGTGTCACAAAACCCATTGGACAGCCTGTGTGTCACAAACAGCCATGGACAGTGTGAATGTCACAAACCCCATTGGATAACGTGTGTGTCACAAACTCCATTGGACAGCGTGTGTGTCACAAGCACAATTGGACAGAGTGGGTGTGTCAAAAAACCCATTGGACAGCATGCGTGTCACAAACCCCATGGGACAGCGTGTGTGTGTCACAAACCCCTTTGGAAAGTGTGTGTGTCAGAAACCCTTTTGAAAGTATGCGTGTCACAAACCCCATTGGATAGTGTATGTGTGTCACAAACCCCATTAGAAGTTGTGCGTGTCACAAACCCCTTTGGAAAGTGTGTGTGTCACAATCCCCCTTGGACAGTGTGTGTGTCACAAACCCCATTGGACAGAGTGTGTGTGTCACAAACCCCATTGGACAGCCTGTGTGTCACAAACACCCATGGACAGTGTGCGTGTCAGAAACCCCATTGGACATCGTCTGTGTCACAAACCGCTTTGGACAAAGTGTGTGTCAGAAACCCCATTGGACAGCGTGTGCGTCACAAGCGCCATTGGACAGTGTGTGTGTGTCACAAACCCCATTCGGTAGCGTGCGTGTGTCACAAACCCCATTCGGTAGCGTGTGTGTGTCACAAACCCATCTGGTCGGTGTGTGTGTCACAAAACCCATTGGAAAGCATGCGTGTCTCACACAGCATTGCACAGTGTGTGTATAACAAACCCAATTGGTCAGCGTGTGTGCCACAAACCCCATGGGACAGTGTGCGTGTGTGTCACAAACCCCATTGGAAAGTGTGTTTCTCAAACCCCATTGATATCGTGTGTGTGTCACAAACCCTATTGGACAGTTTGTATTTCACAATCCCCATTATACAGCGTCTGTGTCACAAACCCCATTGGACAGCGTGTGTGTTCACAAACACCATTGGACAGCGTGTGAATTGTCACAATCCTCATTGGACAGTGTGTGTGTCACAAAACCCATTGGACAGCGCGTGTGTCACAAAACCCATTAGAAAGTGCGTGTGTCCCAAACACCATTGGATAGTGTTTGTGTGTCACAAACACTGTTGGACAGAGTGTGTGTGTCACACACCAAATTGGACACCGTTTGTGACATAAACGCCATTGGATAATGTGTGTGTGTCACAAACCCCATTATAAAGTGTGCGTGTCACAAACCCCATTGGACATTGTGTGTGTCACAATACCCATTGGACAGTGTGTGTGTCACAAACCACATTGGACAGAGTTTGTGTTTAAAAGTACCCATTGGCAGTGAGTGTGTCGCAAACCGCATTCGAGAGCGTGTGTGTCACAAACCCCCGTGGAATATGTGTGTGTCACGAACGCCATTGGACAGTGTGTGTGTCACAAACCCCCCTGGACAGTGTGTATGTCACAATCCCCAGTGGACAGCGTGTGTGTCAAAACCCCGTTGGACAGTCTGTGTGTCAAAAAAACCCGTGGACAGTGTGAGTTTCACAAACCCCTTTGGATAGCGTGTGTGTCAGAAACCCCTTTGGACAGTGTGTTTGTCACAAACCCCATTGGAGAGAGTTTGAGTGTCACAATCCCCATTGGAAAGTGTATGTGTCACAAACCCCATTGGATAGCATGTGTGTGTGTCACAAACCCCATTGGACAGCGTGTTTTTCACAAGACCCTTTGGACAGTGTGTGTGTAACAATAACCATTGGACAGTGTGTGTGTCACAAACCCTCTTGGACACTGTGTATGTCACAAACCCCATTGGACAGTGTGTGTGTCAGAAACTCCACTGAACAGCGTGTGTTTCACAAACCCCATTGGACAGCGTGTGTGTGTCACAATACCCTTTGGAAAGTGTGTGTGTTACAAACTGGATTGGACAGAGTTTGTGTCACAAACATCATTGGACAGCGTGTGTGTCACAAGCCCATTGGACAGAGTGTGTGTGTTACAAAACCCATTGGACTGTGTGTGTGTCACAATCCCCACTGTACAGTGTGTGTGTCACAAACAACATTGGATAGAGTGTGTGTCACAAACCCCTTTGGACAGTGTGTGTATCACAGACCCCTCAGTACAGGGTGTGTGTCACAATCCCCATAGGACAGTGTGCATGTCACAATCATCATTGGACAGCGTGTGTGTCACAATACCATTGACAGACTGTGTGTGTCACAAAACCCACTGGACGGCGTGTGTGTCACGAACGCCTTTGTACAGCGTGTGTGTCACAAGCACCATTGGACAGAGTGTGTGTGTCACAGACCCCATTGGAAAGTGTATGTGTCACAAACACCATCGGATAGTGTGAGTGTGTCACAAACCCTCTTAGTCAGTGTGTGTGTCAGAAAACCAATGGGACAGCATGCGTGTCACAAAGACCATTGGGCAGTGTCTGTGTAACAAACCCAATTGGTCTGCATGTGTGTCTCAAACCCCATGGGACAGCGTGTCTGTGACGAACCCCATTGGACACCGCGTGTGTCACAATCCCCACTGGACAGCGTGTTTGTTACAAACCCCATTGGACAGAGTGTGTGTGTTCACAAACACCATTGGACAGCGTGTGTGTTTCACAATCCCCATTGCACAGTGTATGTGTGTCACAAACACGATTAGACAGTGTGTGTGTCACAAGCCTCATTGGACAGCGTGTGTGTCACAATCCCCACTGGACAGTGTGTGTGTCACAAACCCCATTGGACATCGTGTGTGTCACAAGCCCATTGGACAAAGTGTGTGTGTCACAAGCACCATTGGACAGAGTGTGTTTGTCACAAACCCCATGGGACAGTGTGTGTGACCAACCCCATTGGACAGCGCGTGTGTCACAATCCCCATTCTACAGCGTGTGTGTCACAAACCCCATTGGACAGTGGGTGTGTAACAAACCCCATTGGACAGCGTGTGTGTCACAATCCCCATTGTACAGCGTGTGTGTCACAAACCCCATTGGATAGCGTGTGTGTCACGAACCCCATTAGAAAGTGTGTGTGTCACAAACCCTATTGGAGAGCGTATGTGTGTCACAAACCCTATTGGAAAGAGTGTGTGTGTAACAATATCCATTGGACAGTGTATGTGTCACAAACCCCATTGGAAACCGTGTGCGTCACAAACCCCTTTGGACAGCGTGTGTGTGTCACAATCCCCATTAGACAGCGTGTGTGTCACAAACCCCATTGGACAGCATTTGTGTTTCACAATTCCCATTTGACAGCGTGTGTGTCAGAAACCCCTTTGGACAGTGTGTGTGTCACAAACCCTGTTGGACAGCGTGTGTGTCACAAACCCCATTGGACAGATTGTGTGTCATAAACCCCATTGAACAGAGTGTGTGTGTCACAAAGCCGATTTTACTGCGTGTGTGTCACAATCCCCATTGGACAAGGTGTGTGTCACAAACCCCATTGGACAGCGTGTGTGTCACAAACCCCTTTGAACAGCATGTGTGTGTCAAAATCCCCAGTGGACAATGTGTGTTTTACAAACACCATTTGACAGAGTGTGTGTCACAAACACTATTGGACAGAGTGTGTGTGTCACAAGGCCACTGGACAGAGTGTGTGTCATGAACCCCATTGGACAGTGTGTGTGTGACAAGAACCATTGGACAGAGTGTGTGTGCCACAAACCCCATTGGAAAGTGTATGTGTCACAAACTCCATTGGATATTGTGTGTGTGTCACAAACCCTATTGGACAGTGTGTGTGTCACAAACCTCATAGGACAGTGTGTGTGTGTCACAATCTCCATTGGACAGTGTGAGTGTCACAAACACCTTTGAAAAGCGTGTGTGTCACAAGCCCATTGGACAGAGTGTGTGTGTCACAAAACCCACTGGACAGCGTTGTGTGTCACAAACCCCATTCGACAGCGTGTGTATCACAAGCACCATTGGACAGCCTGTGTGTCACAAACCCCATTGGACAGCGTTTGTGTTTCTCAATTCCAATTAGACAGTGTGTGTGTCAGAAACCCCTTTGGACAGTGTGTGTGTCACAAACCCCATTGGACAGCGTGACTGTGTCACAAACCCTATTGGACAGTGTGTGTGTCACAAACCCCATTGAAGAGCATGTGTGTCACGAACCCCATTGGACAGCTTGTGTGTCACATTCCCCATTGGACAGCGTGTGTGTCACAGACCACATTGGACAGATTGTGTGTCATAAACCCCATTGGACAGTGTGTGTGTCACAAACCCCATAGTACAGCGTGTGTGTGTAACAATCCCCATTGGACAATTTGTGTGTCACAAACCACTTGGGACAGAGTGTGTGTCACGAACACTATTGGACAGCGTGTATGTGTCACAAGCCCTTTGGAAAGAGTGTGTGTGTCACAAAACCCACTGGACAGCGTGTGTGTCACGAACCCCATTGGACAGCGTGTGTGTCACAAGCACCATTGGACAGAGTGCGGTGTCACAAACCCCATTGAGCAGCGTGTGTGCCACAAGACCCCTTGGACAGAGTGTATGTGTCACAAACCCCATTGGACAGCCTGTGTGTCACCATCTCCATTGGATAGCGTGTGTGTCACAAACCGCATTGGACAGCGTTTGTGTCACAAACCCCCGTAGACACTGTGTGTGTCACAAACCCCTTTGGACAGTGTGTGTGTCACCAACCCCTTTGGACAGTGTGTGTGTCACAAAACCCACTGGACAGCGTGTATGTCACAAACCCCATTGGACAGCGTGTGTGTCACAAACCCCTTTGGACAGTGTGTGTGTCACAAACCCCACTGGACACCGTGTGTGTTCACAAACCCCATTGGACAACGTGTGTGACATAAACCCCACTGGACAGCGTGTGTGTGTCACAATCCCCATTGGACAGTTTGTGTGTGTCACAAACCCCTTTAGACAGACTGTGTGTGACAAACCCCACTGGACAGAGTGTGTGTTACAAACCCCATTTGACAGTGTGTGTGTGTATCAATACCCATTGGAAAGTGTGTGTGTCACTAACACCAGTGGACACTGTGTGTGTCACAATCCCCCGTGGACAGCGTAGTGTGTCACAAACCCCCGTGGACACTGTGTGTGTCATAAACTCCACTGGACAGCGTGTGTGTCACAAACCCCATTGGACAGTGTGTATGTCACAATCCCCATTGGACAGCGTCTGTGTCACAAACCCCATTGGACAGCGTGTGTGTCACATACACCATTGGACAGCGTGTGTGTGTCACAATACCCATTGGACAGTGTTTGTGTCACAAAACCTATTTGATATAGTGTGTGTCACAAACCCCATTGGATAGCGTGTGTGTCAGAAAGCCTATTGGACAGCGTGTGTGTCACAAACCCCATTGGACAGAGTGTGTGTGTGACACACCCCATTGGTCAGCGTGTGTGTCACAAGCCACATTGGACACTGTGTGTGTAAAAAACCCCATTGATCAGCATGTGTGTCACAAACACCATGGGACACCGTGTGTGTGTCACAAACCCCATTGGAAAGTGTGCGTGTCACAAACCCCATTAGATAGCGTGTGTGTGTCACAAACCCTATTGGACAGTGTGTGTGTCACAAACCCCATTGGAAAGCGTGTGTGTTTCACAAAACCCATTAAACAGTACGCGTGTGACAAACCCCATTGGATAGCGTTTGTGTGCCACAAACCCCATTAGAAAGTCTGAGTGTCACAAATCACATTTGAAAGTGTGTGTGTCAAAATCCCCATTGGACAGTGTGTGTGTCACAAAAGCCATTGGATAGCGTGTGTGTCACAAACCCCATTAGAAAGTGTGTGTCTCACAAACCCCATTGGATAGCGTGTGTGTCACAAACCCTATTGGACAGTGTGTATGTGTCACAAACCCCATTGGACATATTGTGTGTCACAATCCCCATTGGACAGCGTCTGTGTCACAAACCCCATTGGACAGCGTGTGTGTCAGAAACACCCATGGACAGTGTGCGTGTCACAAACCCCATTGGATAGCGTGTGTCACTAGCCCATTGGACAGAGTGTGTGTGTCACAAAACCCACTGGACAGCATGTGTGTCACAAACACCATTAGTCAGCGTGTGTTTGTCACAATCCCCATTGGAAAGTGTATGTGTCACAAACACCATCGGATAGTTGTGTGTGTCACAAACCCTTTTGGACAGTGTGTGTGTCAGAAACCCCACTGGATAGCGTGTGTGTCACAAACACCCATGGACAGTGTGCGTGTCAGAAACCCCTTTGGACATCGTGTGTGTCACAAACCCCTTTGGACAGTGTGTGTGTCCCAAACACCATGGGACAGAGTGTGTGTCACGAACCCCATTGCACACCGTGTGTGTTCACAAGCACCATTGGACAGAGTGTGTGTGTCACAAACCCCATTGTAAAGTGTATGTGTCACAAACCCCATTGGATAGCGTGTGTGTGTCACAAACCCTCATGGTCAGTGTGTGTGTCACAGAACCCATTAAGTAGCATGCGTGTCACAAACACCATTGGACAGTGTGTGTGTAACAAAACCCATTGTTCAGCGAGTGTGTCAGAAACCAATGGGACAGAGTGTGTGTCACAAACACCATTGGAAAGTGTGTGTGTCACAAAACCCATTGGATAGCGTGTGTGTGTCACAAAACCCATTAAACAGTATGCGTGTCACAAAACCCATTGGATTCCGTGTGTGTGTCACAAACCCCATTAGAAAGTGGGCATGTCACAAACCCCATTTGAAAGTGTGCGTGTCACAAACCCCATTTGAAAGTGTGTGTGTCACAAACCCCTTTGGAAAGTGTGTGTGTCACAAACCCCATTGGATAGCGTGTGTGTGTCACAAACCCCATTAGAAAGTGTGCGTGTCACAAACCCCATTGGATAGACTGTGTGTGTCACGAACCCTATTGGACAGTGTGTATGTCAGAAACCCCACTGGACAGGGTGTGTATCACAAACACCCATGGACAGTGTGCGTGTCACAAACCCATTTGGACATCGTGTGTGTCACAAACCCCTTTAGACAGTGTGTCTGTCAGAAACCCCATTGGACAGAGCGTATGTGTCATAAACCCCATTGGAAAGTGTGTGTCTCACAAACCCCATTGGATAGTGTGTGTATGTCACAAACCCTATTGGACAGTGTATATGTCACAATCCCCATTGGACAGCGTCTGTGTCACAAACCCCATTGGACAGCGTGTGTGTCACAAACCCCATTGGACAGCGTGTGTATCTCAAACACCATTGGACAGTGTGTGTGGGACAAACCCCATTGAACAGAGTGTGTGTGTCACAAAGCCGGTTTGACAGAGTGTGTGACACAAACACCATTGGACAATGTGTGTGTAACATACCCAATTGTTCAGAGTGTGTGTAACAATCTCTATGAGACAGCGTGTGTGTGTCACACACCTCATTGGATAGCGTGTGTGTCACAAACCCCATTGGATAGCGTCTGTGTCACTATCACCATTGGACAGCGTGTGTGTGTCACAATCCCCATTGAACAGTGTGTGTGTCACAAAACGCATTGGATAGCGTGTGTGTCACAATCCCCATTGGACAGCGTGTGTGTCACAAACCCCATTGGACAGTTTGTGTGTCACAAACACAACTGGACAGCGTGTGTGTGTCACAATCCCCATTGAACAGTGTGTGTGTCACAAACCCCATTGGACAGTGTGTGTGTCACAATCCCCATTGGACAGAGTTTGTGTCACAAACCTCAGTGGACAGCGTGTAGTGTCAGAAACCCCATTGGACAGTGTGTGTCAGAAACCCCATTGGACAGCGTGTGTGTGTCACAAACCCTCCTGGTCAGTGTGTGTGTCACAAGCCCCATTGGAAAGTGTGTGTGCCACAAATCCCATTGCATAGCGTGTGTGTGTCACAAACTCCATTATAAAGTAGTGCGTGTTCACAAACCCCACTGGATAGCGTGTCTGTGTCACAATACTCAATGGACAGTGTGTGTGTCACTATCCACATTGGACAACGTGTGTGTCACAAACACCTTTGGACAGTGTGTGTGTCACAAAACGCATTGGATAGCTTGTGTGTCACAATCCCCATTGGACAGCGTGTGTGTCACAAGCGCCATTGGAAAGTGTGTGTGTCACAAACCCCATTGGAAAGTGTGTGTGTCACAAACCCCATTGGACAGCTTGTGTGTGTGACAATCCCCATTAAAAACTCTGCGTGTCACAAACCCCATTTGAAAGTGTGTGTGTCACAATCCCCATTCGAGAGTGTGTGTGTCACAAAACCCATTGGATAGCGTATGTGTCACAATCCACACTGGATAGTGTGTGTGTGTCACAAACACCGATGGACAGCGTGTGTGTCATAAACCCCATTGGACAGCGTGTCTGTGTCACAATCCCCATTGGACAGTGTGTGTGTGTCACAAACCCCATTGGACAGTGTGTGTGTCACAAACCCTACTGGACAATGTGTGTGTCAGAATCCCCATTTGACAGCGTGTGTGTCACAAACCCCCGTGGACACTGTATGTGTCACAAACCCCATTGGACAGTGTGTGTGTCAAAAACACAACTGGACAGCGTCTGTGTCACGAATCCCATTGGACAGCGTGTGTGTCACAAATCCCATTGGACAGATTGTGTGTGTCACAAACCCCATTGGACATCGAGTGTGTCACAATCCCCATTGGACAGCGTGTGTGTCACAAACCCCATTGGACAGAGTGTGTGTGTCACAAACCCCATTGGACATCGAGTGTGTCACAATCCCCATTGGACAGCGTGTGTGTCAGGAAACCCATCGGACAGCGTGTGTGTCACAAGCGCCACTGGAAAGTGTGTGTGTCACAAACCCCATTGGAAAGTGTGTGTGTCATAACCAACATTTTAAAGACTGTGTGTCACAATCCTCATTGGACAGTGTGTGTGTGTCACCAACCCAATTGGACATCGTGTGTATCACCCTGCCCATTGGACAGCGTGTGTGTCACAAACCCCATTGGACAGAGATGTGTGTGTGACAAACCCCATTGGACATCGAGTTTGTCACAATCCCCATAGGACAGCGTGTGTCTCAGGAACCCCATTGGACAGCGTGTGTGTCACAAGCGCCATTGGAAAGTGTGTTGTCACAAACCCCATTGGAAAGTGTGTGTGTCATAACCCACATTTTACAGCGTGTGTGTGTCACCATCCTCATTGGACAGCGTGTGTGTGTCACAAACCCCATTGTAAAGTTTGTGTGTCACAAACCCCATTGCATAGCATGTGTGGGTCGCAAACCCCATTGGACAGTGTGTGTGTCACAAACCCCACTGGACAGTGTGTGTGTCACAAACCCCTTTGGACAGTGTGTGTGTCACAAACCCCCCTGGACAGTGTGTGTGTCACAATCCCCATTTGACAGCGTGTGTGTCACAAACCCCCATGGACACTGTTTGTGTCACAAACCCCATTGGACAGTGTGTGTGTCACAAACCCAACTGGAGAGCGTGTGTGTCACGAACCCCATTGGACAGCGTGTGTGTCACAATCCCCATTGGACATCGTGTGTGTCACAAACCCCATTGGACAGAGTGTGTGTGTCACAAACCCCATTGGACATCGAGTGTGTCACAATCCCCATTGGACAGCGTGTGTGTCAGGAACCCCATTGGACAGCGTGTGTGTCACTAGCGCCATTGGAAAGTGTGTGTGTCACAAAACCCATTGGAAAGTGTGTATGTCATAACCCCCATTTTACAGAGTGTGTGTGTCACAATCCTCATTGGACAGTGTGTGTGTGTCACCAACCCAATTGGACATCGTGTGTATCACCATCCCCATTGGACAGCGTGTGTGTCACAAACCCCACTGGACAGCATGTGTGTGTCACAATCCCAATTGGACAGTGTGTGTGTCACAAATCCCATTGGAGAGAGTTTGTGCCACAAACCCCATTGAAAGTGTGAGTGTCACAAACCCCGTTGGATAGCGTGTTTGTGTCACAAACCCCATTGGACAGCCTGTGTGTCACCAAGCCCATTGGACAGCGTGTGTCAGAAACCCCATTGGACAGTGTGTGTCACAAATAGCATTGGACAGCGTGTGTGTGACAAATACCATTGGACAGCGTGTGTGTCACAAACCCCTTTGGACAGTGTGTGTGTCACAAACCCCATTGGACAGCGTGTGTGTCACAAACCACTTTGGACAGTGTGTGTTTCACAAACCCCATTTGAAAGCATGTGTGTGTCACAATCCCCATTGGACAGTGTGTGTGTCACAAACCCCATTGGAAAGTGTTTGTGTCAACAACCCCGTGGACACGGTGTGTGTCACAAACCCCATTGGACAGTGTGTTTGTCACAAACCCCACTAGACAGTGTGTGTGTCACAAACCCCATTATAAAGTGTGCTTGTCACAAAACCTTTTGGAGAGTGTGTAGGTAACAATCCCCATTGGACAGCATCTGTGTCACAAACCGCATTGGACAGCGTGTGTGTCAGAAACACCCATGAACAGTGTGCGTGTCACAAACCCCATTGGACATCGTGTGTGTCACGAACCCCATTGGACAGCGTGTGTGTCACAAGCGCCACTGGACAGTGTCTGTGTCACAAACCCCATTGGACTGTGTGTGTGTCACAAACCCCACCAGGCAGCGTGTGTGTCACAAACACCCATGGATAGTGTGCCTTTCATAAACCCCATTGGACAGCGTGTGTGTGTCACAATCCCCATTGGTCAGTGTGTGTGTCACAAACCCCATTGGACAGCGTGTGTGTCACAAACCACTTTGGACAGTGTGTGTGTCAAAAACCCCACTGGAGAGCGTGTCTTTCACAAACACCCATTTACAGTTTGCGTATCACAAACCCCATTGGACAGCGTGTGTGTGTCACAATCCCCATTGGTCAGTGTGTGTGTCACTAGCACAGTTGGACAGCGTGTGGTGTCACAAACCCCATTGGAAAGTGTACGGGTCACAAACCCCATTGCATAGCGTGTGTGTGTCACAAACCCTATAGGACAGTGTGTGTGTCACAAAACCCACTTGACAGCGTGTGTGTAACAATCCCCATTGGACAGCGTGTATGTAACAAACCCCATTGGACAGAGTTTGTGTCACAAACCCTATTGGACAGCGTGTGTGTCACAAACACCATTGGACAGTGTGTGTTTCACAAACCCCATTGGACAGCATGTATGTCACAATTCCCATTGTAGAGCGTGTGTGTCACAATCCCTATTGGACAGTGTGTGTGTCACAAAACCCACTGGACATCGTGTGTGTCAGAAACCCCATTGGACAGCGTTTGTGTCACAAGCCCCATTGGACAGCGTGTGTGTTTCACAAGCGCAATTGAACAGAATGTGTGTGTCACAAATCCCATTAGAAAGTGTGCGTGTCACAAATCTCATTTGAAAGTGTGTATGTCACAAACCCCATTGGATAGCGTGTTTGTGTCACAAACCCCACTGGACAGCGTGTGTTTTCCGAACCCCATTGGACAGCTTGTGAGTCACAAGACCCATTGGACAGAGTGTGTGTCTCTCAAACCCCGTTGGACAGCGTGTGTGTCACAAACCCCATTGGACAGAGTGTGTGTGTCACAAAACCCATTGGACAGCGTGTGTGTCACAATCCCGACTGGATAGTGTGTGTGTCATAAAACCCACTGGACAGCGTGTGTGTCACAAACCACATCGAACAGCGTGTGTGTCACAACCCCATTGGACAGCGTGTGTAGTCACAAACACCATTGGACAGCCTGTTTGTGTAACAATAACCAATGCACAGTGTGTATGTCACAAACCCCACTGGATAACGTGTGTGTCACAAACACCCATGTACAATGTGCGTGTCACAAACACCATCGGACATCGTGTGTGTCACAAACCCTGTTGGACAGTGTGTGTGTCACAAACACCACTGGACTGCGTGTGTGTCACAAACACCCATGGATAGTGTGTGTGTAAGACACCCAATTGGTCAGCGTGTGTGTCACCAACCCCATTGGAAAGTGTGTGTGTCACAAACCCCATAGGAAAGTGTGTGCTTCCCAAACCCCATTGGATAGAGTGTGTGAGTCACAAAACCGATTAGAAAGTGTCCGTATCACAAACCCCATTGGAAAGTGTGTGTGTCACAAACCCCGTTGGACAGTGTATTTGTGTCACAAACCCATATTTGACTGTGTATATTTCACAAACCCCATTGGACAGCTTGTGTGTTACAAGACCCATTAGACAGAGTGTGTGTGTCACAAACCCCATTGGAGAGCGTGTGTGCAACAAACCCCATTGGATAGTGTGTGTGTCACAAAACCCACTGAACAGCGTGAGTGTCACAAACCCCATTGAACAGGTGTGTATCACAAGCCACATTGGACAGCGTGTGTAGTCACAAACACCATTGGACAGCGTGTGTATTCACAAAACCCATTGGACAGAGTGTGTGTGTTCACAAACCCCATTGCAAAGTGTATGTGTCACAAACCCCATTGGATAGCGTGTGTGTGTCACAAACCCTCCAAGTCAGAGTGTGTGTCACAAAACCCATTGGACAGCATGCGTGTCGCAAACACTATTGGACAGTGTGTATGTAAGAAACCCAATTGGTCAGCGTGTGTACCGCAAACCCCATTGGAAAGTGTGTGTGTCACAAAACCTATAGGATACCGTGTGTGTGTCACAAACCCCATTAGAAAGTGTGAGTGTCACAAAGCCCATTGGAAAGTGTGTGTGTCACAAACCTCATTGGATATCGTGGGTGTTTCACAAACCCCATTAGAAAGTGTGCGTGTCACAAACCCCATTGGATAGCATGTGAGTGTCACAAACCATATTGGACAGTGTGTATGTCACAATACCCATTGGACAGTGTGTGTGTCAAAAAATCCATCGTATAGCGTGTGTGTTATAAACCCCATTAGAAAGTGTGTGTGTGTCACAAACCCTACTGGACAGTGTGTGTGTCACAAAACCCACTGGACAGCATGTTTGTCGCAAGCCCCATTTGACAGCGTGTGTGTCACAAACACCATTGGACAGCGTGTGTGTGTCACAATACCCATTGGACAGTGCGTGTGTCACGAACCCCGTTGGACAACATGTGTGTCACAAATCCCATTGGAGAGCGTGTGTGTGTCACAAAACACATTTGACAGAGTGTGTCACAAACCCTCCTGGTCAGTGTGTGTGTCACAAAACCCATTGGAGAGCGTGCGTGTCACAAACCCCATTGCGCAGTGAGTGTGTAACAAACCCAATTGTTCAGCGTGTGTGTCACAAACCCCATGGGACAGCGTGTGTGTGTCACAATCCCCATTGAACAGTGTGTGTGTCACAATCCCTATTGGAGAGTGTGTGTGTCACAAGACCATTGGACAGAGTGTGTGTGTCACAAAACCCACTGGACAGCGTGTGTGTTCACGAACCCCATTGGACAGCGTGTGTGTCACAAACACCATTGGAGAGCGTGTGTGTGTAACAATACCCATTGGACAGTGTATGTGTGTCACAAACTCCAGTGGACATCGTGTGTATGTCACAATCCCCATTGGACAGTGTGTGTGTCACAAACCCCATGGGACAGAATTGTGTCACAAACCGCATTGGACAGCGTGTGTGTCACAAGCGCCATTGAACAGCGTGTGTGTGTCACAAAACCCATTGGACAGTGCGTGTGTCACGAACCCCATTGGACAACATGTGTGTCACAAATCCCATTGGAGAGCGTGTGTGTGTCACAAAACCCATTTGACAGAGTGTGTCACAAACCCTCCTGGTCAGTGTGTGTGTCACAAAACCCATTGGAGAGCGTGCGTGTCACAAACCCCATTGCACAGTGAGTGTGTAACAAACCCAATTGGTCAGCGTGTGTGTCACAAACCCCATGGGACAGCGTGTGTGTGTCACAATCCCCTTTGAACAGTGTGTGTGTCACAATCCCTATTGGACAGTGTGTGTGTCACAAGACCATTGGACAGAGTGTGTGTGTCACAAAACACACTGGACAGCGTGTGTGTTCACGAACCCCATTGGACAGCGTGTGTGATACAAACACCATTGGAGAGCGTGTGTGTGTAACAATACCCATTGGACAGTGTGTGTGTCACAAACCCCATTGGACAGCCTGTGTGTGTAACAATCCCCATTGGACAGTGTATGTGTGTCACAAACTCCAACGGACAGCGTGTGTGTCACGAACCCCATTGGACAGCTTGTGTGTCACAAGACCCATTGGACAGAGTGTGTGTGTCACAAACCCCATTGGATAGCGTGTGTGTGTCACAAACCCTATTGGACATTGTGTGTGTCACAAAACCCTCTGGATAGCGTCTGTGTCACAAACACCATTGGACAGCGTGTGTGTCACAAACCCCATTGGACAGTGTGTGTGTCACAAGCGTTATTGGTCAGAGTGTGTGGGTCAAAAACCCTTTAGAAAGTATGTGTGTCACAAACCCCATTGGATCGCATGTGTGTGTCACAAACCCTATTAGACAGAGTGTGTGTCTCACAAACCCCATTGGACAGCGTGTGTGTGTCCCATCCCTATTGCACAGTGTGTGTGTCACAAAGCCCACTGGACAGCGTGTGTGTCACAAACCCCTTTGGACAGTGTGTGTGTCACAAACCCCATTGGACAGCGTGTGTGTGTCACAATCCACATTGGACAGAGTGTGTGTTACAAACCCCATAGGACAGAGTGTGTGTCACAAACACCATTGGTCAGCGCGTCTGTGTCACAAGCCCATTGGACAGAGTGTGTGTGTCACATAATCCAATGGGCAGCGTGTGTGTCACGAACCCCATTGGACAGCGTGTGTGTCAAAAAAACTGTTGGACAGAGTGTGGTGTCACAATCGCCATTGGACAGCGTATGTGTCACAAACCCCATTGGACAGTGTGTGTGTGTCACAAACCCCTTTGGATAGACTGTGTGTGTCACAAAACCCATTGGATAGCATGTGTGTGTCACAAGCACTATTGGACAGAGTGTGCTGTCACAAACCCCATTGGACAGTAGTGCGTGTCACACTCCCCATTGGACAGCGTGTGTCTCACAAACCCCATTGGACAGTGTGTATGTGTCACAAACCCCATTTGATAGAGTGTGTGTGTTACAAACCCCATTAGAAAGTATGCGTGTCAAAAAACCCATTGGATAGCATGAGTGTGTCACAAGCACCATTGGACAGAGTGTGGTGTCACAATCCCCATTGGACAGCGTGTGTGTCACAAACCCTATTGGACAGTGTGTGTGTCACAAAACCCACTGGACAGCGTGTGTGTCACAAACCCCATTGGACAGGGTGTGTGTGTCACAATACCCATTGGACAGCGTGTGTGTCACAAACCTCATTGGACAGAGTGTGTGTCACAAACCCCCGTGGACACTGTGTGTGTCACAAACCCCATTGGAAAGTGTATGTCTCACAAACCCCATTTGATAGAGTGTGTGTGTCACGAACCCTCCTGGTCAAGTGTGTGTGTCACAAAACCCATTAGACTGCATGCGTGTCACAAACACCATTGGACAGCGTGTGTGTCACAAACCCCATTGGACAGCGTGTGTGTGTCGCAAACCCCATGAGACAGAGTACGTGTCACAAACCGCATTGGACAGTGTATGTGTGTCACAAACCCCATTAGACAGCGTGTGTTTCACAAACCCCTTTGGACAGTGTGTGTGTCACAAACCCCATGGGACAGAGTGTGTGTCACAAACACTATTGGTCAGCGTGTGTGTGTCACAAGCCCATTGGACAGAGTGTGTGTGTCACAAAACCCACTCGACAGCGTGTGTGTAACGAACCCCATTGGACAGCGTGTGTGTCACATACCCAATTGGACAGTGTGTGTGTGTCACAATCCCCTTTTGATAGAGTGTATGTGTCACAAACCCCATTAGAATGTATGCGTGTCAAAAACCCCATTGGATAGCGTGTGTGTGTCACAAGCACCATTGGACAGTGTGTGGTGTCACAAAAACCATTGGACAGCGTGTGTGTCACAAACCCCATTGGACAGTGTGTGTGTGTCACAAACCCCATTTGATAGAGTGTGTGTGTCACAAACCCTATGGGACAGTGTGTGTGTCACAAATGCCATTGGACAGCGTGTGTGTCACAAGCCCCATTGGACAGCGCGTGTGTCACAAGCCCCATTGTACAGCGTGTATTTGTCACAAAGCCCACAGCTTGTCTGTCACAAACCCCTTTGGACAGTGTTTGTGTCACAAACCCCATAGGACAGAGTGTGTGTCACAAACACCGTTGGGCAGCGCGTCTCTGTCACAGGCCCATTGGACAGAGTGTGTGTATCACATAATCCACTGGACAGCGTCTGTGTCACGAACCCCATTGGACAGCGTGTGTGTCAAAAGCACCGTTGGACAGAGTGTGGTGTCACAATCGCCATTGGAAAGCGTATGTGTCACAAACCCCATTGGACAGTGTGTGTGTGTCACAAACCCCATTGGATAGCGTGTGTGTGTCACAAGCACCATTGGACAGGGTGTGGTGTCACAAACCCCATTGGAAAGTGGATGTGTCACAAACCCCATTGGATAGCGTGTGTGTGTCACAAGCCCTATTAGTCAGTGTGTGTGTCACAAAACCCACTGGATAACGTGTGTGTCACAAACCCCGTTAGACAGCGTGTGTGTCACAAGCCCCATTGGATAGGGTGTGTGTGTCACAATACCCATTGGACAGTAGTGCGTGTCACAAACCCCATTGGACATTGTGTGTGTCACAAACCCCTTTGTACAGTATGTGTGTCACAAACCCCATTAGACAGCGTGTTTGTATCACAAACACTATTGGTCAGGGTGTGTGTGTCACAAGCCTATTGGACAGAGTGTGTGTGTTTCACAAAACCCACTGGACAGCGTGTGTGTCTCGAACCCCATTGGACAGCGTGTGTGTCACAATCCTCATTGGACAGTGTGTGTGTCACAAACCCCATGGGACAGAGTGTGTGTCACAAACCCCTTTGGATAGCGTGTGTGTGTCACAAACCCTCCTGGTCAGTGTTTGTTTACAAAACACATTGGACGTCATGCGTATTACAAACACCATTGGACAGTATGTGTGTGTCACAAACCCCATTGGAAAGTGTGTGTCACAAACAGCATTGGATAGCGTGTGTGTGTCAAAAACCCCATTAGAAAGTATGTGTGTCACAAATCTCATTGGATAGCATGTGTGTGTCACAAACCCCATGTGACTGAGTGTGTGTCACAAACCCCATTAGACAGCGTGTGTGTCACAAACCCCTTTGGACAGTGTAGTGTGTAACAAACCCCATTGGACAGCGTGTGTGTGTAAAAATCCCCATTGGACAGTGTGTGTGTCACAAACCCCATGGGACAGAGTGTGTGTCACAAACACTACTGGACAGAGTGTGTGTGTCACAAAACCCACTAGACAGCTTATGTGTCACGAACCCCATTGGACAGCGTGTGTGTCACAAGCACCATTGGACAGCGTGTGTGTCACAAACCCCATTGGACAGAGTTTGTTTCACAAACCCCATTGGACAGCATGTGTGTCAGAAACACCATTGGACACTGTGTGTCATAAACCCCATTGGACAGTGTGTGTGTCACAAACTCCACTGGACAGCGTGTGTGTCACAAACATCCATGGACAGTGTGCGTGTCACAAACCCCATTGGACATCGTGTGTGTCACAAACCCCTATGGACAGTGTGTGTATCACAAACACCATTGGACAGCGTGTGTGTCACAAACACCCATGGACAGTGTGCGTTCCACAAACCCAATTGGACAACGTGTGTGTCACAATCCCCTTTGGACAGTGTGTGTGCGTCACAAACCCCCTTAGACAGCGTGTGTGTCACAAACCACTTTGGACAGTGTGTGTATCACAAACACCATTGGACAGCGTGTGTGTGTCACAATCCCCATTGGAAAGTGTGTGTGTCATAAACCCCATGGGACAGAGCGTGTGTCACAAAACCCACTGGACACCTTGTGTGTCACGAACCCCATTGGACAGCGTGTGTATCACAGGCACCGTTGGACAGAGTGTGGTGTAACAATCCCCATTGGACAGTGTGTGTGTGTCACAATCCCCATTCGACAGTGTGTGTGTGTCACAAATCCCATTTGATAGAGTGTGTGTGTGTCACAAACCCCATTAGCAAGTATGCGTGTCACAAACCCCACTGGATAGCGTGTGTGTGTCACAAGCACCATTGGACATAGTGTGGTGTCACAAACCCCATTTGATAGAGTGTGTGTGTCACAAACCCCATTATAAAGTATGCGTGTCACAAACCCCATTGAACAGTGTGTTTTAACAAACCCAGTGTGTGTGTCACAAACTCCACTGGACAGCGTGTGTGTCGCAAACACCCATGGACATTGTGCGTGTCACAAACCCATTGGACATCGTGTGTGTCACAAACCCCATTGGAAAGTGTATATGTCACAAACCCCATTTGATAGAGTGTGTGTGTCATAAACCCCATTAGAAAGTATGCGTGTCACAAACCCCACTGGAGAGCGTGTGTGTGTCACAAGCACCATTGGACAGAGTGTGGTGTCACAATCCCCATTGGACAGCGTGTGTGTCACAAACCCCATTGGATAGCGTTTGTGTGTCACAAGCACCATTGGACAGAGTGTAGTGTCACAATCCCCATTGGACAGCGTGTGTGTCACAAACCCCTTTGGACAGTGTGTGTGTGTCACAAGACCTATTTGATAGAGTGTGTGTGTCACAAACCCTATTAGACACTGTATGTGTCACAAAACCCACTAGATAGCGTATGAGTCACAAACCCCATTGGACAGCGTGTGTGTCACAAGCCCCATTGTACAGAGTGTATTTGTCACAAAGCCCACTGGACAGCGTGTGTGTTTACAAACCCCTTTGGACAGTGTGTGTGTGTCACAAGCACCATTGGACAGAGTGTGTGTGTCACAAACCCCATTTGAAAGTGTATGTGTCACAAACCCAATTGGATAGCGTGTGTGTGTCACGAACCCTCCTGGTCAGTATGTGTGTCACAAAACTCATTGGACAGCATGCGTGTCGCAAACCCCATTGGATAGAGTGTGTGTGTCAAAAACCCCATTAGAAAGTATGTGTGTCACAAACCCCTTTGGATAGCATGTGTGTTTCACAAACCCTACTGGACAGAGTGTGTGTTTCACAAACCCCATTAGACAGCGTGTGTGTCACAAACCACATTGGACAGCGTGTGTGTGTCGCAAACCCCATGGGACAGAGTGTGTGTCACAAACCTCATTGGACAGCGTGTGTGTAATAAACCCCATTGGACAGCGTGTGTGTCACAAGCCCCATTGGACAGAGTGTGTCTTTCACAAACCCCATTGGACAGTGTGTGTGTCTCACAAACCCCATTAGACAGCGTGTGTGTCACAAACACCCATGGACAGTGTGCGTGCTTCAAACCCCATTGAACAACGTGTGTAGTCACCATCCCCTTTGGACAATGTGTGTGTCACAAACCCCATTGGACAGCCTGTGTGTGTCACAATCCCCAGTGGACACAGTGTGTGCGTCACAAACCCCATGGGACAGAGTGTGTGTCACGAACCCTATTGGACAGCCTGTGTGTCACAAACCCCATTGGATAGCATGTGTGTGTCACAAACCCTATTGGACATTGTGTATGACACAATCCCCTTTGGACAGTGTCTTTGTCACAAACTCAATGGGACAGAGTGTGTGTCACAAACACTATAGGACAGCGTGTGTGTGTCACAAGCCCATTGGACAGAGTGTGTCTGTCACAAAACACACTGGACAGCTTGTGTGTCACGAACCCCTTTGGACAGCGTGTGTGTCACAAGCACCATTGGACAGAGTGTGGTGTCACAAACCCCATTGGATAGCGTGTCTGTGTCACAAACCCTATTGGACAGTGTGTGTGTCACAAAACCCACTGGATAGCGTGAGTGTCACAAACCCAATTGGACAGAGTGTACTTGTCACAAAGCCCATTAGACAGAGTGTGTGTGACACAAACCCTATTGGACAGAGTTTGTGTTTCACAAACCCCATTGGATATCGTGTGTGTCACAAACCCCATTGGACAGTGCGTGTGTGTCACAAACCCCATTAGACAGCGTGTGTGTCACAAACCCCTTCGGACAGTGTGTGTGTCACAAACCCCATTAGAAAGTATGCTTGTCACTAACCCCATTGGATAGCGTGTGTTTCACAAGCCCATTGGACAGAGTGTGTGTGTCACAAAACCCACTGGGCAGCGTGTCTATCACGAACCCCATTTTACAGCGTGTGTGTCACAAGCACCATTGGACAGAGTGTGAATGTCACAATCCCCATTAGATAGTGTGTGTATCACAAAACCCATTAGAAATTGTGTGTATCACAAACCCCATTGGATAGCGTGTGTGTGTCACAAACCCTGTTGGACAGCGTGTGTGTCAGCGTCCCCATTGGAGATCCTGTGTGTCGCAAACCGCATTGGACAGAGTGTGTGTCACAAACCCCACTGAACAGATTCTGTGTCATAAACACCATTGGACAGCGTGTGTGTGTCACAATCCCCATTGGACAGCGTGTGTGTCAAAACCCAATTGGACAGTGTGTGTGTCAGAAAACCCACTGGACAACGTGTGTGTCACAAACACCCATGGACAGTGTGAGTGTCACAAACTCCATTGTAGAGCGTGTGTGTGTCACAATTCCCATTGGACAGAGTGTATGTGTCACAAAACCATTTCGAAAGTATATGTGTCACGAACGCCACTGCATAGAGTGTGTGTGTCACAAACCCCATTGGACAGTGTGTGTGTCACAAACCCTATTGGACAGCGTGTGTGTCACAAACCCTCGCAGACACTGTATGTGTCACAAACCCCATTGGACAGTGTGCGTGTCTCAAACCCCTCTGGACAGCGTGTGTGTCACAAACCCCATTAGACATCGTGAGTGTCACAAACCCTTTTGACAATGTGCGTATCACAAACCCCACTGGACAGTGTGCGTGTCACATAACCCATTGGACATCGTGTGTGTCACAAACCCCTTTGGACAGTGTGTGTGTCACAAACCCCATTGGACAGCGTGTGTGTCTCAAACCCCATTGGACAGAGTGTGTGTTTCACAAACCCCATTGGACAGCGTGTGTGTCACAATCCCTATTGGACAGCGTGTGTGTCAGAAACCCCATTGCAGTGTGTGCGTGTCACAAACTCCATTGGAAAGTGTGTGTGTCACAAACCCCATTGGATAGCGTGTGTGTGTCACAAACCCTCCTGGTCAGTGTGTGTTACAAACCCCATTGGACAGTGTGTGTGTCACAAACACCATTGGACAGTGTGTGTGTAACAAACCCCATTGGACAGCGTGTGTGTCACAAACCCCATTGGAAAGTGTGTGTGTCACAAACCCCATTGGATAGCGTGTGTGTGTCACAAACCCTCCTGGTCAGTGTGTGTGTCACAAACCCCATTGGACAGCGTGTGTGTCACAAACACCTTTGGATAGTGTGTGTGTAACAAACCCCATTGGACAGCGTGTGTTTCACAAACCCCATTGGAAAGTGTGTGTGTCACAAACCCCATTATAAACTGGGCGTGTCAAAAACCCCATTGGATAGCCTGTGTGTGTCACAAACCCTATTGGACAGTGTGTAGGTCACAAACCCCATTGGACAGCGTCTGTGTCACAAACCCCATTGGACAGCGTGTGTTCACGATCCCCATTGGACAGAGTGTGTGTACCAAGACCCATTGGACAGTCTGTGTCACAAACCACACTGGACAGCGTGTGTGTGTAACAATACCCATTGGACTGTGTGTGTGTCACAAACCCCATTGGACAGCGTGTGTGTGTAACAATACCCATTGGACAGTGTGTGTGTCACAAAACCCATTGGATAACGTGTGTGTCACAAACCCCATTTGAAAGTGTCTGTGCAACAAACCCCATTGGATAGCGTGTGTGGGTCACTAACCCTATTGGACAGTGTGTGTTTCTCAAACCCCACTGTACAGCGTGTGTACAACGATCCCCATTGGACAGAGTGTGTGTCACAAGACCCATTGGACAGAGTGTGTGTGTCACAAACCCCATTTAACAGTGTGTGTGTCACAAACCCCACTGGACAGCATGTGTGTCATAAACCCCCGTGGACACTGTGTGTGTCACGAATGCCATTGGACAGTATGTGTGTCACAAACCCCCCTGGACAGTGTTTGTGTCACAATCCCCAGTGGACAGTGTGTGTGTAGAAAACCCCAATGGACAGCGTCTGTGTGTCACAAAACCTCCTGGTCAGTGTGTGTGTCACAAACCCCATTGGACAGCGTGTGTGTCACAAACCCCATCGGACAGCGTGTGTGTGTAACAATACCCATTGGACAGTGTGTGTGTCACAAACCCCATTGGACAGCATGAGTGTCATAAACCCCCGTGGACACTGTGTGTGTCACGAATGCCATTGGACAGTGTGCGTGTCTCAAACCCCCCTGGACAGTGTGTGTGTAACAAAACCCACTGGACAGCGTTTTCGTCACAAGCCCATTGGACAACGTGTGTGTCACAAACATCATTGGACAGCGTGTGTGTGTAATAATACCCATTGGACAGTGTGCATGTCACAAACACCCATGTACAGTGTGCGTTTCACAAACCCCATTGGACAGAGTTTGTGTCACAAACCCTATTGGACAGCGTGTGAGTCACAAACACCATTGGACAGTGTGTGTGTCACAAACCCCTTTGGACAGCGTGTGTGGGTCACAAACCCCACTGGACAGCGTGTGTGACACAAACGCCATTGGACAGCGTGTGTGTCACAAACCCCATTGGATAGAGTTTGTGTCACAAACCCTATTGGACAGCCTGTGTGTCACAAACACCATTGCACAGTGTGTGTGTCACAAACCCCACTGGACAGCGTGTGTGAAACAAACGCCATTGGACAGCGTGTGTGTCACAAACCCCATTGGACAGTGTTTTTGTCACAAACCCTATTGGACAGCGTGTGTGTGTGTCACAAACCCTCCTGGTCAGTGTCTGTGTCACAAACCCCATTGGACAGTGTGTGTGTCACAAACCCCATTCGATAGCGTGTGTGTGTCACAAACCCCATTATAAAGTGTGCGTGTCACAAACCCCAGTGGATAGCGTGTGTGTCGCAAACCCTCTTGGACAGTGTGTAGTTCACAATCCACACTGGACAGCGTCTATGTCACAAACCCCATTGGACAGCGTCTGTGTCACAAACCCCATTGGACAGCATGTGTGTCACAAACACCATTGGACAGCGTGTGTGTGTCACAATCCCCATTGGACACTGTGTGTGTCACAAAACCCACTGGATAGCATGTGTGTCACAAACCCCAATTGAAAGTGTGTGTTTCACAAACCCCATTGGATAGCGTGTGTGTGACACAAACCCTATTGGAGAGTGTGTGTGTCACAAAACCCGCTGTACAGCGTGTGTACAACGATCCCCATTGGACAGAGTGTGTATCACAAGACCCATTGGACAGAGTGTGTGTGTCACAAACCCCATTGGACAGCGTGTGTGTCACAAACCCCATTGGACAGTGTGTGTGTCTCAAACCCCATTTGACAGCGTGTGTGTCATAAACCCCCGTGGACACTGTGTGTGTCACGAATGCCATTGGACAGTGTGTGTGTCACAATACCCACTGGACAGTGTGTGTGTCAAAAACCCCAATGGACAGCGTGTGTGTCACAAACCCCATGGGACAGCGTGTGTGTGTCACAAACCCCTTTGAAAACTGTGTGCGTCACAAACCCCATTGGATAGCGTGTGTGTCACAAACCCCACTGGACAGCGTGTGTGTCACAAACACCATTGGACATCGTGTGTCTCACAAGCCCCATTGGACAGTGTGTGTGTCACAAAACCCATGGGACAGAGTGTTTGTCACAAACACTATTGGACAGCATGTGTGTCACAAGCCCATTGGACATAGTGTGTGTGTCACAAAACCCACTGTACTGCGTGTGTGTTTCACAATCCCCATTGGACAGTGTGTGTGCCACAAACTCCATGGGACAGAGTTTGTGTCACAAACCCTATTGGACAGCGTATGTGTCACAAACACCATTGGACATTGTGTGTGACAAGCCCATTGGACAGAGTGTGTGTGTCACAAACCCCCCTGGGCAGTGTTTGTGTCACAATCCCCAGTGGACAGAGTGTGTGTAGAAAACCCCAATGGACAGCGTCTGTGTGTCACAAAACCTCCTGGTCAGTGTGTGTGTCACAAACCCCATTGGACAGCGTGTGTGTCACAAACCCCATGGGACAGCGTGTGTGTGTAACAATACCCATTTGACAGTGTGTGTGTCACAAACCCCATTGGACAGCGTGTGTGTCACAATCTCCATTGGATAGCGTGTGTGTCACAATCCCCATTGGACAGTGTGTGTGTCAGAAACCCCATTAGACAGCGTGTGTGTCGCAATCCCTATTGGACAACGTGTGTGTCAGAAACCCCATTTAACAGAGTGTGTGTGTCACAAACCCCATTGTACAGCGTGTGTGTGTCACAATGCCCCATTGGACAGTGCTTGTTTATTCACAAACCCCACTGTACAGCGTTTGTGTCATAAAACCCATTGGACAGCGTGTGTGTGTCACAATTCCCATTGTACAGTGTTTGTGTGTCCCAGTCCCCTTTGGACAGTGTGTGTGTAACAAAACCCATTGGACAGCGTGTGTGTCACAAACACCATTGGACAGAGTATGGTGTCACAAACCCTATTGGACAGTGTGTTTGTCACAAACCCCATTGGACAGCGGGTGTGTAACAAACACTCATTGGACAGTGTGTGTGTGTCCCAATCTCCTTTGGACAGAGTGTGTGTCACAAATCCCATTGGACAGCTTGTGTGTCACAAGCACAATTGGACAGAGCGTGTGTGTCAAAAACCCCTTTGGAAAGTGTATGTGTCACAAAACCCATTGGACAACGTGTGTCTCACAAGCCCCATTGGACAGCGTGTGTGTCACAAACACCATTGGACATCGTGTGTCTCACAAGCCCCATTGGACAGTGTGTGTGTCACAAAATCCATGGGACAGAGTGTTTGTCACAAACACTATTGGACAGCATGTGTGTCACAAGCCCATTGGACATAGTGTGTGTGTCACAAAACCCACTGGACTGCGTGTGTGTCACGAATTCCATTGGACAGCGTGTGTGTCACAAGCACCATTGGAGAGAGAGTGGTGTCACAAACACCATTGGACAGAGTATGTGTCACAAACCCCATTGGATTGCGTGTGTGTGCCACAAACCCTGTTGGACAGTGTGTGTGTCACAAAACCCACTGGACAGCGTGTGTGTCTCAAACCCCATTGGACAGAGTTAGTGTCTCAAACCCTCCTGGTCAGAGTGTGTGTCACAAACCACATTGGACAGTGTATGTGTGTAATAATCGCCATTGGACAGTGTGTGTGTCTCAAACCCCAGGGCACAGAGTATTTGTCACAAACACTGTTGGACAGCATGTGTGTCGCAAGCCCATTGGACAGAGTGTACGTGTCACAAAACCCACTGGACAGCAAGTTTGTCACAAACCCCATTGGAAAGCGTGTGTTTGTCACAAACCCTCCTGGTCAGTGTGTGTGTTGCAAAACCCATTCTACAGTGTGTGTGTCACAAAACCCACTGGACAGCGTGTGTGTCACAAACCACATTGGAGAGCGTGTGTTTCATAAGCACCATTGGACAGAGTGTATGTTTCACAAACCCCATTGGACAACGTGTGTGTCACAATCCCCATTGGACAGCGTGTGTTTCACAAACCCCATTTAACAGAGTTTTTGTCAGAAACCCTATTGGACAGCGTGTGTGTCACAAACACCATTGGACAGTGTGTGTGTCACAAACCCCATTGGACAGCGTGTGTGTGTGTCACAAACCCTCCTGGTCAGAGTGTGTGTCACAAACCCCATTGGACAGCGTACAGTGTCAGAAACCTCATTGAATAGCGTGTGTGTGTCACAAACCCAATTGGACAGTGTGTGTGTCACAAAACACACTGGACAGCGTGTGTGTCACAAACCTCATTGGACAGCATGTGTGTCATAAGCCCCATTGGACAGAGTGTATGCGTCACAAACCGCACTGGATAGCGTGTGTGTCACAAACCACATTGGACAGTGTGTTTGTGTAACAATGCCCATTGGACTGTGTGTGTGTCACAAAAAACATTGGACAGGGTGTGTGTGTCACAAACCCCATTGGAAAGTCTGTGTGTCACAATCCCCACTGGAAAGTGTGTGTGTCACATACCCCATTGGATAGCGTGTGTGTGTCACAAACCCCATTGGAAATTGTTTGTGTCACAAACCCCATTGGATATCACGGGAGTGTCACAAACCCTATTGGACAGTGTGTGTGCCACAAACCCCACTGTACAGCGTGTGAGCAAGAAACCCCATTGGACAGCGTGTGTATCACAAGACCCTTTGGACAGAGTGTGAGTGTCAGAAACCCCATTGGACAGCGTGTGTGTCACAAACCCCATTGGACAGCGTGTGTTATGTAACAATACCCATTGGAGAGTGTGTGTGTCACAATCTCCAGTGGACAGCGTGTGTGTCAAAACCCCATTGGACAGTGTGTGTGTCACAAAACCCACTGGACAGCGTGTGTGTCACAAACACCAAAGGAGAGTGTGAGTATCACAAAGCCCTGTGGACAGGGTGTGTGTTCACAAACCCCTTTGGACAGTGTGTGTGTCACAAACCCCATTGGACAGAGTGTGTGTGTCACAATCCACAATGGACAGCGTGTGTGTCACAAACACCAAAGGAGAGTGTGAGTGTCACAAAGCCCTGTGGACAGGGTGTGTGTTCACAAACCCCTTTGGACAGTGTGTGTATCACAAACCCCATTGGACAGAGTGTGTGTGTCACAATCCCCAATGGACAGCGTGTGTGTCACAAGCCCATTGGACAGAGTGTGTGTGTCACAAAACCCACTGGACAGCGTGTGTGTCACGAACCCCATTGGACAGCGTGTCTGTCATAAGCACCATTGGACAGAGTGTGTGTGTCACAAACACCATTTGAAAGTGTATGTGTCACAAACCCCATTGGACAGCGTGTGTGTCAAAACCCCATTGGACAGCGTGTGTTATGTAAGGATACCCATTGGAGAGTGTGTGTGTCACAAACCCCGTGGACAGTGTGTGTGTCACAATCCCCAGTTGACAGCGTGTGTGTTAAAACCCCATTGGACAGCGTGTATGTCAAAAGAACCCTATGACAGTGTGTGTCTGTCACAAACCCCATTGTAAAGTGTAAGTGTCACAAACCCCATTGGATAGCGTGTGTGTGTCACAAACCCTATTGGACAGTGTGTAGGTCACAATCCCCATTGGACAGCCTGTGTGTCACAATCCCCATTGGACAGCGTGTGTTTTTCACAAACACCATTCGACAGTGTGTGTGTCACAAACCGCATTGGACAGCGTTTGTGTGTAACAATACCCATTGGACAGCGTGTGTGTCACGAACCCCATTGGACAGCGTGTGTGTCAGAAGCACCATTGGACAGAGTGTGTGTGTCACAAACCGCATTGGAAAGTGTATGTGACACAAACCACATTGGATAGCGTCTGTGTCACAAGACCAATTGGACAGACTTTGTGTGTCACAAAACCCACTGGACAGAGTTTTTGTTCACAAACCCCATTGGACATCGTGTGTGTCACAAGCGCCATTGGACAGAGTGTGTGTGTCACAAACCCCCTTGGAAAGTGTATGTGTTCCAAACCCCATTGGATAGCGTGTTTGTGTCACAAACCCTATTGGACAGCGTGTCTGTCACAAAACCCACTGAGCAGCGTGTGTGTGTCAGAAACCCCATTAGAAAATGTGCGTGTCACAAACCCCTTTGGATAGCATGTGTGTGTCACAAACCCTATTGGACAGTGTGTATGACACAATCCCCATTGGACAGCATCTTTGTCATAAACCCCATGGTACAGAATGTGTGTCACAAACACTATTGGACAGCGTGTGTGTGTCACAAACTCATTGGAAAGAGTGTGTGTGTCACAAAACCCACTGGACAGCGTGTGTGTCACGAACCCCATTGGACAGCGTTTGTGTGTCACAAACCCTTTGGACAGAGTTCGTGTGTCGCAAACCCCATTGGACAGAGTGTGTGTCATAAACCCCATTGGATAGCGTATGTGTGTCACAATCTCCTTTGGACAATGTGTGGGTTTCACAAAGCCCATTAGACAGCGTGTGTGTCACAAACCCCTTTGGACTGCATGCGTGTCACAAACATCATTGGACAGCGTGTGTGTGTCACAATCCCCATTGGACAGTGTGTGTGTCACAAACCCCATGGGACTGAGTGTGTGTCACAAAAAACATTGGACAGCGTGTGTGTGTCACAAGCCCATTGGACAGAGTGTGTGTGTCACAAAACCCACTGGAAAGCGTGTGTGTCACGAACCCCATTGGACAGCGTGTGTGTCACAAGCACCACTGGACAGAGTGTGGTGTCACAATCCCCATTGGACAGCGTGTGTGTCACAAACCCCATTGGACAGTGTGTGTGTCAGAAACAGCATTGGACAGTGTGTGTGTCACAAACCCCATTGGACATTGTGTGTGTCACAAACCGCCGTGGACACTGTGTGTGTCACGAACGCCATTGGACAGTGTGTGTGTCACAAACGCCCCTGGACAGTGTGTGTGTCACAATCCCCAGTGGACAGCGTGTGTGTCACAAACACCCATGGACAGTGTGAGTGTCACAAGCCCCATTGCATAGCGTGTGTGTCTCAAACCGCTTTGGACAGTGTGTGTGTCACAATTCCCATTGGACAGTGTGTGTGTCACAAACACCATTGGACAGCGTGTGTGTCACAAGCCTATTGGACAGAGTGCGTGTGTCACGAAACCCACTGGACAGCGTGTGTGTTCACAAACCCGATTGGACAGCGTGTTTTTCACAAGACCCATTGGACAGCATGTGTGTCACAAATCCCATTGGACAGAGTTTGTGGCACCAACCACCGTGGACACTGTGTGTGTCACAAACCCCATTGGACAGCGTGTGTGTGTCACAATCCCTATTGGACAGTGTGTGTGTCACAAACACCATTGGAAAGTGTATGTGTAAGAAACCCCATTCGATAGCGTGTGTGTGTCACAAACCCTACTGGATAGTATGTGTGTCACAAAACCCACTGCACATCGTGTGTGTCACAAACAAACATGGACAGGATGCGTGGCACAAACCCCATTGGAAAGTTTATGTGTCACAAACCCCACTGGACAGAGTGTGTGTCACAAACACCCATGGATAGTGTGCGTGTCACCAGCCCCATTGGAAAGCGTGTGTGTCAAAAACAACATTGGACAGCGTGTTTGTGTAACAATACCCATTGGACAGTGTGTGTGTCACAAACACCCATGGACAGTGTGCGTTTCACATACCCCATTGTTCATTGTGTTGTGTCACAAACCCTTTTCGACAGTGTGTGTGTTCACAAAACCCACTGGACAGCGTGTGTGTCACAAACACCCATGGACATTGTTCGTGTCACGAACCCCATTGGACAGCGTGTCTGTCACAAGCGCCATTGGACAGAGTGTGTGTGTCACAAACCCCATTGGATAGTGTGTGTGTCACCAGCCCCACTGGACAGCGTGTGTGTCACAAACCCCCGTGGACACTGTGTGTGTCACAAACACTATTGGACAGTATGTGTGTAACAAACCCATATGGTCAGCGTGTGTGTCACAATCCCCATTGGACAGTGTGTGTGTAACAAGCCCCATTGGACAGCGTGTGTGTCACAAACCCCTTTGGACAGTGTGTGTCACAAACGCCATTGGAAATTGTGTGTGTCACAAACCCCATTGGATAGCGTGTGTGTGGCACAAACACTATTGGATAGTGTGTGTGTAACAAAACCAATTGGTCAGCGTGTGTGTCACAAACCCCATGGGACAGCGTGTGTGTTTCAAAACCCCGTTAGAAAGTGTGCGTGTCACAAACCCCTTTGGAAAGTGTGTGTGTCACAAAATCCATTGGGTAGCTTGTGTGTGTCAGAAACCCTATTGGACAGTGTGTAGGTCACAATCCCCATTGGACAGAGTCTGTGTTACAAACCCAATTGGACAGCGTGTGTGTCACAAACACCATTGGACAGCGTGTGTGTTTCACAATCCCCATTGGACAGTGTGTGTGACACAAAACCCATTGGATAGCGTGTTTGTGTCACAAACCCCATTGGACAGTGTGTGTGTCACAAACCCCAGTGGACAGCATGTTTGTCAAAATCCCATTGGACAGAGTGTGTGTCACAAACACCCATGGACAGTATGCGTGTCAGAAACCCCATTGTACATCATGTGTGTCACAAACCCTTTTGGACAGTGTGTGTGTCACAAACCCCATTGGACAGCGTGTGTGTGTCACAAACCCTATTGGACAGTGTGTAGGTCAAAATCCCCATTGAACAGCGTCTGTGTCACAAACCCCATTGGACAGCGTGTGTGTCAAGAACACCATTGGAAAGCTTGTGTGTCACAAACCCCATTGTACAGTGTGTGTGTCACAAACCCCCGTGGACACTGCGTGTGTCA
The DNA here is from genome assembly GCA_032206185.1 of Columba guinea. Taxonomy (NCBI): domain Eukaryota; kingdom Metazoa; phylum Chordata; class Aves; order Columbiformes; family Columbidae; genus Columba; species Columba guinea. The sequence goes on along the minus strand of JAVLUU010000053.1, from coordinate 1,243,415 downwards.
CAAACCCCTTTGGACAGTGTGTGTGTCACAAACTCTACTGGACAGCGTTTTTGTCACAGTCCCAACTGGACAGAGTCTGTGTCACAAACCCCTTTGGAAAGCGTGTGTGTCACGAAAACCATTGGACAGCGTGTGTGTGTCACAATCCCCATTGGACAGTGTGTGTGTCACAAAACCCATTGGAGAGCGTATGTGTCACAATCCATTGCACAGAGTGTCTGTGTCACAAATCCCACTGGACAGCGTGTGTGTCACGAACCCCATTGGACAGCATGTGTGTCACAAACCCCATTGGAAAGTGTATGTTTCATAAACCCCATTGGATAGCGTGTGTCTGTCACAAACCCTTTTGGACAGTGTTTGTCACAATCCCCACTGGACAGCGTCTTTTTCACAAACCCCATTGCACAGTGTATGTGTCACAAACCCCATTGGACAACGTGTGTGTGTCACAAACCCCATTAGAAAGTGTGTTTCACAAACCCCATTGGACAGTGTATGTGTCACAAACCCCGTTGGATAGCGTGTGTGTGTCACAAACCCCATTGGATAGAGTGTGTGTCACAAACACCCCTGGACAGCGTGTGTGTCACAACCACCCCTGGACAGTGTGCGTGTCACAAACCCCATTTGACGTCGTGTGTGTCACAAAGCCCTTTGGACAGTGTGTGTGTCACAAACCCCATGGGACAACGTGTGTGTGTCACAAGCACCATTGGAAAGTGTGTGTCACAAACCCCATTGGACAGTGTGTGTGTAACAAACACCATTGGACAGCATGTGTTTGTAACAATACCCATTGGACAGTGTGTGTGTCACAAACTCCTTTGGACAGCGTCTGTGTCACAAATCCCCGTGGACAATGCATTTGTCACAAACCCCATTGGACAGTTTGTGTGTCACAAACTCCACTGGACAGCGTGTGTGTCACAATCACCCATGGACAATGTGCGTGTCACAAACCCCATTGGACATCGTGTGTTTCACAAACCCCTTTGGACAGTGTGTGTGTCAAGACCCCATTGGACATCGTGTGTGTGTGTCACAAACCCCATTGGAAAGTGTTTGTCACAAACCCTTTGGATAGCGCGTGTGTGTCACAAACCCCATTATAAAGTGTGCGTGTCACAAACCCCATTTGATAGCGTGTGTGTGTCACAAACCTTATTGGACAGTGTGTAGGTGACAATCCCAATTGGACAGCGTCTGTGTCACAAACCTTATTGGACAGTGTGTAGGTCACAATCCCCATTGGACAGCGTCCGTGTCACAAACCCCATTGGACAGCGTGTTTGTCACAATCCCCATTGGACAGTGTGTGTGTCGCAAACCCCCCTGTACAATGTCTGTGTCACAAACACCATTGGACAGCGTGTGTGTGTAACAATACCCATTGGACATTGTGTGTGTCACAATCCCCATTGGACAGTGTGTGTGTCACAAACCCCGTTGGATAGCGTGTGTGTGTCACAAACCCCATTGGAAAGTGTGTGTCACACACCCCATTGGACAGCGTGTGTGTGTTTCAATCCCCTTTGGACAGTGTGTGTGTCACAAACCCCATGGGACAACGTGTGTGTGTCACAAACCCCATTGGAAAGTGTGTGTCACAAAACCCATTGGATATAGTGTGAGTGTCGCAAACCCCATTATAAAGTGTGCGTGTCACAAACCCCATTTGATACCGTGTGTGTGTCACAAACCCTATTGGACAGTGTGTAGGTCACAAACCCCATTGGAAATTGTGTGTCACAAACCCCATGGGATAGCGAGTGTGTGTCACAAACGCCATTATAAATTGCGCGTGTCTCAAACCCCATTTGATAACGTGTGTGTGTCACAAACCCTATTGGACAGTGTGTAGGTCACAATCCCCAGTGGACAGAGTGTGTGTCAAAACCCCGTTGGACAGTCTGTGTGTCACAAAAACCTGTGGACAGTGTGAGTTTCACAAACCCCTTTGGATAGCGTGTGTGTCACGAACCCTATTGGACAGTGTGTATGTCACAATCCCCATTGGACAGCGTCTGTGCCACAAACCCATTGGACAGCGTGTGTGTCACAAACATCATTGGACAGCGTGTGTGTGTCACAATCCCCATTGGAAAGTGTATGTTTCACAAACCACATTGGATACCGTGTGTGTGTGTCACAAACCCTGTTGGACGGTGTGTGTGTCAGAAACCCCACTGGACATCGTGTGTGTCACAAACACCCATGGACAGTGTGCGTGTCACAAACCCCATTGGACATCGTGTGTGTCACGAACCCCATTGGACAGCGTGTGTGTCACAAACCCCATTGGACAGAACGTCTGTGTCACAAACCCCATTGGAAAGTGTGTGTCTCACAAACCCCATTGGATAGTGTGTGTGTGTCACAAACCCTATTGGACAGTATATATGTCACAATCCCCATTGGACAGCCTCTGTGTCACAAACCCCACTGGACAGCGTTTTTGTCACAAACACCTTTGGACAGCGTGTTTGTGTCACAATTCCCTTTGGAGAGTGTGTGTGTCACAAAACCCATTGGATAGCGTGTGTGTCACAAACCCCATTAGAAAGTGTGCGTGTCACAAACCCCATTGGATAGCATATTTCTGTCACAAATCCTATTGGACAGTGTGTGTCACAAGACCCATTGGACAGAGTGTGTGTGTCACAAACCCCATTGCACAGCGTGTGTAACAATCCCCTTTGGACAGCGTGTGTGTCACAAACCCCATTGGACAGCGTGTGTGTCACAAACCCCTTTGGACAATGTTTGTGTCAGAAACCCCATCGGACAGTGTCTGTGACATAAACCACATTGGACAGCGTGTGTGTGTCACAATCCCCATTGGACAGTTTGTGTGTGTCACAAACCCCATTGGACAGCGTGTGTGTCACAAACCCCCGTGGACACTGTGTGTGTCATAAACCCCACTGGACAGCGTTTGTGTAACAAACTCCTTTGGACAGTGTGTGTGTCACAAACCCCTTTGGACAGTGTGTATGTCACAATCCCCATTGGACAGCGTCTGTGTCACAAATCCCATTGGACAGCGTGTGTGTCACAAACACCATTGGACAGCGTGTGTGTTTCACAATCCCCATTGGACAGTTTTTGTGTCACAAAAACTATTTGATATAGTGTGTGTCACAAACCCCATTGGATAGCGTGTGTGTGTCACAAAGCCTAATGGACAGCGTGTGTGTCACAAGACCCATTGGACATAGTGTGTGTGTGACACACCCCATTGGACAGCATGTGTGTCACAAGCCACATTGGACAGTGTGTGGCTCACAAACATCATTGGACAGTGTGTGTATGTATCAATACCCATTGGACAGTCTGTGTGTCAGAAACCCCACTGGACATCGTGTGTGTCACTAACCCCCGTGGACACTGTGTGTGTCACAATCCCCAGTGGATAGCGTGTGTGTCACAAACCCCCGTGGACACTGTGTGTCATAAACTCCATTGGACAGCGTGTGTGTCATAAACTCCATTGGACAGCGTGTGTGTCATAAACTCCTTTGGAGAGTGTGTGTGTCACAAGCCCCACTGGACAGTGTGTATGTCACAATCCCCATTGGACAGCGTCTGTGTCACAAACCCCATTGGACAGCGTGTGTGTCAGAAACCCCATTGGACAGATTGAGTGTATCACAATCCCCATTGGACAGTGTATGTGTCACGAACCCCATGGGACAGAGTGTTTTTCACAAACACTATTGGACAGAGTGTGTGTCACAAGCCTGTTGGATACCGTGTTTGTGTCACAAACCCCTTTGGACAGCGTGTGTGTCACAAGACCCATTGGACAGAGTGTGTGTGTCAGAATCCCCATTGGACAGCTTGCGTGTCACAAACACCATTGGTCAGCATGTGTGTGTAACAATACCCATTGGACAGCTTGTGTGTCACAAAACCCATTCGACAGCATGTGTGTCACAAATCCCCGTGGACACTGTGTGTGTCACAAACCCCTTTGGACAGTGTGTGTTTCACAAACACCATTGGACATCGTGTGTGTCACAAACCCCTTCGGACAGCATGTGTGTGTCACAATCCCCATTGGGCAGTGTATGTGTCACAAACCACATGGGATAGAGTGTGTGTCACGAACCCCATTGGACAGCTTGTGTGTCGCAAATACCATTGGACAGCGTGTGTGTAACAATACCCATTGGACAGTGTGTGTGTCACAAACCCCATTGGACAGCGTGTGTGTCACAAATCCCCGTGGACACTGTGTGTGTCACAAACCCCACTGGACAGTGTGTGTGTCACAATCCCCACTGGACAGTGTGTGTGTCACAAACACCCATGGACAGTGTGTGTGTCCCAAACCCCATTGTACATAATGTGTGTCACAAACCGCTTTGGACATTGTGCATGTCACAAACCCCATTGGACATCGTGTGTATTACAAACACCCAAGGACAGTGTGTGTGTCACAAACCCCATTGGACAGTGTATGTGTCACAAACCTCATGGGACAGAGTGTTTGTCACAAACACTATTGGACAGCGTGTGTGTCACGAACCCCATTGGACAGACCGTGTGTCACAAGCACCATTGGACAGTGTGTGTGTGTCACAAGCCCCATTTGACAGAGTGTGTGTCACAAACACCTTTGGACATTGTGTGTGTCACAAACCCCACTGGACAGCGTGTGTGATGTCACAAACCCTCTTGGTCAGTGTGTGTGTCACAAACCCTTTTGGACAGCGTGTGTGTGTAACAATAGCTATTGGACAGTGTGTCTGTAACAAAACTCATTGGACAGCGTGTGTGTGTCGCAATACCCATTGGACAGCGTGTGTGTCACAAACCCCATTGGATAGTGTGCGTGTGTAACAATTCCCATTAGACAGTGTGTGTGTCACAAACCGCATTGGACAGCATTTGTGTCACAATCCCCAGTGGACAGCCTATGTTTGTCACAATCCCCATTGGTCAGTGTGCGTGTCACAAAACCCACTGGACAGCCTGTGTGTCACAAACCCCCATGGTCAGTGTGTGTGTCACAATCCCCAGTGGACAGCCTGTGTGTCACAAATCCCATGGGATAGAGTGTGTGTCACGAACCCCATTGGACAGCGTGTGTGTGTCACAATCCCCATTGGACAGTGTCTGTGTCACAAAACCTATTGGATAGAGTGTATTTCACGAACCCCATTAGAAAGTGTGTGTGTCACAAACCCCATTGGACAGCGTGTGTGTCTACAAGCGCCATTGGACAGTGTGTGTGTCAAACCACATTGGACAGAGTGTGTGTCACAAATCCCATTGGACAGAGTGTGTGTGACAAACCCCATTGGACAGTGTATGTGTAACAAACCCCTTTGGACAGAGTGTGTGTGACAAACCCCATTGGACAGTGTAAGTGTCGCAAACCCCATTGGTCAGAGAGTGTGACACAAGCGCCACTGTACAGAGTGTGTGTGTCACAAACCATATTGTACAGCGTGTTTGTCACAAGCCCATTGGACAGAGTGTGTGTGTCACAAACCCCATTGGATAGCGTGTGTGTTTAAAAACACTATTGGACAGTGTGTGTGTAACAAAACCCACTGGACAGCCAGTGTTTCACAAACAACATTGGACAGCGTGTGTGTCACAAACCCCATTGGACAGCGTGTGTATCAAAATAAACATTGGACAGAGTGTGTGTGTCACAAACCCCATTGGACACTGTGTGTGTCACAAACCCCATTGGACAGAGTTTGTGTGACAAACCCCATTGGGTAGTGTGTGTGTCATTAACCCCATTGGAAAGTGTATGTGTCACAAACCGCATTGGGTAGCGTGTGTGTGTCACAAACCCCATTGGACAGCGTGTGGGTGTCACAATCCCTATTGGACAGTGTATGTGTCACAAACAGCATTGTACAGCGTGTGTGTCACAAGCCTATTGGACAGAGTGCGTGTGTCACAAATCCCACTCGACAGCGTGTGTGTCACGAACCCCATTGGACAGCATGTGTGTCACATGCACCATTGGAAAAAGTGTGTGTGTCAGAAACCCGTTTGGAAAGTGTATGTGTCACAAACCCCATTGGATAGCGTGTGTGTGTCACAAAGCCTATTGGAGAGTGTGTGTAGTCACAAAACCCACTGGAGAGCGTGTGTGTCACAAACCCCATTGGACAGCGTGTGTGTAACAAACCTCTTTGGACAGCGTGTGTGCTTCACAATACCCTTTTGACAGTGTGTGTGTCAGAAACCCCATTGGACAGAGTTTGTTTCACAAACCCCATTGGACAGCGTGTGTGTCACAAACACCATTGGACAGAGTGTGTGTGTCACAAACCAAATTAGTAAGTGTATGTGTCACAAACCAATTGGATAGCGTGTGTGTGTCTCAACCCCACCCCGTCACTGTGTGTGTCACAAACACCACTGGAAAGCGTGTGTGTGTCACAAACCGCATTGGAATGTGTGTGTGTCACAAACCCCATTGGATAGCCTGTGTGTGTCACAAACCCTATTGGACAGCGTCTGTGTCACAAAACCCACTGGACAGCGTGTGTGTCACAAATCCCGTTGAACAGCGTGTGTGTCACAAGCCCTATTGGACAGCGTGTGTGTCACAAGCCCTATTGGACAGCGTGTGTGTGTAACAATCCCCATTGGACAGTGTGTGTGTCACAAAAACCATTGGACAGCGTGTGTGTCACAAACCCCCGTAGACACTGTATGTGTCACAAAACCCATTGAAGAGTGTGCGTATCAAAAACCCCTCTGGACAGCGTGTGTGTCACAATCCCCACTGGTCATCGTGTGTGTCACAATCCCCATTGTACAGTGTTGGTGTGACAATCACCATTGGACAGCATGTGTTTCATAAACCCCATTGGACAGTGTGTGTGTGTCAGAATCCCCTTTGTACAGTGTTTGTGTGTAACAAAACCCTTTGGACAGCCTGTGTGTCATAAACCCCATTGGACAGCGTGTGTGCGTCACAATCCCCATTGTTCAGTGTTTGTGTGTCACAAACCCCATTGGACAGAGTGTGTGTCACAAAGCCCTTTGGACAGTGTGTGTGTCACAAACCCCATTGGACAGCGTGTGTGTGTCCCAATCCCCTTTGAACAGTGTGTGTGTCACAAAACGGATTGGACAGCGTGTTCGTCAGAAGCACCATTGGACAGAGTGTGTGTATCACAAGCCCCATTGGAAAGTGTATGTATCACAAACCCCATTGGATAGAGTTTGTGTGTCACAAACCCTATTAGACAGTGTGTGTGTCACAAGCCCCATTGGACAGCCTGTGTGTCACAAACACCATTGGAGAGCGTCTGAGTGTAACAAACCCCATTGGACAGCGTGGGTGTCACAAACCGAATTGGACAGTGTGTGTGTAACAAACCCCATTGGACAGCGTGTGTGTGTAACGATACGATTGGACAGTGTGTGTGTCACAAAACCATTGGACAGCGTGTGTGTGTAACAATACGATTGGACACTGTGTGTGTCACAAAACCCATTGTACAGAGTGTGTGTCACAAACCCCATTTGATAGCGTGCGTGTGTCAAAAACCCCATTAGAAAACATGTGTGTCACAAACCCCTTTGGACAGCATGTGTGTGTCACAAACCCTATTGGACAGTGTGTATGTCACAATCCCCTTTGGGCAGCGTGTGTGTCACAAACCCCCGTATACACTGTGTGTGTCACAAACCCCATTGGACAGTGTGTGTTTCTCAAAACCCACTGGACAGCGTGTGTGTCACAAACCCCATTGGACAGCGTATGTGTCACAAGCCCCTTTGGACAGCGTGTGTGTCACAAACACCATTGGACAGCTTGTTTGTCACAAAAACTCGCAGACACTGTATGTGTCACAAACCCCACTGGACAGTGTGCGTGTCACAAACCCCTCTGGACAGCGTGTCTGTCACAAACTCCATTAGAAAGTATGTGTGTCACAAAACCCATAGGAAAGTGTGTGTGTAACAAACCCCATTGGACAGTGTGTTTGTGTCACAAACACGACTGGACAGCGCGGGTGTCTCAAACCCCATTGGACAGAGTGTGTGTGTCACAAACCCCATTGGACAGCGTGTGTGTCTCAAACCCCATTGGACAGAGTGTGTGTTTCACAAACCCCATTGGACAGCTTGTGTGTCACAATCCCTGTTGGACAGCGTGTGTGTCAGAAACCCCATTGCACAGAGTGTGCGTGTCACAAACTCCATTAGAAAGTGTGTGTGTCACAATCCCCATTGGACAGCGTGTGTGTCACGATCCACATTGCACAGCGTGTGTGTCAGAAACCCCATTGGACAGAGTGTGTGTGTCACAAACCCCATTAGACATCGTGAGTGTCACAAACCCTTTTGGACTATGTGTGTATCACAAACCCCATTGGACAGTGTGCGTGTCACATAACCCATTGGACATCATATGTGTCACAAACCCCTTTGGACAGTGTGTGTGTCACAAACCCCATTGGACAGCGTGTGTGTCACAATCCCAATTGTACAGTGTGTATGTGTCACAAACCCCATTGGACATCGTGTGTGTCACAAACCCCTTTGGACAGTGAGAGTGTCACAACCCCCATTGGACAGCGTGTGTGTGTCACAAACCCCATTGGACAGTGTGCGTGTCACAAACCCCTCTGGACAACGTGTCTGTCACAAACTCCATTAGAAAGTGTGTGTGTCACAAAACCCATAGGAAAGTGTGTGTGTAACAAACCCCATTGGACAGTGTGTTTGTGTCACAAACACGACTGGACAGCGAGGGTGTCTCAAACCCAATTGGACAGCGTGTGTGTGTCACAAACCCCATTGGACAGCGTGTGTGTCTCAAACCCCATTGGACAGAGTGTGTGTTTCACAAACCCCATTGGACAGCGTGTGTGTCACAATCCCTGTTGGACAGCGTGTGTGTCAGAAACCCCATTGCACAGAGTGTGCGTGTCACAAACTCCATTAGAATGTGTGTGTGTCACAAACCCCATTGGATAGCGTGTGTGTGTCACAAACTCTATTGGTCAGTGTGTGTGTCACAACCCCCATTGGACAGCGTTTGTGTGTAACAATAATCATTGGACTGTGTGTGTGTAACAAACCCCATTGGACAGCGTGTGTGTGTAACAATACCCATTGGACAGTGTGTGTGTCAAAAACCCCATTGGACAGCGTGTGTGTCACAAACCCCATTGGACAGCGTGTGTGTCACAAACCCCATGGGACAGCGTGTGTGTGTCACAAACCCCATTGGAAACTGTGTGTGTCACAAAACCAATTGGACAGCGTGTGTGTCACAAACCCCACTGGACAGCGTGTGTGTCACAAACACCCATGTACAGTGTGCGTGTCACAAACCCCATTGGACATCGTGTATGTCACAAACCCCATTGGACAGTGTGTGTGTTTCACAATCCCCATTGGACAGTGTGTGTGCCACAAACCCCATGGGACAGAGTTTGTGTCACAAACCCTATTGTACAGCGTATGTGTCACAAACACCATTGGACAGTGCGTGTGAAAAGCCCATTGGACAGAGTGTGTGTGTCACAAAACTCACTGGACAGCGTGAGTGTCACAATCCCCATTGGACAGCATGTGTGTCACAAACCCCATTGGACAGAGTTTTCGTCACAAACCCTATTGGACAGCGGGTGTATCACAAACACCATTGGACAGTGTGTGTGTCACAAAACCTTCTGGTCAGTGTGTGTGTCACAAACCCCATTGGACAGTGTTTGTGTCACAAACCCCATTGTACAGTGTGTGTGTGTCACAAACCCCATTATAAAGTGGGCGTGTCACAAACCGCGTTGGATAGCGTGTGTGTGTCACAAACCCTAATGCAGAGCGTGTGTGTCAAAAACACCATTGGAGAGAGTGTGTGTCACAAACCCCACTGGACAGCGTGTGTGTCACAAACACCACTGGACAGCATGGGTGTCTCAAACCCCATTGGACAGAGTGTGTGTGTCACAAACCCCATTGGACATCGTGTGTGTCACAAACCCCTTTGGACAGTGAGAGTGTCAGAACCCCCATTGGACAGCGTGTGTGTGTCAAAATCCTATTGGACAGTGTGTGTGTCACTAACCCCATGGGACAGCGTGTCTGTCACAAACTCCATTAGAAAGTGTGTGTGTCACAAAACCCATAGGAAAGTGTGTGTGTAACAAACCCCATTGGACAGCGTGTTTGTGTCACAAACACGACTGGACAGCGGGGGTATCACTGTATCACAGTATGTTTGGGATTGGAAGGGACCTCAAAAGATCATCTAGTCCAATCCCCCTGCTGGAGCAGGAACGCCTAGGTGAGGTCACACAGGAACATGTCCAGGCGGGTCTTGAATGTCTCCAGAGAAGGAGACTCCACAACCTCCCTGGGCAGCCTGTTCCAGTGCTCTGTCACCCTCACTGAGAAGAAGTTTCTTCTCAAATTTAAGCGCAACCTCTTGTGTTCCAGCTTGATCCCATTACCCCTTGTCCTACCATTGTTTGCCACCGAGAAGAGCCTGGCTCCATCCTCGTGGCACTCACCCTTTATATATTTATAAACATTAATGAGGTCCCCCCTTAGTCTCCTCTTCTCCAAACTAAAGAGCCCCAGCTCCCTCAGCCTTTCTTCATAAGGGAGGTGCTCCACTCCCTTAATCATCTTGGTTGCCCTACGCTGGACCCTCTCCAGCAGTTCCCTGTCCTTCTTGAACTGAGGGGCCCAGAACTGGACACAATATTCCAGATGTGGTCTCACCAGGGCGGAGTAGAGGGGAAGGAGGACCTCTCTCGATCTACTAGCCACCCCCCTTCTAATACACCCCAGGATGCCATTGGCCTTCCTGGCCACAAGGGCACAGTGCTGGCTCATGGTCATCCTGTTGTCCACCAGGACCCCCAGGTCCCTTTCCTCTACACTGCTCTCTAATATGTAATTTCCCAACCTATACTGGAACCTGGGGTTGTTCCTGCCCAGATGCAGGACTCTCCACTTTCCCTTGTTAAATTTCATCAGGTTATTCCCCGCCCAACTCTCCAGCCTGTCCAGGTCCCGCTGGATGGCAGCACAGCCTTCTGGCGTGTCAGCCACTCCTCCCAGCTTAGTGTCATCAGCAAACTTGCTGATAGTACACTCTATTCCCTCGTCTAAATCGTTAATGAATATATTGAATAATATTGGCCCCAGCACTGACCCCTGAGGCACTGCACTAGATACTGGCCTCCAACTAGACTCCGCACCATTGACTACCACTCTCTGGCTTCTCTCCTTAAGCCAGTTTGCAACCCACCTCACTAGTCTATTGTCTAGACCACACCTCCTCAACTTAGCTGTGAGGATGCTGTGGGAGACTGTGTCAAAGACTTTACTGAAGTCAAGGTAGACCACATCCACCGCTCTGCCATCGTCCATCCACCTTGTTACATTCTCATAAAAGGCTAAGAGGTTGGTCAAGCATGACTTACCCTTGGTAAAGCCATGCTGACTGCCCCTAATAACCCTCTTATCCTTGATATGCCTTGAGATGGCACCAAGGACAAGCTGTTCCATTACTTTCCCAGGGACAGAGGTGAGGCTGACCGGTCTATAATTACCCGGGTCCTCCTTCTTGCCCTTTTTGAAGACTGGAGTGACATTTGCTTTCCTCCAATCCTCGGGCACCTCCCCCGTTTCCCAAGACTTGGTAAAGATGATGGAGAGCGGTCCAGCAATGACTTCAGCCAGCTCCCTCAGCACCCGCGGATGCATCCCATCTGGACCCATGGATTTATGGATGTCCAGACTATTTCATTGCTCCTTAACCCAGTCCTCATCGACTAAAGCAAACTCCTCCATTGGCCTGGCTTCATCGGGGGTCTCAGGGGTACAGGGCTACCCAAGACAGCCCCCAGCAGAGTAGACAGAGACAAAGAAGGCATCCAGTAATTCTGCCTTCTCTGTACCTTCTGCCACCAGGGCACCCACCCCATTCATCAGTGGGCCTACATTGCCTCTGGTATTAGTTTTATCTGCTATGCATTTGAAACAGTTCTTTTTGCTGTCCTTGACCCCTCTCGCCAGCTGTAATTCTAAGGAGGCCTTGGCTATCCTAGCTGCCTTCCTACATCCTCTAACAGCAGCCTTATATTCCTCCCAAGTGTCCAGCCCCTGCTTCCATGACCTGCAAACTCTCCTCTTCTGCTTGAGCATACCCAACAGGTCCCTATTCAACCACGCAGGCCTCCTGGCTCCCTTCCTTGACTTTCTTCGTGTGGGGATGCTCTGATCCTGAGCGTGGAAGAAGCAATCTCTGAATGCAATCCAGCTATCTTGGGCCCCTTTTCCTTCAAGCAGTCTTGCCCATGGGATTTCCCCCAGCAATTGCTTGAAAAGGCCAAAGTTAGCCCTGCTAAAGTCCAGGGTTGCAATTCTACTTGCTATTCTGTTCCTGCCACACAAGATGCTGAACTCCACCATCTCGTGGTCACTGCAGCCCAGGCAGCCCTCAACCTTTACTGCTTCGACCAGACCCTCCTTGTTAGTGAGGATGAGATCCAGCAGTGCACCTCTTCTAGTCGGCTCCTCCACCATCTGCATGAGGAATTTATCATCAATGCACTGGAGGAACCTCCTGGACTGTGGCTGGCTGGCTGAATGGTCCTTCCAGCAAACATCAGGGAAGTTAAAATCACCCACAACAACCAGGGCCTGTGACTGTGAGGCCACTCTCAGCTGCCCATAGAAGGCCTCATCAACTTCCTCAGCCTGATCTGGTGGCCTGTAACAGACACCCACAACAGTGTCACCCCTGCCAGCCTGCCCCTTGATCCTGACCCATACACTCTCAACTCGCTCGTCATCCACTCCTGGGCAGAATTTAGTACATTGTAGTTGCTCTCTCACATAGAGAGCAACTCCACCACCACGCCTGGCTGGCCTGTCTTTCCTGAAAAGGGCATAGCCATCCATGACCACATTCCAGTCATGTGAACTGTCCCACCACGTTTCCGTAATTGCCACCAGATCATAATCTCCCGACCGAACACAGGATTCTAACTCCTCCCGCTTATTCCCCATGCTGCGCGCATTGGTGTGCAGGCATTTCAGGGAGCAAGCAGAGCACATCAGTTTATCCCTGGGGGCATAGGAGGCCACCTGGTCCTCATCACTTTTAGAATGCTGCCCCACTGGGACAAGCCCAGCTACAACCCCATCCCCCTTGGAGCCTAGTTTAAAGCTCTCCAAATGAGCCCAGCTAATTCCTGCCCCAGCATCCTTTTGCCCCTGCGAGATAAACCTTTCCCGCTTGACACTGTCCGGACTGGTGACTTATAAAACCAACCATTATCAAAAAATCCAAAGCCCTGCCTGTAGCACCAGTCTTGGAGCCATCCATTAAGAGACTGAATTTTCCTATTCCATCCCACATCGTCCCTTGAAGATGGAAGGAGTGAAGAGAAGATCACTTGAGCCCCTGAGTCTTTCACCATCCTTCCCAAGACCTTGAAATCGTTCTTCATTCCCCTCAGACTACGGGAAGCAGCTTCCTCCCCATCTGTCTGGAAGACCAGCAGCGGGTAGTAGTCTGTCGGGTGCACCAATTTGGGGAGCTCTCTAGCAATATCCTTGATCCGGGCTCCAGGTAGACTACAAACTTCCCTAAGATGAGGGTCAACCCTGCATATTACGCCCTCTGTTCCTTTCAGAAGGGAATTTCCTATTACAATCACCCTTCTCTCTTTCTTATCAGGGGCAGTCTTAAGCTGTGAAGTCAACCGCCTCTTCCTATGTGATCTTGTAGGCAGGCTTGGCACCACCTCCTCACCTACCTCTTCTTCAAGATCCAGGGCCTCAAACCTATTACGGAGGGGCACCTGGGGAGACAAAGCAGGCAGGGAGGGGGGCTGCCCGTGACGCTGAACCCGAATACACTTCCAACCTTCGTCGTCTTTTAGGTCCCCTACCTCTGCCCGACAGCAACAAGGATGGGGCCGGGCCATCTCAGGACTTCCGCCTCTGTCCGAGAGGGCAGGAGGTCCATCTCCTTTTGGGGGGTACCTCCCTGGGACCTTTCCGACTGGCACGTCAGGGTGTTACTCCACCAGTCGATCTCCTTTTCGCACTCCCCGATGGTCCTCAGCGTCTCAACCTCCTCCTTAAGTTTCACAACCATGTCGAGCAGATCTTGCACCTGCTCACACCTCACACAGGTGGAGTGCTGGCCTCCCTCCCCCGGCAGCAGCAGGCTCTGGCACTCCCTGCAGCCGGAGACCTGAACAGCCACCGTTCGGGACAGAACCTCCTCAGTCTGCGTAGCCACAGTCTGTTTGAGACAAGCTCTCCTCCTGGAGGCGACCATGGTCGTCAGCACTCTGGGATGCCGGCAATAAGTTAGAGGGGCTGACAAGCGACAAGTGCTCTCTGCACCCTGCTACACAAGCTACCACACCTGCTGCTGCAGCACAGTGTGGGTGGGACTCACCCGCTACACAAGCAGGTTGCTCCTCCCTTGCACCTAGTGGGCAGCGACTAGTCGCTGCCCTCCCAAAGGATTTTTCAAGGCAAGGGGAGGGGGTGTGATCACCGTCACCATGGGAACGCCCCCCGCCACGTCAGCCGCTCTCTCGCAATGGCTGCCGGGGCTGCAGGGACTGGGACTCGACGGGAATCACGCTGTCCCTGTACGTTTCCCTCTGAGCTTCCTAATCTCGGCTGAACCTCGTGGTCGGCTAAACCCCGCCGGCTCGGCTCTCGCTGGGCTGGCTTCGATCAGCTGACTGGATGACAACACCATTAGACAGCGTGTGGGTCACAAGCCCATTGGACAGAGTGTGTGTGTCACAAAACCCACAGGACAGCGTGTGTGTCACGAACCCCATTGGAAAGAGCATGTGTCACAAACCCCATTGGATAGCGTTTGTGTGGCACAAACCCTATCGGAGTGTTTGTGTGTCACAAAACCCACTGGACAGCGTGTGTGTCACAAACCCCATTGGATAGCGTGTGTGTCACAAACACCATTGGACAGCGTCTGTGCGTAACAATACCCATTGGACAGTGTGTGTGTCACAAACCCCACTGGACATCGTGTGTGTCACAAACCCTTTTGGACAGTTTGTGTGTCACAAACCCTACTGGACAGCGTGTGTGTCACAAACACCCATGGACAGTGTGCGTATCACAAAGCCCATTAGACATCGTGTGTGTCACAAACCCTTTTGGACAGTGTGTGTGTCACAAAGCCCACGGGACAGCGTGTGTTTCACAAACACCCATGGACAGTGTGCGTGTCCCAAAACCCATTGGACATGGTTTGTGTCAGAAACCCCTTTGGACATTGTGTGTGTCACAAACCCGATGGGACCGAGTGTGTGTCACGAACACCATTGGACAGCGTGTGTGTCACAAGCAGCTTTGGACAGACTGTGTGTGTCACAAACATCATTGGAAAGTGTATGTGTCACAATCCCCATTAGAATGTATGCGTGTCACAAACCCCATTGGATAGCGTGTGCATGTCACAAAAACTATTGGACAGTGGGTGTGTCACAAACCCCACTGGACAGTGTGTGTTTCACAAACCCAATTGGACAGCGTGTGTGTGTCACAATCCCCATTGGACAGTCTGTGTGACACAAAACCCATTGGATAGCGTGTGTGTCACAAACCCCATTAGAAAGTGTGTGTGTCACAAACACCATTGGACAGCGTGTGTGTGTCACAATCCCCATTGGACAGTGTGTGTGTCACAAAACCCATTCACTACCGTGTGTGTCACAAACCCCATTGAATAGTGTGAGTGTGTCACAAAACCTATTGGACAGTGTGTGTGTCACAAACCCCACTGGACAGCGTGTGTGTCACGAACCCCATTGTACAGCGTCTGTGTCAAAACCC
The DNA here is from genome assembly GCA_032206185.1 of Columba guinea. Lineage (NCBI taxonomy): Eukaryota > Metazoa > Chordata > Aves > Columbiformes > Columbidae > Columba > Columba guinea. Next base: position 1,227,572 of record JAVLUU010000053.1, on the reverse strand, counting down.
CTTTGGACAGTGTGTGTGTCATAAACCCCATTGGACAGCGTTTGCGTGTCACAATCCCCATTGGACAGTGTGTGTGTCACAAACCCCATGGGACAGAGTGTGTGTCACAAACATTATTGGACTACGTGTGTGTGTCACAAGCCCATTGGACAGAGTGTGTTTGTCACAAAACCCACTGGACAGCGTGTGTGTCACGAACCCCATTGGACAGCGTGTGTGTCACAAGCGCCATTGGACAGAGTGTGTGTGTCACAAACCCCATTGGAAAGCGTATGTGTCACAAAACCCATTAGATAGCATGTGTGTGTGTCACAATCCCTCGTGGTCAGTGTGTGTGTCACAAAACCCATTGGACAGCATGAGTGTCACAAACACCATTTCACAGTGTGTGTGTAACAAACCCAATTGGTCAGCGTGTGTGTCACAAACCTCATGGGACAGCGTGTGGGCGTCACAAACCCCATTGGAAACTGTGTGTGTCACAAACCCCATTGGATAGTGTATGTGTGTCACAAACCCCATTAGAAAGTGTGCGTGTCACAAACCCTATTGGATAGCATGAGTGTGTCACAAACCCTACTGGACAGTTTGTGTGTCAAAAACGCCCCTGGACAGTGTGTGTGTCACAAACCCCATTGGACAGCATGTGTGTCTCAAACAACCCTGGACAGCGTGTCTGTTCACAATCCCCATTGGAAAGCGTGTGTGTCAGAAACCCCATTGGAGAGTGTGTGTGTCACAAACCTCATTGGACAGCGAGAGTGTCACAAACACCATTGGACAGCGTGTGTGTGTCACAATCACCATTGGAGACTGTGTGTGTCACAAACACCATTGGAAAGCGTGTGTGTGTCACAAACCCCATTAGAAAGTTTGTGTGTCACAAACAAAATAGGATAGCCTGTGTGTGTTACAAACCCCACTGGACAGCATGTGTGTCACAATCCCCATTGGACAGTGTGTGTGTTTCACAAACCCCATTGGACACTGTGTGTGTCATAAAAGCCATTGGACAGCAACCGCGTCACGAACACCATTGGACAGCGTGTGTATGTTACAATCCCCATTGGACAGCGTGTGTGTCACAAACCCCTTTCGACCTTTTGTGTGTCACAATCCCCATTGGACAGTGTGTGTGTGTCCCAATTCTCATTGAAGAGTGTGTGTGTTACAAACCCCATTGGACAGAATGTCTGTCACAAAACCCATTGGACAGCATGCGTGTCACAAACACCATTTCACAGTGTGTGTGTAACAAACACAATTGGTCAGCATGTGTGTCACAAACCTCATGAGACAGCGTGTGTGTGTCACAATCCCCATTGGAGAATGTGTGTGTCACAAACGCCACTGGACAGCATGTGTGTCATGAACCCCTTTGGACAGCATGTGTGTCACAAACACCATTGGACAGCACGCGAGTCACAAACCCCATTGGACAGGGTGTGTGTGTCGCAATACCCATTGCACAGTGTGTATTTCACAAACCTCATTGGACAGAGTTTGTGTCACAAACCCACGTGGACGCTGTGTGTGTCACAAACACCCATGGACAGTGTGCGTGTCACAAACGCCGTTATATATCGTGTGTGTGACAAACCCCTTTGGACAGCGTGTGAGTCACAGACACCATTGGACAGTGTGTGTGACACAAACCCCATTGGAGAGCGTGTGTGTGTCACAAACCTTATTGGATAGTGTGTGTGTCACAAAACCCACTGGATAGCGTGTGTGTCACAATCCCCATTTTACAGAGTGTGTGTCACAAGCCCCATGGGACAGAGTGTATGTGTGACAAATCCCATTGGACAGCGTGTGTGTCACAATCCCCATTGGACAGCGTATGTGTCACAAACCCCATTGGACAGGGTTTGTGTGTTACAATACCCACTGGACAGTGTGTGTGCCAGAAACCTCATTGGACAGAGTTTGTGCCACAAACCCCCGTGAACACTGTGTGTGTCACAAACCCCATTGGACAGTGTGTGTATCACAAACACCACTGGACAGCGCGTGTATCACAAACACCCATGGACAGTGTGCTTGTTACAAACCCCATTGGACAACGTGTGTGTCACAAAACGCTTTGAACAGTTTGTGAGTCACAAACCCCATTGGACAGCGTGTGTGTGTCACAATCCCCATTGGACAGTGTGTGTTTCACAAACCCCATTTTACAGAGTGTTTGTCACGAACCCCATTGGACAGTGATTGTGTCACAAGCCCCATTGGACAGAGTGTGTGTGTCACAAACCCCATTAGACAGCGTGTGTATCACAAACCCTTTTGGACAATGTGTGTGTCACAAATCCCATTGGACAGAGTGTGTGGCACAAACCCCCTTGGACCCTGTGTGTGTCACGAACGCCATTGGAGAGTGTGTGTGTCACAAACCCCCCTGGACAACGTGTGTATCACAAACACCAATGAACAGTGTGCGCGTCACAAACCCCCTAGGACATATTGTGTGTCACAAACCCGTTTGCACAGTGTGTGTATCAGAAACCCCATTGGACAGCGTGTGTGTGGCACAATCCCCATTGGACAGTGTGTGTGTCACAAACCCCACTGGACAGCGTGTGTATCACAAACACCCATGGACAGTTTGCGTGTCACAATCCCCATAGGACATACTGTGTGTCACAAACCGCTTTGGACAGTGTGTGTATCACAAACCCCATTGGACAGCGTGTGTATGTAACAAGCCCATTGGACAGAGTGTGTGTTTCACAAAATCCACTGGACAGCTTGTGTGTCACGAAGCCTATCGGATAGCGTGTGTGTCACAAGCACCATTGGACAGAGTGTGGTGTCACAAACCCCATTGGAAAGTGTATGTGTCACAAACCCCATTGGACATCGTGTGTGTCACAAACCCCTTTGGACAGTGTGTGTGTCACAAACACCATTGGACAGCGTGTGTGTCACAAGCCCATTGGACAGAGTGTGTATATCTCAAACCCCATTGGAAAGTGTATGTGTCACAAACCCCATTGGATAGCGTGTGTGTGTCACAATCCCCATTGCACAGCGTGTGTCTCATAAACACCATTGGACAGCGTGTGTGTGTAACAATACCAATTGGACAGTGTGTGTGTGTCACAAAACCCATTAGATAGCCTGTGTGTCACAATACCTATTGGACAGTGTGTGTGTCACAAACCCCTTGGGACAGAGTGTGTGTCACAAAAACTATTGGACAGCGTGTGTGTGTCACGAGCCCCATTGGACAGAGTGTGTGTGTCACAAAACCCACTGGACAGCGTATGTGTCACAATCCCCATTGGACAGGGTGTGTGTGTCACAACCCCCATTGGACAGCGTGTGTGGCACAAACCCCATTGGACAGAGTTTGTGTCACAAACTCCATTGGACAGCGTGTGTGTCAGAAACACCATTGGACAGTGTGTATGTCACAAAACCCATTGGACAGCGTTTGTGTCACAATCCCAAGTGGACAGTGTGTGTCAATACCCAATTGGACAGTGCGTGTGTCACAAAACCCACTGGACAGCGTGTGTGTCACAAACACCCATCGACAATGTGAGTGTCACAAACCCTATTGGACAGTGTGTGTGTCACAAACCCCTTTGGACAGTTTGTGTGTCACAAACCCCATTTGACAGCGTTTGTGTGTCACAATCCCCATTGGACAGTGTGTGTGTCGCAAACACCATTAAACAGCGTGTGTGTCACAAGCCCATTGGACAGAGTGTGTGTGTCACAAAGCCCACTGGACAGCGTGTGTGTCACGAACCCCATTGGACAGCGTGTGTGTCACAAGCACCATTGGACAGAGTGTGAGTGTCACAAAACCCATTGGATAGTGTGTGTGTCACAAAACCCATTAGAAAGTGTGTGTGTCACAAACCCCATTGGACAGTTTATGTGTCACAAACACCCATGGACAGTTTGTGTGTCACAAAACCCCATTGAATAGCGTGTGTGTCAGAAACACCATTGGACAGTGTGTATGTCACAAATCCCATTGGACAGCGTTTGTGTCACAATCCCCAGTTGACAGCGTGTGTGTCAAAACCCCATTGGACAGTTTATGTGCTACAAAACCCATTTGACAGCGTGTGTGTCACAAACACCCATGGACATTGTGTGTGTCACAATCCCCATTGGATAGCGTGTGTGTCACAAACCCGTTTGGACAGTGTGTGTGTCACAAACCCCATTGGACAGCGTGTGTGTGTCACAATCCCCATTGGACAGTGTGTGTGTCTCAAACACCATTGGACAGCGTGTGTATTACAAGCCCATTGGACAGAGTGTGCGTGACATAAAACCCACTGGACAGCGCGAGTTCACGAACCCAATTGGACAGCGTGTGTGTCACAAGCACCACTGGACAGATTGTGAGTGTCACAAACCCCATTGGATATTGTGTGTGTCACAAAACCCATTAAAAAGTGTGTGTGTCACAAACCCCATTGGATAGTGTGTGTGTGTCACAAACCTTATTGGACAGTGTGTGTGTCACGAAACCCACTGGACAGCGTGTGTGTTCACAAACCCAATTGGACAGCGTGTATTTGTCACAATACCCATTGGACAGTGTGTGTGCCACAATCCCCATTGGATAGCGTGTGTGTCACAAACCCCCGTGGACACTGTGTGTGTCACAAACCCCTTTGGACAGTGTGTGTGTTACAAACCCCATTGGACATTGTGTGTGTCACAAACCCCTTTTGACAGTGTGTGTGTCACAAACCCCATTGGACAGAGTGTGTGTGTCATAATCCCCATTGAACAGTGTGTATGTCACAAACCCCATCGGATAGTGTTCATGTGTCACAATACGCATTAGACAGTGTCTGTGTCACAAACCCCATTGGACAGTGCGTGTGTCACAAGCGCGATTGGACAGAGTGTGTGTGTCACAAACGCCATTGTAAAGTGTGTGTTTCACAAACCAATTCGATAGCGTGTGTGTGTCACAAAACTTGCTGGTCAGTGTGTGTGTCACAAACACCATTGGACAGTCTGTGTATAACAAACTGAATTGGTCAGCGTGTGTGTCACAAACCCCATGGGACAGCGTGTGTGTGTCAAAAACCCCATTAGAAAGTATTTGTGTCACAAACCCCATTGTATAGCATGTGTGTGTCACAAACCCTTTTGGACAGTGTATATGTCACAATCCCCATTGGACAGCGTCTCTGTCACAATCCCCATTGGACAGTGTGTGTGTCACAAACCCCATTAGAAAGTGTGAGTGTCACAAACACTATTGGATAGCGTATGTGTGTCACAAACCCTATTGGACAGAGTGTGTGTGTCACAAACCCCGTTGGACAGCGTGTGTGTCATAAACCCCTTTGGACAGTGTGTGTGTATCACAAACCCGATGGGACAGAGTGTGTGTCACGAACCCCATTGGACAGCGTGTGTATGACACGATCCCCATTGGACAGTGTGTGTGTCACAGAACCGATTGGATAGCTGTGTGTCACAAACCCTATTTGACAGTGTGTGTGTCACAAACCCAACTGGACCGCGTATGTGTCACAAACCACATTGGACAGCGTGTGTGTCACAGTCCCCATTGGAGATTCTGTGTGTCACAATCCCCATTGGACAGCGTGTGTGTCAAAACCCAATTGGACAGTGTGTGTGTCAGAAAACCCACTGGACAGCGTGTGTGTCACAAACACCCATGGACAGTGTGAGTGTCACATACCCCATTGTAGAGCGTGTGTGTGTCACAATTCCCATTGGACAGAGTGTGTGTCACAAACACCATTGGATAGCGTGTGTGTGTCACAAACACGATTGGACAGTGTGTGTGTCACAATCCCCATTGGAAAGCGTGTGTGTCACAAACCCAATTGAACAGCGAGTGTGCCACAAGCCACATTGGACAGAGTGTATGTGTCACAAACCCCATTGAACAGTGTGTGTGTCACAATCCCCACTGGATAGCGTGTGTGTCACGAACCTCATTGGACAGTGTGTGTGTCACAATCCCCATTGGATAGCGTGTGTGTCACAAACCCCATTGTACACTGTGCGTGTGTCACAGTACCCATTAAACAGTGTGTGTGTCAAAAACCCCATTGGACAGCGTGTGAGTCACAAGCCCCATTGTACAGCGTTTGTATCATAATCCCCAGTGGACAGCGTGTGTGTGTCACAATCCCCATTGGATAGTGTGTGTGTCACAAAACCCACTGGACAGCGTGTGTGTGACGAAACCCTTTGGACAGCGTGTGTGTCACAAGCACCATTGGACAGATTGTGAGTGTCACAAACCCCATTGGGAAGTGTTGGTGCCACAAACCCCATTAGAAAGTGTGTGTGTCACAAACACCATTGGATAGCATGTGTGTGTCCCAAAGCCTATTGGACAGTGTGTGTGTCACAAACCCCATAGAACAGCGTGTGTGTCACGAACCCCATTGGACAGCGTGTGTGTCAGAAGACCCATTGGAAAGAGTGTTTGTGTCATAAACCCCACTGGTCAGAGTATGTGTCACAAACCCCACTGAACAGATTCTGTGTCATAAACACCATTGGACAGCGTGTGTGTCACAAGCCCATTGGACAGAGTGTGTGTGTCACAAAACCCACTGGACAGCATGTGTGTCACGACCCATTGGACATCGTGTGTGTCACAAGCACCATTGAACAGAGTGTGAGTGTCACAAACCCCATTGGGTAGTGTGTGTTTCACAAACCCCATTGGACAGTGTGTGTTTCACAATCCCCATTGGACAGGGTGTGTGTCACAAACCCCATTGGATAGTGTTCGTGTGTCACAATACGCATTAGACAGTGTCTGTGTCACAAACCCCATTGGACAGTGCGTGTGTCACAAAACCCACTGGACAGCTTGTGTGTCACAAACCACCCTGGTCAGTGTGTGTGTCACAATCCCCAGTGGACGGCGTGTGTGTCAAATCCACATTGGACAGTGAGAGTGTCACAATCCCCATTGGATAGTGTGAGTGTCACAAACCCCATTAGAAGGTGTGTGTGTCAGAAACCCCATTTGATAGCGTGTGTGTGTCACAAACCCTATTGGACAGTGTGTGTGTCACAATTCCCATTGGACAGTGTGTGTGTCACAAACACCATTGGACAGCGTGTGTGTCAAAAGCCCTATTTACAGAGTGTGTCTGTCACAAACCCCATTGGAAAGTTTATGTGTCACAAACCCCATTGAATAGCGTGTGTGTTTCAAAAACTCCATTAGAAAGTATGTGCGTCACAAATCCCTTTGGATAGCATGTGTGTGTCACAAACCCTATGGGACAGTGTGTATTTCACAATCCCAATTGCGCAGCGTCTGTGTCACAATCCCCAATGGACAGCGTGTGTGTTACAAAACCCATTGGATAGCGTGTGTGTCACAAAACCCATTGGATAGCCTATGTGTGTCACGAACCCTATTGGACAGAGTGTGTGTGTCATAAACTCCATTGGACAGCGTGTGTGTCACAAACCTCACTGGACAGCATGTGTGTCACGAACCCATTGGACATCGTGTGTGTTACAAGCACCATTGAACAGAGTGTGAGTGTCACAAACCCCATTGGGTAGTGTGTGTGTCACAAACCCCATTGGACAGTGTGTGTGTCACAATCCACATTGGACAGCGTGTGTGTCACAAACCCCATTGGACAGTGTTAGTGTGTCACAATACGCATTAGACAGTGTCTGTGTCACAAACCCCATTGGACAGTGTGTATGTCACAAACCCCATTGGATAGCCTGTGTGTCACAAACCCCTTTGAACAGTGTGTTTGTCACAAAACCCTTTGTACAGCGTGTGTGTGTCACAATTCCCGTTGGACAGTGTGTGTGTCACAAACACCATCGGACAGCGTGTGTGTGTCACATTACCCTTTGGAGAGTGTGTGTTTCACAAACCCCATTGGACAGTGTCTGTGTCACAAACCCCATTGGACAGCGTTTGTGTGTCACAATCCCCATTGTACAGTGTTTGTGTCACAAACAGCATTGGACAGCGGGTGTGTCACAAACCCCATTGGACAGAGTGTGTGTCACAAGCACCATTGGACAGAGTGTGTGTATCACAAACCCTATTGGACAGTGTGTGTGTCACAAACCCCATTGGAGAGAGTGTGTGTGAGAAACCCCATTGGACAGCGTGTGTGCCACAAACAGCATTGGACTGTGTGTGTGACACAATCCCGATTGGACAGTGTGTGTGTCTCAAAACCCATTGGATAGCGTATGTGTCACAAACCCCTTTAGAAAGATTGTGTGTCACAAACCCCATTGGACAGCGTGTGTGTCACTAACCCCATTGGACAGCGTGTGTGTCACTAACCCCATTGGACAGAGTGTGTGTCATGAAACCCATTGGACAGCATGTGTGTTTCGAAATCCCCATTGGACAGTGTGTGTTTCACAATACCCATTGGGAACTGTGTGTGTCACAAACCCCATTGGACAGTGTGTGTGTCACAAACTCCACTGGACAGCGTGTGTGTCACAAACACCCATGGACAGTGTGCGTGTCACTAACCCCATTTGACATTGTGTGTGTCACAAAACCCTTTGGACAGCGTGTGTGTCACAAACAGCAATGGACAGTGTGCGTGTCACAAACCCCATTGGACATCATCTGTGTCACAATCCCCTTTGGACAGCGTGTATCTTACAAAACCCATTGGACAGCGTGTGAGTGTCCCAATCGCCATTGGATAGTGTGTGTGTCACAAACCCCATGGGACAGAGTGTGTGTCACGAACCCCATTGGACAGCGTACGTGTCACAAGCGCCATTGGACAGCGTGTGTGTCTCACAAACCCAATTGGTCAGCGTGTGTGTCACAAACCCCATGGGCCAGCGTGTGTGTCACAAACCCCTTTGGATAGTGTGTGTGTCACCAGCCCCATGGGACAGCGTGTGTGTCACAAAACGCATTGGACAGTGTGTGTGTCACAAAAATCATTGGACAGCATGTGTGTCACAAGCCCATTGGACAGCGTGTGTGTCTAAAGCGCCATTGGACAGAGTGTGTGTGTCACAAAACCCATTGGAAAGTGTATGTGTCACAAACCGCATTGGACTGCGTGTGTGTGCCACAAATCCTATTGGACAGTGTGTGTGTCACAAACCCCATTGGACAGCGTGTGTGTCACAAACACCATTGGACAGCGTGTGTGTGTAACAATACCCATTGGAAACTGTGTGTGTCACAAACCCCTTTGGACAGAGTTTGTGTCACAAACCCCATTGGACAGCGTGTGCGTCACAAACACCATTGGACAACGTTTGTGTGTCACAATACCCATTGGACAGTGTTTGTGTCACAAACCCCTTTGGACAGAGTTTGTGTCACAAACCCCATTGGACAGCGTGTGCGTCACAAACAACATTGGACAGCGTGTGTGTGTCACAATACCCATTGGACAGTGTGTGTGTCACAAACCCCATTACAGCATGTGTGTGTCACAATCCCTATTGTACAGTGTGTGTGTCACAAACTCCATTGGACAGCGAGTGTGTCACAAGCCCATTGGACAGAGTGTGTGTGTCACAAAACCCACTGGACAGCGTGTGTGTCACAAACCCCATTGGAAAGTGTATGTGTCACAAACCCCATTGGATAGCGTGTGTTGTTGCACAAACTCTATTGGACAGTGTGTGTTTCACAAAACCCACTGGACAGCGTGTGTGTCACAAACCCCATTTGATAGTGTGTGTGTCACCAGCCCCATTGGATAGCGTGTGTGTCACAAACACCGTTGGACAGCGTGTGTGTAACAATACCCGTTGGGCAGCCTGTGTGTCACAAACCCCCGTGGACACTGTGTGTGTCACAAACCCCATTAGACAGTGTGTGTGTCACAATCCCCACTGGACAACGTGTGCGTCACAAACACCCATGGACAGTGTGCGTGTCAAAACCCCATTGGACATCGTGTGTGTCAGAAACCCTTTTGGACAGTGTGCGTGTCACAAACACCACGGGACATCCTGTGTGTCACAAACCCCTTTGGAACGTCTGTGTGTCACAATCCCCATTGGACAGCGTGTGTGTCACAAGCGCCATTGGACAGAGTGTGTGTGTCGCAAACCCCATTGGAAAGTGTCTGTGTCACAAACCCCATTGGATAGCGTGTGTGTGTCACAAACCCTCCTGGTCAGTGTGTGTGTTGCAAAACCCATTGGACAGTATGTGTGTCACAAACACCATTTCACAGTGTGTGTGTAACAAACCCAATTGGTCAGCATGTGTGTCACAAACCCCGTGGGACAGCGTGTGTGAGTCACAAACCCCATTCAAAAGTGTGTGTTTCACAAACCCCATTAGAAAATATGCGTCTCACAAACCCTATTGGATAGCGTGTTTGTGTCTCAAACCCCATTGGAAAGTCTGTGTGCCACAAAAACCATTGGACAGCGTGTTTGTTTGACAATCCCCATTGGACAGTTTGTGTGTCACAAAGCCCATTGGATAGAGTGTGTGTCACAAACCCCATTGCACAGCGTGAGTGTCACTAACCCCATTGGACAGCGTGTGTGTCACAATCCCCTTTAGACAGCGTGTGTGTCACTAACCCCATTGGACAGCGTGTGTCTCACAATCCCCATTGGACAGCGTGTGTGTCACAAACCCCATTGTACAGAGTGTGTGTGTCACAAACCCCTTTGGACAGCGTGTGTGTCATAAACTCCATTCGACACGGTGTGTGTTTCACATTCCCCATTGGACAGTGTGTGTGTGTCACAAACCCCATTAGACAGTGTGTGTGTCACAATCCCCATTGGACAGCGTGTGTGTCACAAACCCCTTTGGACAGCATGTGTGTGTGTGTCACAATACCCATTGGGCACTGTGTGTGTCACAAACCCCATTTTACAGTGTGTGTGTCACAAACTGCGCTGGACAGCGTGTGTGTCACAAACACCCATGGACAGTGTGCGTGTCACAAACCCCATTGGACAGCGTGTGTGTCACAAACCCCTCTGGACAGTGTGTGTGTCACAAACACCATTGGAGAGTGTATGTGTTACAAAACCCATTGGATAGCCTGTGTGTGTCACAAACCCTCCTGGACAGCGTGTGTGTCACAAACGCCCTGGACAGCATGCTTGTCACAAACACCATTGGAGAGTGTGTGTGTAGCAAACCCCATTAGAAAGTATGTGTGTCACAAACCCAATTGGATAGCGTGTGTGTATCACAAACCCAATTGGAAAGCATATATGTCACAAACCCTTTTGGATAGCGTGTGTGTTTGTCGCAAACCCCATTAGAAAGTATGCGTGTGACAAACCCTTTTGGATAGCCTGTGTGTGTCACAAACCCCATTAGAAAGTACGCGTGTCACAAACCCCTCTGGAAAGTGTGTGTGTAACAAACACCATTGGACAGCGTGTGTGTCACAATCCCCATTGGACAGCGTGTGTGTCACAAACCACATTGGGCAGTGTGTTTGTGTCACAATACCCATTGGACTGTGTGTGTGTCACAAACTCCACTGGAAAGCGTGTGTGTCACAAACACCCATGGACAGTATGCGTGTCACAAACCCCATTGGACATCGTGTGTGTGTTACAATCCCCACTGGACAGTGTGTGTGTAACAAACCCCATGGGACAGAGTGTGTGTCACGAACCCCATTGAACAGAGTGTGTGTGTCACAAACCCCATTCGACAGTGTGTGTGTCATGAAACCCTTTGGACAGCGTGTGTGTTTCGAAATCCCCATTGGACAGTGTGTGTGTCACAAACCGCTTTGGAACGTGTGTGTGTCACAAACCCATTGGACAGCATGTGTGTGTCACAAACCCACTGGACAGTGTGTGTGTCACGAACCCCATTGGACAGCATGTGTGTCACAAGCAAAATTGGACAGAGTGTGGTGTCACAAACCCCATTGGAAAGTGTATGTGTCACAAACCCCATTGGATAGCGTGTGTGTGTCACAAACCCTCCTGGTCAGTGTGTGTGTTGCAAAACCCATTGGACAGCATGTGTGTCACAAACACCATTGGACAGTGTGTGTGTAACAAACCCAATTGGTCAACGTGTGTGTCACTAACCCCATTGGACAGCGTGTGTCTCACAATCCCCATTGGACAGCGTGTGTGTCACAAACACCATAGGACAGAGTGTGCGTGTCACAAACCCCTCTGGAAAGTGTGTGTGTCACAAACACCATTGGACAGCGTGTGTGTGTCACAATCCCCATTGGAAAGACTATGTGTGAAAAGCACCATTGGATAGTGTTTGTGATATCACAAACCCTATTGGACAGTGTGTGTGTCACAAACCCCACTAGACAGCGTCTGTCATGAACCCCATTGGACAGCTTGTGTGTCACAATACCTATTGGAAAGAGTGTGTGTGTCACAATCCCCATTGGACAGTGTGTGTGTCACAATCCCCATTGAACAGCGTGTGGGTCACAAACCCCATTGGACAGTGTGTGTGTCATAAACCTCATTGGACAGCGTGTGTGTGTCATAATCCCCATTGGACAGTGTTCATGTGTAACAAATCCCATTAGACAGAGTGTGTGTCACAAGCCCCATTGGGCAGAGTGTATGTGTCACAAACCCCATTGGACAGCGTGTGTGTCACAGTCCCCATTGGACAGCGTGTTTGTCACAAACCACATTGGACACTGTGTTTGTGTCACAATACCCATTGGACTGTGTGTGTGTCACAAAACCCACTGGAAAGCGTGTGTGTCACAAACACCCATGGACAGTGTGCGTGTCACAAACCACACTGGACATCGTGTGTGTGTTACAATCCCCACTGGACAGTGTGTGTGTCACAAACCCCATGGGACAGAGTGTGTGTCACGAACCCCTTTGGACACTGTGTGTGTCACAAACACCATTGGACAGCGTGTGTGTGTCACAATCCCCATTGGAAAGTGTGTGTGTTAGAAAATCCATTGGATAGAGTGTGTGTGTCAAAAACCCTCCTGGTCAGTGTGTGTGTCACAAAACCCATTGGACAGCATGCGTGTCATAAACACCATTGGGCAGTGTGTGTGTAACAAACCCCATTAGAAAGAGTGTGTGTCACAAACACCATTGGATAGCGTGTGTGATGTCACAAACCCTATTGGACAGTGTGTGTGTCACAAACCCCACTGGACAGCGTGTGTGTCATG